>CM034151.1:809883694-811083694 GCA_019776745.2 Taxus chinensis
AAATGATGGCCAAGATGGCGAAACCTGGAGCTTTGTTCAGGAGTGTAGCTCCTTGACATACGAGCAAGTTTGTCGGATGCCCATTCACCCTTCTGTCCACCTTCATCATATCCCCTCAATGGGAGTTGCCAAAATTTTCCTCGTTTTTAACAATAAAGATGATCCTCACACACTTGCTATCTTTAGGACACGCTTGTTATTTTTGATCCCCATGAGCAAGATGCCGGGTTACTACCCCACCTTTCCCATGTCCTATCACCATGACCCTCCTTGGAAGGGTCAGTGCTTTAACCCGTCACTCATGTTCTTTTAACAGCAGCCCGAACTTTTCTTGCTCATTCTTCTCCCTTAACATTGGCGCAAGAAAGTATCTCATCCAATTCACCGACTCTATGATGGCAATCTGACAATTTGAGGACAATCGTATCACATAGTGCGTTGGACAAATGGCGTGGTCTTAGCAAAACCAACTTACGGATGCCTTTGCCTCAAACCGAACTTATCGACTATTGTACGTGGGCCTGCGCTAAAGATCGCGATCTCCCTCCCCTACCCCCAATTCAAACTGTCTGTACATACGACAGGCCTTTACTATGAGGCTCAAAAATTAGAAATTCGAGCCTTAGATGGAAAAATTGCCGTTGGGCACAAAAAAACTTCCACTTTTCGAACTCCTGATGCTACAATAAAATCAAATACCACAGCCACTCTTCCACACTTCCACTTCTCTAAATCAAAAGGAGCTGTCCACCGGTGATGGTCAAATCCCCAACCACCTCTAATCCCCCCTGCCGAAACCACTTATAATTATAAAGCAGAAACCCATCAACTACACTCCCTTGGAGAAACATATGGTGTGGATATTTGAAACAGATGCTCAACACAAGCCAGGTACCCTTACCTCCTGTTAAACCTCATTCCCAGGTTTGCTTTCCACTCGTGCCATACCTTCCTGTAACTAAAAAAATGACTCTGTAAACTCCAACCGCGTGAGGGACAACCGTCATGAAACTGCATAGATGTTGAAAAATAGAGTGCAAGAAAGGTTGATGTGGGGGATATACCCTCGATAATCCAACGCCCCTGCTAACCGCAATTTGAAAATATTCCAACCAACCATTCCCAATCACGTCGGCAACAGTACTAACACCTGATATCTTTAGCCGAGGAGAAGTTTCATGAATCCATGGCAGTCGTTCGACCTCCAGCCAAAAGCCCTATCTGAGAAAATGTTGAATCAAAAGCCTCCTCAGTAACACGGTAGCCCCCGGAACCTCCTTAACCACCATCACGCAAGTAAATCGGTTTCTTTACCCCTCAAGAGTTAACTGCCCGGACTTCTCTTCTCATCCGGTGAGTCTTCTTACACCCATTCCCTACAAGACTATGAGCGGATGTGTATCTAGTTATTCTATTCCCAAACGTCCCCTTCTAACCGCTCTGGTGTTCACAAGAGGAAAACTCCGCACTCCTCTCCTCCTTTGGACATCCGTAGACTGAAAGTCTCTTACAACACCGACCTCACCACATTCTTTCGACATTACAGATCCCCCTCAAACATCCCTCCTACCTCTTAGGCCCTCAATCGCCTAACTATTTCAACGACCATGGACCTCTTAACAATCTATTGATACAGCCTCACTACCCTCCTGTGTCACACCCACAGTGGACGGAATTCACAACCCGTCGTTCTTCCCTTTCTTTTTCCGTACAAAATCTCATATTCAACGTGAGACTGTCATTCCAACAGCAGTATAGACGGCCCTATGGGAACGTGTTTAGTCCCCCCCCCCTTTTCTACTCACATGCAAAGGACCAATCCTATGCCACAACAAAGGGGGAACACGAGGGGGGAGAAGCGAGAAAAGACGGGATGAGGGAATTGGGGGTTGGAAGACTCCCCCATCTACCCGAAGAGTACTTCGAAGCTTAAAATGGCGCGCCTGTTCGCAACTTCAACACCTCCTCTACCTCTACCAAATGCCCATCTCCTTCTATCAACTTAACAGATCTTCCCCTACGTCTGGACCTCACCAATGCCCATCTAATGCACCCGCCCTAAGCGACTTTGATTTATCCAAGAGAACCCGCCCAAACCCAGCCGCCACCTAGGAGAACAAAACTTAAATCCGTTCCTCATCACAATCAAAACCTTCATCGTCACACCCACCTTCCATATTGGGGACCTCATCCTCCACCTTACATCACTAATCCTACCTCCTACGTTTTCTCCGAAACGGACCTACCCTTCTACACCTCTAAACAGATCACATGGTAATAACAACATCTTACCACCCACCGCGCACACCCAGGCCCAGCGCGCTCCCTCCCGCATATCCTGTCCACCTATCAACCCTAAACCATCATTCCCATCATCAAGGATTATTTTCTCTGTCACTCCCCTTTCTCCTTGGTTTGTTTCCGCTACCCACGTCAATTTGTAGCCCTCAATCATTACCAGCCGAACATAGCTTCTTCTCGCGCCAGAAAATATCCAACGTTTAGTGAAACCACATATCAACAACCCCTCGGCTAAACCACCACCTTGTGAACCACCCATTGCCCAACTTCCAAACCTGCACAACCAATACCCTCATCCTCTTCCGATTTTGACCCACTCAAGAATCTTACGCCAAAATCCTGCTATGGGGGTGGAGAAGCGACCATTATCCCTACCCCCCCCCACTTGACTTATTACCCCGTCTAAACCTCGACCCGCATTTATGAATGAGTCTAAAATCTGCGCTTATCAAACCGCACACTATCACCAGCACGTGATGTGGAGGGATGTAAAGCTCTAAAACCATCTTCATCAGTCACCTCCCTCCCAATAGAAAGATTAAGAAAGACAACCTTACGAGGGAGGACCTTTGTTTCCATTCCCTCCCTATACCATCTGTCCCCCCCCCCCCACGCCTACCATCTGTTCCCCCCGCCGCACCAAGTCTATCATTATTACAACCCCACTCTTTGAAGACCATGAGTTACCCAACCATCTTCCTCATCTCATGTCTACGAGATTAATATGATTAGTGTCGCTACTCGAGGTAGAAAAACAATGGGAAAGTAAAAAAGTAAAGAAAACACACCTGCTGCATCTCTTTCTCCGTCAAACAGCCCGATTTCACTACCACATAAAGTGGTCATCACGGACCTGCCTATCCTGTCTCTAATGGCATGCCACCGAATATGATTAAAAGGCTTCATCACCAATCACCCCGTAAAATTACACTTGTAATTGATCTCAAATTCAAGACCTCTGAATCTCATCGACAAGCTCTCATTGAGATCCTTCAAGGGATAAGTTTTACCTAATGAAACCCTGCCGTGTTGTGCCTCCATTCTATACACCCAATCCTGTTGCTTCTCGTCACTAAACACCCACATGCCCCAACCACTTCTGTCTTGTACAACCAGCTGCTCAGTCAGTTTCTTTCTCCGAGACCCGAAATTGTTGACTTTGGTACATAAGATCCTCCTAGCTCTTATTCATCTCAGCTTACATCCGGGAATTCAGGTACGTCCGTCTATGATTGACGTGGGTGCTAGCCTAAACATCATCTCTTCAAAAGCCTTCCAACAATGAATATCCCTTCTAGTTGCATGTGTGCCAACCCCATCATGTTGCGGTCATTCAATGCTGCTATTACTCTACCTTAGGCACCGTGATCCTCAACATTGGTAGGACCCCGTACTTTACCCCAACTCTTCTATGTCTTGGATGAGATTCCAATATAATATATTGGCTGGGTCCGTCCTTGGATCCATGTCCAGGCCATGGGATGCGTTACCTCAACATTACATAGATGGCATAAATTGAGTACGAGGGGAAGTCCTACACCGTAAAGCTGACCCTCCCCCCTTAAAATAAAAAAAACACCTGCATATGTTTACCGCCCTAACGATGTGCTTATACCAATCACGACACCCATACATTCAACCCAACCATCCTCTTCAAATGTACCTCAACCAGCCACCTCACCAACCGTGCCTACGCCTCACTGATGAAACCACCATCGCAAACCCTTCCCTTCCCGCGCTAACATTCCCACCCGCAGCTAACTTCCACCTCCAACCCCTTAGTAGATGTTTTTCAGCGCCTTACGCTGGGGAGTCCGCCTATATAACGTTAGTTCTTTCCCTACTTTCTTTCCGCAGGAGTACGGAAAATTAACTGCACATCCCACCTACGACCGTCGCGTGGGGGAGGTAAATCTCTTACGGACACCCCATGTGCCGCACTAACCTAAGTAGGGGGTGTAGACGCATCCTCCATTACCCCTGACCTCCTCTTGGGTGGTCCCTTCCAATCTAATTTTTCAATACTTGACATCTGTCGTTTAACACCCTCACCTTCTTGACATCGCTGCGTTGGAAAAACTTTGGTTTGGCCTTTAACCGAACAGGCGACATCTCACTATTCCCGTGACTACCGTAACATAATATCGCAGTGGTCTCAGTTTTCCTGAAAACATCTACCAAGGGACACACCCTCCGGTCAGCTGTATCCTGGAAGAAGAAGACGTCGCCCCTACCAAACCATCAATCACCCAGCTTGGTTGCCATCATCACCCCAGAATCTATAGACCCTGAATCCATCCCGCCTAACTTGTTTTTTTCATAAATGCTATCTTCATAGGTCCTCTCACTTATCAACGCGATAATGAGGACCCATCTTCTCTTCCCCTTCTGTATCCAGACATGATCAAAGAGGATTCAACCTTTGATTAATGTTGTTGAATGCCAGGATGACGACTCCATCCTCACTACCGTGGTGCGGATGATTCTTATATTCAACGAGCCTTACCATCTGAAACCCAAACCATGCTGAACGAATCTACTATAGAAATCAACATCCACACGAGGAGGATCCTCACATTGTGAAGATTGGACAATCCCTTAACACATCAGAACAAGCCGCCTTTACTACCTTTCTCCGTGCTCGCAACCAAGCTTTCGCATGGTCTTTACGTTGACATGCCAGGAATTGATCCTACCATTACCATCCATAACATCACCCTAAACCCCGATTCCAAACCAGTCAAACGGAAATTGAGAAAAAATGCATCCACGCATTGCTCTCTTGGTCAAAGAGGAGCTACCAACGACTCCTTTCTGTTTCCTTCATCTTGCCTATTGACTATCCTCAATGGATTTCTAACATCGTACCTATCACTAAAGCGACAGGGGGACTTCGGATATGCATAGATTATCCAGGATCTTAACCTCGCTTGCCCTAAGGATGACTTCCCCTTACCTAGCATTGACCAACTTGTTGATCTAACTGCAGGTCATGAGATGCTCTCTCTCATGGATGCTTTTCAGGATATACCAAAATTTTGGTTGCCCCTGCCGATCAACACAAAAACTGCCTTCATAACTCCTTGGGGAACCTTCTGTTATCGTGTCATGCCATTTGGCCTTAAGAATGCTGGTGCTACCTATCAGCGGGCTATGACCTACATTTTCATGACATTATGCACACTATCCTTGAAGATTATGTCGACGATCTTCTTGGCAAGTCTAAACATCGTAGTGAACATCTCAATGTTTTAACCATTATTTTTGATCACCTGTTACAATATTCTGTCTGCCTTCAACCAAAGAAATGTGTCTTTGGTGTTCTTTCAGGAAAACTTCTTAGCTTTATCGTCTCTTTGCGTGGCATTGAGGTTGATCCATCTAAAGTCAAAGCTATCCTAGAAATGCCCCCACCCAAAAATCTCAAACAATTGCATATGTTACAAGGTAAGCTCCAATCTATCCAATGTTTCATCTCCCAACTCTCGGATTGGTGTCAACCTTTTCATCACCTTCTTAAAAAGGACATTGCCTTTCAATGGAGTGAGGAGTGTCACCAAGCCTTCGAAGCTCTCAAATCCTATCTCTTTGCAGCCACCCGTGCTTATCCCACCCCAAGACGACCGCCCTTTCTACCTTTATCTTTCCGCCACTGACCATGCTATAGGAGCTATGCTCGCACATCGGGACTCGGCACGCCGAGAACAGGCCGTTTATTATATAAGTCATACCCTCGTGGATTATGAGACTAGGTATACACATGTAGAAAAATTTTGCCTTGCCCTATCATTTGTAGCCACCAAACTCCGACATTACCCTCCTGAATCACAAAACTTTTGTCATCACCAACACAGACCCCATTCATTATATGTACGCCAAAACCGCATCTAAACCAACGTATTGCTCGATGGCTTATGCTCCTCGCCGACCTTGACCTTGAATTTGTACAACAGAAGTCAATCAAAGGACAAACTCTTGTAGACCAAACTTGCGGAGGCCCCTTTACCTAGGGAACAATTTACCAATTTTACCTCCTCGACGAACTCATCGCCACTCTTTCACTCCGGGAAGAGTTGTATCAAATGACCCTCTCTTCGACGGATCTAAATGCCAGCGTGGCGGAGGAGCCGGCGTTGTTCTCATTCCTCTCGACGCTGAACCTATGCCTCTTTCATTCCGGCTTGATTTCCCTTGCACTAATAATACAGCGGAATACGAGGCCCTTGTTCTGGGTCTCCAAGTTGCGTTACACTTAGGCATCAAATCTATCAACATTTTTGGTGACTCTCAATTGGTATTCAATCAAGTTATGGGTGTCTACCAATGCAAAAATGAGGAACTTCAGAAGTACAAACACCACGTGGAGTCACTTCTAGCCTTATTTACTCACTATTCTATCCAAACCATTCCCCGCTCCACTAACAAATTTGTGGATACTATGGCTTGCTTAGCCTCACAGATTCCTGCCGCACCAACTGACTCTGAATTATTCGTCGTGGTCCAACAACTTTTTATCCCATCCTATTCAACCCCGGTAGTTTGTACGATAAATACTGTGTCTACTAGTTCGCAGGATACCTGGTACCACCAATTTTATGACTACCTTACAATCTCTATCCTCCCACCTGACCTTACTAGTAACGGCAAACGTGCTTTTCTTAAAAGTGTTTCGTGTTATGTTGTCATGGGGGGACTCCTCTATAAACGTGGCTTTGATGGCATCCTCCTTCGCTGTCTAACTGGCGCGGAGGCCACTCATACCATCCAACAGGTCCATGATGGTATTTGTGGTGGACATTTTAGCAGCCTTGCCGTGGCCAAACGAATCCTTCGCCTTGGTTATTATTGGCCTACTCTCAATAACGACTACTACGAATATGTTAAGCATTGTGTTATGTGTCAGCAACATGCCAACCTTCAACATACTCCTAGCCACCCGCTCCAGGTCGCTCGAGATCTTTGGCCCTTCTCACAATGGGGTTTAGACCTTATTGGTGAGATTCACCCGACCTCTTCACAACGTCACCGTTGGATAATCACAGCGACCGAATATTACACAAAATGGGTGGAGGCTATTCCACTCATTTCAATCAAAAAAGAAAAAATTGTCGAATTCATTAACCATCACATTATCTGTCGTTTTTGTATTCCTCATCGCCTAATAACAGATAATGGTAAATCTTTTAAAAACAAGTTGTTACAAGACCTTTGTGACAACTTTGGTATCAAACTTAGTTTTTCATCACCTTACTATCCACAGGCCAATGGTCAGGCTGAATCTTCTAATAAAACCCTAACCAAAATCCTCATGAAAGTTGTCAATGACTCCGGCAAAAATTGGCACGATCACATTCCCTTTGCCCTTTAGGCTTATCGTACTAGCATTCGTACCTCTACTAATGCCGCACCTTTTTCTTTGGTATACGGTACCGAGGCTGTTTTGCCTCTCGAAATACAAATACCCTCCCTTAGAATATCTCTTCAGAATATTCTCACCAACGATGATTTCCGTCAAGAGCGGTTAGCCCAATTGGAGCTTCTTGACGAACGTCGTCTTACAGCTCTTGATCACCTTCAAATCTATCAAAAAACGCATCAAACGTGCTTATGATAAGCGACTTCATGAGCGTACTTTTAAGGTTGGTGATCTTTGTCCTCAAAGAGAATCAACATGTCACCAAACTAGAAAAGAGAAAACGTAGAAAATTTGCTCCCAATTGGATTGGGCCTTATATAATCACTCACACCTATGGATCAGGCACTTATCGTTTAGCTTCGCTTAATGGTAAACCTGAGCCTGAACCCCTTAATGCCTTGCATCTTCGACCATTCTACTGTTGAAATTAGTGTTATATCACTTCCTATCTACCTGTCGCTCGTCCCTTGAGCTCACTTACCACTACATACACTCTGTTTCCTACACCTCATAATAACAATCAAGCTCACATATTTTGATTCTCACTTCCCCTTGACGACGCCTTTCCCTTTTTAGTCTAGTCCATGACTTCAAAGAATTAAGATAAGCCGTATTCTTATGGGATTTTCTTAAGTCAAACTTCCTACTAAACTAGATGCTTCGCACTAAAAAGAACATCTAGTCATCTGAATTAAATATAGACTGCTCCCTCGAAGGATAGCTATATGCCAAATTATTGCTGCTATTCTCTATAGACTGCTCCCCTGAAGGACAGCTATGCACTAAAATCATATCTGCTACTATAAATAGACTACTCCCTCGAAGGACAACTATACACAGTCAGCCTCTAGCAGAAGCTTCTCGCATCGATCAGCTTCGTGAAGACCTCAAGAATAATACAATCAATATCCCTTGTAGACTTCCCGCATCGATCAGTCTACATTCAATAAAATAAAAGCCTCATTCAAAAGGACTTTTGAGTCATGGACTTGTCTATTTAAGGTAGGTTCTCTTTCGTCAGAACACTCACTTTGAAATAAGTTCTCTGCACCTCAGCTATACCATCCACCTCACCTCACCATTTGTTTCAACTCAAGGGACATAATGTACGCTCGATATATTGTGATCACACAACTCTTTTCACCTATTGACTTCTCGTCTATGCACGGTACCTAGGGCTCAAAGCTCGTTCTACGTTGTGTGGTTTGTTTAGCTCTTTTCACCTACAGAGCACTCTTTCTACTTTTCCTTGCATCTAGGATTGTGTGTTGACCTTAATCAGGACATGGTTCCCTTCTACTTGGGTAGGCTAACTTTCTCTTCCCTTATACCTTTTACAACATCACCAATTCATTACCAACACCAACAACCTTACCTTACCAACATTAATATCAATATTTTTACCAACCAACCAATTGCCTAAACCGTACCAAATTGCTTGAATTCGCCTCTCCCTGATCCTAAGGGAGAACTACATCGGTCTGAGGCCCTTCCTTACTTTGTACAATGGGCTATGTAGGCAGCACTTAGGAGACATGGGGTCTCCCAAGGTTAGCTCGACCATCCCCTACCATAACCTATCATGTGTGGTAAATATAAATATTCTTGTGTATTTCTATTTAATCACATTCCTCTTTATCCTTTTTCAAAACACCGAAAATCAAAACACAAACATTCTTATTATTATTATAACTCAAATCAACATACATATCTCGTTTTATTTAGATGATAAACAAATACATCTTCTCTATCATCGACACGCAGGTCGGTACTCTTGTTTATTCTCACACCTCATCCCGAACTCGGTGATGATCGTGATCGTCGACCCCTCTCGCCAGGCCTCTCTGTCCTCAAAGGTACCATGGCTATTGGTACCACCCACTGATATGCCAATCTCTCTTGTAGCATCTGAATACGCCCTCTCGCATCGAGAACTCCAGCCTCTAGTCTCGCTGCTCGTGACTCCGCAACCACTAACAATCTTCTTGTCTCATTCACCTGCGTTTGGAGTTGCTGAACTAAACTCTGCAGACGATCTCTCTCCGCTGTAATCACAGTAATGTCAGGGCGCTCACGTACACCTCGCAGTTCTGCTACCCACCATAATCTATAGGCCTCTGTCATTCCTGCATCCCTTACCCTGCGATCGGCTGCTACCTCTTCAGGCCCTTCTGGAGGTGTTGGCCGGGGAGGTGAGAATGCTGCCTCGGCGTCGATCCTCATATATGGTCTATAAGCCAGGGGTATATCCTGCACAAATCGAAATTGTCACCACACGTAATCTATAGGAATCCTTTCATATTCACCTGGCCTGTGCCCCGCGATCCACCTCAGTCGCTCTACACCCCTCAACTCCTCAGCTATGTTCTCTGTTACCATATAGTTCCCGTAAGGCCTCCAACAGATATCCGCAACTGTCACTCTCTCCCATACCTGCCTGTAATACTCAATGTCACCCGTCACGGCCTGAGATCTTGCCTCTTGTTCTGTCTGGACCCATCGTCTGAATCCCAACCTCTGTACTCCGGTCTCTCCTTCTTGGAGGGATTGGCCTATTGGTCGCACACAAACAATGTGCTCATAGGCCCAACAGTGTAATAAGTATGAACTATCCAGTGTCATCCTGTGATTTCGCCTACAAGCCCATAAACCCCTGTATAGCTCCGCCAAATATGCAGGGGCCCATGCAAAAGTCACGTTCCTTTCTATCATCTCCCAAATAACACACATCAATGCCTTTGAAATTCTTCCCCCTTCCGCCCTCGGTAATGCATAATACCCTACCGCTATCATTAATATCACTGCTACCCTTGTCTCCTCAGGGTGTGCTGCATACATTACCCCATATGTGAATGACAAACCTCGTTGTGTTAAGTCTCGTGCATATGGACCAAATACTGTTGTTATCGCTCCCTGCGCCGCGCTAGGTAATGCCTGATATACTGGTTCTCCTGTAATAGGGAGTCTCAAAATATGAAACACATCTTCCAATGTTACTGTCATTTCACCTGTTGGCAGATAGAAGGTATTTGTCTCGGGATTCCATCTCTCAATCAACGCCTGTAACATACCATGATTACGTGTGATTCGTGAATAATAATGGATTCCACTTAACCCCAAACGATTTATCAATATCCATTCCGCTGGTGTTACATCCACTCGGATTCGTGACAACAGTGCTGGCACATTATCATTCATCCTCAACCCTGCCTCTGCCTGCATACACCAAAACGACAAACAACCATGCAATCCGTCAGGGTTTTTCAAACATTCTGGAAATTCCTCCAGTAACCGGTATCGGTTATACATAACCGGTATCGGTTCAGTAACCGATACCGGTTATCCCTAACCACTACCGGTCACTGTCAATTACATACATCTTGCCTAAAAAAAAAAAAACAACCACCTAGGACAATAAATTGATCGTTTATTCCTTTCTATATACACAGACATACCCAAAACCCTGAATTACCTACCCCATAACACTCACCTCATCTATACCCCTGGCTATCATGTTGTCTTTCTCATATCTACTTACCTATTCTCCTCTAGCTCATTCCCAAAACATGTAGTAGTTAAATCACAAACAAGCTGATACCTCTTGGGTTGCAGCAACTTGAGGTGGCCCTTGTCTTCCCTCTTGTCCCTACCTGCTGGATGCTTCTCCTCATTCTGCCATGATCACCACCCTTTTTCAACTTTGTCTTTCTGCCTTCTGAATCTCGGATCACATTCACTTTCCTTGTCTCTTTTCTCCTTATCACTCAAATCTCTCATGCAAAAACCTGTCTCAGTCGTCAAAAAGCGTCGCGTTCGCGCATTTAACCTCTTGCATGGCTCTAAAATTAAAACTTAAGTTGCCACCCTAGCTTTTCTATTTTTAGAAAAGCTCATACCTAAATAACCGGTATCGGTTACTTAACCGATATCGGTCTATCAGCTACCGATATTGGTTCCTTAACCGATATCGGTTACACACCTATCTTTTCTCAACAGCGTTCTTTTCTTCATTTCTCACCTAAATTTTTGTCGCGCCCGCCTCTTTTCCTGCATAAACAACACAATTTACCACATTTGTTCATCCACCACACATAGCATTACAATTTCATTAACATCATTTATTTTATACAAATACACAAACCATCAACTACGGATATCAAGAAACTATCAATCTATACATCATTTGGATCTAACTCATCAGTTACATATATCACAATGTCACAAAACCACCAATTCATCACATAACCTGACATTCATATATACTTAAAAAAAAAACAAAAACATCAGCATCATCCATCTATCAACATGTCAATTAAACTCATCACACATTCTATATATTACCAGCCATTAACCAAATATTTAAACACATTTTGAACACTGCATGTGGATCAACACATCGTCTCTATATATATATATATACAAGTTTTCAAAAATACAATGTGCCCTACATCGGGGCCTCTGTGATCTCATCATACAATAAAGCCGGCACGCAGGCCGTAATAACTGTCAAAAAATCTCGACTCGGCTCGCAGGCCGGTCCCTCGTATCAAAAATAGCTATATACTCGGCTCGCAGACCGGTATCCACTATACAACCCCTACTCGGCTCGCAGGCCGGTATACAATAAATAAATGAATCCATACATGAATAAATGACGGCACACAGGCCTTTATCAATACACCCGGTTTGCAGACCGATGCCCATCTCTAAAATACAACAACCATGTCTAGAATCTCTCACCTCTCCCCGCTGCCCTCGGCACCTCTCCCCGCTGGTCCCTGTGGTGCCTCTCACCTCCTACCCGTCACGGACACGCCAGCTGTGGCTACACCTCCCTGAGATCTCTGGCTATGAGAGGTCTCTGCCCTATGCGCTGCATAAGCCTGATACTCGACTCCGGTACCATCAAGAATATCCTGATAATATCGGGCCTCTGCTCTAACCTCCATATAGTGCTCTCGAGCCACTGACGGAGCTGGGGCTGGTCCCCTGGCACCTACAACCAATGCCCCCTGAGCCTGTGCTGGTGCTACTGGTGGTGCCTGTGGCCGCGGTGGTGCCGGTTCCTGTGCTGTTGTCTGTACCTGCACCTGTGGCTGTGGTGCTGGTGGTGGTGCTGCCTGTGCTTGTGCCTGAGCCTGGGATAGCTGCCCCTGTAAGACACCTATCTATGCCTGTGCCGCAGCTAGCTGCCCCTGTAAGAGCTGCACCTGACCCCTGAGCTGATCTCTCTCTCCTATAACTGCAGCCAAGTCTGGCTGTGTAGGCGGTACTATCCTGGCTGCTCTCTGCCCAGCCCACCACACCCTGTATGCTCCCGTGCACCCAGCATCATCTACACCCTCACCTGCTAACCTCTCCGCTACCCAAATCATCTGGGATCCAAAGGCTGTGTGTGGCAGGCAGTGGGGCCTCTACATCATCCCTCCTCCTGTTACTGAGGGAAGGGAGGTGGCTCGTCCTGTCGCAAAGCCCCATCTGCCTGCGTACCCTCTCCAGGGGTATCGCTCGTACTCTCCTGGCCTCCGTCCTGCTATCCAGAATGTGTACTGGATTAGGCGCAACTGTAAGCGGGCTCCTCTGCCAGGGTGGTGACCTCTGTAGGGTCTCCATACAATGTCTACTGCTGTAAGGCCCTCTAGCAAATGTCTATAGTATGCCACATCCCGACCTGCAACAACTGCTCGTGGCTGGCCCACGACCCCCAACCACCTCTGAAAGCCATATCGGTATATGACCTGTGGCCCTGGCTGCTGGGGTAACCCTACTGGCCTGATGCATACGATGTGCTCGTATGCCCAACAATGCAACAAAAATGTAGAAAAATACCGAATCGCCTCCTCCGGCGATAGCCCCATAGCTCCCTGTACAATTGCACCAGATATACTGGTGCCCAGGCGTAACAGGTATGCTCCTCCACCATCTCAAGCAGCACCCCCATCAATGCTCGTGGGAAGCGGCCTCCCTCTGAGTCGGGAGGGCGAAGCAGGTGATCCCTATCATCATCACACAGCAAGTCGTGTCTCGTGTCGATGCGCACGGTACATGTCACCGTACCCGATACTCGCGCTATGGTAGGTCAGTAGCGCGGCTGCATCCCCAAAAACCTGCAGTATGCTATCCATGGGCAGTCTCTGAATCTACCTGGAAGACTGCCTCTCCCTCGATAGGTAACCGAAGGATGCGATACACATCCTCCAATGTGACGGTCATCTCCCCAGTCGGGAGATGGAACACATTGGTCGCCGGATCCCATCTCTCGATGAGGGCGACCATCAGGCTGTGATCTCTCTCTATCGCTCTGTACCTCTGGACTCCACCGAGTCCCACCTCGCGCATGATGGCCCAATGAGCCGCAGATACGTGTGGCCTCATCCGCACCAACAGCGGGGGCATCCTATCCCGCATCGTCAACTGCTGACGTGCCTGCAAAACCAACCCACATCCTTAGACCTACTCTTTATTACAACATCTACTTTATCATCTAAACACCCTTTTTTTATCCCCCGACCGACCCCATACCCCCCCAACTCTCTACCCCCCCCCTCTAGCAACCTACCACCCTAAAAACCCAAAACCATCCCACCCAAAACCAACAAAAAACAAAACCCAAACAAAACACATGCAACCCAACCCCAACACAAACCAACCCCCCACACAAACCACCCCCAACCACCAAACCCAAACCCCCACCCAAACAAAACCCACCCCCAACCAACCCCACAACCCCAACCCCACCCCCAAACCCACAAACCCAACCAAAAACCAAAAAACCCACCCAACCCCCCACCCCAAACCCCACCCCCAACCCAAACCCCAACCCAACCCCCACAACAAACCCACCCCAACCCACCCACCCAACCCAACAACCCAAAACAACCAACCCACCCCACCACCACCACAACCCAAACACACAAGCCACCGACGACCGGCCGATACATGACCGACGCCGGTCACAACAACACTCCCTTTCCCTAAAATTTTGTGCGACCGATGCCGGTCGCTTAGTGACCGACATCGGTCACTGTCTTCTCCCGGAGCCGAACCCCCGCGCGGCCCCCAAAACCCATTTTTTACCTATTTCTACCCATCTACCCACCCAAATACCCTAAAAACTTACCCACCTACCCACCTTAGCCTATCTAGCCTATCTACCCTCTCCCTTTTTCAAATCATTTCCATTTTCTCATTATTTCCTAAAAAAGGTTAATTCCTACCCAAACCCCCAATTTAGCATAATACAACAAATCACCAAATTAAAGAGTTTCGAATCTACCCGAACGACGACACGTCGTCGTGGTGGGATGGGTGGTGGCGGTCCAGCTGGTCCAGCCCCTCCAGCTCCTCCTACCTGTGCCATGGCTCCAATCCTGATCTGCTGGGTCCCCGGCCAATCAACTGCCTCCTCCTCCTAATCGGGCCCACTATCAACTCTCTCCGCCAATACAATAGCTCCACCTCACTCAATCAAGCCTTTAATCTCAACTCTCTCCACGTCAGACAAGTCGATTTGGTTTGCAAATAACAAAAGTGACAATGACAAGCCGTATTTTTCTTTTTATAGGTTTTTCGCCTTTCACCGATATCGGTTTCATTTTGCCCTAAGGAACCGGTATCGGTCCCTTAACCGATATCGATCATGCAGAATCGACATCGGTTCTCTACCCAACTTTCACCCCATTCTTTGCCCTTATTTACTCCTTGCCTCTTTTTCACCAATATCGCCTCTATATCCACCTTTGTTGCACACCATTTGTTCACTGGTCCGGCCTGACCTAAGGCCTAACCTACCTATTCGGCCCAACCCAAGGCCTCGCCCCTACCCATTTGGCCTGACCCAAGGCCTCAAGGCCCTACCAAGGCCTTTGGCCTGACCTAAGGCCTCAACCTACCTATTTGGCCCGACCTAAGGCCTCAACCTACCTATTGGCCCCGACCTAAGGCCTCAACCCTATTCGGCCCGAAGGCCTCAACCTACCTTTTATTGGCCGAAACTACCTACCTTTCGGCCCGACCTAAGGCCTCAACCTACCTATTTGGCCTGACCCAAGGCCTCGCCCTACCATTTGGCCCGACCCAAGGCCTCAACCTACCAATTGGCCCCCGACCCAAGGCCTCGCCCTCACTATTTGGCCCGACCCAAGGCCTCCCTTTACCCTTCTGGCCCGAACCAAGGCCACAACCCAACAACTTGGCCCGACCCACGGCCGCACCACTTCCATCCCTTACCCAAAATCAACACCATACACTTTTATCCACCCATCCGGTAGTTTTTTGTTCAATCGAGCTCACCTGTTCGTGTTTTAGCATGATTAGGGTCCTTGACTTGATCTGTCGACCAACTTTGCCCAGACCTAGACCGTGACGTTTATCTCAACCAAACCAACCTTTTGGTACTGCCGAACATGCCTAAACGTTCCTGTACCTTACCTGTTATATACCCTGGGGTACTTCCTATGCCTTGGATACCAGGATTATATCACCCTTGTTTGGATAAACTATCGACCTTTGCCTCTGCACTGCTGGTTTGCTCGTCAAATCATGTACCCTAGTCGTACTATTGCATTTCAATATGCGTCTGCTTCCTTGAACTACCCCACCATCTTACCATCCCCTCTACCCCATTTACCCGTTATCAACCCTATCCCTGATTTCCCGTTCACTCAATCTGTGATAGATTTGAGGGGGATTACCTATACCCTTAACAGGAGTAACCACTTCATATTATTGTCCGTGCAGCTTTACAAAACAAGCTACACGACAATAAGGGGCTAATGTAGACACCAAATTTGTGTCTTACGACCCCTTGTGACCCGCATCTCATCTCGCAATCTAACCTCATCACCTAAACCTTACACAATTATTTATTAATTACCTTATAATTGATAAATCCACATCACCTTACCCGCCACCTCACTTTGCCACCTCATCATGACCTAGCCCTAACCCTAAACTAACCTAATTAAGACCCATGACTTGGTCTAGACTCACATCCATAACTAATGCCTCCTTACTCGCACCCAAAGCCGACCTTCTAGCCACTTGACCAATCCCGCAACTGATCTCTCAGGAGAAAAGCAGGGAAGTGGGCTATTTTACTAAAAATAGCCTACTTTTTCCTTACCGATGCCGGTTCCTACTCGACCGCCGTCGGTTACGTAACCGCCATCGGTTCCCTGTAAATGGGCTCCCCAAACCAAAACAACGGATCGAAATTTTATTTTGGGAGATTAGTCGAATGATTTTTGAAACAACAGAGATCATTGGGAGCGAAAAACAGAGTCCAGATCTTCACTTAACCAAGCAGAGACGAGTGAAGAAACCATAAGTGCTTGCATTAGAGGATATCAACTTGCATCTTCTTCGCAAAACCAGTAAGTCATATCTTGCATGTCCTCTGTTATAAACATTTCTTATGCTCTTTAAATCACAGTCCTCCTAAATCTAGTTCTGAACCCACTACCCAAGATCCCATTGCATCTACTGTCATTCTTTTTACCCTTCATCATCTCATTTCCTAATATCATCCATAAACCAACCTTACCAAACACCAAGAACACAAACCCCCCACCAAAACAATCAACCTACAGGTCCTAGACCCAACCGATCGGTTACCAGAAACCGTATCGGTTCCCTGACTAAACCAGAAAAACCAGCCTTCTCCTAGCCCAGTTTCAACCAAGTAATCTAATTGATATTTTGCAGTCTTTTGTGTTAATTCATATTAGCAGGGAACTGACCACCTTCGAAAGGAAGTTTTATATTTCCTGTGCCCAAGGCAGTTTCCTCATTTATTGTTTAATCAAAATCTTGTGGTCTTGTGTTCTTATTTGCAGGTAGTCCTTCCAAGACAAAAAGGAGTTCTCCGTAGTCAACCTGATCTTTCTCTACGGTACGCGCACACCATCTCGACATTCAACAGGTATTCCTCCTAACCCTAACCTCATCTGTTTCTAAAGGAATGAAAGGATAGAAGCAAATCTATTCCCAGAAGCCGAAACATTTCGAGCGAAAAATAGATAGGCCAGGAAAGAAGCATGTCAATGCAGATGCACTCTCTTGAGCCTATGAGGGTTTAGATCATCTTGTGATGATGATGATAATTTCCCAGATACAACATTTTTATCCCTTGACACAATCCCTAGTGAATACATACATATTTGGAATTATCTGAATGAATTCAAGTTTCCTGATGGTGCCAATGCAAAGACTAAGAGAGGAACTTACTCAAGCCATTCATCCATATTCTATTCTGAATGGAGTATTATTTCGAATAGGACCTGATGGAAAATACAAGAGGGGTAGTTGGACATGATCAAGGGAATGAGCTGATAGAATAATTTCATAATGGTACATGTGGAGGAAACTTCTCTGGACAACTTATAGCAAGAAGGATCTTGGATGCAGGTTATCACTGGCCCACTCTTTTTTAGAGATTGTTATAATTATTGTAAGACATGTGATATTTGTCAAACACATGGTAACCGTAAGACTTCATCAGCTCCATTATGCCCTATTCTTCCACTTGGTCCCTTTGAAAAGTGGGGAATAGACATTGTAGGTCCACTTCCAACTTCCAACTACCCCACGCCAAAATAAGTATATTGTAGTTGCCACAAATTATTTAAACCAAGTGGTTTGAAGCTAGGCCATTGAAAACAACTTCCATGGATGAAGTGGCAAGTTTCATATATGAATGCATTGTCACCAAATTTGGTTTCCCATTAGAAATTGTAGCAGATCAAGGAAGCCACTTCATTAATGAGGTGGTAGAAGCCCTAGTCAACAAGTTTTCTATTAAGCACAGAAGGCAACAACATACAAGCCAAGCACAAATGGACAGGTGGAACAAACAAATTTTGTGTTGTGTCAAATTCTAGCAAAAGATGTAGAGCCTTGTAAGGTACATAAGTGGGGATAAAGGATTCATGTAGCATTGTGGGCATATAGGGCAAACATCAAAGTCACACAGGATAATCTCCCTTTCAGTTGGCTATGGCATTGATCCAGTTCTTCCTATTGAGTTTGATATTCCCACTGTGAGAGTTATGAAAAATGAAAGGATGGATGAAAGTGATTCAGTAAAAGAAAGGTTGGTACATCTTCATTTGCTAGAGGAGGAATGAGAGAAATAGCAAAGGATACAAGCTATAAGAAGAAAATGAAAGCAGAAGGAATACTTTGATCAAAAGATCCATTGGTCTCCATTTCATGTGAATGACTTGGTTCTAGTATATGATTCCAGATACAAAAAAAAGAAGACAGAGAAAAATTTCTTCCAAAATGGATGGGGCCCTACAAATAGCAGCTGTGCATGAAAATGGTACATACTGACTGGAGGAATTGGATGGCACTCCCATTACGAAATGGGTCAACCACGACAAGTTTGAAGATTTTCCAAGCACCAGAATAGTCTACTCGAGGACGGAGTAGAAGCTAGGAAGGGGAAGATGTCGACACTAAAATTTTCCTCCATAATTTCTATTTCATTAATGTATGTATTAGGAATAGGATGTTGTTAAGTATAATTAGTAGTAGCATCTGATAGAAGATAATGACGCTGCCAGTACGACACTGTCGCCAATAATGTATAGTACGGTAATAGTCAAAGTACAATAGGAATGTTGTGGTAAAAGTAAATATTTGTCGTAAGTGGTTTGGTAATGTTAAAATGTCAAAGTTTAGGGTAAGTAGAGAAGTAGGGTCTACATGATTAGGAATTAGAAATATTATATTGGTAATAAGGACAAGGAGTGAGGTCATAAATATTTTGTGTATTTTATTTGTAAAAAGTCTAAAAATGTGGAACCCATGTGAAATGATAAGGTTTATCTTATCTTAAAAGATAAGCTTACATGTACAGATAAGAGTTAAGGTATGGAATATGATTCGTCAGAGTAGATTTCTTATCCTATCTTAGAGATAAGATGGATAAGCCTGGAAGTTCTATAAATAGAGAGGCCACCCCCCTCATTTAGCATAGAAGGAAGTAGTGAGAAATATTGTATGAGTAAGTGTGTAAAGGAAGCCATCATTTTGAAGGTGTGTTAAAGAAGCCATTAAGAGGTGTAATTGTGAAGTTTCTCCCATAGTCTTGTTGGAAGGCAAGTGAATTCAGTAACACTTGAAGTACCTCATGGGTGAGATTGTAACAATTTCATGTAATATTATAATTTACACTTGATATTTCAGATTTTCATCATTCCTTCTTATCATAGTCTATGGTATTCTTG
Source organism: Taxus chinensis (assembly GCA_019776745.2). Lineage (NCBI taxonomy): Eukaryota > Viridiplantae > Streptophyta > Pinopsida > Cupressales > Taxaceae > Taxus > Taxus chinensis. The sequence continues at coordinate 809,903,645 of CM034151.1, forward strand.
TGTTATGTCTGTTGTTGTGTTTCCAGATTCCATCCACCAAACTAAAAGTTGTGCATTAGTAAATAATCATAGCACGAGGAGTTCCTGGTGAAGAATTATCATAGTGCCGGATTGGTGATGACAGTGTCATCCTCCATGGAAAACATCTCTAAAAATTTGCATATACATGCTTGAAGGTTTTTTAGCATATAAAGGACTTATCATCAATCAATTCTGTAACCATTAAGCTCATCAAGTAATTTATCAAGGGAAGGTGATGCTGGAATTTATCCAAAGATCTAAAGCACACTTGCATACATCTGAAAGAAAGTAAAATCCAAAAAGAATCTAAAGCAACAAGTGAAGTGGATTCTACTTGATAGTAAGTACAGGTGGACCTAAAAATTGTTCTCTTCCCTTTCAAATTTCTCAATCAGAGGTAGATAATTAGTTAGGTTAGATTTTTTATTTGGTTTGGTTGCATAATCTTATCAAGGTGAATTCTAACACAATTTCTTGTCTACATTTTAGCACCTAAATGGGGTTACCCCCTAATGTTCATTTGAATAGGTCACACGATTCACTAATTTAGAAAAAATTCCAAAATATTAAGAAATTTTTAGTAAAGTTTCAACCTCAAATTTGAATCCTTTTCATGTCTCTGTGACGTATGGAATCGCAATACGCCCTATTGAATTTTTTGCATTCATCGCCTATTTCAGTGCACTTGACATAGGTGATCTTTTTTTACCTCTGTCTAATGTAGGAAAAAACTTCAGCACTTGGTTATACTGCTGTTTTAGTCTTTTCAATACATCCTTTAACATATTTTTTATGCCTGTTATGATGAACAAGCGCATTTGGCTTAACTTTTCAGCGCATCTTATACATTGTTTTAGTGCATATAACAACTAAACGCAAATTTGTGTTTGTAGATCTTTGAACTTTGACACATCTATATATTGTTTTTAGCACATTTCCATCCTATAGCCAACACATTTATAATAGGGACTTCGACACTGAAATTTCCTCCGTAATTTCTATTTCATTAATGATGATGTATGCATGGATGTTGATATAGATTAGTAGTAGCGTCTGATAGAAGATAACGGCGCCGCAGTACGGTGCCGCCAATAATGTGGAGTACGGTAACAATCAAAGTACAATAGGAATGTTGTAAAAAGTAAATATTTGTCGTAAGTGGTCCGGTAATGTTAAAATGTCAAAGTTTGGGTAATTAGTAAGTAGGGTCTACATGATTAGGAATTAGAAATATTATATTGGTAATAAGGACAAGGAGTGAGGTCATAAATATTTTGTGTTTTTTATTTGTAAAAAGTCTAAAATGTGGAACCCATGTAAAATGATAAGTTTTATCTTATCTTAACAGATAAGCTACATGAATAGTAAGATAAGAGTTAAGGTATGGAATATGATTCGTCAGAGTGGATTTATTATCCTATCTTAGAGATAAGATGGATAAGCCTGGAAGTTCTATAAATAGAGAGAGGCTACCCCCCTCATTTAGCATAGAAAAAGTAGTAAAGAAAAATATTGTAGGAAGTGTACCGAAGGAAGCCATCAGTTTAAAGCAAATTGTGTTGAAGAAGCCATCAAGAGGTGTAATTGTAAAGTTTTCTCCCATAGTCTTGTTGAAGTACCTCATGGGTGAGATTGTATTTGAATTTTCATGTTAATATTATCAAATCCACCTACAATCTGTCAAGTTTGGTTCTCCATGTCTGTTTGACGTGTTAGAGAAGAAAACATGGCGGATCAAATCCAGTGTTGTTCTTGAAACAATTAGATCTCATATTAATGGCTTGAAAGACATTTTCCAGACCTTCACCCATCAAATCCAATCGGTTGGAGAAGAAATAATGATGGATCGAATAACATATGATCTAGTAAAGCAATCAAAATACGTATTAATGGCTTGAAAGACATTTTCCTAATTTTCACCCATCAAATCCTGTGAAAAACAATATTTTATGCTTCCATGGCATAGAGGAGATTGAGATATTTCCAACAGTATCAAATTTTGATCTCTAGATCGAAAGATATGCCCATTTTAATATTTGAATCGAATCTATACAAAAATGGTGAAAAAACCATTTTTTCAAAATGGATCCATGGGCCTGAAATTCACCTTGCACCTTTTTGCGGGAAAATACAAAATGATAAAATCTCCCACATCCCTATAACTTTGAAATTGAATTTTTCCCATAAGCTCTGTGGGCTTAAAATTGAAATTGTGCCTTTTGCGTAAAATTTGCAAACGTGCAAAAAGTCTTCAGTAAGCCCGCTAGCCTGCAACTCTTCATAACCTTCCATTTGAAAAGGCCTTCGCCGGGCCCGCGGCTCAAAAAATGTAAACTACACCTTTTTCAAAAAAGGGAAAAAGTGTAAAAATTATCAGTAGGCCCACGCCCCCGAAACTTTTCTTTTTTCCCAAAAGCGGACCCCGCAGCTTAAAGTTGCAAATTGTGCCATTTGCAAAAGTTACGAAATTTCCAAAGTTTCCCCGACGGCCCACCTCCCCGCATGTAATTTTTGGCCTTAAATGTGGCTTCTCTAGGTGTTAGTGGAGGTGCAGCTTACTTTTAAACTTTTATGCTTTTTCAAACAAAATCCAAAATATCCAAAGTTCCTCCGGTGACCTGCCTTCCCGCTTTGACCTAAAACATGGCCACGTGTCCCTATGTGGGCCTTAGGCATTTTTCTTTTCATTTCTCTACGGGCTCATGGGCCTCCAAATATAAACTGTACCTTTTACAAAAAGTTCAAAGTTCCAATATATCTCTCGCCACTTCGCCGGTCCAATACAACTTTGGTGAAATGTCTTCCCCAGGCCCGCAGGTCTACTTTTGGCAAAAAATCCTTCCAAGGCCCGCCGGCCCATAACTTGCAAAATATGAAGAGTTAGAAGGAATTCTTTATATTTCTAGAAAGGGGAAGAAATTTCCTATATGATGGAGATATTTCCATGAAACCTTAAGTGCTTGAAATATGTGAAAAATCATATTGAAGCACAAAAAGGGGGGAAAATGGTGTTAGTTAACCAAAAATAAGCATGAGCTTATTTTGGATAAAAATTTGGTGACTCAAGGGGACATATTCCCACTAGATGAAGTGATCAGTGCCTTGAACCAATCCATTGGGGATGGAGTCATAATTGATAGCCTGATATTGATATTTACTTGGAACCTGAACCCGATTGCTTGCATTCTATTGATCACAAACTTCCCCCATTTCTTGTACTCTCAATTTTCATAAGAAAATATTAAAAATGGAGTTTGCGAGAGTAGGAAATTACCTGAAACTTGGAATCCATTCTCCCATTTTATTTTCTATAATTCTGATCTACTGGAGTGCAATGAAAACATCCAAACTTGCTCCAATATGGATACTTTGTTGATTTAATTCCTTGTGGTTGTAAGTCTCTTCCATGAGTGAGATGAACTACATACAAGCATACACCAGAAGTAATAGAGCATGTGCACCAGAACTTAGTGGAATTGAAACCTAAACTACAAAAATACAATGTGCATATGCACTTGGAGGAATGGAAATTCTAAACTAATATGTACAAGGTGAGGAACTTTCCTTTTAGTAGCAACGTTTGAGATGGATTCCATTGACTGGAATCTACAATTCCTCACCATCCAACTTAGTCAGCTGGAAGGCATTTCTACCTTTGCATTTGGTGATCATATATGTACCATTCTATATGGCATCAAACTTGGAATGTTTTCTTGGTTTTGCACGATCAACATCCCACTTCAGTACCAATTCTCTAACTTGGAATGTCCTGGACTTAGCTTTCTTGTCAAATCTCTTCTTGATCAATGTTTGATCCTTCTCCATGTCCTACACTGCATGTTCTCTTACTTCCTCCAACTCCATCAGCTCTGCATACCTGATTTCCATGGGCTCAAACTCAGAAAACTCCAGCTGCTTCATGAATTCCAATGCTGGCAACTCGAGTGATATAGGCAACATTGTCACTTTCCCATATACAAGCTTGAATGGAGAGCTACATGTATACCTCTTGGATGTGATCCTATCAGCCCATAGAGCTTATTTGAGCTTTGTGTGCCAATTTCTCTTATTTTCATCAAGAGTCCTGATAATTCTTAGTAATTTTTTGTTTGTGGACTCTGCTTGGCAATTACCTTGAGGGTAATAGTTTGATGAAGTGTTGAGGTATATACCATTCTTGACATCCCATTTAGTGATCTTTGTGCCAAGAAATTCCAATGCATTAGCTAATATGATAGTGGCAAGGACTCCAAACCTAGTGACTATTCCTTTGTAGAAATCCAATATGCTGAATTCATTTGCCTCCTTAAGTGTCACTACTTAAGTCCGCTTGGTGAAATAATCAGTTGCTGTAAGTATCCATTTGTGGCCCTAACTTGAATTTGGTTTGATCACTCCAATGAAGTATAATCCCCATTGTATGAATGGTTGATCTACTTAAATTGGGTGAAGGGGCAGGGTTGATAACCTTTCGTTCCCTGTGAAGAATGCACACTTCTTGCATTTCTTGATCCTTGAGTAACAATCACTAAACACCTTAGGCCAATAGTAACCAACCTTCATGATTTAGAGAGTTGTTACTCGAGGATAAAAGTGGCCTCATACTTTTTTGTCATGGAACTCATGCAATATCTTCCCAACTTGGCATGTTTCAATGCATCTCAACAAAACACCATTGATGTATTTCTTGAACAAGACACCATCAATAAGCACATATGGGATGGATTGCAATTTGAAGTGTATCCTCTTTGCTTTGCTCATTTCTGGAGGGCACATACCTTTTTGGAGATAATGAACTGTCATCACCAATCCGGGTACTATGATAATTCTTCACCGGGAACTCCTCGTGCTATGATTATTTACTAATGCACAGCCTTTAGTTTTGGTGGACGTAATCTGGAAACAAAACAACAACCGAATACAAGAATACCATCGACTATGATAAGACGGAATGATGACAAATCTGAAATATCAAAGTAAATTATAATATTAACATGAAATTGTTACAATCTCACCCATGAGGTACTTCAACAAGACTATGGTAGAAACTTTACAATTACAACTCTCGATGGCTTCTTCAACACACCTTTAACTGATGGCTTCCTTTGCACACTTCCTACAATATTTCTCACTACTTCTTTCTATGCTAAATGAGGGGGGGTGGCCTCTCTATTTATAGAACTTCCAGGCTTATCCATCCTATCTCTAAGATAGGATAAGAAATCCACTCTGACGAATCATATTCCATACCTTAACTCTTATCTGTACATGTAAGCTTATCTCTTAAGATAAGATAAACCTTATCATTTTACATGGGTTCCACATTTTTAGACTTTTTACAAATAAAATACACAAAATATTTATGACCTCACTCCTTGTCTTTATTACCAATATAATATTTCTAATTCCTAATCATGTAGACCCTACTTCTCTAATTACCCAAACTTTGACATTTTAACATTACCGGACCACTTACGACAAATATTTACTTTTTACAACATTCCTATTGTACTTTGACTGTTACCATACTCCACATTATTGGCGACACCGTACTGACGGCACCGTTATCTTCTATCAGACGCTACTACTAATTATACTTAACAACATCCTATTCCTAATACATACATTAATGAAATAGAAATTATGGAGGAAAATTTTAGTGTCGACATCTTCCCCCTTCCTAGCTTCTACTCCGTCCTCGGAGTAGACTATTCTTGTGCTTGGAAAATCTTCAACTTGTCATGGTTGACCCATTTTGTAATGGGAGTGCCATGCAATTCCTCTAGTCGGTACGTACCATTTTCATGCACAGCTGCTATTTTGTAGGGCCCCATCCATTTTGGAAGAAATTTTCTCTGTCTTCTTTTTTTGTATCTGGAATCATATACTAGAACCAAGTCATTCACTTGAAATGGAGACCACCAAATCTTTTGATCAAAGTACTCCTTTTGCTTCATTTTCTTCTTATGGCTTGTATCCTTTGCTATTTCCCTCATTTCCTCTAGAAAATGAAGATGTACCAACCTTTCTTTTACTGAATCACTTTCATCCATCCTTTCATTTTTCATAACTCTCACAGTGGGAATATTAAACTCAATAGGAAGAAGTGGATCAATGCCATAGGCCAACTGAAATGAGGAGTATCCTGTTGCTGACTTTGATGTTGCCCTATATGCCCACAATGCTGCATGAATCATTTTATCCCATTTATGTACCTGCAAGGCTGCATCTTTTGCTAGAATTTGACATAGCACAAAAATTGTTCGTTCCACTTGTCCATTTGTGCTTGGCTTGTATGTTGTTGCCTTCCTGTGCTTAATAGAAAACTTATTGACTAGGGCTTCTACCACCTCATTAATGAAGTGGCTTCCTTGATCTGTTACAATTTCTAATGGACAACCAAATCTGGTGACAATGCGTTCATATATGAACCTTGCCACTTCATCCATGGAAGTTGTTTTCAATGGCCTAGCTTCAACCCACTTGGTTAAATAATCTATGGCAACTACAATATACTTATTTTGGCGTGATGTAGTTGGAAGTGGACCTACAATGTCTATTCCCCATTTTTCAAAGGGACCAAGTGGAAGAATATGACATAATGGAGCTGATGAAGTCTTACGGTTACCATGTGTTTAACAAATATCACATGTCTTACAATAATTATAACAATCTTTAAAAAGAGTGGGCCAGTGATAACCTGCATCTAAGATCCTTCTTTCTGTAAGTTGTCTAGAGAAGTTCCCTCCACATGTACCATTGTGGAATTCTTCTAGCAGCTCCTTTCCTTGATCACGTCCAACTGCCCTCTTGTACTGTCCATCAGGTCCTATTCAAAATAATGCTCCATGCAGAATAGAATATGGACGACTGGCTTGAGTAATATTTCTCTTAGTCTTTGCATTGAAACCATCAGGAAATTTGAATTCATTCAGATAATTCCAAATATCTATGTATTCACTAGGGATTGTGTCAAGGGAGAACAATGCTGCATCGGGAAAATCATCATCATCACAAGATGATCCTAAACCATCATAGGCTCGAGAGAGTGTATCTGCATTGACATGCTTCTTTCCTGGCCTATCTATAATATCAAATTCAAATTCTTGTAGCAAAATTATCCATCTTGCTATCCTCCCTGATGGGTTAGGCTTATTGACAATATATTTTAGAGCCTGATGATCTGTTACAACTATAAATTTTTGCCCTAGCAAGTAATTTCTAAACTTCTTTACAGCAAAAATGATAGCCAGAGCCTCTTTTTTAGTTACAGTATAGTTTACCTCAGCACTGCTCATTTGTCTGCTCCCAAAGTAAATTGGATGTTCATTCCCATTTTCATCCTTTTGGCTCAAAGTACTTCCTAGTGCTGCATCTGAGGCATCAGTGTACACAATGAATGGCTTGCTCCAATTTGGATTCTTCAAAACAGGTGAAGACATTAGGGCTTCCTTCAGTTGTCCAAAAGCTTCATGCACCTTATTTCCTGGTTCATAAGTAACATCCTTCTTCAAGAACTGGGTTAGTGGCTGTGCAATCTTTGAGAAATTCTTGATAAACCTTCTATAGTAACCCACATGGCCTAAAAATGATCTCAACTTGCTTCTATTAAGAGTAAATGGTAAATCTTTGATTTTTGAAACTTTATCAGGATCAATACCAATACCATCTTTGGATACAACATGCCCTAACAAAACACCTTTAGAACATCCAAAGACACACTTTGTAGGGTTTAGTGAGGCTTGTTCTTCATCTAACCTTTGAAATGATGTCTCCATTTGGTGCAGGTGGTCCAACTTGCTCCCATAGATGTAAAAATCATCCAGAAATACTCTGATGAAGGTTCCAATGTAGGGTTCGAACACCCTATTCATCAAACACTGGAATGTTGCTGGAGCATTACACAATCCAAAAGGCATAACTCTATAGGCAAACGTTCCCCAAGGTGTGGTGAACGTGGTCTTCAGCTGATCTTTCTCTGCTATACGAACTTGGTTGTAGCCGCTATATCCATCAGCAAAACTATAGCACTCCTGGCTAGCTACTTCGTCCAAGATCTGATCTGAAAATGGAAGAGGGTAATGATCCTTCTTTGTTGCCTTATTAAGCTTCCTTCGAAAGAGCTGGAGGTAGGATTCCTTCTCACTCTCCATCACAGCATCACCAATCTTTATTTGTTGGAGATGATCATCAACTTATTCTTCAGATAATTTTATAGGGTCATGAGTTGGTGTGACTGGAAGGATATCCATGACTGAAACATCCACCTCGCTTTCTTCATCTTCAGTGTCCACTTCACTGGTACTAGAGTAATCAGAGGATGTCCAATCATCAGTTTCATCACTTGAATCCACAGGTTCTACCTTATGATGTCGAGGGATCACATTTATCTTCACCCTCTCTCTACCACGTCCAAGTGTCATGAAACCTTCATTCTAGTAGTTTCTTGCATGAACTCTCCTTAGCCATGGTCTTCCCAGCAGCATTGGGTATGCAACAGTACCATTTTTCATCACCTGAAATTCTACCACACATACCACACCCATAACAGATATTGCCACATTTGAAACTACACCTTCTGGTTTAGTTTTTCCTTTATTTAATGACCTTAACATAAGTGTTGAAGGGCGATCAATTTTTAAACCCAACATATTCATTATAGACTCGGTCATTACATTAACTGCAGCACCTCCATCAACTAAGACATCATGAATTGAAATACCATTACATAATACCTCAGCTTGTGGAGCATAGGGATCTGCCTCTGCCTCCAAAACAGGGACCTCAACCTCCTTCCTTCTTCGAGCATTGAGTCCACCTCGCAACTCCCGCCTCTTCTCAGAAGACATAGCCAAGAGTTGACCATATGTAATATTTGCAGGCCTTTTGGACAGATCTTCCAAGATGGAGTATGGTCCTTGCCCCTGTGAAATCAGAAAATCCTGCACACCCAACTTTCTTCTCCTATGTTTCTTACTAGTTTCTCCTTTCATCTTCTTAGGATCAGTTCCATCTTGATTATCTTTTTCTTTCTTTCTTTTTGTTACAAACACATCTACTTCATTATTTCTACTCTTATCTACTACATCAAAAGAATTCACAGGTGCTTTTCCTTTATCATTATCTCCTTTACCAGATGTAGAAGCTCTATCTGGACAATTATACTTATAATGACCCTTTTTATAACAACCATAACAAACAACTTCAGAAATATTTCTTTTTGGACCTCTATCTCCTCCCTGAGAACTAAATTCCTTTCCTTGAAGAAGATTAATAGTTAACTGGCCCATCTTCCTAAGCAGATCTTCATACTCAGTAGATGTACTAGGAGAAATATTTGTGCTCACCGGGAGTGGTTGTGGATTCTGGACCAAAGGTGCTGGTGTAGGCTCTACTTTAACAACAATTTCTTTGGGCTCCTCTTCCATGCTTTCTTCTTGCCTTCTTGCAATCTCCTTTGCTTGTTCAATGGTAGCTGGGCGGTCATACTTCACTCGTTGTCTGATCTCTGGCTTCATCCCAAGAATGAAGTGCTTACAGAGGAGATTATCCACGCCATTCATCAACCCATCCGCTAGTCCTTCCTTCCAGATCTGGGCATCGAGCTTCCTCCTTAGCTCTAGAACACGAGCATGATAATCCCTTATCTTCTCCTTCTCTCCTTGGGATAGCTTTGTGATCTCGATCATGAGATCTGCATATTTCTGTTGTTCACCAAATTCTTCAAGAAAAATTTCAGTTAATAAATCCCATGAATTTTTCACATTATCACCTAGTGTTTCAAACCACCTAAGTGTTGAACCATCCAAAAAGGTAGGAAAAAATTCAGTCCATTGTTCCCTTCTTATAAGGCCATTACAAATACAAGATCGCTTAAACTCTTGAATGAAAGAAGAAGCATCTTCATTAGATTGAGCTGAAAAAATAGGAATCTTTCCCATTTTTAAAAGTAACCACCGTGAAATACCAACCCACAAGTACAATCAACAAGACTTATGTGCACAAATAATTGGAATCACTATAGAAATGACCACGGTAAACTATGGTAAAATTTGACTTACTTCGGTAAAAACTGACTTTACTATGGTAAACACTATTCACGGTAAAAAGTGAAGTTACTGCATTAAATACTATTCACGGTAAAAAGTGACTTTACTGCATTAAACACTATTCCCAGCAAAAATGACTTTACTATGGTAACTACTATTCATGGCAAAAATGACTTTAACATGGTAACTACTATTCACAGTAAAAATGACTTTACCATGGTAACTACTATGCACAGTAAAAACAAGGTTACCCTCCAATTGATTTTTGACTAAGTGGGAATATCTCTCCAGAAAATCCACCAACGAGGAATGGTCACGGCAGCGGAACCAAAATGTCATCACCAATCCAGCACTATTATAATTCTTCACCGGGAACTCCTCGTGCTATGATTATTTACTAATGCATAGCCTTTAGTTTGGTGGACGTAATCTGGAAACAAAACAACAACCGAACACAAGAATACCATCAACTATGATAAGACGGAATGATGACAAATCTGAAATATCAAAGTAAATTATAATATTAACATGAAATTGTTACAATCTCACCCATGAGGTACTTCAACAAGACTATGGTAGAAACTTTACAATTACACCTCTCGATGGCTTCTTCAACACACCTTTAACTGATGGCTTCCTTTGCACACTTCCTACAATATTTCTCACTACTTCTTTCTATGCTAAATGAGGGGGGTGGCCTCTCTATTTATAGAACTTCCAGGCTTATCCATCCTATCTCTAAGATAGGATAAGAAATCCACTCTGATGAATCATATTCCATACCTTAACTCTTATCTGTACATGTAAGCTTATCTCTTAAGATAAGATAAACCTTATCATTTTACATGGGTTCCACATTTTTAGACTTTTTACAAATAAAATACACAAAATATTTATGACCTCACTCCTTGTCTTTATTACCAATATAATATTTCTAATTCCTAATCATGTAGACCCTACTTCTCTAATTACCCAAACTTTGACATTTTAACATTACCGGACCACTTATGACAAATATTTACTTTTTACAACATTCCTATTGTACTTTGACTGTTACCGCACTCCACATTATTGGCAACACCGTACTGATGGCACCGTTATCTTCTATCAGATGCTGCTACTAATTATACTTAACAACATCCTATTCCTAATACATACATTAATGAAATAGAAATTATGGAGGAAAATTTTAGTGTCGACAGAACCAAGTCTTGGGTCCAACATGGAATGGGTACATCATTAGATGGTTGTTCTTGATCATTTTGTAGTAACATGACAACCTCTTCTTCTCCTTTTGATTCATCATAGTGTTTGGAAGCGATATTCTCACACAAAAATTTGCCACAAACTAGCTTGGTCAATTTTATTTCAATGTTATACTCCATTGCATGGGTGATCCAACCTGATCTCTTCTCATTCAAGTCCATTTTTAGGATAAAGTCCTTTATAACAGCATGAGACACTAGTAGTTGAATCTTTTTGTTCGAGACCAAATGTCTAAACTTCTTCAAACTCCTAATATCAGTAAGGACATGATTTTTAATAAAATAATACCTTACTTCGTAATCTTCCAGGGTCTGACTGAAGAATGCTATGTGCTGTTTTGATCCTTCTCTATTCAACTATACCAAGATAGCTGAGATTTTACTTGATCTCCCAAAAGCATACAACATGAAGTCCTTTGAGAATTCTGGGTTGATAAGAGTTGGAGCTTGTAATATTTCATGCTTGATGGCCTTAAAACTCTCTTTTCCTTCTATTTTCCATTTGAATGCAAGACTCTTCTTCAACATCATTGTCAAAGGCTTCACAAGAGTGGCAAAATCAGGCAAAAATCTTCAAAAAAAATATTCTTCCCAAGAATCTTTAGAGAGATTTCTTATGTTGTTGTAATGGAAGTGTTTAGATGGCTTCAACTCTTTCAGGACCAATTGTTAACCCTTCTCTTGAGACAATTTGGCCCAAAAATTTTCCCTCGTGTGCCAAGAATACACACTTCTTTGGATTCAATGACACTCTGAATCTTTTGCATCTTTGAAATAAGTGGTCTGCAACATTCTTTGAGAAGACGGTGATATCATCTAGATACACCAGCATTGTCTTGTTGATTAATCCTTTGAATGCCATATTCATATCTCCCTGAAATGTTGCTCTGGCATTTGATAGTCCAAATGGCATCTTATTATATGAATAAGTACCCCATTTGGTGGTGAAGGCTATCTTGAACTGATCTTATTCTTTCACCATTATCTAATTATAGCCTGAGTAGCCATCTAATAATGAAAACCTTTCAGAGCTACCTATAACTTGCAAGATTTATTCCATTGAAGAAAGTGGATAGTGATATTTGAGTGATGCTCTATTTAGATCGTGGAAGTCTACACACAATCTAATTTCTCCATTTCTTTTCCTCACATGCACCAAGTTTGCAACCCAACTTGAATGCTTGATGGGGAAGATGATGCTGGCCTCAATCAGCTTTTCTCAACTCTTTCCTCATGAGAGGTTCAATATGAGGATTCACTGGCATTTGCTGATTTCTGAAGGGCTTGGATTCAGAATTTAATTCAATTAGTATGTTCAGCTAATCTTTGGTTGAAACCTCTTAAATACTTATAAGTCCATGCAAAGACATCTAGGAATTCTTGACAAAGTTGGAAAAATTCAGATTTCTCTTGTGGAGTACTTACTTTTCCAATTTGTAATGTCTTGCCTTCATCTACTGAAATGAGCTCTGAATCTTCACCCTTTACTTGAATGTTTACCTTCTCCTTCCAGAATTGATCATTTGGATTGAAGATTGACTCCAAGGTTACTAGACCTTTTGGTAATTTGTTAGTTCTCAGTTACACCACTTGGTCACCATATCATTGTTCCAATTTGTCTTGGTTTCTAGAGGAGAACTCAGCTTCTTCTTGTAGGAAATTGACAATTTGTTGATCATTCTCGAAGACTTTTCAACTTTTGTTGTTATTTGGAACAGTTGGCCTTACAACCATCTTAATATGAGGCTGAGATTTCTCATTTTTGATACTTTCTACAACATCAAATGCTGCCCTAATTGCTGCCATTGCCTGTTTGTTGCTTCATTTTTCTTTCTTGGGATGGAATTGATGTTAAAAGCTTCAAAATATTCAATCAGATCCCATACCCTATTTTTGTAGTTCTTCAGTAAATCATTTCTGGTAGCATTTTTTCCTCTTAACTTGGTTCACAATCAGTTCACTATCACCAAATACTTGTAAATTTTTAATGCCTTTCTTTCTTGCCCAATGCAATCCATGAATTAAGGCTTCATACTCAGCTGTGTTGTTTGAGCAAGAAAATTGGAAAGTGAAAAGCTAAGTAATATTTAATACCTTGAGGTGAAATGAGCATAGCTCCTCCTCCTACACCTTGTCTACTCCTTGAGCCATCAAAGAATAACTTCCATACCTCATTATTATTCTCGTGATCTAGCTTGGTGATGCTAGGGAGAGGATGATTCTCTTCATGTAAACAATAAACTCCTAGCTCAGATTCTTCCATTTCTTGTAAGGGTCAAAAGCATGTATTTTTTTGCCCATTCATCAAGAGTCAAGTCTGGAATACATCCAACCTTGGTATTAGCTTCATAAGTGCTTGGATAATCCTCTTGATCAAATGATTGAATAGTTTGAATTGATTGGACTTAGTGTATGAGGCTCAATATGAAATTTTACAATAGGCTTCAGATCTTGATTGTAGCCTTAGCTCCATACCTTGTTCTGAATAACATGTGTGACCAATCAGCCAAAAAATAGCCTCCAATTTTAGCAGTGAAGTCTCTTGACAAACATAATGCAAAGAGTGGTGGTAAGTCTATGACTGAATGTAATGACATGTACATTGTGACATGCATGTAATGTGAGGCTCAAATATTTGATTACTCCAACCGTTGTTACTGCTTGTCCCATCTAATTGTACCACACCTTTGGAAATGACTTCATATTGAAGACCCAGCTGATCAGCTATTTGTTTTGGTATTACATGAGCTACTTGCTCCAGAATCAATCATGCAATTATGCACCACTTTATCTCCAATGATCAATGAGACATAGAATGGTGAGGGCTTCAAATTCTTACCTTGTTGTCCTCCATGATTCCCTTCAGGTTGAGCTTTATTGGTAAGCACCTTTTCTTGTTGATTGGGTGGTTGATTTGATGTTGACCAGTTTTCCATAGCAGCTTGTAATAGGTCTCTTTGTCCTAGGATAGCCAATGATTCCCACATTGAGATGTTTACATTTTTTTCTTCATCTACTCAATGATGTTGAATGGAGATGAAGCTATCCTTCTGCTACCCTTTTCATTGCACATTCTTCTCTTGCACATGGGTTGTTACAAATAGCACTTGAGCTGGTCTAGGAGGTGGCTTAGGCTGCAAATCCTTGCACATTAGGATTGTACTTTGGTTTCTAACACCTTGTGGAGTAATAGAGGTTTGTGAATCACTTAAATTTGATGATTTTACCTCTCCAATATTTCTTTTCTTGGACCATGTATTGGTAGCTACACTTTGAGAAGGTGTTTGATTCATTTCACAGAAGTCTTCAACCTGCCAATTGACAAGTGTGGTTTCATTTTGAGTTTGCCTCTTACTGAGCTTCTTACTGCTGATTTACTTCTTGACTTGGCTCTTAGGACACACCAATGGTTTTGTACCATCAAATCCTGATTCAGTGCACCATTAAAACACATTGATTGATTGTGAGGTAGATTGCATGGGAAACACCAGTCATATTCCTGATCCATGTTATTTTACACTGATACCAAAGATTTAGATGTGGATGCAACATTAGGTTGTAAGGTTGAAATGGTCTATTAGCAGGAGGCTTGACTTGATTTTTATTTGTAGTTTGTATGGGTGGCCTATTAGGCTAATATGGTGGTCTATTGGGTTGAGTTTGAGGCTGATATGGGGTTCTAAAATTTTGAGATTTATGCCTCTTAAGTGTCACCAACTCATTACCCAAATTTTGCAGTTGCTTCATGACTTCTTGGAGCTCATTTGAGGTGTTAGAGGATGAAGTAGAAGTTTTAGTTGAACTATGATTTCTTGGAGAAGGAATGGGAGCTAATGTGAGGTGTTTGACTAGTACTTGGACTTCCTAATTCTAGATATAGATGCATAGGTGGCCTAGGTGCAAGTTTACCAGCTTGAATCAAATAATTTTCAGCTCTAATGGGAATTTTATAGGCTTTAGGTAAAGTTATACCTCCCATGGATTGAATCATCATAGCAATATCAGAATTTAAATCTTTAAGAAAGTATAGGAAAGCACCTTCAGCTATTGGTCTCACGGCCAATGGAATCCTATCCCATGTCCTATGGAATCTGAAGTTGAAATCAGTCAATTGTTCATTAGGATCCCTCTTGATTGTTGTCAGTTGTTCCAAAAGAAGACAGATTATCCCCTTTTTCTCTAAATTGATTATGAAGAGTTGTGCACATATGGTCCCAATTTTGGATAGAGCATGTTGTTAGAATTCTAAACCATTGCAAAGTTTTACCCTTAAAGAAGGATGCCAAAAACTTGACAACAATGTCCATTTCAGTAATCTCATGAATTACACAGACATTTGCAATGTCTTGAATATGATCAATTGGAGTTGTTTGGTTATCTCCAGTGAAATATGGGATGTTCTTCAATGCTGCAACTGGAACTGGATTTTGTGCATTAAGAGCAAGTGGGATGTATCTAGTGAAGTTTGAAATAGGGATTGGGTGGTAGATGTGCCATTATGATTGACCTAAGAACCCTTGTTGATTGAATGAAAGGCCTACCAGGTGGAGGTGTTGAAAAAGTTCTATCTGGTGGAGATGGAGACCTTTGAGCTCTTCTTCCTCTTCTCTCTCTGTCTGGGGACAAGTGCATAGATAGACAAATAATCTTTCTTCTCTAGTTCTTGACCTTGTTTGGATTCTTCTCATAAATCTTCCAAACTTGGACTGTTATAACCAATGGATTCTCCCTCTTTTGGAGTCGCCAAATGTGAAATTTGAATGCTCCTTACATGCTGAAAACTTAAAACAAGTGCACATCAATATTGCTACAATTAAAATGAAAACCTATTTATCCCATTAGGCATACCAGAACTGTTAGTGCAAAATCACAGCACCCTTGAATGTCTGTAACTTGAAATGGGTTTAGAATCTTAGTCTGATTGCATAACATGGAGAATATCTCAAAGTGTGGGACTTTGAAACTGAGAGAGCTCTCCAGATAAGGGTTGGTTCCTATTCCTTTGTTTAGGTGCACACATACAATTTACAGAGGATCTTTTCTAAAAAAAACCTACTCTAACTTGCCAAGGAAACAAGGTTGAGAGATTTACAAGAAATAAAATCTAAACTAACAGAGGTGATGCACCAAAGGAATGATGAACACTTTCTTTTCTATTAAACACAAACCATAAAATGTAATACAGTCAACATGCACAGATAACCAAAACTGTAATGAGAGATCAAAGAGGTGCAATGAACACAAGAGAGGGTTGAAAATCACCCACATACTTATACTATTACTCCCAAGATTTGATATAGAACATTACAATGGCCAAAAGGAAAAATTTGCATTTACATTCTATATGGGAGGTTTGAAGCTCCACGAATTCACTTGTAGACAAGAGAAACAAGGAGAGTACAAAATGGAAATGTATGATGTTTACAATGAGCTAAACTCTTCCGTTTATAGATGAAGTGAAGAGAGAGAAGAAGAGAGGGAGGAAAATCTGATTTGTAAGCTCAACCATCAGCCATCAATGCCCCTGTAAATCCACCTACAATCTGTCAAGCCTTGTTCTCCATGTCTGTTTGATGTGTTTGAGAAAAAAACATGGCGGATCGAATATAGTGTTGTTCTTGAAACAATCAAATCTCATATTAATGGCTTGAAAGACATTTTCCAAACTTTCACCCATAAAATCCAGTCATTTGGAGAACAACGAATGATGGATCGAATAAAATCTGATCTGGTAAAGCAATCAGAGCACGTATTAATGGCTTGAAAGATGTTTTCCTGATTTTCACCCATCAAATCCTGTTAAACAATATGTTATGCTTTCATGGAGAAGAGGAGATAAAGATCTTTCCAACAATATCAAATTTGTTGAATTTTGAGCTCTGGATTGAAATATATGCCCATTTGAATATTTGAATTGAATCCGTACAAAAATGGTGAAAAAACCAGTTTTGCAAAATGAATCCATGGGCCCAAAATTCACCTTGCGCCTTTTTGCAAAAAAATACAAAATGCCAAAAATATCCCACAACCCCATAGCTCCAAAATTCACTTTTTCCCATAAGCTCCACGGGCTTAAAATTGAAATTGTGCCTTTTGCATTAAATTTTCAAAAGTGTAAAAAGTCTCCCGTAAGCCTGCAAGCCCGTAAATCTTCATAACTTTCCATTTGAAAAGGTATTTGCCAGGCCCACGGCTCAAAAATGTAAAAATAAACCTTTTTTACAAAAGGGAAAAAGTGTAAAAATTCTCCACAGGCCCACGCCCCTGAAACTTCACTTTTTGCCCAAAAGCAGACCCCACAGCTCAAAGTTGCAAATTACACCATTTGCAAAAGTTGCAAAATTTCCAAAGTTTCCCCAATGGCCCGCCTCCCCGCATGTAACTTTTGGCCTGAAATGTGGCTTCTCTAGGCATCAATAGAGGTGTGGCTTAATTTTAAAATTTTATGCTTTTTCAAAACAAAAGCCAAAAATCCAAAGTTCCTCCGGTGACCCACCTTCCCACTTTGACCTAAAACATGGCCACATGTCCCTTTGTGGGCCTTAGGAATTTTTATTTTCATTTCTTCGTGGGCTCGCTGGCCTAAAATTATAAATTGCACATTTTGCAAAAATTGCAAAGTGCCAAGATATCTCCCGCCACCTCGCCGGTCCACAATAACTTTGGTGAAAAGTCTTCCCCAGGCCCGCAGGCTTGCTGTTGGCAAAAACTCCTTCCAAGGCCTGTCGGCCCATAACTTGCAAAATATGAAGAGTTAGAAGGACTTATTTAAATTTCTGGAAAGGGGAAGAAATTTCCTATTTGATGGAGATATTTCTAGGAAACCTTAAGTTATCGAAATATGTGAAAAATTGGATTGAAGCACAAAAGGGGGGGAAATGGTGTTAGTTAACCAAAAATATGCATGACCTTATTTTTGATAACATGTATTTGGAAATGGAGGATACATTTTACCATAATATAATGTTTTTCTCTGAGTACTTATGCTATCCTCCTCAAGATTTTCTAACTTGGAAAATAGAATTTAATATTACAATTAACAATTCCTCTACATGTGTCAAGTTTTTTACACAATCTAGTTGACATCCAGGATCCATATTATTCCATGAACTGAAACGATGAATGTTCTTTTCAAGATTACATATTTAGAAAATATGCAAGTACTTTGAAGTGATTGTTAACATGTCAGGGTAGATTCCCAAAAAAAATTGAAAGTGTTGATGATGGACATGAGATATTTTATTTTTTGAAATGTGCGTTGAGTTTCCAAAAAGGATGGGGAATCCAGAAAGTAATTTTCTTGTCGTAAAAAGGAAATAACATAAGAAAACCTTTGTGGTTCTTGTGAAGGATGAGACTGAATGAAGCTATGTATCTAGTTCCATAAAGTTTTTTTATAAAACACATTAGACTATCTGGGAGGCCATCATGTGAATAGTCTTGAAGCTTGTGTCGAAGATCTTCTATAGTTGGAATGATATGCTCCAAATATTGTTTAATGAAAATTGACATTATTTCCTAGCTTCTATGTCGTATAATAATGTTATGTAAAAAGTATCTGAATCATGGATGAGAACCAAAATGGCCATCATGGTAGTGTATGAAATGTATGCCATATTTATGGAGCTGGATTTTTTTCATGTGAGGCTCATTGATCATGGATTTTCCTACAAGTAATAAAGCTATAAAATCCATTGAGAATAGTCCTTCTATGTTGTATTAATTTAGAGGAGAAAGGCCAAACTATTATAGTTGCATATTGTTGGTTAGATGGTAGTAAAAAGTGTAAACATTCCTTTTTCCTATTCCTAAATTTGGAATCAATGGTGTTGGTACTTATTATGAACCTTTATCTAAAAATGGAGTGACTTTTCAAAAAACATCCCTTGTTCTTGCAAATTTTCTTTGCATATGTTCAATAACCCCATAAACTTTTTCTTTAACCTATGTTTTAATCTCAAAATGAACCCATGCTAAGTAAAAGTTAATGTGTTGTTTACAGACTAACTCTGTTAAGAAAGTTTGCATGATCCCTGGGATGATAATGGTCTAACTAGTTAGAAAATATTGTGGTTGATGCTTATTGTATTGGTTATGGATGTATGATATGAAAAACTAACAGAAATGGAAGATACACAAACATAGTGCAAACCTCCTATAGCCTCCCAATAAAACCTCAAGTAGGTTGTGAGATATTTGAGCTGTAGAACCTTGTTAATAAATTATTTTGGGTGCTCTTGAATGACCTCTGAATTTGGATGTAATTGCTACGAACATGGAGGTTTAGCTTGGATTACTGTTTCTAAAGTAGTAGAAGTTGGAGTAAATTTAGTAGAGTAATTGTACTGTGAATCCAAGAGGATTTGTAAGAGAGAAATCCTACATTTTATAGAGGTAGAAGTGGTTAGATATTGGTTACAAGTGGGTGAATGTACATGCTAAAAATAGAATTTGAGGAGGTTACAGCAATTCTGGGACATTTAGGGGCACTAATGGAAATTTATTAGCAGAAGTTACATCTGGAAAGGTGGTTGTATGTACAATTTAATTGCCCCCACATTTCTAGGAGTTTAGAAGTGTAGTTGACTAGGATGAAGATGTGGAGTTCAAATGGTTATTGACTAAGAATTTGAGTGGCAGTTTACTAGGATGTGCACATAAATAAATTAATTAAATATTTAATTAATAAATGATGATTAAACTAGCAAAAGGGGTACTAGGGATTAATTTAATTAATCCAAAGTGTGTAATGTGTATTATTTAATCGATGTAATCAATCAATCAAAAATGGGTGAATAATAGGATGCATTTAGATAACATTGGGAATAGGTGAGTGATTTTTGGGGTGCCTACATTTTTCCCTCTTTAAAGTGCTATTGAAAATTAATAGTGGTTAAAAGATAGTAGACATATGAAGAGTAGCGAGAAGAAAGAAATGAAACATTAAGATGCCCCAACAAATAGGATAGTAGACGAATGCTATCTCAAGCAAGTGGATGACGTAACAAGGCAGTGGATGGCCACTTGATAGGAAGAGGACAAGGGATTGGAACAAGGATGGGAAAGGATTGTTCTTGTAGCATGAGAATCATTTGGAGAATAATTTTAGAAAAACCTTATCTTTATTGTTGCACAATAGATTTGTCATCATGATTATAAAATAATCAAGATGGTTAACCCAGATGTGCATAAACAAACACACACACACACACACACACACACACACACACACACACACACACACACACACACACACACACACACACACAAATATAAAAAAGAAAAACAAACACAATATACAAAGTAGTTTCAGGCATCAGGGCTATAAGGAAATCAAGATGTAATCACACTACTTGTAAGTGGTCTAAAAAGTAAACATCAAAAATGCAACACAAAGTTTAAAAATAAGGCAATCCATTATGCCCCTAATGCATGCCACAGTGATGATTAAATAGATGAAAATACTCCCAAGTGGGAATAGGATTAGACTGGAATAACAGAGTAAAGAGGATCCTTATGACACTATTTTTGGATCCATTTTGAAAAACAATTGAAAATAAATATCCCCATGTGAAGTTATATCATGAAGGAAAAATAATTTTGTGACTTGGCCCAAGTAGAGTAAGAAATCATGCAAAGGGAATAAAGTGATCGTAGTGAGATTGGAATGATCACTAGGGTAGTAGAAAAGAGGTATGATGTTTATCAAAATTTTATTGAGATGTTAAAAAATTCACTTAAATGGTTTTCCAATTATAGGATTCATGTGATAAGGGAATGTTTGTTCGAAAATTTTGTAAAAAAAAAATTGGATTCTTGAAATATATAATTCTTTTTTTTACAAATTTTACAAATTTTGAAATACAAATGCAAATAAATGCAAGAAAACATGAATACACAACAAAAAGGAAAACATTCCATGGCTTAAATAAACCAAGAGGAAACACAACATGTGCAAGCAACACAAAGACATGAAACAAGAATTCCAAACAAACCCAATATGAATAGGAAGGAACCACACCAAAGTTATATGTGAACTAAGATGCGAATAATTTTTCCTGTAATTGGTCTATAACAAAGGTATATGGAATATAAAAAATAACAAACTCAAATAATCAAAATCATTGTCACAATGTTGAAAAAATGCAACAATACAACACAATTTGTAAAAAAATGACGTCTAATGACACTTCGAATGTGTTCTACATTAAAGAACTAGACAACTTTGAATGCCCCCAAGAAATAGCTTAAAAACATGAGAGGATTGGATCGAGAAGAAGAGAAGAGTGATACTTAGATACTCCAAAAGATACTCTTGTCAAATCATATTGAATTTTGATCTGTATTCTGATTAAAATATAAAATTTGAGTGTGTCCCAAGCAATGTTATATTACGAAAGGTTAAAATATTGAATCAAGCATTGATATACACCGTGGTCAATAAATATTATTGTCAAAAGATGATTTGGAATTATCATGAGGAGAAAATTTAAATGGAAAATTATTGAATTGCGTTATCCAGTTGCTGAAAGTTGGTCAAAAAATTATATGAATGTTTTGATTGTGACAGTTGTAAAGTATTTTTTTATTTTTAAAAAAATTTATATTGTTTTTGTATTTTGAAAAACACATTTGAATGTTTTTATATTTTGTGAAACATTTTTTGAATTTTTATTTTATTTTACAACTCGGTAAAAGGGTGCACTTCTTAAAAGCAGATGCAAATAATTAGAAGCATTCCATTCCATTGGAAGAAATATAGATGATAAAAGGATAAGATGTCTCACTCTACTCATGACTCCATGCAACTAGTAATATGTGATGGCTCATCACCAAGAGCCAAGAATGACGTGAAAATGAGGTGAATAGCTAAGTGAAATTGAATATGATGGATGTGATGATACAAAGTGTAAAAATGATTGATATGAGAAAAATGTAACGCATCTCTAGTCAATATTATCTAACTAATTCCAAGATGATTGTAATTTATAGGTGTTTGACTCGACTTAGATCTATAGATGGCCTGCTGATTGGAAAGAATCTAGTTGAAGGAATTTTTGTCTCTTTGTAACATAAGAAATTAAATTTCTTCTTGGGATATTTTTGATTAAGCACTTTAATTTAATATTTCATAAAGTATTTATTTGTAGATTAAATTTTTTTAAGGACCCCCTACATTTTCCCCCATGCCATCAGTAAAAGGAAATGTCTCAACACTGAATACAAAATGTAGGCAAGTAAGGGATTTCTCCATTCCCATCCTCATACTACCAGTAAGAAGTATGGGCTTATAACTGAAGACTGTGAAGGATGACAGGTGTAGTGATTTTTTATTTTTTTTTATTTTTAGATTAATTGAATTTTCCTTGTATATTGATAGTGTGCTTGTTGGGAAGGGACATTATGCCACTAGGTCTCAGCCTCGTGTGACTAGTAGGACACAAAGGTTCAACACCATAGATTATGATGGGTGGTCAAAAAGGACCGGGTAAAGAATTTTAATGCTTTCTATGAAAGAGAGAGCTTATTTGAAAGGAGGAGTTGCCATTAGTAATCTTCGAGACAAAACCATAGGTAAAAATGTCTGAAATGGTAGAAACCATAACAAATACAAGACACACAATGCCCAAGAGGAACAAGGTGAACCTATGTCATAGATAGGTGAAGAAGGTGAATATATAATAATGGTTTAAGGTATCTTTCAATAGATGAAATTCGTAACATTATTTGGATGCAGTTTTCCATTTCTAATTTTAAAACAATTCTTTAAACAAGAGTTTTTTTCTCTTTTTATGATTTTTAAGTTTTCTAAATTTTGGAAAATGAGGGTTTGAAATGGATTCATCAAGAAATAGGTCCATGTTTATTAGATTTTAATGGTCCTAAAATGTGATACTTGGGAAGACCAAATCCAAGTCAAGATAGGGAATCGAAATATTTGATGAGTCCTTAAATACAAGACTTGGGCAGACAAGGTCCAAGTCAAAATTTGAAATCCAAAGATTTGATAAGTCCTACAATATGATATATTGGTGGATAGGACCCAAGTCAAGGGATTGAATTAAATGATTCAGTGAGTCATGAAGTAAAATACTTGTGTTGATGGGATCCAAGTCAAAGTATGTGTGATTAGATGAGTCTTCGATGAGATCAAAAGACCTATTTGATGTTATAAGGGGATTGATGAGGTGGAGAATATGTTGACATTCATATTCTCCTATTAGTGGAAGAAGGAAAGGAGAGAAATATTGATCTTTAGATATACACCTAGAATTCCTTGTAATCCATATAGAGGAGATATTTAATGTTTCTCCTTCTAGGTTGTGAATTAGTTAATTTGAAAAAATATTTGTAATTAAAGCATGAAAAGGTTGGATAAGGATATCCCTGGGTATACGTACTTTGTAGATTGTACTCATATAGATATATTGAAAGGTATGAATCATCCTTAATGATGTGCTTACAAGATTCATCATTTGAGGTGTAACAAACACAAAAGGTTATATTGTTGCAAGTGTCCAAGATTGTTGTGGTTGTGTTTTGACAACAAGACTAGAGATGTTAGGTATAGGATCCAGAATGGAAAGAATAAAATCAATATCAATGGTTCTTGATGATGGAGCCTCTTCTATTATGTTAAGGGTTACAAGAGAGTCTTGGAAAAAACTAAGCTCTCCTTTGATGTAAGAAGATTGTCAAAAACAGGTTCAATGTTTGTTTGGGCTATAGGAAGAAAATATGGAGAAGAGATGGATTAGTTTGAAGGAGAGATACTTGACCTTTTCCATGATCTCATTGAATGTCAGTATGTATATAAGTGGGGACAACATTCAACTCTTCATTATAAGTGGAAATTAATATGTCTTTGATCGTGAGAGCATCGTCATCAAGATATATGGAGATGTTTCCATTATCAGTTAAGTCTTCGAGATAATGACGAAGAAGTGTACAATTATCAGTACAATTGTCATCCATGTGATGATATTCACAATATTTAGATGCATTATATGACATAGGATCAGGTTTCCTATTAGAAATGGATCTTGTACATGGATATTCAATCATGTTAGCCTCTACTAATTCTAGAAAGGCACTAGATAGACTCTCTCTGAGATGTGTAAACTGACGTTCAACGGTACATGGAGTAGTGTCGTCAATACAGGATATGATGGATTTATAGTTGACATTTTTTTAGGATTCACCAAGTTCATGAGCTTTATCCTTTGTATCATGGTTAGGTGGTAGGTCTTCAACCACTATGTCTCTGTTATCAATGAGGTCTTGGATGTAATTGTGAAGTATTTTACATTTTTCCATTTGATGGCCATCAATGTGATGAAAATCATAATATATGTTAGGTTTATACCAACTTTTCTTAGGTTCACCTTCAAGGAATGGTTGTGTAATAGGATAAGTAACCATCGTAGCACTTTCCAGTTGTTTTCAGATGCTTGAAAGAGATTCCCCTAGAGACGTATATTGTCTTCAATTGTAATCATGGGGAGGAAGAAATTTTTATCTTTTAGGAATGGTGATAGATGGTTAAGACTTAATCTATTTTAATTGGCTATTTTGTAAGTTTCTCATGTTTTGATTATTCGTGACACCATAATTGACAATGTTATGGTTACAGTTGATGTACCTAGGTTTATCATGAGAAATGTTTGGGTTTTTTTTTGTGAAGATTATGATTGTGCCCATAGTATTTATAATTAGGCTTGATCAATCCTTTAGAAATAAGGAATTTTTCTATTTTAGTTCCCTTTTCGATAACTTCCTTAAAATTGTTGAGGTATTACATATGCATGTGAAAGGAAAACTCATCATTAAGGTTAGGGATGAAAATTCTTACCATCTATTTATCAAGGATTGAACATGGGAATCGACTTGCGATTACTCTCCATCATTGTAAGAACTGTGTAAAGCTCTCATTTTTTCATTGTTTGGCATTGCACAAATCCATCATGGTTATTTCATAATCAATATTGAAAGATAAGTTTTTGATAAACTTGTTAGAGAGGTCCGCAAAGGTATAAATATATTCCTTTGGAAGGTGTAGGAACCAGTCCAAAGCTTGTCCTCCTAGACTCTTAGGAAAGAGGTGTAAGAGAAATATATCATTATAATCCACCTCATGGCATGCCATGAAAAATTCCTTAACATGATCTCTAGGATCAGATTTTCCCTTGTATTTGTCAAATTTGGATGTCTCGAAAGAGAACGAGAAATGCATGCGTAATATGTCCATGTCAAAAGGTTATGGACATAATTCATAAAAATTGAATTATTTATGTTGTTTGCATACCTGAAATGGTGTCCTTCATCATTGTCCACTCTTGAGAAAATTGTGAATTATTTTGTGGGATGAATGGTGATTTATCATTCGTATGTTTTTTTGTTCTTATTGGTCTTAGAAGGATTTTTAAATGTTTTGACACTTTTCTTAGTATATTCTATACCTTTGGAATCGTTATTAGTGACTGTAGAGGATATAAGAGCCAATTGTTTTTCCATTGGATTGATTTGATCAAGCAAGGCTTGGTTAGGATTAGAGGACGAATTATTAGATTTTACCTTATTATCATCATTTTTTTACTTGGTCCTTCATCATTAGGTTTATTTGACTTAAATAGTGGACCCTTAGGGGATTTAGGTTGTCCCTTTAAGGATTTCAATTCATCCTCATCAAAGTCCGAGGGAAATATTATTCCCATTGCAAGGATACGAAGAATAAATTGGTCTTTATTTTTCGAAAAGTGGCATCGATAAGAAGGTTTTTTAGTTTTTCTTCGTAGTCTTCCTCATATCTAATATGGAAATGATTTATTTCCTCTAGTATATAATTACTATAATCACGATGTCACTTTCCTAGTATTTTTGAAAGAGGGGAGGTACAAGAAGAGGTGTGATAAAGAAATCAACCCTTAACAAAGTGAATGCTACGATGGAATAGGGAAGAAGATGAAATAGCTTGACCCTTAGTGAAATAAGTGATAAGAGGGAAGAAGATAAAATGGTCAGTTGATTTCCCTAATCTTAATCAAAATGAGAGTTAAGAGAAAAGAAGTGAAAAGAGGTTAGATTTCCTCTACTCATTAACAAAAATGGGTGTTAAGGGAAGAGATAGTTGACAAGGTGGATGAGATAAAATATTAATAAAAATGAGTGATAATATTGGAAAAGAGATGTGAAAAGGTAAACTTTTAATGAAATGAGTGTTAATAGGAATGAAAAAGGTGGAGTTAGTAACACTTTAAAAAATGAGTGATGTTAAGGTGGAATGAGGATATAAATTTTGGTTTAGAAGACTCTTAGAAAAAATAATGCTAAGAAATATGAAGAGGTTTGAATGAATTCACGACCCTTTACAAAATTAAAACGTAAAGAGGGATAAGATGGAATAAGGTTAGTGTACGTAACGTGCAAAAAAATGAGTGTGAAAAGAGGAGACTTAAAACACTATGGACGATGCTCAACTCTTAACAAAAAAGGTGTTAAGGGAAGATACTTAAGAGATGTGATGAATTTTCTTGACATTTAACAAGATTGGTGTTAAAAGGGGAGACTTAATAAGATTATGAAAAAAATCTACTCTTAACAAAAACATGTTAAAAGAGGAGACATGACAAGGAAGTGGGAGTACTAAAATAACGACAAAGTAAATTTCATCAAAAGAAGTGAGGTAATGAATAAAAAATAGGTCTAAATCTCCCAAAAGTAGAAATAAGAGACAAGGAGAAAGAGATTGATTAACGATATCAAACTAAATCAAATTAAATGCTTTAAATAGATAAGTGAATAAACGATAAGGATGTCGACAATACAATAAAGTGATTGTGAATTATGACAATGCAAGATTATGAAAGAGAGATGGATAAGATGTCATCAATTCAACAAAGTGAACATGAATTATGATGACGTAATATTATGGGAGAAAGATATTGAATAATTTAATCAATTAAACAAAGTGAATGTGCAATGTGATGATGTGAGATGGTGAGAGAAAGATAGTGAAAATATGTTGTCAATTCAACAAAGTGAGCATGAAGTATGAGGACGTAAGATGAAGGGAGAAAGAGATTGAATAATGTCGTCAATTCAACAAATTGAATGTGTAATAGGACGACGTAATATGATGAGAGAAAGATAGTGAATAATGTCATCAATTTAAAAAATTGAATGTGTAATGCAATGATGTAAGATGATGAGAAGCCTAGAGTTCAACAATATATCGTTAAACTTAATACTTACGAAAATGAAAGATAAATGTGATCAAGAGGGTGATTAATTGTAATAAAGAGAATATCACAATGTAAAGACTTAGTGAAGAAGAATGAAAGTTGTCAAGTGTGTATATAGTTTTCCATAAATCGAGACTTAGACACATTTACGAAGAGAACAAGTGGATAAAAGAGAAAACATGAATGACAAGAGTGAAACACAAGTGTGTAATACACAAGAAAATGAAAATAAATGATGTAGTGATATTTTTTGCCTCTACTTTAGATTGGATTTGAAAATGTGTGGCTTCCTAGGTGGTTCATGTGATGCCTGCTTCAACTACAACTTGAGACCAAGAAACAAACTAGGAAAATTACAGAATAATTTTTTTTGTAAGAAGGGTTTACAAACAAGTAGCAAGATACTAGTTTGAAACCAATAGGTTCCAGAATAGATTCTGATTAACCAAACACAAGATTTCCATCTTTATCTTATAACAAGTTTACAAGGTTCCAATTTGGGGGTTACAAGTTTTACTAAGGTTCAGGGAGAAATTTATTGCCAGGCCTGCTCTCTATCAAGCCCTGAACTTCAACTAGATTTTTCACACACTTAGAATTATCAAAACTTTCCTAAACTAGGCTCATTGGATAGGAAATTTCCTCACATTTCCAACCATATAAAGAAGTCCTCCTAACTCCTTGTGAAACTCAAGTTATGGCAGGGCGGAGTTTTAGGGGAAAATTTTCCCTTAGAGGTCCACGGGGATAGGGAGAAAATTGGGAAAATTTTCCCAAATGCCACGTGTCATCACGTGATTCATTCAGGCCAGCGGGTCGTGGGGAAACATTTGAAATTTTTCCCAAAAACCAAAGTCTCAATTTTCCAAAGGAAAATTTTCCTCCATGCCTCCGCACTTGCTCAATGGCCACGTGGCGCTTTGTGATTGGCTGCGGGCTGGCAAAGGAAATTTGGAGAGGAAAAAGAGAAAAAAATTGCACACCCAAAAGGAAAAAAGGGTTAAGTTTTCCATTTTGATCCGTGCACCCCCCTGCCACGTGTCAGCACATGATTGGTTCGGGGTCACGTGGGTTGCAGGGAAAATTTGGAAAAATTTTCCAAGGCCAATTTTTTGTTAAGGTTTTTAAAATAGTCCTGCCCCTCCAAGGTGCCACGTGGCAACTTCTGATAGATGAGAGGGTGGCAGGGCTTTTCGGAAATTTTTAGGAAATTTTTCCAAAGTTCAAAATTTAAATTTTTCTAAAGTCGAATTATTTCATTTTTGGTTTGGGATGGCCATTTTGAAGTAAAACTTCAAATGGCCATAACTTTTGATAGGAAGCTCCATTTTAGGAAAACGAGGACTTTCCGGAAATCTCTCAGAGTCCTCTTTGCACAGAAATCATCAATTTTAGAATTTGATAAAGTTTCAAGGGTCAATTTTAAGAAATCAATCTGCAGGGTTTTAATTTTAAAACTGGCAATTTTTCAAACTTGTAAGATTTGTTCAATTTGATAAAATTGAACTCTTCTTCCACTCAACATGTAAATCAGACATGGGGGATTGACTTGGGGAATAATTAAATGTTTTCATGTATGTCAATTTGATCAATTTATTGCAAGTTGTAATTTTCTCCAACGTTTTTTTGACAGAAAAAACTTAGGAATGTTGAAGCTTAAATTGAAACTTTGATGAGTTTTTGAGATTGTTTCTTAAATTCTTTAGTTCAATGTAGATTTTCAAATCTTCCTATAATCTAAATTTCATGTTTTTTTCAATTTTGAAGTATAAAGTATGAACTGTCTCATTTTATTTAAAAAGGAATTTTGCTAGAATTTGAAAAAACAATGAAGTTCATCTTGCTAACGAATTTACAATTTGTCAATTTAATTTCCAAATAAGGA
Organism: Taxus chinensis; assembly: GCA_019776745.2. NCBI lineage: Eukaryota > Viridiplantae > Streptophyta > Pinopsida > Cupressales > Taxaceae > Taxus > Taxus chinensis. Next base: position 809,933,106 of record CM034151.1, read on the forward strand.
AGGCATTAATTCATTAAAATCTTCTCTAAGTCATTCAAATTGATTCAACTACATTCCAATTACATTCAAGTTCATGCATTCAAGTAAAGAAACTCCAGTTTCATAAGATTTCAAACAAAGTATCTTTCTGTCAGTTTCCTTTATACGTTCTTAATCTATTTTCAAAACAACGTTTTCATTTCAAACAATCCTTATAAATTTACAACAATGCAATGCAATTGAAAAGGAATCCATGATTCTTTATTGATTTCAAACAATGATTTACAATTTAACTCCCTTCCAATTTGAATTTTCAAATTTAAATTTCACAATAATATTTCTATCTTTCACATTTTCTTTCCAAGTAAAACATATGGAATATAATTCTTCTACTACATTTCTCAATTCAATTAAAACTTCAATTACAAGGTCTTCATCATCTCACATTTAACAATTACTTTCATCCACTCAAAGTGGGTGGGGTTACATTCAAATTCTCAAAGGAATGACTGTCAAACTGATATTCTTCTTTCTCCAATAGCAGCATGTTGATTTCTTCTTCTTTCATCTTTTGAATCACAACAAGGAAGGGGGAAAGGCAACACTCTCCACCCAACCAAGACATCCAATGGGAAAAGAGAAGCCATCTTTCCCCATTGGCCCCCGAGCCCCAACCATATTGGAATGGAGCATGATAAAACAACACATGGCAACATAGCTTCTTTCACATATAACATACATTCACATGCACAAGGAAATGCACAAACAAAAATATGTAGTTCTCAACTACAACAAAAATTTCAATCAAAACAAAGGCTCCTTCTCCAAGCAAGCAAGCCAAGCAAGAGCAAGAACTATGGAGGTCTCCTTATGCCTCCCATGTTGAAATTGGGCATCCACCTAAAACAAACCACCAAAACATAACAAATCCCATAAACCTTATATCTCCTCAACCCCTCCTTATCCCTCCTCCAAATTTATCCCTTATACCTCCCCAAAGTAGGAAATGCAAGCATTTCCTTTCCCTAGGTGGATCCCAAACCAACACTCCCTCCACAAGAACAAATGCCAATGGACAAATCCCTTATCCCTCCTTTGATAAACCTCATAGTCTTCTCTTTCCACACCATGTCCTAAGCATTCTACCCATCCCTCTAAGAATTGCAAACACAAATACATTCAAATGTTCATGCTAAAAGCGGGGAAAAACAAAGAATTAAAAGAGTGAGAGCCTACCTCTCCATAATGGAGATTTGCTTCCAAAAACAGTCTTTATTGCTCAAAACCCAGTCCCAAATCAGCAATGTAAATGAATGCACAATCAAATCCAAGCTTCTTCCACAAGAACAAGCTCCAAAATGCAAGAGAAAAATTTTACCCCAAGAGTGCAAATCTCCAAGGTTTCAACAACCTCCAAATGAGGAGGAAATGAAATTTTTAAAGGAGAGGATGGAAGAGGATGATGTGGATTCCAAGTGGGATGCCACATCATTTTTCCTCATCCCAAAATGCAATCACATCAAAAAACAAATACATCACAATGAATGTGAATGAAAAAATTACTTACATACACAAACTCAACCCATACCCAAAAGGAAAATGCATTTAAAATTTGTAAGACAAGTGCAATCACTTCTTTCATAAAATCATGTCAAAACATAATAAAATAAGTTGATTTTGACTCTAAAATTAATAATCATGGTTGGTGGAGGATTTTTGAGAGGTGTGGGACAAGTTTAACTTGTCCCACAAGCCTCCAAATTTATCCTTCAAGGCCAAATTCGAATTTCAAAGAGGAAGGAGTGTTTGACCTTCCAAAATCAGCCTTACAACCTCTTACAACCTCTTACACAACCCATACTTGGTAACTTACACACTCTTCTAAAATGCATTAACTTCTATGACATTTATTTATGACAACCTTTTGGCATAAGATTTATTTAATTACCATAAGGTTATAAAATATATAAATCAAATTTCATTTTCAACCAAGGCAAAAACATTTAATTTCACATTCCACATCCCATTTAATTTAATTAAATTTTAACTATATGACTCCCACATAATACTATCACTATTAAAATAATTAAAACAAAAGCACATTACAAATAAAATACACACAACAATAATTAAAAAGGGAACACATAATAAAAACACACATATGCCCCTATGGTCACAATAATGGAAATCCCCCCATGGGAAATCCTAACAACTAAACACACAATCAAACACAGTTGCCATGGTGACCTTGTTGATTTCACACTGAATTCCAATATGGTTAGTCTCCAGTCCCCCGACATTGTTGTGATTTTAACCTGCAAAATACAAAATACCTCCTTCGGCCTCGTGGCCATATCAAAACATCCAAATATATATATAAACATTAAATCCAAATCACAACAATATCAAGATTCAATATTTATCATTAAAATTCAATTTGTAACTATATCATCATCCAATAGATTTCTATACTAGAGCTATTCATAATAATCAATGTCACATGTCTAAAATTAACATCAATAACCTGTCCATGTCAACTAGTATATCATCATCCACATAATAATAAAAATGTCTCAATGATCCTCAAGCAAAATATCTGAATCCAGATCAATGTTAATTAATCTAACCTAATCATCATACTGAGAAAAACATAATAATGTCCATTAACTAACATATACATCATACTACATCAAAACATAATAATATCCAAAATGTGATCAATAGTGTCAGGATCAGTATCTGAATAGTGTCAAAGGAAAGTGGGCACTACATCCCCCTCCCCTTAGACTCGACTTCCTCCTGGAAGTCACTGGAACAAATGTGGAAACTGTACTCATAAAGCAGTAGACTCATCCTCCCAAGTGGCTGCAGTCTCATCATATATGTCCCACTGCACCCGTACCTGATCAATCTCTCTGCCTCAAAGGCCCAGGGTCCTGCGATCTATGATACGGACGGGCTCCACCATCAACTATACCTGATCCTGCACCTGCAATGATGTCAAATCCAGCACATGAGAAGGATCTGTGATATATCTCCTAAGAACAGAAACATGAAACACATCATGTATACGAGACAAGCTGGGTGGCAATGCTAGACGGTAGGCCAACGGGCCAATACGCTCCAAGATCTCAAAAGGTCCAACGAACCGAGGAGATAACTTAGAACCTTTTCCATAACGGATCGGGCTCTTATGTGGCCTAACACGAAGGAAAACCTTCATACCCACATCAAAATTACGCTCGGTTCTATGTTGATCAACGTACTTCTTCTGCCTATCATGTACCTCCTGCAATCTCTACCTGATCAACACTACCTGCTGCTCCATGTCCTGTAAGAGAGCTGGTCCAAGAGATACTCTATCATCCAACCTATCCCAACTAAGGGGTGTTCTGCACTCCCTACCATACAAGGCCTGAAAAGGAGCCATGCCTATAGAACTCTGGAAACTATTATTGTAGGCAAACTCCACAAGGTACAGATACTCCTCCCACTTAGACTGCTGATCCATCACGTACATCCTGAGCATGTCCTCCAAAATCTGATTCACCCTCTCAGTCTGTCCATCTGTCTCAGGGTGATAAGTTGTGCTAAAGTTAATCTTCATCCCGAGAACATACTACATGGTAGTCCAGAAATGGGAAGTGTATAAAGGATTGCGGTCACAAATGATCTTCCGCGGAATCCCATGCAACCTGTCAATCTCATCCAAGTAAACACGTGCCACCGCACTAGCTTTATAGGTGGTCTTCATACCGGGGAAAAGTGAGCTACTTTTGTCAATTTATCAACCGTGACCATGATGGCATTCATGGTGACATCTCGACATTAGTAACCCAACAATGAAATCCATGGAAATGGTGTCCCATTTCCACTCCGGTATAGCATGAGGATAGAGAAGGCCAGCTAAGATGTTGATGCTCGGCCTTGACTTTTGGCACTCTAAACAGCGTGACACAAACTGAGCCACGTCCCTGTGAAGTCCTCTCCAGTGATATAACTGTCTCAAGGTGGCGTGCTCTTCTCACCCCAAGATGGGCTGAATATGCACGATGTGCCTCTGTCAAGATGTCCTGCCTCAAGCCTCCATCTCTAGGAACATAAATGACCTCATGTGCCTATCACCATCTGTCTCATGAGAACACCATCAAATTCTTCAAGGGGTCTCTGGGACTCAATCTCTGCACGGGTTGCACTGTAGAACTCTAGTCACCCAGGAAGCTGCATGAAGGATCCTGCTCTGTAAATGTCTGTGCTCACTGAAGTAGCCATGCTCAAATGTACCGTCAAACTTGAGAGCAATCTTACAAACATTGTGGCTTCCCTTTCACATGCTCTAGTCATCAATGCGTACTCAGGGGATAAGAAACTCCATCCAACTTATCTCAACGAGCATCCTTCTATGCACAACCGCAAGGATCCATCCTTCTTCTTAACAAATATAACTGGTGCACCCCAAGGGGATACACGAGGATGGATAAGGCCTTTCTCTAGAAGGCCCTCCAGCTGCAACTTGAGCTCACAGAGCTCCGGGATGGTCATCTGATAAGGAGCTCGTGAGATAGGCTCTGCTCCTGGAACCAGATCAATATGGAAATCAATCTCACGTGGGGGTGGCATCCCCGGTAGCTCCCCTGGAAACACATCTGCATACTCTCTCAAAATGGGATGGTCATCTAGCGATGGCCCACTAGATCCATCCTCTATCTGGTCACTGACTGTGACTGCATACATCTGACAACCCCGTCGCACACACCGCTTGAGTTGCATAGCAGAGATAGTGCGAATAGAAACAAGTCTCCTGACCCCAGAAATCACCGACTCAACTCCAAGATCGTCTACACAAGATATAGTCTTATGATAGCAATCCATCCTGGCCCTATGTGCAGACAACCAATCCATGCCTAAAATGACTCCATACGAGCCCAAAGGAAGTATGCGGAGATCTAAAGTGGTGGTGAAAGGTCCCAAGTTAACAACACACTCCTTTACTAAGGAGTCTACAGAGACTTTGACTCCTGAAGCCATCTCGACATCCCAACTATGACCCTGTCTAACAGCCACCAACCTGCATCGCTCTACCAAGGATGGTGCAATAAACAAATCAAAAGAACCAGAATCAAACAATATGGAAGTAGGAACACCTCCAATACTACCTGTAGTCTCAATGATCATGCTCTGGTGCTCGGCCTGGCGGTTCTCAACCGCTACGTAGATCCTGTGACTCTGTCCCATGTCTCCGACTGTAGGCTCTGAGATGGGTGCCTTACCCTTATTAGGGTTCTGGGGGCCATCTCTCCAAAAGTGTCCCGCTACTCCACACCCAAAACAACCCCCTGAACCTCTACAAAAGGAGCGACACTGCCAGAAGGTGCCCTAGAGATAGGTGCTGTGGATCTTGATGATCCAGCTATAGTTTGTTGTGGCCTCTGTGGTTGAGCTCCTACCGACTGAGCTCTAGCTCCACCCTGTGTCCTGGTGGGTCCCCTAGGAGGAGGCCCCATACTGCGGCCTCTCTGTGCATCAACTTTCTGAGGGGGCATAAACGGTGGGCGGGACTGCTGCTGTGGTCTGAAAGATGACTGCAAAGAATACTGACCACCATGAGGAGGAGGAGTTGACCCCCTCGATCTACTATCCTGCAACTGCTGAATACGGCTCCTGACCCGGTCTCTAGCCTGCTGGGTTTTATCCCAAGTCTCCTCTACAATGTAGGCCTTCTCAACGGCCTCTGCTAATGTCTGTGGGAAGTGGATCCAAACTACACCTCCAATGTCTATATTAAGGCCCCGGATGAACCTGTGGATCCATACCTGCTCATCCTACATGCAATCAACGTACTGTAGCAGGTCCAGGAACCTACTCTCATACTCGGCCACTGTAAGGGAAGCCTATTGAAGGTCGTGGAACTCATCGATCCTCTGTTGTATGAATCTCCGTGGCAAGTATCTACTCCTGAATCTCTCCTCAAACAACTCCCAAGTGACTGTCTCTGAATCTATATGGAGCTTCTGCTCCTCTGTCCTCCACCATACTCCAGCTCCATCCTTCAGTAGATGGATCACAACATGAGCTTTCATGTTGCTAGAACAAGGACACAGCTTGAAGCAACCGCTCAAGCTAACCAGCCAGGTCTCTGCCTGGAATCCTCTTGTGTCACCAGAATACTGTGCTGGCCTAAGCTTCAGGATATCCCTAATGTGATCCGCAGCTGTGGTCTGACGGCCCCTGGGCCTCTTTGTATGCCTCATCCCCGAGCCTAGGGCTCCGAGACCTCTCTCTGTGCCTGAAATATGGTCACCATGTCCCCTCAAAGGAGACTCTGCTCTAGCTGACTCTCCATGAAAATTCTCTCCTCCATCTTCCTCACCATGTGGAGGAGGTGCATGTCCCTCTATGGAAGTATCTCTGTCACGTCTGCCTGAGCACCTTCCTACTAATCCTCCGCGTAAGGCGAAGCATTAACATCCTGGAGGGTCTGTAAAATATGTGGTAGGATAGTTGCTAAACCCTGGTCTGGTGGTGGTGGTGGCGGTGGTGGAGGTGGTGGTGGTGACTTTGAGCCTCTATGAACGTTCCTCCTACTCCATCTGAGCTCCCTGCACAGACCAGAGTGGGAGTTAGTTCATTACCTTGAGTTTCCTTCAGTTTTCTAAGTTTACTAACATGTTTAATTTTCAATTAGTTTTGTTTTCTAGATTATCAATTTACTAGTTTTAGGTTTCAAGTCTCAATGTTTCGAGTGTGCCCAATAGTCCAAGCTTTTGAACCTTTGCTCTGATACCAAAAGTGATGCCTACTTCAACTACCACTTGAGACCAAGAAACAAACTAGGAATAATTATGGAATAAATTTTTATTTATTGATATTTTATGAAGAGTCTACAACCAAGTTGCAAGACACTAGTTTGAAACTAAATAGGTTCCGGAATAAATTCTGATTAACCAAACACAAGATTTCCAATTTTATCTTATAACAAGTTTACTAGGTTCCAATTTGGAGGTTACAAGTTTTAGTTAAGGTTCAGGGAGAAATTTATCCCCAGGGCCTGCTCTCTATCAAGCCCTGAACTTCAACTAGATTTCTCATACACTTAGATTTATCAAAAAATTTCTAAACTAGGCTCATTGGATAGGAAATTTCCTCACATTTCCAACCATATAAAGAAGTCTTCCTAACTCCTTGTAAAACTCAAGTTATGGCCGGGTGGAGTTTTAGGGGAAAATTTTCCCTTGGAGGTCCACGGGGATAGAGAGAAAATTGAGAAAATTTTCCCAAATGCCACATGTCATCACGTGATTGATGCGAGCGAGCGGGTCGCGGGAAAAATTTTGAATTTTTTCTCCAAACCAAAGTCTCAATTTTCCAAAGGAAAATTTTCCTCCATCCCTTCGCACTTGCTCAAATGGCCACGTGGCGCTTTGTGATTGGCCGCGGACCAGGCGGAGAAAAAAGTGAAATTTTTCCAAAAGGGCAAAAAGTTAAGTTTATCGTTTTGATCAGTGCACCCCCTGCCATGTGTCAGCACGTGGGTTGTTGGGGGCCGCGGAATTCCCCTTTTTTTGGAAAGGGTTTTTTAAAATTTAAAATTTAAATTTTTCTAAGGTCGAATTATTTCATTTTTGGTTTGGGATGGCCATTTTGAAGTAAAACTTCAAATGGCCATAACTTTTGATAGGAAGCTCCATTTTAGGCAAACGAGAACTTTCCGGAAAGCTCTCGGAGTCCTCTTTGCACAATAATCATCAATTTTAGAATTTAGTAAAGTTTCAAGGGTCAATTTTAAAAAATCGATCTGCAGGGTTTATCTACTTCAAAATTGGCAATTTTTCAAACTTATAAGATTTGATATCAATTTTGATATTGAACTCTTCCTCCACTGAGCATATCAAATTGAGCATTGGGAATTGGATCAGCTTAGGTAAGATTTAAGTATATTTTCAAGTATGTCCAATTTGGATCAATTGGGTTGCATTTAGTAAATTTTTACGTTTTTTTGACAGTAAGTTGTATTTGATAAATTTTTTGAGATATTTTCTTAAATATGAAGTTCAATGTGGGTTCAATAGGACCTGATACATCTAAAATACTGTTTCCTTTCTCAATTTTAACTAAAAACCTGAACTGTACATTTTTTTAATGGAAATTCATTGCCAGAATTAAAGAAAGAAACAAAGATCATTTGCTAACAAGTTTTATTAACCAATTTGCATCTTCCAAATATGGGGGGGCATTTTCAAATCTTATCTAAGGCATTCGATTGATTCAAACAATTAATTGACAGTTCATATTCAAGTTTAAACTCCAGTTTTGATTTCAAACACAGTACATTTACTGGCAATGCTATTTCTTAATCTCTTTCAAAGCAGAGTTTCCATTTCATAACAACAACTTGGATATAATACAACAATGAAATTTTGAGAAAGGAATGTAATTCTTTATTTGATTTCCAACAATGATTCAACAGTTTATCTCTTTCTTTGAATTTCAAATTACAATGCACAATACATATTTCTTTCTTTCACATTCTTCTCATAACACGGTATGGAATAATAATTCTTTACAATTCACTTATCACTTTCAACCTTTTAATTTCAATACAAGATGTCTTCTCATTACAATTAACAATACAAATCATCCACTTCAAAGTGGGAAGGTTACAATGAACTTGCTAAAAAGAAAATGACTGTCAAACTGATTTCTCCAAGCTCCAAACAGCAGCACGCTGATTTCTTCATCTTTTATCATTTAATCACAACAAGGAAGGGGGAAAGGCAACACTCTCCACCCAACCAAGATACCCAATGGGAAAATAGAAGCCATCTTTCCCCATCGGCCCCCGAGCCCCAACCATATTGGAATGGAATATGATAAAACAACACATGGCAACATAGTTTCTTCCACATATAACATACATTCACATGCACAATGAAATGCACAAACAAAAAGATGTAGTTCTCAACTACAACAACAATTTCAATCAAAACAAAGGCTCCTTCTCCAAGCAAGCAAGCCAATCAAGAGCAAGAACTATGGGGGTCTCCTTATGCCTCCCATGTTGGAATTGGGCATCCACCTAAAAGCAACCCACCATAAACTCAATCAAATCCCATAAACCTTATATCTCCCAACCCCTCCTTATGCCCCCCCAAGAAGTAGAAAATGCAAGCTATTTCCTTTCCTAGGTGGATCCCAAACCAACACTCCCTCCACAAAAACAAATGCCAATGACAATTTCCTTATGCCCCCCCATTTGAAACCCCATAGTCTTCTCTTTTTACACCATGTCTTAGGCATTCTACCCATCCCTCAAAGAATGCAAACACAATACCATTCAATGTTTTGCATGCAAGAAGGGGAAAACAACAATTTTAAAGAATTAGAACCTACCTCTCCATAATGGAGATTTACTTTCAAATAGCATATTCTTGTTGCTCAAATCAGTCCCAAAACAGCAAATGCAAAGCATGCAAATCAGTCCAAGCTCCTTCCACAAGAACAACCTCCCAATGCAAGAGAAAAATTTGACCCCCAAGAAGCAAATGGCAAGGTTTCAACAACCTCCAAAAGAGGACAGAAAATACCACAATTCCATTTTAAAGGAGAGGATGGAAGAGGATGATGTGGATTCCAAGTGGGATGCCACATCATTTTTCCTCATCCCAAAATGAAATCACATCAAAAGCAAATACATCACAATGAATGTGAATGACAAAATTACTTACATACACAAACTCAACCCATACCAAAAGGAAAATGCATTTAAAATTTGTAAGGTAAGTGCAATCAACTTCTTTCATAAAATCATGCCAAAACATAATAAAATAAGTTGATTTTGACTCTAAAATTATAATCATGGTTGGTGGAGGTTTTTGAGAGGTGTGGGACAAGTTTAACTTGTCCCACAAGCCTCCAAATTTGTCCTTCACGGCCAAATTCGAATTTCAAAGAGGAAGGAGTGTTTGACCTTCCAAAATCAACCTTACAACCTCTTACACAACCCATACTTGGTAACTTACCCACTCTTCTAAAATGCATTAACTTCTATGACATTTATTTATGACAACTTTTTGGCATAAGATTTATTTAATTACCATAAGGTTATAAAATATATAAATCAAATTTCATTTTCCACCAAGGCAAAAATATTTAATTTCACATTCCACATCCCATTTAATTTAATTAAATTTTAACTATATGACTCCCACATAATACTATCACTTTAAAATAATTAAAACAAAAGCACATTACAAATAAAGTACACACAACAATAATTAAAAAGGGAACACATAATAAAAACACACATATGCCATATGTTCACAATAATGGAAATCCCCCCATGGGAAATCATAACAACTAAACACACAATCAAACACAGTTGCCATGGTGACTTTGTTGATTTCACACTGAATTCCAATATGGTTAGTCTCCAGTCCCCTGACATTGTTGTGATTTTTAACCTACAAAATGTAAAATACCTCCTTCGGCCTCGTGGCCATATCAAAACATCCAAATGATATATAAACATTAAATCCGAATCACAACAATATAAAGATTCAATATTTATCATTAAAATTCAATTTGTAACTATATCATCCAATAGATTTCTATACTAGAGCTATTCATAATAATCAATGTCACATGTCTAAAATTAACTATCAATAACTTGTCCATGTCAATTAGTATATCATCATCCACATAATAATAAAAATGTCTCAATGATCCTCAAGCAAAATATCTGAATCCAGATCAATATGAATCCAGAATCTAACATCTAACCATCATACTAATCAAAACATAATAATATCCAAAATGTGACTAATAGTGTCAAGATTAGTATCTGAATAGTGTCTAAGGAAAGTGGGCACTACAGTTCACTCAACTAGGTGTCAGTAGTATACCCGAGTGAGTGAGGTGTTATTTCTAGTTTTCAACTTTACTTTACCCCCTTTGAAACCCTGAGCAAAGATATTGCTCATAATGAATCACACTAGGGTCACCACTATTGGGTATTTGTGACTCTAATATCATAGGTTTTACTAGACAGTTGGGATGGGGGTACCCATTTCATTAGAAAATTCCCTCAATTTTCTAACTACTTTGGGGTTCCTATGGTAATCCTCAAATGATTTTTATGGTTTATGCTAAGGAACTTCCCACATTTATACAAATATTTTTTACCCTTATATGAACCTGCAAATATAGTGTGTAAAAATTTTCATTTTATCTTATTTATCAGCAATGCCCTGCACACAAGAATGATTAGTTTGAAGCTCATGATCAAAGGTAACCCATGGTTAGGATTTTTATGTTTTTTATCAACCTTTGTGAGAGAGGATCCTACAAGAAAATATTATAATTTTCACCTGAGGTAGGTAGAGGACAAGACAATAGAAGCAAGTTCACGCACTTAATTTCCAAGATCACTTAAAAAATCGCAAGGAAAGAGCATACACGTAAAAAAAGATATGATTAAAAGAGAAAAATGTTAATTCCCCCAAAACAAAAAATGAGAAATGATCACATTTATGATTCCTAAGATTGCTTAGAAAGTGAGAGGGAAGAGTATATGTGTGGTCATTTCATGATTAGTCATACAATAACAAAAAAATGACAAAGGAAAATCATGCAAAACATGTTAGAAAATGGTTTTGACGTTGCAAAAAATGATTAAATGCTAGCTAAAAAAAGAAAAAAAGTGGACCAAAATGTCTAGTAACGTTGGATTAGAAATTTGCACAATTAGTTCAGTTTACAAAAAAATGACAAAAATAACAATGAAAAGGGGGCCCAAATGATTAAAGAGTGATAAAATTTCCCGAAGAGGGACAAAAATTGGATTAGAAAATGTCTGCTAGCCATGCAAAAATGAGTTTCACGATTAGTCCTATTTTGACGAAAAGAGTGAAAAAATAAAAAAAGTGCTAGTATTGAAAAGTCCTAAATAATTAATTAAACTAATTGACAAAATAAAATAAGTTAGAAGAACTAATTAAAATATTATATAAAGTTAATAAAGGAATGTTTTAAATGAAAGTTTAAACTAGATGTGGCATAAACACTTGATAATAGTTGGTTCATTATTATTCTATAATAAATTAACTAAGGAATAAAACTAATTGAGTAATCCATAATGAACTAATTAACAAGTGAAAAATAAATTAATCAATGTTAGGAATAAAATAAAACAACCTAGATCGACTAAAAACTAAAAAAAAATAAGGACATGCACTTGTGAAGGATAACAAACGACATGTCAACAACTGAAATTAATAAATTAAATGCAAATAACTTAACTTAACTGAAGAATTTTTCATTTGTGATTAGAACCTACGTTATTTTATCCTATTTTTTTAACCTAAGTGTTGTTATTTGGCTTTTTTTTGTTGCCATGTCGAAGACTGTGGGGTGAGGATGATCTCTACGATATGGGAAGGAGATGGTGGCAAGGTGAGATTTGAAGGTTGGATTTAGCAGGAAGTGTAGATTGTGTTGGCTCGTGGAGGGTGGAGCAGAAGCTATGTAGTGAGCTTGCAGGGTGATTGTAAGCTAAGGGACAACAAGGTGAGGCATGTCAATCATCAGGGTTGGGGAATTTTGGGAGGGTAAATCTGTATGGGGTGCAAACGGGGGGGTAGGGTTTTGGGGAGTCTAGGTAGGTCTAAGTCAGGGGCTCGGAAGGTTCAGGAGGGAAAGTCTGAGTTGAGTCCAGGGGAGTTGGTAGGGTATGTGGGAACTATCTCGAGGGAGATGGGAGAATGGGTAGGGGAGCGGGATTAAGATGAACTTAGCTAAGATTGTCGAGGAGAGGAGAGGGGGGAGGAGTAGTTAAGAGATAGTGTTTAGGAATTTTTAATTTTTATTTTATTTTATTTCTATTTTTCTATAAAATTTATTTTTTAGCAATAAAATTTAATTTATTTTTTGTTTGATGTTGCAGGTTTTTGTAGAAAGGAGTAAAAAATAAAAGAAACTAAACCCCTACCTAAATGTGATTTTTTTATTGTAGATTTAATTTATGAGCTTATCCTGCAACAAACACTCATAAAACCCCCACAAAAAAATGAATAATCCACAATAGAATTGTTATTTTTGTGAAAATATAAATTTAGACTTACCATCAAAACCTCCTAGAATGCATCCTATAAATAAAATAACATAACAAGCCACAAAACACACTAAAAGCAAACTGATAATCACACAAAATAAAATGTCAATGTAAATTAAAAATCTGCATTACTAGATGAAAAATAGATGAAATAAAAATGAAGTAAAATGGGGGTGTGAGTCCCACCAGGTGTGACAAAATGTATGCTATGAAAACTAACTGAAATGGAAGATACAAAAATAGAGTGCCAACCTCCTGTAGCCACCCAAGCAAACCTCAAGTAGGTTGTGAGAGTTGTGAGTTGTAGAACCTTGTTAATAATTGATTTTGGGTTCTCTTGAATGACCTCCAAATGTGGATGCAATTTCTACGAAAACAGATATTTAGATTGGATTATTGCTTCCAAAGTAGAAAAGGTTGGAGAAAATTCAGTAGAGTAATTTTACTATGTATCCAAGAGGACTTGTAAAAGATAAGGCATGAATTTTATGGAGGAAGAAGTGGTTGAAATTTTGTTTCAAATGGGTGAATTCACATGCTAAAAAAAGCATTTGAGGAGGTTATAATAGTTCTAGGACATTTAGGGGCCAACCTCCTGTAGCCACCCAAGCAAACCTCAAGTAGGTTGTGAGAGTTGTGAGTTGTAGAACCTTGTTAATAATTGATTTTGGGTTCTCTTGAATGACCTCCAAATGTGGATGCAATTTCTACGAAAACAGATATTTAGATTGGATTATTGCTTCCAAAGTAGAAAAGGTTGGAGAAAATTCAGTAGAGTAATTTTACTATGTATCCAAGAGGACTTGTAAAAGATAAGGCATGAATTTTATGGAGGAAGAAGTGGTTGAAATTTTGTTTCAAATGGGTGAATTCACATGCTAAAAAAAGCATTTGAGGAGGTTATAATAGTTCTGGGACATTTAGGGGCAATAATGGAAATTTATTAGTAAAAGTTACATCTGAAAAGGTGGTTATATGTGCAATTTAATTTCCTCCACCTTTGTAGGATTGTAGAAGTGAATTTGACTAGGATGAGGATGTGGAGTCCAAGTGGAGTCAAAGTGGCTATTGACTGAGAATATGAGTGGAAGTTGATTAGGATGTGCACACTAATTAATTAATTAATTAATGATAATTAAACTAGAAAAATGGGTATTATGGATTAATTTAAATAATTCAAAGGGTGTAATGTGTATGATTTTATTTATTTAATCAATCAATCACAAATGGGTGAGTAACAAGATGTACTAGGATAGCATTGGGAATAGGTGAGTGATTTTTGGGGTGTCTACAATGGACACATGAATGTTCAAATGGATCCTTATTCATCTGTAAAATTGTATTTCATTTATGTGGGTGAAAATGTAAATCGTACCCCATCGCCTAAAAAAGTTCCATTTTCATAGAATATTCACATGTGTGGAGATGTTAGGAATATTTTCATTTTGTGTAAAAATGCAATATGTAAAAATTTCCCCACCCCTGATACGGGATTATACCATAGAATATTATAAGGATAGAGCAGTTGTGTTTTGTAGTATTTCACTTTCTTATAAAATACATCTCATGTGCAAAATTCAAACTACATCCAAACCCCTGGGGCCCGAAAAGGACACATGCCATCTTATCAACATAAGGTGGCAAGCGGGGAATCTCAAAAATACTTGCACTTAACTTTTTTTCACTTCATGCATAAATGAAAAATACACCTGAATTCCTGAGACCTGACAAAGGACACATGGTGGCTTGTCAATACATCTCAGAATTGGGTATCTCATTCTACTTTATAGTTTTGCACCTTTCCAATTGATACAAAAATGTAAAATATTCCTTAAGCTCTGCTACTCGCCAAAAGACACACTAGGACGACCCTTATTCAAATAATTAAAATTGAGATCAACAGACAGGATTAAAGGAGATGTATTTATGTCTTCCACCATTAATTTTGTTCGAATGAAAATATTCTGGTTTAAATTTTTATAAAGTATTTCATACTTCTACATTTTTATGACGAAATGAAACACTTTGGATCCCTAAAATTACAAGTCTGGATTGCAAGATTAAGGAAGTGGATTACAGAGAATGTTTTCTAGGAAAATTGAAGTGATCAAAGTGCATATTAATTAATATAAATGTGAATTTATATGCCTAATCTAATTTTTATTGTAGCAGTAAAATAATAAATAATTAAGTATATAAATTAAGACAAGTAAGCTAAGCCAAAAATTATGAGACCCTAGGTGAAAAAAAGAGGTAAGATGAATTAATTATTATGTAATTTTTCCTAGAATGTGCCAAAGTGCTAATCGGATGAACAAAAAGGTAGAAGCATTGTACAGGGCCTCAAAAAATTGTGTGAGCTAACGATATGCATGGACTGGGGTGCCTGGAAAGGAATAGGGGTGCCTTTGGGTGCACTAGACCCAATTCTGGGTGCTTATAACTGAAAAAATGTTCACAAAACCTCCTCTGAGGGGTCGTGAGGTATTCATTTTTGTTCTCCTTTGGTCACTGTGAATTTTAAAATGATCGTCGGAGTCTCTGAAAACCTACAATGGAGAAACGACCTATAAAACCCTCAAAGAGACATCAAATCCTAAACAAGAAAGATGCAAAATGAGGCATCAGACTACCCTTAACTATCACAATGGTTTTCTTACGAATGAGTGGTACACTACATCTCATAACCAATGTATTTCTATGTGTGTGTTTGGAACTATGCCTTAGGTGGCTCTTATGTGTGTCGTACTTGATAATGAGAAAGTAAGACAAATGTCAAGAAATGTAATAGATGTGTGCATGGAATAGAATGAACTTCCCTCCTTTGAAGTGTGTATGCAGAGTAACCATATTTTGTGTCCCTTAGATGGTGCTAGATAGATGCAATGGGTCTCTTCGATGCTTGGTGGATGCAACCTTAGGTGGTGATAGTTAACGCTTAGTACTTGGTCCTTTATTATGATCACATAACTTTATATTTGATATGATTCCTTTGATTTGATTTTTTTATTAACCCCGAAATTTTGAACTACCAAAAATATCAGATGCTCAAATGGATAGAAAGGACCCAAAAAGTGTGAAAAAAGTATATTGAGATCATGGGCACCCAGAGGGGATGAGGGAGCCTAGTGTTAGCCTCTTGTCTAGGTGCTGGTATCCAAGATGATAAATGTTGAGGTATAAAAATGAAATTTGAGATAGTAAATTTGTAAGACCAAAAGTGAAAAAAGAAAGCAAATAAATATGGCTAAAGACATGGGTTAATCAGTACTTTTCTTACTTAGAATTCATATGAATAGTAGTATGCAATCAAGACTAGATAATTACCCAAAGTGCAAGATTTTGTGTCTACATTTTCCCTCACTTTATGTTGGTGAGAGGAAATCTTGGTAACATAAAGTAGATAGAAATACGTACCTGATAACCATGTAGATCAATGACAAAAGTGTGTAGAGGGACAAGACAAAGCATGGTGTGATAAAAGTGTGAAGTGTGGATGCTAAGGAGGAGAAAGTGTAAACATTTATGATGAAAATTAACCTAGGGCAGAAAAACATGTGTAGATGTCACAATGTACCTAATGTTGATGTTGATTATTGATATTGTGAAGTGATGTTGACTACTTCTTCCCATACGGATGTACCTAAAAAAGAGAAGAATGACCAAGTAGTAAAATATGCATATATATGTGTAAAATTCATGTAAAAAAGTATGTAAAATGAAAAATTTTCAAAAGGAACATGTGCACCTGATCCGTGATGAGGAAAGAGTGGAGAAAGGATCATGTAGATGTAAAAGACTGAATTTTTCTAGAGATCTCACACAAGTTGTGCCATCCATGATTATTTGGGGTGATCTCATGCCAAGTAAGGAATAAGTGTAGGGAGAAAAGTTGTGTTATCCTCCAACCTTTAACCGCTTCCCACAATGTAGAACACCACTACAGATGATGTGTAAAATTCAAACAATTTGATCCAATGTGAAAGTGCTAAGGAATATATACCCTATAAAATCCATTATGTGGAGTTCTGTAGACTATGCTAAACTTCAAAATGTTGTGTAACTGTCCCCTGGCTATAGGCATCTAGGAAATGATGTGATGTACTAAGGACGTAAGTCTGATTCTAGTCCCTAAAACTAAAAATTATGTTGTACCGATACTGTGATGTGTTTTGTAATGACTGTATACTGTTGTATGGGGTGAATGATTCAACCAAATTATTCCCCCCTCATTTGGGGTGCTTGCAACGTCATTGAAGGAGTATATGGCCCAAAAGAGGACCGATTGTTATGTTGAAACTATGCCCTGCATGGGTAAGGGAATTTTTTTGGTAGAAACCAAGGAACATGAAAACAATTATTAAATTTAGCTAGAATACAATTATTAGTATAGAATGAAAAAAAAACATACATGTAAAATAAGAAATAATCTAGTATACATGAATGTAATAATGTGTAATCTAAGACATGAAGCACCCATTAAGAATGTAAAATCATAATGTAAACATGAAACAAAATGAAATAAATAAGTGTACAAAATATAGAGCCAATGTGGAATTGTTAATGTACTCTAAAAATGCTTTAGGTTACAAAAATGGACATACACCACTCATGACATCGCAAGACCAAGAATGCAAGGTTGATAGAAATCCAAAAGTCAAGAAGAATTTGCACACAAGATCTTAAAGGGAATAGCCCATCAAAAAATAAGAGCATACAAAGAGAAAACAATTCGTTGTTCACATAAGTAATGTAATACCTTCGACAACCATCTAGTCCAGCCTTGATCCGGCTTTGCCTTCTTCTATTCGTCTGTAAGGGACGTGGTCTTTCGTTATTTCCCATCTTACGCTGGGGGCAACTCAACGATTTCACCTTCTTGTTCATAATGGAATCAAATAATCCTACATAACAAATGCTACACATGAAGCACCCATTAGTGTGTTAGAAATATGAGAAAACACAAAAATTATGTCACCAAACACAAAAACAATAGAAAATTGTTTGAGAAAAATCATGTGTAATCCGATCATAAGTGCTATGAAACAAAATGAAATAATATCACATGTAGTGTACAAAAGTGGATGCCCTCTGGGGAGCCTGGTGCTGTTTGTGGAACCCCGTGTTAATAGGTACTCACGAACTTGTGGATCTCTTCAAGCATACATGCTTGACCGTTGTTGGGTTAGATATGTAATAGATCTATATAATATGCAATCACAACTATAAAGCTTATATTTTTTATAAGGAAAGTAGTTCCTATGGCCATGCATGTGTGTATTATAAAGATAATGACATACAAGATATCTATCTAGCATGTGAAAAATGTGTACATGTAACAAGTAAATGTAAGCAAGACTAATTGGGACCAAGATATGCAGTATGTTGTGGGTGAGATGGAATGGAATGTAGTATGAATGATCCTTTAGGAGACATATTCCCCATGAGTGGATGTGTATGTATGATATTAGTTTCATTTTTATATTCCCCCTAGGTTCTTGGAGCATTAAGGACAAGAATGAACTTAGGTTCATTCATTTATTTGTTGTTAAATGAGAGTGCATCGTTTCAAAGTTTGTATTGATGAATGCTAGTATCTAACCCTTGTTTAATTCTTATCATGATGGTGTTTATGCTTTGTTTTAGCTAAATTGTAGAACTATTTTAGGTGGTAGTTCTTGCTTTCATTTGATTTAGCATTAAGCAAAGTATACATGCACACACAAAGAGTAGAGTGTAAGTGTGTGAGTGATTGATTGAGTGAGTATGGTGAAGTTAATTTTATATTGAAACCCTTGGAGGTCAAGTATGGACTGAAGAAATATATTTCATCATAGGTAATTTGTACAGCGTGTAGATGTAAGAAAAATGTAGTGTGAATGTGTAGAGTGAATAAGACGCAAAGTGTGTAGTGGATGTTATAAGAGAAGATGTCCTAGGTGTATGATGTGTGATGTGTGAAGTATGTAGCATGTAGATTCAAATGTATAATATGTAATATGTGAGGTTCATTTATATAGTATTCCCTCAACAGTCAAGTGTGAACCAAATCACAAGAACGCATCATCGGGAAATAATGATGCGATTATGTATCAAGAGCATATGGTGATGGAGAATATAATGTACGTGTTGATTTGAGAGGGGAAGATAATAAGCATGATTCCCCCTGAGCATGTGATTGTGAGTGCACTATCTAATAAAAGTGAAAGATGAATGCCCTCCACCTGAATCTAGACAGATTTGAAGGTGTGTGAACATGCTCGAAGACTAGTGGTGTACGAGAAAAAACTTTGTACAAGTGAATGGATCCTATATGCATGAGATCGATGAATATACTACATAGGCAATGGTTTCCTATGCAAATCAGAAAGTTTAGGTGATAAAAACCTATGTGAAGAAAATTCTAAAGATGATGGACACCGACATGGTAAAGTATGCCTAGATATAGGAGCTATCCTAATGATGGACCTAAACTGATGTGCTAAACTAGCAGAGCGGTGAGATTTTGGAGGTTATGTGTAAATAGGTGAGCTATGAGTGGATTCTACTTTAAGTTTTATAGGCCATGGGGAACTAGATGGACTAGGTGATGTAATGGCACCCACAAGAGGAGGTTACAACCACGGAGTGGATGGAGGCACACTATTGATAGAGTTTACTTTATTGTTTTGAATTAACTTCAGACACAATTGATTCATGGAGATGATAGACTGATACCTATCAATCCAATTAATACCTAAGATCATGTCACACGCTTCAATTTTTTGTGCTACAAGGAAGGACACAAGCCTAGTGAGAGGACCATCAGTAACTTGAAGCTTGACAAGCCCATATGAGTTACGTATTGGATATTAAATTTGTGAGATTGGATAGCCAATACAATAACAATAAGAAGTGGAATAGAACATGCATTGATACACCATAATGGATCAACTTTAGTGTTATTGATAGAGATGGATCCGATAGAAGCACTGATGTGTAAGTTATTAGAATATAATGTAATATGATAACCATGATTAGAGAAATAAATTATTAGAGGATAAATTTCATCATGAGAAACTAGAAAATCAAGAGCCCCCTGATGTAGGATGAGGCACTGCACGATAAGTATGATTAGCTAAGGAATCATCCACTTTCTTGTCATGTTTTGGAAGTGGATTATTGAATATTTTTATCTTATGATTTTCATTGACTGGTGCAGAGGCCATAGGATCTGGAAGCTCAAGTTTGTTATCATTGATAATATATTAGATGATATTGTGAAGTTTTAAACACCTATGTGTAGAATGTTTGACACATTGATGATAGTTACATCAAAAGTTCTCATTGTAATTTCGACCTTTAGGATGAGATGGATCCAAATTGAGTGGAGGAGGAAGCATAATAATATTTCTTTTAATAATTTGTTGTAATATAAGATGTCAATTAATAGCTAACTTTGTATATGTACATTTAGGTTATTGCCATTAGAGTTATTTGGTGTTAGATACATCATTGACAGTGGCCTTAGCCTTAGTATGTTTTTTGGTTGGTTTAAAGGTTTATTAACTTTAAAAGCATGTAAAGGAGGAAGCTTGATCCTAATACTTAAGCTTTCCTATGGATAAAAGTTTATTTTCACGTAGCTTGAGAGTGTGGAAGAGTTGATCAAATGATGGAGATGTCTCAAATATATCGCTCTCCTAAAGAAGCGGTAAAAGACTTTAAATGAATAAGTCTTGAAGTTCAGAGTCCAGTAGCACATTAGACACCTTAGCTAGGTTTTTTTTATCATAAGACATAGTCTATTAGATGTTCATTACACCCTTATTAAGTTGTGCAAGTTGAGCCTATGAGATCTTAGAGCTTATATTGATAGAAAAATGAGTAATAAAAGAATTGACTAGATGTGTGAAAGATGTTACCAAATGGACAGGTAGGTCATAAAACCAATGCATCATATAATCATGGAGATTGTGAGGAAAACATTTTTCTAGGAGAAAATGATCGTATGTAAAATCTAGACATGCCAGATTAAATGTTTGGAGATGTTCTTGGGGATTTCAATGGCCAGTGAAAATGGGAAACTTAGGGGTGACGAAATTGTGTGGAAGTGCATAAGTGGAAATGGAGGGTGCAAAGGGAGAATGAAGGATTAGTGAAAAATCCAAATATGGAGATGCATGAGAAGTATCTTGTTGCAATTGGGAGGATTTGTGCTTAGAGGTCTTAATAAAGAGAGGCTAAATCTTGAGTTCCAGTGGAAAAAACTTGTTGTGTGTGAGAAAAAAGAGGTGGAGTGAAGTTATTGGTGGGAGTAGGAGCTAAAACAGGAATAGTAGATGTATGCCAAAGAGTGGAAACATGAACTTGAGTAACAATGGAAGGGGGTGGCAATAGAAGTAGTAAGCTCCATAAGATTGTGTCCTCCTCGCGAGTAGCATATAAAAGATATTATATATCTTGGGGATGATAAGTGATATGATCATTAAGGGCTTTAATATGGTCTTTAGTAAATTTTCCATAAGATTGAGCCATAGTAATAAGAGGATACAAACCTTAAGGATAAGGTGGATTCAAAGGTCGTGTTCACACAAAATTATTAACCTATGTGAATTTATATGCCTAATCTATTTTTTATTGTAGCAGTAAAATAATAAACAATTAAGTACAACAATTAAGCCAAGAAAACTAAGCTAGAAAGTATGAAACCCTAGGTGCAAAGAAGAGGTAAGATGAATTATCTATTTTGCAACTCTTCCTAGACTATACTGAAGTGTTGACCGGATGAACAAAGAAGTAGAAGCATCACATAGATCCTCAAAAAATTATGCGAACTGATGATCTTCCTAGACTATGGAACCTGGAAAGGGATAGGGGTGCCTATGGGTGCCCTAGATCTGATTCTGGGTGCTTATTCCTACAGAAATGTTCATGAAACCTCCTCTAAGTTTTCACAAGGTATTCGATGTTGTTAGCATTTGGTCACTATGAAGTCACACAATTATCTTTGGAGTCTTTGGAAATGTACAATGAAGAAACGACCTACAAAATTTTCATATAGACATCAAATCCTTAAAAATAAATATGCAGAATGAGGGGTCAAAATGTCCTTAGCTATCATAATGGTAATCTTATGACTGAGAACTGCACTACATCTTAGACCCAATGTAGTTCTATGTGTGTGTGCGGAATTTTTCCCTAGGTGGCTCTTGTGTGTGTCACACTTGATAGCGAGAAAATAAGCTAGATGTAATGAAATGTAATATATGTTTGCATGGAATAGAAATGAAATTCCCTCATATGAAGTGTGTGTGTAGAGTAACCATCCCTTGTGTCCCTTGTATGGTACTATATGGATTCAATAGAGCTCTTATATGTTTGATGGATGCAACCTTAGGTGGTGATAACTAATTCTTAGTGTGTGGTCCTTTATTATGATCACATAACTTTATATTTATATGATTCCTTTGCTTTAATTTTTCGATTAACCTTGAAAAGGCTGACTACCAAAAATATAAGATGCTCAAATGGATAGAAAGGACCCAAAATAACAAAGTATACTAAGGTCATGAAGTTCCCAGAGGGGACGAGGGAGCCTGACACTGACGTACTTTAGCTAGGCACTGGTGTTCAGGATGATAAATTCTGACGTATAAAAAGGTAGACTGAGCAAGTAAAGGTGCAAAACAAAAAGTGGCAAAAAAAGTAAACAAACATGTCCAAATACATGGGTTAATTAGTACTTTTATAAGTTATGAATCATATGAATAGTAGTATGCAATCAGGACTAGATAATTACCCAAAGTACGTAATTTTTGGGTCTGCACGTATGTGATTGGTATCTTAAATAAATTATGCAAGCATAGGTAAGTTATTCATAAAACTTAAATATTTATTCATTTTTTTGTTTTCCCATAAGGATTTTTGAGAAACACCCACCATTTTCTATTATTTTCCCACACCTAGTTCTTCCCTTGATCTCCATAGTACCCGAATATCCAATTACCTTTTCTTATAAAGTAAAATGAATATAAAAAACAACTAGTACCCCTATTACTTCATATCTAACCTAAAATTTGGATGAAGTGACAGATAAAAACCTAAATAATGTTTAATTAGTATATTTCCTATAAATATTTCATGCCTCAGACAGAAGTGATCACATGGCGGTAATTTATGCTAGTGGTATTTCTGTTACAGCCGCTTCCCCACCCTTAATAAAATACCCATAAGTGGTATGGGCTTGTGCTAAAAATTTCAATCCTAAAACCAAGGAAGCGTTGAATGGAAGTGGTGGTAGATTTCTCTCATTTTCACCTAAAGCATTCAAAATAATATTGGTATTGCCCAAAATTAAGAGATAAATGGAAATTGATATGCAATCAACACATGGCTTATGGGATACCAAACATGCAAAATACTCAAGAAATATGAATAGTGAGTTGGTGAAAATAGGGGTTATCATACCAGGGTCCCAAAAACGTTAACTGGATTAGAATTTGTGGATGATATTTAATACCTCATCACTTTATTAATAAGAATTACAATCTTGAAGGTTGGTTAAAACTTTCAAGAGTGGATGTTTATTTATATGTAACTCATTCTGTTTACAACTAAGAAGATTTGTTGGAAAATTTTCATAAGCACATATATCCATGATCGGGTCATAAATATGGTTGTGTAAATTAAAGAGAGTAATGCATTCAAGTGTGAATTCTATATGATATCTTACCTTTTTATAATGTTGCATGCCATAAGGATCTCCCAAGGATCCCAAGAACGAAATATTTCTCTAACTATAGAATATATGATGTGTACCCCCAATTGAACCTAGAGAATCATAGGGGAAATTTCATAAAGATACATGATGCTTTATGTGTCCCCATCATTTGTCTTTTTATACCATAATCGGAATAATTCATAATATATATATTTACAAGAACGGTAATCAGTGACTATGGATGCTACTTTATCCTATTTTTATATTTTTAACTTACATAAGGGTAAGTGGTTTCTAAGGGCATCATTATATGCTTCCTATGTACTTATATGATAATTTTTCACTCTTGGAAATCTCAAGGTCAGTGGCATAAGTGAATAGTTTTATAGCTAGGAAACACAAAAAATAATATCAAGCTCCCCATCTCAATTGGGAGATACACATGTTCTACATTAATGAAGGCCATGCTTCTAAATGAGGAGATGAATGGGTTAGAAATGGAAAAGTTCCAACTAAGGAAAAATTATGATATCATATGGGTGATGAGTGCATTCTTGGGGAACTCATATCAGCATGAGCCTCATTATGAACATTTTTAGATGAATTATAGAAATGAAGAAGACGTTAGAATAAGATTTTTCTAGAATGACTCTGTAGCAAGTGATTAACTACAAGGTAGCATTTTTAACTCAATATTTTTTAGATGATACTCAGGGGATAACCCGTTTCTACATTGACATGAAGATGGGCAGGATAACCTATTAAACCAATAGATTGGAATCAAGTGGAAATAACACAATTACAGGTCATAACCAGTGATGTAATGAGAAGGAATTTAACATGGTTAACAACTAAGGGGTTAGATTTTTCAGTGAAAAATACCCAAGGTGTTACAATAATTTAGAGAGTTATGAATTATCAA
Source organism: Taxus chinensis (assembly GCA_019776745.2). Taxonomy (NCBI): domain Eukaryota; kingdom Viridiplantae; phylum Streptophyta; class Pinopsida; order Cupressales; family Taxaceae; genus Taxus; species Taxus chinensis. The sequence continues at coordinate 809,957,817 of CM034151.1, forward strand.
ATATTATCTCCCCCATTTGAAATAAGGGGCAAGAAAAATTAACCATCTAGAAGGAAAAACACCTCAACTTCCATCAAAAAATCCAACCACTAGGATGATAGAGGAATGGACTACTACTACAAGTAAAACAGGTACCTCTGTGTCCCTTTTGATCCAAAAGGTCGAAGAGATACTGATAAGAACCATAAAGGGTATCCCCCATCACCTAAGAAATTCCATTATAAGAAAAGGTCCCAAGTGCTTAAAATCTACCAATTCTTGTGGTAACCATGTTAGGATCATCTAGTAAAGGAAAGAGAATGAGAGGATGTTTACCTAATATTGACCCAAAGCTTAGAGTGTAAAGTAGTGATGAAAAGGATTAGCTTGGTCTCACATATTTTAAAAGGGACAAAAAATCTAGGGTTATATACCCTTTGGAGAGATCTATTAGGACATCAGAGGTTAGTGATATCCTAACTATGGGAATACATAGAAAATAAATTGAGGGACCTGAAGTGATTGATTCAATTCCACCAAATGAGGGGCAAGAATCTCCTATTACAAAATTGGCTCATGAAGGAGTAAAACCATAAGTTGAGGTGATTGATTAAGTTCCACTATATGAGGGGCAGGGAGATCATATTACAATAGTGACTTGAGAAGGGATAATTCCACAAGCTGGGATTTAGTAGATGTGGATACAAAAGAATAAACCCATACATAGGTCTCTTCTAACTTGTTATAGGGTCTGACAATTGAGGGAGGATTATATGTTACCCCATCTAATAACCAGCTATTGTAAACCCCATAAATACATAGTGAAGAGTTAAATGTAGAAACTCAAAATGTGTAACAAATTGAGGTTACAGTGGTCCATAGTTGAAGCAATACCACTTGAGTTAAAATTTGTAAAATAATCATTTGAGGAAGTAGTTGCATTCACGGAATTGCATCCTCAAGAAGATGCAAGTACCACAACACAAGAAAATCTAGATGATCCTATTGACCCAATGGATGAAGTATTAGAAAAGGTTAAAAACTTAATTACAATTCATGCAGTAGCTAAAAGAAAGGAAAAAAAAAAACAATCTTGTAATGAATTTCAAGATCAAACCCCTACAGTGGTGTTGAACAAGGGAACATGTAATTAATTAACAAGAAATGGTTCAAGAGGGAAAAATTGATCCACATGTTGAACCAAAGGAGGGTAGTGGTGGGAGCTGAAGTCCCACACATACAATTAAAATTTTAGGAGGTACATCATTTTAATTCCAAGGAAATTGATTCTTATTCTAGCACACCACAGCAAGTACCCCAAGCCCCGAGAAGTCGCAATGCCCCCACAACATGATGGCTGGAAGGAGTTATCCCACAGTGATGAAAAGGATACATTCTAACTTAATTAAAACTATTAATATTGAAAGTGTTCTATTTTCTAGACCTGTAAGGTTCCTTAAGAAAGCCAAGATGGTATCAAAAACCCTCATAAATCTTCAGGGGCATAGAACATTATAGTTTTAAACTCCCAAGGGAGATGTGTTAAAAAATGAAGGTACACCAAGTGACTATCAAATTACTCATATTTCATTGGGGAAGCCCACCACAAAAAGTTTGAAGCATGAATCTATAATGGTCATAGGAGGGCTTATCTAGAAACATTGATAAGGATAAGGAAACCAAAAAATAATTAAGAGATAAGGTTGATATTTTATCAACCTATCTGTGAAAAGTGGTTGTAACCTCCTACCAAAAGACAAGAAATTTCCACTGCTATAACCCCATAGTCCCTAGCAACAACATATGAGTAAAAGGAGATAATCAATGATACAAAAAAGTGGAAAGAATAATTGACCAAGAAAGGTAAAAAATCCATAAAGAACACTTTGGAGTGCTACAAAAACTCTTCTCAGTTAGAATAAGAAAAAGGAACAAATTAAAAAATGTACGGATGAGCTTAATTATTAGGAAGGACTTCTGACGGAAAATTAAGGAAGTGACTCAAATGGATGATAAATTGGTCGAGGATGAAGGTATTTTTCCTTCTAAAAAAAGAGGGGGAACAACATACCTCTAATGGGATCATCTAATTAAGAATTAAAACTATAAAGCTAAGAATCAATGAACACATCACAGTAAGAGATAAAACATGGTAGTGTATTAATGACATTGATTCCAAAATTGGTATGATGTTACCAATCCGAGACCAGATCATATATAGAGACTGGATTACTTGATGCAAATATTTCATTTGCTGCTGAAAGGATGATCAGTGGCTAGTTTTTCAAGTTTTAATTACTCAACTATTCAAAGGTATGTTCATTTGGAAGGAATAATAGCCAAATTGATGAAGAAAATTTTAAAAATAATAAAAAAATTATAAGTGAATTTGAGAAAGTATTAAGAGAACATGTAATTATATTCATATTTCATGTTAGACCTGATGATGAGTTAGTTCCTCAATTAACATGTATAAAATATTTGATGTATACAATGAAAAAATGAGGGAATCAAGAAAAGATGCATCAATTGAAGTAGATTAAACATACGAAGTTTGTAAGAAATTTGTAACATATGGATATACTAAGTATAAAATGGGGATTCTATAGGGCCCCCTTCCCTTGAAATATATATAGATATTTTGGTATACATATACAAAAAAGTTTTTTTATGCAACTAGTATATTGTCAATTTATGACTAAAATGTCCTCTGAAATGACATGCATATGAGCTAACATTTTCTTCTTCCTGAATGCACCATAAACATATTGTACATCTCCGACCAATCCACAAGACATACCCTTGGCCGTAAATTCCTTAATACTTTCCCTTGGGCCTTCCAAAATCTCAATAAATTCCATTTTTTTCCCATAGGAAGAGGCCCATTCAAGAAGGTTGAACCCTCCTATGAGACATGCCTTGGTACCCTAATGAGAATCAATTTTAGAAGTTGTATATGGCTTAGTCACATTAATTGGCTTAGCAAGGGACTGACTGGGATGCGCCAATTGGATCAACTGAGGCCGTTTTGCATTGTTTTCAATGGAGGTGAAGGAACTTTAGGATATTTTTTAGGGGATGACTTCATATGAATATTTTTCAAGAGTGACAAGCCTTTTCTCTATTTTAGGAAGTTTTCAATAAATTGAGGATATGTCATCTTGAGGCTCGACCTCAGGAACTATAAGAACATCATGTGGAATTTATTTTTCTACCATCTCCTTATTGAAAATGTGGGTGATATATGTATGGAATTTTCATTAATAACTAGCCTACAATGAATCCAAAATTAATTCAACTTCTTTATAGTTACATGATCTTCTGGGTGAAATAAATAATGAAATAAAATATATAATACAAAGAAAAATTAATTCATTTTGATAAGTTTCATCATTAAAGTAAGTTGCACTATGTTGGTAGTTAAAAGTCCTACATGATCTTCTTGTTATTCAAACATGAACAACATATTGATGAACACTTCACTTGATCTAGAAAGATTAAGAATTATGTGGAAGGCTTCTGAGGAAAGATCCTTCAAATTGTCTCCTAACTTCTATATTTGTCACTGCTTAAAATAGGATGAAACTAGTTCTTTCACAAGAAAATTGTCTTACAAAATTGAAGGGAAATTGTAAAAGTTACAAGATGTGAGTAATAATTTATAAGATGGTGAATCCTAGAGAATTTTGTGCAAACATTGAATACATTTAATCTATGTACCCTTTTCAAGGAATTGAGATTTTGAATGAAATAGGTATGCTTATGGTTTCCAATATGTGTTTTTGTATCCTGTATGTTGAATAAACATTAATGAATCATAAAGTTAGTTATAATATTTATCCTCATTGCATTTATATATAGTACACTAGATCAGTCCTTGGTTGTTGCATTTTTGGTTATTAAATGAATATTTCCATGTAGCATTTACTTTGCAATATTTGATATGGTTATAAAATCCCTATTGCAGCCATCTTGTTGAGTGATTTTTGTTAGTCTTAGAGTGTATATTTGGCATATGAAAATAAAGGAAATGAATATTTTGTTCAAACTCTTTCATGATAATTTATTTTGATTGTTCTGAAGATTATTTGGCCATATTTGTGTTGATTTGGTATCAATGAATGAAAATATTTCTTAGAATTAATTGTTACTTAATTTTAATTTGACTATGTTTCTAGAAAAATATGTTGTCGTATTGATTACTAAATACATTGTTTTAGAGAATTAACCATCATTTTTTCCCTCCTTTTTCCATAAAATAAAAATGTCTTACCACCCCACCATTTCTACCATAATCATAATATTCAACCTACCATACTTTTATTCTTATCCAAACATCCTTGAAAAATGTACTACACCTGAATTCCTATACAATGATGCACAAGAACCAAGTTCCACTATTTTTTAGTAACATGTGTCTGAGATACTGAGTATATGTAATATTCCTGTGAAAACTATTGCAAGTAAATATTTCTTTCATGGCCATATTAAGCCCAAATTGACCCAGCATTTACAAATCAATAAGAACATACTGAAAAATATTCTTCTTCCATTCAGGTTACACTAAAGGTCCTCTTACTTTGTTTTAGGAGGTAAAAAAAGTAGAAATATCAAGCCATACCCTTTGTACATTCCTCCTAATCATTCAAAAATCTTGGTGCAGAAGAGAATGTTAGATACATCACCAAACACAAATGACATATCCCATAATAATATATCATCCTCCAAGTTTTCTCACCCTTAGAAAGTGTTATCAGGCCCCAGAGGTGTAAAATTAGGATCCAACACACTTCTAGAGCCATTACCGAGGACTCTTTACTCTGGATTAGGATCATGATAAGTTGAAGCAATTTTCCAAAACCATGTAGGTAAGAATTAGTTTTGTGTGGTTATGTATGTTCTTTCAAATAAAATCAAAATTTTGCATAATCCTTTGTTTCTTTGATAATTTTGGAAGTAGGTACTCAGGATTTTTGAAATAATTACAATATATTTTGTATTTTAAATTTTTAAATGGTGTTACAAAAATATTTTTGAGTTAATTTACATTTATAGAGTGTAAGGTTCTAGTTTTGGCTCCACCTTTGAAAAAGAATCTGCATTATACCAGTATCATTTCAACCTTATAAAACTTTCTTTTTAACTCTCTGTTTTACCAAAATGGAAGGATGAAGGTCCTTTTTCAGATCTAACCCTACAAGAAAATTTCTCCAAGAATTAGAAAGTGTGTAGCTTAAAAGGAAAGAAGTTTGGAAACCGGTAAAATTCAAAATTTCTTAAGGTAAGTGTTGTTTAATCCCTTTGATTTGATCCTCCTTTGATAGAAAATTACTCCATCACATCTGACATTTCTAATAAAAGTATCCCTCAAGCCCATTTTTATTCTTTATTTAGATAGGGTTCATCCCTTAATAGAGCTCATCCTCAACTTCCACACTTGTTTACCCAAGAAAAATTATTTTTCTATAAAATTGAATCCACTAAAGGATTATATTGTGTGGATTATACCCTTTTACCAAAAATATCTCATATTCCCCATAGATTCATTTATCCATTTGAAAATCGACCACCAGATAATATGGATCCCCACCTCCCGAAGATCCTTTTGTAATCACTATATACCAACTAGTAAATTTCAATTGTATGGTAGGTTATCCTAATTAGGAACCCAATGAGATCATAAATAGGGTACCTCAATTTTAGGGAAATAATTCTATTAGTGGATACCAACATCTTAAATTTTTCCAAAATATCATGGATGATTACAAGGTTGAATTTGAATATTTGTATGTCAAGTTGTTTATAGACACACCGAAAGAGGAGGCCATAGAATGTTATAATTCATTACCTTAAATATCGATTGATTCTTGTGGGGGAATGAAGAATACTTTACAAATACAATATGGTGATAGAATTGGCTCTAGGTTTCTTCTATATGAATTTGATAACATCAAGAAGAACCCCAATGAGTGTGTGTAGGATTTCAATACTAGGTTCAATAAAACTCTGACTAGGTTTTCAAACAACATAAGGCTTAGTGGTGATTCTTGTTTGATCAAGTACCTATATGCTTTTGAAAAAAAATTATTATTTGAGACATAAATCCCCTAGAACTATGAGGCAGGGTTTTTCTATGGCTATATGGATATATAGTAACATCAAAGTAGTTGGGAAGCCTCTAAAGAGACAAGGTTTTGAATTAGTTAATCCATAAAAAACCTCAAGCAAGAAACTATATGGATTTGGAAGAGCTACTTAATACCTTGGATGGATAATTCAAGGAAATTTCATACAAACTTACTAGAGTAGAAAAAGGATTAACTCCAAATCCCGAGGATCAAAATCAATCCACTAGGCATAATAGATTTGGGAATCATCCCAAAGGATATCACCGTTTTGAGGATAGAGGAAAAGGTCCCATGGTTTTATAAGAAAATAACATGCCTTCAGTGTTAAAAAGGCAGTCCTATATCCTTTAACATTAAGACATGTCATTGATTGGTGTGATAAATTTTCTTTTTCCTTATGCTCCTTGCAACCAACTTTTTGAAGATGAAGATGATGGAGCTGATTTTTATGATGTATGTATGCTAGAATGTTAAAAGGAACCTATGTAAGGGTAAAATTCTACTGACCTCCCTTTATGCTATAACTTTGGAAGATATTTGGGCTTGTACCAATCAAGTATTTTCCATCCCCTCTAAAGTAAATTCTGATATTGACATGAATCAATCTTTTGAATTCCCGAGCCATGTTTTTGAATACTTAAGAGCATTAACAATTACAAAGTATGATGGTGAAATTACTTTAGAGGAGGATATAAAGTTATTAATAAATGACTTTGTTGCCCAAGAGAAGGAATATAATTTATGTAAAAAAAAATCAAGGGACATATCCCAACTCCCAAAGTGAAATTCCTATCTTTATTAATATCCCTAAAGATACTCCTAAGAAAGGTATGCCAGATAAAGGTCTTAGAAATACCCCAAGACCAAGAACTTATGCCTCAACCCAAGAAATACAAGACAATATCCATAAAAAAAAGTATTCACCCTTGCCCCTAATGTAGCCTTACCTAAGTATACCGCATGTGAATGGCCCAGATCCTAAGACAAATAAAAATCACTATTCTTGTTTTGGAATTACTTAGGATTCCAAAATACAGAAGAAGGTAATTTGAATATTTGGGGTTAAAGGAGGATTTATTTGTCAAAGAAAGGATTACAAGTAATATAATGAATCCTCCCAGTATTGTTGAAACTAAAATTAAAGAAGACCAAGAAAGTGTAGAGATAACCATAAAGATTATTTGGGTATTTCCTTTGTAGAATAAAAATTAGATGTGGATCCTTTATTTACCACTCCTATTATCAATTAACAACTTCTCCATAGTTTCATGTTTTATTTAGGGGCCTCCTATAACATCATGTCATTAGAAGTCGTGAATGAGTTAGACATCAAGATAACAACTGTTTTTAGGAAGTGTTTTACCATGGATTCTATGGAGGTTCCTATGGTTGATTATTTCAAAGGTTTGGTGGTAAAACTTGTTACTTATCCTAATAAATATTTGATTGTAAATTTTTTTATAGTTGATTCCCCTGCCAAATGGGGCATGTTGCTATCAATAAAATGGGCTGCCAATGTAGGGGGAAATGTTTAAATGGATGTGTATGTTTCTTCCATACCTTTGGAAGTAAAATTGGTCAAACTACATAGAGAATACAAGATGTTGCACCTTATGAAAGAGTCCCTAAATGTTTCTTATGAAGTATTGTTTATTGATAGATATTTAGGTAACTTTTTGGGGTGTGTTGATTTTGAAGATCAATGTGTAGATATTAATGCTCATATTGAAGACATTAATGTCCCACGGACTATGAATTTTGATGGATCATTTTCTAATGTTGTGAATGGGGCTATAGTAGTGTTAACATCTCAAAATCATGGCTCTTTTATTTTTTCATTAAAATTAAAATTTGAGTGTATGAACAATATAGATGAGTATGAAGAATTGATTCTTAGTTTGAGAGTTTCTTGGAGATAATGAATTGAGGATATAGTTTTCAAAGGAGATTTTGAGTTGGTTGTGAAGAAAGTTATAAATATATATGCAACAAAGAATGAAAGGTTGAGAAAATATAAACATGCAGTGTGGGATCTCATTGAATTATTTGATTCTTTCAACCTTTTGTGTTGACATGGTTATTCATCAATTTTTTGTATAACCCGTGAAGATAAAGAAACACCCAAAAGATAAATGAATAATTCTTGTAAATAATAGAAAATACATCAAACACTAAAGATACACGTGGAATACTAAAAAATCTACCAAACATAGGATAAAACTACAAAATCCTATCCAGAGCCACGGAATGAATAAGACTAGAAATAGAATACAACGTGAGCCAATAGAGCCACAACCAAAAGAAGTTTCTTTTGGATAATTTTGCAAGAATAGATAATTATTATACTTCATCATAAATGGGAATGTATGTATGATATGGAGAATATATAATATTATGTAGTGCATAGAAATTCGATGTGGTGTATGGAATGTAGAAACCTCATAGAGAGAATGTAAAGAAGAGAGATATGGATATATGAGAAATATATTAAAAGTGTTTGTGAGACTGATGTAACTTACATTGATATATGAATAAATATTGATGGTTGATGCAAATCATATAATTTTTTATGTTACATTTCAGGACTTATGTTCATCTGTTTTATATTTCCCTCACACATCCTTAAGAAAAGGGAAAAATTCTTAACCCTCGCACTATTTTCGAGGCTCACATAAACATTTTGGTGTCTGAGCCTAGGTTCCTTTTATTGATTGGATATCTATAAACATTTCACCACCAGGGTATTGGAAACCATTGTTAATAGAAATTAAGGATTGGTGGGAAAACAATAATGATATATTCATTAAGGGAGAAGAAAAAATAATTAAAGCATCTTAAAAAGGAATTGAAGATGAATTATTTGGAGAATACAAAGAATAATTTTTTCTTCAATTTCCACACTTACTATGGCCTTATATTTTAACACGCAAAAATAATAGAGTGGTCACGTTTACATTTTAGGAAACCATTCGAGTGGACACAGAAAAAAATTATAAACCCTTAGAGATCTTTACGAACCAAAAAAATATGTTAAACCCTAATTATAGAGTAATTGATAGAAACAATAAAGTATAGTTACTAGATACAATTAGTTCAAGTGATAAGCTAATGAAATAAAAAACCATAATTGAAAGAGACTGAGAGAGAGAGAGAGAAGGAATTAGATGTTTTTATCTTGATCCTAGAACTGATATGGATTGAAAAACTCATGAACAAGAAGGGCATACCATCAAAAGTGTGCATTGTAAAATTAGGAACTGTCAGATAATTTTGGACTAGGTTCTTGGACTGGGTCAGGGGCATCTAGTTGTTAGAGTCTACTATTGGGTTCTCGTGACTACGCGGGTGGTCCTAATATGTTTTTTCTTGTATCACACAAGTGTCGTTGGTAGTCAATTTTGATTACCTACATGTCACACCTTTATTTATGAACTTCCTGAAACATGCAAGACAAAGATTCATCTAAAAAAACCCACAATACCACATCAAATCCAAAAAAATAAATATGTAATGTGGGGATTTGGATTGACCCCAGAGGTCACCCAACTAAGCGAATGTATGAATGATTATTTCACTACATCTCAGACTCCATGTAGTTCTTGTGCATGTTTGATAGAATCATGCCCTAGGATGCCCTTGAGAAAGTGCACTTGATAACAAGCTAGCGAAATATAGTAATATAAATAGATGTGTGAATGGAAAAATGAAAATCCCCTTCCTATACAATATATGAATAAAATAAAGTATTGTTTCCCTTGTATGGATGCTAGATGGATGTCTTTAATGATCTTAGATTCCTTTGGATGTAATCTTAGGTGATGATAGTATATTTTTAGAGATTTTTCCCATATTTTGGTCACATAGCTTTGTATTTATATGATTCCATTGGTTGAATTTTGTAATTGAAAATTGGAAGGAAAATCCATAATAAAATAAGATGCCCAAAAGATAAAAGAGGCCCAAAAAGAGTGAGTAAAGTAAAAAGAGGTCAAGGGTGCCTATAGGGGAAGAGGGTGCCTTGGTGATGTCATCTTGGCTGGGTGCTGGTGTCTGAGGTCATGTAAGATAAGATAGTAAGGAACCGACTAGGATGTAGGGTGTAAAATACCATAAAGAATTCAAGAAACAAAGCAAATAATCTAAATATATTTTTCAATTACTAGGTTTCTCGCTTAGGAATCATATAAATGCAAATATGCTTTTAGGACCTAGAAATGTAAGTGCATGATTTTGTCTCTATATTTTCCCCTACTTTATATTGTTGAGTGAATACTTAATAAAATGAAGTAGATAAGAGATTCATACTTGATAACCATGTATAATGTGATGGCGATAATGTGTCGAGGAGAGAAGTAAAAGTGTGAAGTGATAAAAGTTAAGTGTGGAAGCTAAGAAAGAGGAATTTACCCTAGGGGTGAGGTGTGTTGTATTGTATTGTGTTGTACCTGTTATTTTAATTGATATAGGGTTTCTTCTTATTGTGTATTAAGGATAAACCTATAAAAAAAGAGAGAGAAAGAGTGATCAAATTCATGTATTATGAAAACTTTGTGAAAGTATGAAAATGTGTGTAAGAGTAGTAAAAGGAAAGTGTGCACTTGATGATTATGAGTAAAAGGATAGAAAAATGTCTTTAAATTTATGTGTAGAGCGAGTTTTTTAGGAAATCTCATGCCAAGAGTGATTTTTGGGTGATCTCATGCCAATAATGAGTTTTTTGCAAGATATCACGCCACAAAAGAATAATGTTGGGGAGATAGGTTTAGTTTTATTCTCCTTCTATGAATTCTTGCCAATTATACACTATTACAGATGGTGTGATTCATGTTTTTTCCTGAGTTGTACTAAATTATTTCTAGGTTGTATCGATTGTAATAGATATATAATGCATTCTTCTTGTTGGAGGATTGTACCTATAGTATAACAGTAATCTATGAACTGTTGTGAACTATGCTGACCCGAGAAAGTAATTATATCTTCCCCCATAACATAGGAACCCAAGAGAGGTAAGGAGCACCCAATAACTAGTGTTTGTATCTGGGTGCTAGAGTTTGTGTTGAAATGAGGACCCAAGTCATATTCTAGGTCGTTTCTATAAATGTATTTTTTTTTATTCTGTACAATGAATATATGAACTATAGCTCTAAGTTGTTGTATGGGGTGACTGGTTCACCCAAATGTATGTCCCCTTGTTTAGGGTGCATGCAATGTCATTGGGAGAATTCAACCCAAAGGAGAAGATCGGATGTTGATCTAAACTATATCCCTATAGAGGTAATGTGCATGTAGAAACCAAGGCACATGCAAATAAAGTATATAGTAACATTTTTTAGTACAATCAAAGCTAGTATACAAGTAGAAAAAAATGTGATATCAAGCAATCAATAAAGAATATTAAATACACCGTGAAAAGTAGGTTTCAAACATGGTACATTGCTCACAATTTCACAAGACAATCAGGGCTGAAACTCAAAAAATCATACAATGTGCATTTAAGACAAAGGGAAAGCTTCGCAAACAATGGCATACAATAGAAAACAATGTCAAGAAATGTGTAATAGATAACCATGGTGGAAAATAGTTCTTGCAAAGTAAATGTTGCACATGAAGCCCCCATTAACATGTTAGAAAGATAAATAGTATGTCAAAGCATGTATAGATCAATGTAAACTACTATGATATTAAGAATAAGAATTAGTAAATAATGAAACAATAACACATATGGTATGGAAAAGTAGTAAATATAGATGCCCCCAAGAGTCTTGGTGGGACTGGTAAGAGGTATTATGTCAAACCTCATTACTACGTGTAAATATCTGTAGGAATTATGAATTCACAACTAAATACCAAGTGAACGTGTATGTGTATATAAAAAATATAATGGCATATGGGATATCCGTCTAACATAGTAAGAAAAGTGCAACATGTAACTAGTATAGGAAAATAAGAGTATGTGTAACCAAGATATGAAATATGTTATGAGTGTAAATGGGATGAAATGGTATGTAATTTGAATGTGTATCAGAGGTTTATGAGATGAGTTTTATTTATAAAATACCCCTCAATAATCAAGAATGAACTATAGAATAAGAGTGTTTCATCTGAAATGGTTTGATAATGCGGGCTAGAAAGATATGACCAATGAAGCGTAGAGCGTGAAAAGTGAAAGAGGTGAGGTTCATTTCATATTTAGACCCTCAAAAATTGAGTATGAATCTTATAACTAGAGTGTGTCATAGGGTAGTGATGATTCAAAGTGTATCAAGTTGTATATGATTTCTTACAAATAGTAAGTATAAAGCACAAAGCATAATATTAGAAATGATAGATGATTAATGATAGTATGAAAGGGGGTAGAAAATAAAAATATCATCATCTAATGTGTATAATGTGTATAAGAATAAAGTAACATCATCTAGAAGATCATCATTTTCAAGATCATAGCCAATTGGATGTGTTATCCAAAATAAACCCCTTGCTCATTTTTGGGCTAACTCCCTTCATTCCTTCCTTCCTTGTGCCTCAGTCAGAATTTTTTATTTTTTAGGCACTCAAATGTTTTTTGAAATGGTTTCATTGGATAGAGAATCTTCTCATCTTTCCAAAAAGGTAAATTTTTCCTTCTAACTCCTCGTATTTTGTAAGTTATGGCTCGGCGGAGTTTTGGAGGGAAATTTTTCCTAGGGAGGTCCACGCCTAATTAAAGAGCGCCATGTGTCGGAGGAATGGCGGGAGGTGGAGGGAAATTTAAAAAAATTCCAAGGATCGATTGGGGTAGTCAAAGGAATTTTTTGGCCCAAAGGCCTACCAGCCAATAGGAACGTGTCACGTGTCCTCGGGGCCGTCGGAGATCAGAGCGGTGGGAGGAAGTTGGAAAATTTTCCAAAGTTGGCACAAATGGAATATCTCGGCCCAAAGGCCCACCAATGAATTAAAATGTACCATGTGTCCTCAGCTGGTGGGAGGTGAAGGCATGGAAGAAAATTTTCCTTTTTCCAAAATATGGAAAATAATGGAATGAAAGCCTGCCCTCGATGGCCCGCGCCAATCAGAAGTTGCCACGTGTCCATGTGGTCGGCAAAAATCTTAAGGCGGATCCGAAAAGGGAAATTTGGATTTCAAGCCCGTGCCAATGAAAACATGCCACATTTTCCATTTGGGGAAATGGTCAGAGTCAAAGCAAAATTTTGAAGTGATGGCTCGCCAGCAAATCAAAGGCTGACACGTGGCATCGGGCCATCAGGCCGGCGGAGATTTTTTGGAAAATTTTCCAAAGTCCTAAAAGGTGTAAAATGACCATAGGGAGCCCGCGGACCAATCATAACCTGCCACGTGGCATCGGAGCGGTCAGGGCAGAAATTTTGGGGGAATTTTTCCCAAATTCAAAAAGAGGGAAAATTTTAAACTTTCAGCCCGCCAAAATTCAATTTTTCCCTAGTTTTGCCCTAAATCTTCAGAAGGGCATAAATTTTGATCCAGAGCTCAGATTTTTGCATTCTTGGTGTCATTGGAAAGCTAGTGAAATTATCTACATGATAGATGCCTCAATTTTGTGTTTTGGTGGGGTTTGGAGAGATAAAATCAAAAAATTCCTCTGGCACGGGAAGGAAAGCAGAACTGACGTTTCAACCACCAATTTTAATGACGTATGGCTTCCATTCTCTCCCAGCATGGTTAAGAACATTGGGGAATGAACTTTTGAGGGTACTCATGTTGTTTTAATGTAATTTGGTTGGTGGTTGAAGCATCCTTTCACATTTTCCCACGTTTCTTGTTTCTGGCTCGCATTTTTCATTGCAAAAATCTAGATTTGGCTCATTTTGTAAAGGGTTGTTCATCTTTTCTACTCTACCCTCCCTTCTTTTCTTCCCTAGGGTTGAAAATGGAGTTTGAACCTCCTCCCATACTTTGTAATGGAATTTTTTCCTTTTACCATTAAAATGATGTTCTGTGCAAACTTCCAGAGCAACAAAAAATGTGTTTTGTGGTGCATCTATCCACCCTTTCTCATTTTTTTGCTTGTTTTCTTCTTGCCTCTCTTTATTGTAGGTATTTTTGGATGTTTGAATGTTCATTTCAGGTTTGGAGCTGTGTTCATGGAGTTTTTGGGACATTTTCTATGTGAAATCTATCCTTGGGCCTGTGATGCATCTATCCATCCTTCCCATTGCTCACCTCTTCTTGTTCCATGGCAATTTTGATAAATGTTCAATAATTTCCCTTCTCTGGTGTATCACCTTTTTAGTGTAGGCTTCTATTTTTCCTCTTTTCTCTCTCTCCCTGTCTCCTTGGAAGTTAGATTAGGATTAGATTAGCTTGCCTGCACTGGAATAGCTTGTGGCAGGTAGTTTAGAAGGTGAAACTAGCCTTCTCTGGAGAGCTTTCGCCATTTGCAAAGGTCCCACATTTTGGGAGAGCTCAATGTTGTGTATTCACACCAGATGAGTTTTCCTTAGAAAAGTAGATCCATAACTCATTTGGGGGTGCTGTGAATCTGCACTAACAAGACCTAGATCAGAGACTTGGTAAGCAATAGTGTGAGGTTGACCATATAAAGAGACATTGTGGCATAAATTGAACATGCCCATTGTGCATTATTCATTACTGAAAGGTGGTTATGGATAACCATGTATATACTAGTGTGTGATATTTTGAGTATAGCCGAGAAAATATCATCTCAAATAGAAATACGTCCAAAAGGCATGGAAATGTGATATTAGTGTGACTATGATCATAAGTTCCACCAATATAATCTATCCAAGACTACTCAAGTGTAAGTGGAGAGTAACAAAGAGTACGTGGAAGGAATACTAATAAATGGAAGACCTAGAGGCCATAAGAATTAGTAACAAAGACACATCCCTAATACATGTGAGGATAATAAGGCGATGGGTGGAGATCATCAAGTGTGAATCCAAGCCAGGTTAATCCATCTTACATGTAAACGGTGTCAAAGAAAGTGGTATCAAATAGAATATGGTGCTTTTTGGATCTCAAACTTACACACGTCTTAGATCAGGTTTAACTAAGTCATTTAGGTAACAATGGGACTTTCTCCAAGTTGTGGGACTTTGTACGCTTGAGATAGACCTCTGGAGAAGGCCAGTTCCTCTACCTATTTCTACTTCTATTGCTACTCCTAATGTTGAAAGGGAATTCTAAGATAAACATTCCAAGGGACCAGGTTTAGAGAGAAAGTGTGAAAATGGAAAACTAAACTAGGGAAGGCAATAACACAAGAAAGAAGGGGATGAACCCACTCAACTTTGAGTGAAAAGGAAGAGAAACAAGCACAGAGAGGATATACATGTGTATCACAATTTGTAACACATTCACATATTAGTTCTCATGAAGCATAATAAAAAAAGGAAATTCAAGGGACTTGGGAAAGCACATCATGCACACAACATGAAGCAAAGAAAAGAAGGAAGAAAAAAACCAAGTTAAGGTAGAATGTAGCCAAAAAACAATGTTTCTATTACTCCTAGAAATACACACTCTATTATAATGGCGTATGAGGCCGATATCCACATGCATAGACCATATCTAAAGGCCTATAACTCAAAATGTAACGCAATACCTATGCAAACTGAAATATTCCAACCATTACCATGAGTAATGCCCTTGTATTTATAAAAGAATGAGAAAATGAGAGGGAAACTTATATTTGAACATCAACCACCAACATCAAGAAATGAATGCCTACAAATCTTCCTGTAAATCTGTCAGATACACCTCCCCATATCTGTATAGCATGTAGAGGAAGAAAAGAAGGAAAATCAGATTAAATATGAGTGGTTGGAGTGATTAGATTTGTGAATTAAATGCCATAAAGAGGTTTCCATGTTTCTCACCAACCAAATCCTTCTAAAATTCAAATTTTAATTATCTAAAGTGTAGCCCATGTCAAAAAAATCCCAAAAAGACCAACCACGCCTTAGTACTAGCTCTAAAGAAAACGTTATGATGTCTACAAGGCAGTTTAGACATAAAAGGACACATGGTGCACAAAAATTATTTGCAGAATTGGTAGACTATGTATCTGTTTTTTGTTTATGCCATGTGTCACATAATGGTTTATCATAAGGATTCAGCACCCATGTGTTACGATTTGATTGGTTACGTGTAGCACACTCAAGTTTGATAGAATGCCACATGGCACAGAAATTCACATGGAAGAAGGCACAAAGATGCACATGGAAAAATAAAGGCGTGGAAGGGAAGCAGAGGAAGGGCACAAAAAATTTACACGTGGGGAGAAAATGGATACATACTTTTAGGAGACAAGTATGTAAGCATGGCGCAAGCATAGAAAGAACAATGTGTAGAAGTGAAGAAGGAAATAAGGACGCAGGGAATGCATAAACAACTTAGCCAAATATAGGAAATAAGTTAGAGGTACGCGTGGGAGGTGCATAGAATAATGGGAAGAAGGTGGATGAGCAAGGAGTTTGTGCAAGGGGAAATGAGATAGATAGAGGAAATCGAAAGGAAGGATGGAAGGCATAAAATAAGGGAAGAGCATGCGAGGAATTGCAACTAAGGAATTTTTCCAGGGGGATAATTGAAGTGTGTGTAACCTACAATATTGAATCTTCAGAGTCAGGATGGGGATGTAAGTTTTCAAAATAACTAGGGGAGTTATTTTAGACAACATTTTAGTGACTTTTGGGTCTTTCTACTAGATGAAGGATATCAATAACATGGATCATCCATCAAGCATGGAGTCTACATAAAACATGAAATTTTGATCTGTAACTTGAAGAATCATCCTTGAAGTCACTTGAAGAAATTCTCCGAACTATGTTCTCAATCCTATGAAATTGTTGAAAACTGTTGGAAGAAGCCATGGATTGGACTGTCATCTGGAAGTAACAAAAGAGCGCATGCAAGGAGCATGCGAGAGGAAATAACTATGTACAAACAAAAAATGTACGCATAGTGCACTTGGAGGAATTGAAACTACTCTAATATATATAATGATGCAGCAAACTTAATGGAAGTGTTTCAGATAAATCTCATTAACTGGGATTGGTAGCGCACCTCTATCATGGTGAGTTAACTCGAAAGATTTACCCTCCTTGCAAGAACTGATAGTGTATGGGCCACTCCAAAGTACATCAAAATTTGAATTGAGGCTTGGTTTGGCTTTTTCAGCATCTCATTTTAAGACTAAGTCACCAATTTTGAAAGTTTGAAACTTATCCTTTCTGTTAAACCACTTCTTTGTTGTTTGTTGATGTTTTTCTAGCTTGATCATGCCATATTTTTTTAGTTCTTCAAGTTCAACCAGCTCTTCCATTTTTATTTCTCTTTTTTCCACACCCTCAAACTCCAGCTCCTAGGAAATTTTTAATGAAGGTAATTCAAGAGATAAAGGAATCCCAGATTCCTTTCCATATACAAGATTATAGGGTGAAGTAATTCTATTTTCATTATGATTCCTTCTTCCTAGAGAACGCTCGAGAAATTTGTATGGCATTATATCTGGCCGATATTCATTTTATTCTTCATGATTTTGGTCAGGTTCTTATTTGTTGATTCTGCCAGGACATTACCTTGAGGGTGATAGTCAGAAAATTTATTTAGATAGATTCCCAAAATAAGATCCCAATCATAAATATTGGTACCAAGGAAGGCATTTGTGTTATCAGAGATAATAGTTTGAGGAATACCAAACCTTATTACAAGATCTTTGAGAAATTCCAAGATGAATGACTTGATTGATTCCTTAAGCATGACATCTTCTGTCCATTTGGTGAAGTAGTCTGTAGCTATCAACACCCACTTGTGGCCAGCGCTCAAGGGAGGATTGATCATGCTAATGAAGTTGACACCCCATTGTGCAAGAGGCTGATCCAATTGGATTGGTCAGAGGGGAAGTGCTTCCAATTTATTTTTTCCTACAAAGAAAGTGTAATATTTGCATTTTTTGACCCACTTGTGCATCTCTAGAAATAGGGTAGGCCAAAAGTATCATGCCTTAATTATCTTCATCGATTTAGCCTTGGCAGAGAAGTGTTCACTAGAGAATCCATCATGAAATTATGTTAATGCTTTATCAACCTGCATGCCATCAATACATCTTAGCAACATACCATCAAGATTTCTTTTGAAGAGAACACCATCGATCAACACATATGGAATAGACTGCAACCTCATATGTCTTCTCTTTTCCTTGTTCAAACTAGGAGGGTATGATCCAGAAGAGAGAAATGTTACCATCTCTTTCAACCAGTTGCACGTTAGGATCTACATTCTATTAAAATTCTGCGTGTGGGATCTCTTCATCCAAAAACAATGAAGTTTCAGGTTCATACTACGTGTCCTCAACAAGTTATTTGCACATCACTACCTCTTACTAGCTTCATGGCTTTGATATTCACATCATACTCCATGAGTTTGGTCACCCATCTTGCTCTCTTCTCACTAATTTCTACTCCCATAATGAATTCTCTAACACTAGAGTGAGAAAGTAACACCTTGATATGATTTGTGTCGAGCATAATTTTGAAATTCTTCAGTGTGCACATGATGGCGTAGACTTGTTTCTTCATATGACTATATTTTAACTCATAATCCTTTAGTGTTTTACTAAAAAAAAAAATCTATTGGTTATTCCATAACTTGTTTATTTTCTTGGGTTAAGACAGCAGCAACATTCACATCAACTCCATAAGCATAAAGGATGAAATCCTTTGAATAATCCGGATTGATGAGTGTTGGTGTGAAAGCAATTTATTTCTTGATTTTTTTGAAGCTTTTTTTTCCTTTTTTTTTCCATCTCAAGACTATATCTTTTTTTAGCATGAGGGTGATAGGTGTAACTAGGCCTGTAAAATTAGGAATGAAGCACCTAAAAATTTTATTTTTTTCTAGGAATGACTGCAAGGCCTTCTTGTGCACCGAAAAGGAGAGATAAAGGATGGTTGAAACACTCTTAGGACCAATATAAATGCCATTCTTTAAAACCACATGACCCAGAAGCTTGACCTATGCCACAAAAAAATTACACTTCCTGGGGTTAAGAGATACCCCAAATTATTTGTATCTCTCAAATACTTTCTTCAGATGTACCATATGATCAGCACCCTGCTTTGAGAAGATAGTTATGTCATCCAGGTAAACCAGGATGACCTCATTGATATAATATTTGAAGGTAATGTCCATGGCATGTTAGAACGTTGCACCTAAATTTGACAGACCAAAGGGAATATTTTGAGATGCATATGTTCCCCATTTGGTTGTAAATTCTACTTTGAATTGATCCTCTTCCTTGACCATGATCTGATTGAAACCAAAATACCCATCCAACATGGAAAATCTTTTCACATTAGCCATTGTCTGCAAAATATTCTCCATATGAGGTAAAGGATAATGATCCTTCAAGGATGCCTTATTTAAATCTTTGAAATCGTTTATTTCACCGTTATTCTTTTGCACTAGAAAAATATTTGCAACCCAAGTAGAATACATTATTGGAAATATTATCTTCACCTCAATGAGTTTAGACAATTCTTTCCTCATGAGGGGGACTATCCTTAGATTGACTAGTATCTATTTTAGTCTGATGGGATTGATACTCGGATCAAGGTCAATGGAGTGCTAAGAAACACTTCGATAAATAATTTGAGGTATTCATACTTTCATGAGAAGATATCACTGTATTTATAAAAGAGGGAAATAAAAGGTCCATTTTTCATCATGTGCACAAGCTTTACTAAGAAGCAATTCCTTGTCACACGCAATAGTGACTGGACTACAGCCTTCTTGCACCATGTACAAATAATTTTCTTCACCCTTGAAAGCATCATTAGGGCTAAACATTTACTCTAAGGTGACCATCCCTTTAGGAAACTTGTTTGTATTTAACTAGATCACTTGATCACCATAGTTGTCATGCAAGTCAACTTACATGTTTGAGGAAAATTCAGCTTCATTCTAAATGAACTGGATAATAAATGCATCACTTTCAAACACTTTCCAACTGGTGTTGTTGTCTGGAATGGATGGCCTAATTACCATCTTGACATTTTTTACATTCCCTTTGACAAAGTCCTCATCTAGGGAGAACTATGAACCATCCGTGACAATCTAATCATCTTCTGTGTTCATCTTCCTTGGCATCACCTATGGATTTAGGGCATAAAATCTCTCAAGAAGATACCAAACTCTATGTTTATAAGCTTTGAGAATCTTATTATTTTTCACGCACTTGTTTGTAACTTGTTGGATGACCAATTTTATCTCTCCATATACCTGCAGCACCTTAATCCATCTCTTCTTAGTAATAAAAATACCATCCACCAGCATTTCATTTTTGGTACGTTGTTGGAACATGCAAACTACAACCTGTGCATGAATAATAATTTCTCATCCTTGGGAGAAATAAGAATAGTACCTACGCCATCGCCATTTCTTCTTCTAGATCCTTCAAATTACAACTTCCACATATGATTATTTTCTTCATTCTATTTGAGTGCATGTGGTAGCACATCTTCTTCTTCAAGGATGTAGTAAGTGCCAAGACTAGTTTCAAAGTCTTTAATCTCCTCGGCATATGGATCAAATTTGTGATGATTTTTATCCCATTCATCTAGTAATATATCAGTTATAGGAGGGTAGATGGGACGTTCTTCTAAAACTGAGTCTTATAATTGGTCTTCTTGGATTAGGTAGTTATCTTGGAGAGGAGATGGGTCATCTGACTCAACATGATAGGAAAAATAGGAAAAGTTTGTATGAAAAACTAGGTACCATATCTTGTTCTTAGCAACATATGATACCAATCATAAGACAAGTAACCGCTCACTTTAGCAATAAAGTCTCTTGACAAATAGAGGGAAAACAAAGGAAGTAGGTCAATGATTGACACATCATGATTTATTATGATTCTTAGGCATGCATGGAGGGTTAATCCAATATCCTTCATGAATCCTAGAGTGGTTATTGTTGAGACATCAAGATGTAAGACTCCTTTAGACAAAGGTATGTACTTCATGCCTAGGACATCAGTAATTTTCTTAGGCATAACATAGGTACTAGATCCTGAGTCAATCATATAATTATGGTCAAGATGTTTGCCTATGATCAAGGACATGTAGAAGGGTGGGGTTTTAACAACCTTACTTTTTTATCCTCTTCTTAATGGATATTGACCATAGCATGAGGCTTTTTTTTAAATGGATCAGGGCGTGGGAGTTGTGTGAGAGCTTCATGCAATAGGTCGCGCGAAGATGAAATGGCTAGGGCATCCCACATTGTGACATTTACATTTTTCTTCTTCATCTGATCCATAATGTTGAATGGGATGCCCATTGACTTGTGCATTTGGGGAATAAAAAAATACTTTCTTGTTTATTCAAGTGCATAGTTAGGGTCCTTAGCTTGTACAAAGTATTGAACTACCAAAGTAGGGGCACGCACCGCTTCTATTGAAACATTACATGGGACCTCATGAGCAGAAACTTTTGCACCATCATTGTTGCCTATGTTGGCATCTTTTAATGCTTGAAGATGGGAGGAACCTCTTTTCTTCTAATTGAACTATGTGACAGGAGCTAAAGGCTATGCACCATATTTAAGCATTCTTTTCTTGTATCTTGTGTTATCAGCAACCTAGGTGTGCAGTCCATTTGGGCTAGCTGAAACCTAATTGATTGCACATAAGTCCTCGGCACCAAAGAACATAAGTTTGACCTCGGGATCAACTTCCAGAACTTCTTGATTTTTTGGTTTGGGTGCACTAGTGGAAGGATCACAATTTGAAGAATATATGATCATGTAGGCATGTGCACACAAGGTGTTAGTGCAGTGATACTTACTATGAGGTATATTACAAGGAACACACCATTTTGACTCTTGATCCATATTATTTTGAACTGAAACTAGTGCTTGACTTATGCTAGGTGCTAGAAGGGGTTATGTAAGAGGGACTGCTTACAATTGAAAATACATGCTAGCATGTCATCTATCATTCTGTTGGTTCTTCCCATATTTCTAATTTGGAAATCAATTTCACCATTACTGGTGGCTTTGGTTATGACCCTTATTAAAATTGTTTCTGAAGGCTTGTAACTACTAATTTTCTAAGGATATGTGTAGACACCAAAATTTGGTATCGCTACCCTTGATTTCCCACGTGTGTGCATCTTTCACCATGGTCTTATTTAATACCCTTTAAATTTAATTCATTTATTTTTATTTTTAATTACCATCCATTAATCCATCACCCTTAATTATTTATTAATCTTCATTAACTAACATTATCTAGCTAATTTCCCTTAATTAGCTTTCCCTTTAGGATGCTTTTATCCTTAACCACCTAAATCTACATCCCTATGTTTTTCCTATCTTTGATTTTATCTAGCTTTATTTCTAAATCACCCATATCTTCTCCCTAAGAAACTCTAACCCACCTAAATTCTTTAAAACACTTATCTTAATCCTTAAAATCCCAAAAATCCCAACTAAATCATCTCTTTACCATCCAAAGTGATGGTTTTCCACAGTCAGCAGAAACTCACCTAGGTCGTTGTCAACCCTATAAGGAAACATTTACCTATCACTCAAAGGGAGGCATATCAAAGTTTCTTTTATTTTTGGTGATCCTATCTTCGAGCTTGAGCATCCCTGTAGTTTTTACAACCCTCTTGGATTCCATTGAAGCTTGTTTTGCATCACTTTTGGAAGGTTTGGGAGGTATACTTGGATTTCATTATTATCTATGATTTCATATTTGATTTCCAGTATTATCTTGTAGAATATAACTTCTTACAGGTTCATCTAATGTTAGAACTCTATCCTCAGCTTATTCATCCAGTCATTCTACTTATAAGTTTCTTATACATCTCATCTACCTTTGGCCTTGTTTTTCACTGTCCAAATCTTTGTCACTCCACCAAGGTCACTATTGATCCACCCTTGTGTCATCATTTACTCTATTTCTAGATCACTCTCATTTTTTTCTTCTTCTCTGTCATTGTTTATAATTCTCATATTCATCCTTTTTGTTCTATTTTACACTGAGTCTATCTTGTCTGCACTCGATTCTCCATCCACCGAGTCCTATTTTTCATCCCATTTATCCTAATCTTTGTTTCCTATATCCAGATTGTTTATTTGTATCAGATCTTCTTTTACATATTATTGATAGTGTTCTCAGGCTTATGTGATCATCATTTGCATTTAAATCCATTCAAATTTTCATTTAGAGCTTTTTGTCCACCTTCACTAGCTTAGGTCACCGTCGACCTACCCCTATACAATCTAGGTCACCATTGACTGAGTCAGGTAATTCTTTTTAAGTTTATTTAGTTTAGATTTGTATGTGCCTTACATTTCTACATTTTAAGTTTTTATGTGCCTCACATTCTATATATTATCTTTTCTATTATCATTACTTTTACCATATTTTATCAAACACGGGGGTTGAAATCCACCAAGGAAGTTAACGCTTCTTTGAACCGACTACGTCAGGAAACCCTCTCATCAACCATCTAATCCATTTTCCTCTTAGCCATCTTGATTTGTAGGTTTATCACTTTTACAGCAAGGTCATCTACTTTGTGCCCATCCATTTGCATCCATCACAAATGAGGTACCTTAAACCCTTTCATCATTTGAGGTTTCTTGATTTTCTTTATTATCTATTCCACTAATCTAGACAGGGTATAGAAATTTTGATTAAAATTTTGGCATGCCGGGTAGGGTGGACCCTTTTCAACGAGTCTCTTACATTGTTTATTATTTCTATTTTCCACTAACATTATAGTAGAGGATTTTTTCTTTTTCTTGTTTGTTTTGGGCTTCTGCATTTTCTTGGATTACTCTTCACTCGCTTTAAAGATTAGATAAAAAGGAAAATCATTCTACAAGTATTCGTTTTTCTGTCTTATTTTCTCTTTTTACATCACATTTTCCCTTTCTTGTGTGTTTTTCCTCATCAAACTCTCACATTTGGATTTGGCTTAAAACAAACCTTTTTTCATCCTTGTTTGAGAACATAGCTTAAGTAGGGGTTGATTAGTTACATCTCACATTCTATCATGCACAACCAAACTCACAAATCAATTCACACATCTAAACATATTCCTATTAGGTAGATTGATTAGGATTTCATCACCCAAAAGAAAGACACCGCGATGTTTTGGCCACATTATAAATATTGTACATATTTGTGCCTCATGTACCTTCGGGTATATTGAGGGCTTCACAGCCATAACTACCTGAAAACATCCTTAGACTTCCATTTCTTAGGTACCCTTGTTATCCAATTTTTTTCTATTTCACATCTTCTAATTAATCATGATAATTAAAAAATTATTGCTTTATTTTTTTTCAAACAAATCTTTTCCCACTTCATACCTATTAATCCTCCTTCTCAAAAGGATACACACAACAATACAATATATTTGATGATTTTCCTCTTTCTAATGATCTTGAGACCTCGTCTTGGGTCTCCCAACCTTGTGTTTCCATGATCTCCCAGCCTTGTGAAGAAAATGTCATTCAAATTGATCCCCCTTTTGAAACTGATTCTCCTACTTCTTAATAGTACATCTCCCCTCAACCAAATACTCCTCCATCTCCTACCTCTTTGAAGACTCTTAGACCTCATTTTATCCCCATGTATGAATTAATATTTCACATATCTCCCAAGATCTCTCAGTTATGTCAATCATTGGATTCTATTCCACCCTCATCCCCTCTTATTAACATTATTCCCAATTCATTCATCACAAGTATGTAAGTCCGACCATCACATCCTCTTAGCATTCACTTTCCCACTCATCTTATCCCTCAATAATCAAAAATCCCCATCTCACAACAATCCATTCAATCTCAACAATCACATCATAGTCCTATTTCTCAAAAGCAATCATTAACACAACCCATCCAATCTCATCATGTTCTTATTTCTAAACATCAAACATTATCCCAACCAATTCGATATCAAACTCTTAATCATATCCCATCTTATAAAACTTTCCCTTCAACATCAACATACCCCCAAGATCCTCAAGTTTACTAATAACCTTATCCATCCACTTCTCATATCATATCTACCTTTTGCACACCATCTAATTATACTCCCTTACGGGGATCCTATAGTTTATTATATGCTAAATTTATGAGAGCTCACTTTATTTAACTACCTCCCATCCAACCCATTGATGAATCAATTCCTAACCCCACTTAGTATCACGAGGGCCATTATTGCAAATATCATCAAGTTATAAGTCATGACACCAAACCGTGTCATTATTTTAAAGCTCACGTTCAAAAACTTATAAATCAAGGGGATCTCCAAATAGAAAATTTTGCCTCATCTCTTATCCAACCCCTTGACATCTTCCAACAACCCTTTCCTAATCCACCATCAACAAATCAAATTACACCTTCCACTTCTTATAAATTTAACCATTATGCAATCAATGTTATACATCAAACACATCCATCCTTACCTATTTCATCTACCTCATCATCCATGCCTACCTTAGACATTGTGCCTATGAATTATTCAATATCCACCCCCACATCTATATCAACCATATCCATGAATATCACACCTATCACATAAACTTCTACCACTTGTTCTAAATCTACATCTATTCCTACCTTTACCACATCCACATCGACTTAAACTATACCTACCATTCCATCCACATCTATCATGCCCCATCCTATCATAATAAACTCTTATCCACATCTACATCAAAAACACATATCACTTACATCCCTAAACATCCCAATTATATCCACCTATTTATCAATCCCAACTACCCCTATAGCTACTACATCAACAAATTCACCTACATCTTTGCCAATGTCCACATCACCTATCTTATCCCAATCTTCTACACTTAATCCTTCAACACCTACCATTTCCACATCTATACCCACTACCGGAAATAACACATCTTCTTGATTCACAAACATATCAATGATACCCCTTGAAACATTTATGAAACAAGTACCCCCACCTCAAACAAACACAAAGGGTCTTTGTAAACCAATTAATTCCACATTAACCAATCCAAAACCTACACAATCCACTTCACACATAGACCTCATTAATCACATCATAAAAACAACTCTTTCTCCATCAATATCCACCCCTACACCACCACAATCTTTAGATCCTCTAGTTGATATTATTCTCATGCCTTCTAAGGGTAAATCTTCTCGATCAAAACCTAATGTTTTTGGTAGGAATCCCAAAAAATCTCTCATGGATCCTCGTAAGAAGCTATATCTTACCCCTCCTAATTGATCTAAAGTCACACCATCTATCATAAGAACACTCCCATCTATTCTAAGCTCATTCCCTTCATCAATGAATTTTCCTAACAATCAATCAAAATCCAAACAATCCAATTTTCCTCTCAAATTTGATTCATCTTATAAAACAACTAATTTACCCATCCAATCTACTCCTTCCCCAAAATTAAATTCAAAATATCCTACCAAGCCTCACAAGAGTAACCTTCCCTTCACTACTTCTATTGGAGCTTATAAAGAGTTCCTTAGACATTTAATTCAAAAATTTGTGATCACACTTCCTGTCATCAAATCCTTTGACCCTCATTGCAAGAAAACATTGTGGTTTAATCTCAATCTTGTTTGTGACTATCATCATACCCTGGGTCATTAATAATTAACAAAAATAAATCCTAAGTGGGGTATTAGGGTATTAATGTTAATCTAATTAGGAGGAATATAAATGTTGTATAAATTAAAGTAAAATAGTAAAGAATAATTATAACTAATTACCCTAAGTGAAATAAATCCCTAAATGTTAAAGAGAAGGGAGAGAAGTGGCTTAGTTGATTAGAAGAGACTATTGTACGTTTTCATAGGTCTGAACATAGAATCTAGAAGTACAGACGATCACTCAAAAACCCTGTGAAAACCAAATATGGAAGATCTGAACTAATTAGGGCACCTGGGAAGGTATTGGGGTGCTCTAAGGCACCCTGGTCTATAATCTGGGTGCTCTGATTTATGTAAAATCTCAAAAATTGATCCTAGTATGGTTGCAAGTTGGTTTGAAACCCTTCCTATCTGTCACATTGGATTCATCAGATGAGCTATATAATGGCTTGCTACAAAAGGAAGTATCAAACCCTAGAAAAAATAAAGATACAAATGAATGGGTTGGATTGACCTCATCTGCCAAACCAGTGGACTTATCATTGAGTGATGCACTACATTTCCTTCCCAGATGTAGTTATTGTGAGTGTGTGCATGTGGTGCCCTAGGTGCTCTTGTGTCAATCATACTTTGTGAAGTAGTGAGTAATAATAAGTATAGAAAATGTAAATAACATGTGTTCTTCGTGGAATAGAATAGTATCTCTCCCCCTATGCAACGTGTGTGATACATATCTCCTAGCCTTGATGCATGGCACTATGTGGATGCAAGTGATACAATGGATGTAACTCTAGATGGAGTGATAGTAGTATGTGATTTTAGGACATTCATTATAGTCTTATAACTTTATATTTATAGGGATCTCAAGATTAATTTCATAATTAATCCCGATAAGGCTGACTGGGAAAAGGATAAGAATGAAAAACAACTAGAAAGGCCCCAAAAATAAGCAGAAAAGGTTGTGCTTATATCGGGGCACCCAAAATATGACCAGGGAGACTCGGATAACCCCAGTACGGACTAGGGAGCCCTGATTTTGGGCTAGAATGATAAGGAAGTTGTGAAATGGATGGATAAGTGCTAGATTATACATGGGGATTACAAAATAAAATATAAAATAAAGATGGCTAAAATGTGGGATTAATTAGTACTTTATTCACTTGATAACCTTCTAAATAGTAGTATAAGACCAGGCCAAGTAATGTGTAAAGTGCATAATTTTGTGTCTACATTTACCCCCACTTTATGTTGGTGAGTGGAACGCTCTATAACATAAAGTAGATATAGATGTGTACCTAATATCCATGTAGGCTGTATAAGAAGACATGTTGATGGACTAGACTCAAATGTGGAATGACAAAAAGAAAAATGTGGAGGAGCATGGATTCTAAAGATAAAAAATGAGCATAAAAAGTGAAGAGAGTGAACCTATGACAGAATGTGTGTGTACATGTTGTTGTGTGTGATGTATCTGCATGGTTAGTAATGGAAAATGCCTGTAGCGGTGTGTTGTTGTTGTCATTGTCAAAATTTCTGTCACTGTTATTTTTTTTTTCCCCCAATTTGAGTTCTTATTTCTCATACATGTGGACCTATAAGGAGAAAATGATCAAGTAGTGAAATATATATGTATGTAAAAATGTTTTGTAAAATACGCATGTATATAGAAATGTGTAAAGTACTCAAATGTAAAATACACTAAAAATAAAAATGTAAATGGAACATGTGCACCTAATCCATGTTGAGAAAAATGGTGTAGAAGGATATCATATATTATCGCAAGTTTTTTGGGCAATCTCACGCCACCTTGGCTGAAGAATTATAGGGAGGAAATGTGTTGTATCCTCTAACTTTAACCACTTCTACTGAAATATGTGTAGAGATATCTGTATTGTCCTGGTTTTTTGGGTGATTTGACACCACTGGATGGAGAAGTGTAGAGAGGCACACCCATTATCACCCCCAAGTCTGTAACTACTCCATAGAATTTATAAAGGACACCATGTCCTATTGAGGCTTTGTGTATGGAGTTTGTAGACATGTTTGAACTCACTCGTTGTGTGTAAACCAGTGTAAATATGTAATGCCACATCAAAAAAATAATGTAAATTAAATGTGGTGGTTGAATAGGGAGTGGCGTGTGTTGGAAATTCCATGTGGAAGGAGTTATGGAAAGGTATGAGTGGTTATTCAGACCTGTCATTTTCCCTGCATAATGGTACATGTGCTTTAATTGAGATCCAGAGACATTAACTACATTGGAACCCATGTTCACATTGTAAATTTAGAAGCAATATGATAGTTGTAGCGACTACAAATTTATGTAAATAAATAGAATGTTCATAGAACTATGCCAAATGTAGCTCTCACTTTTAGCCACCCAAAATCATACCATTATGGGCTAGACCGGCCTTACACATGAAAACTCTAATATCTCCTCATTCTTCTATATACGAGTAGATTTATTTAGATCTAGATTTGTTCTGAAGCGGGTTTAGTTGTCTCTAAGAGGGAAAAAGAATATTTTATTTCTTTTGGTTTTTCTTTCACATTGGGAGTTTTGGTGCTAAGCAGCCGCCATGGAGGAATAAGGGGAGAAACTCCAAGAAAATGATATCTATTAAGCCAGACTCCATAACTGTGTCCACGTCCTGCACACTTTTACCAAACTTTGGGGAACTTAATTAGACATAGAACATATATAAATCACCTTGCAGGGATCTTTTACTATATATATCTGAAAGCAAAAAGATAGAGGATTTATCAGATTTTGTAGTTACAAGTGCTCTGGTAGATATACATCCAAGTGTGGAATCATGTGTTTGGCATGTGAACTGTTTGAATAAATTCTTGAAACGTGGTATGGTGGACTACAATGATGGAAGAATATGTACAAAATGGCTTTGTTAAAAAGGTCATGGAACTTTTCAAAACATACAAAGCCAGGCTTCACATCCTTTTCCATCATCCTCCACCCTGTGGCCAAAATGGAGGATTTGTAATAGGGAATGGACATCCATCATAGCATAATGAAGGAAGGACATGAATTTCATCAGATGTTGTAGTCATAAATGCCCAGGTAGACGTGGTTGTAGATACCTTGGTAGTCATTTATGCTAAATGTAAAATAATTAGATGTGGTATTTGATTTGTTTGACCAAATTACTTGAAGGAAGTTTTCATGTGTTTGCAAAAAGGTTAGAACACCAAATGGGATCCTTTTTTCAGGGTATGCACTCCCATAAAAGCATAATGGAAAGGTCATGTTTGTGTGATGTTGTACTTGTTAACAACCTGACCACAAAAGGACTATAGATGAAACTGATCATTTCACCTTTTTCCACCACAACTATACACTCAGCGTGTGTGAAAATAATATCTCTCAAATATAATATTATCTTCAATGAAAGGATAATGGAAAAAAGGCTATTTTATAGCTCCGTAACAGTAGGTGTATACCCTATTCCATGTCGGTGAAAGAAATCTAAAACAGTGACCGTGATTAGAAAGTATAAGATGGTGATGGGAAAAACCGTTATTAGAAAGGCTTCTTGATACACCTCTGGCATAATCTTTGAATAAAATGTAATTGTGGAATTGTGGATGCATAAAATTGTTTGACGAAATGCATGGACAACTATAAACCAAACACCTTTTTTATTCTTCGGAAACTCGCCAGCGCAAATAGGCATGGTTCATCTCTCCTTATCTTTCATAATTCTCATACTTTAGTTTTTTGTTTTACAATATGAAATAAAATTTTAAAACCCTAGTATTATCATACATTTCATTGTTTTAGATAAACTTGTTTCAAAACAATAAGATGTCATATCGTAACTTACTCAATCCAAATATCCCTTGGTAGACAATCATGAACTCAACCCCTCATTTTGAGATGATCTAGAAAACTTCCTAACAAAACTAGATTGCTAAAGTACCCATTTTTATTTAAAAGTTGAGGATGAGTTCCCTATATATATGTTGATCATTCCCTTGTTAAAACAAATTAATCATGATTTTCGGAGACTCACAAGACAACCTTCGTAACTTTGAAAAGGAGATGTTAAGTTTCCTTCATGTACCTTGTTATGTGAGGAGTCACTTTAACCCTTGGATCAACCTTGATTGATCATATATGATATTTTAAATGCTCCTATAAGATCCTTGTTACCTTGTTTTGCAATTTTAGGAAGTTTCCAAAACTAAAAAGTTGGCTTTCATTTTGAACCATCGTTTGAATCCTGAGCAAGGAAATGTTTATCCGCCTTCGCAAACCTCTAGTGTTTTTACTAGACAATTTATTGTAACCTTAAATTTAGGGAAAACACTCATCTTAATAGTTTGGAAAAGGAATTTTGTAGGTCTTCGGTCACAGTTTGACTAGGTCAAACTGGACCAATTATGACCGGTGGCTTCAGAAAACTTGTTGTTGTTTGAAACTCGTTTGCCAATTCTCAGTTCCGTCAACTCTGATGAATTATCCATATGTAGGGGAGCTTGTAGGAAATTTATCTTTACACATTATTCCATCGAATGTTATTTTTAGATAGGATTTTCTAAGCCCTCAAGCTAACTTTTGATCATTTGCAACTAAGCCAATTACAACCGATGGCCTCGAAAAAATGGCCACCAATCGTAAACCATTTGCCAGTTCTAAATTCCATCAGTTCCTATGAATTCTTGGTGTATAGGAGGACATGTATAAATTTACCCATGGTGTGTTTTTCTCATCAGAAGATAATTTTTGAAAGTGGTTTCTTCACCTCTCAGCCTAAATTGAACGTTTTTGCAATTAGCGGGAAAACGTAAAAAATAAAGTTGTAAGACCCCTGTCGGGTTACCAAACCACCGTGGAAACTTGTTGATACTTGTAAATAATTTTTTGAAACTCTATCGTGTGACTTGTGTGAAATTTAAATTTTGGCAAAATAGTGTTTCTCTCTCTTCCCTATTTCTCTATCCTTAGTTAAGAAATGAAGTGAACTGAAATTAAATAAATATGTGTCCCTACCCTTTCCTTTTGAATGCAAATTAATATTATTATTTAAATGGGAAACTAAAAAACATTAATTATGATATATTAGGGGGTGGATGCCATTTCAGATATTTATCGATGATTTCATGCTCATATGGTTTTGTAAGATGGGAAGTGAGATGGCGAAAAGGCGTGGTGTTATTCATTGTTTATTATTATAATTTATATGTGTTATTGGAAAATGTTTATATGTATAATTTATTTCCATGTTACATAAAATTATATTTTAAATTTGGTAATAGGTATGAGATGCTAGTTTTAGGAATGCCTTGGGAAATGTGTATTTAATCATATGTGCCATTTTGATTTATATTTATGTATGGTAAAAAAATTGGATATGTATGTTAAATGAAATAAAATTTAATATCTTATAGTGCATTATTGTTGTGAAATTTATGATGAAATCTCCAAATTGTTGTGTTATATAACTAGCAAATATAGAAAATAAACCTAATTATAGCAGTTAACCTAAGTTTAAAACTAGCAAGTATAGAAAATATCTACCCTTCTCGCATGATCTTTCTTAGCATAGAAGAACCTAAAAACCCTTATAATGAACTTAAACCTTTACACTCTATGGAACCTTCTAGTTTAAGTAAATAAGATCCCAATTTTTGAGTTGTTGTCATAGTTGATATGTTTAGCAACATTTTTTGTGAACCCGATGGTTAGGAATGACATGGTCAACTTTTTTGGAGTAAGTAGAACTAACACTTCCTTAATATCCTAGTGTACTACCAAGTCTTATGAAGTTATATCTAGGAATTAACTTCATCGTCAAATGAATTCCTTATGGGATCCAGATGACATAAATGGAGCTAGTGAAATAGTTGTACTATGACTTAAACTCTTTTTAATGATCTCTATAGTTCCTCATAGCTAAATGTTTTACTTTGGATAGTGACAATATAGTGCCTTAGTATTTTACGAAGGGTAAATTTAAACGTCAACTAAACATATTTTATAAAATAAACCTTTAACGTAAGAATGAGTTATTGGGAGACTCATAGTTGATTAAAAGTGAATTTAATTAACAAATGATATATGGATACTTAAATGGGATTCGATAAAGGAATCAATTGTGCATTCTCCTTTAAAGACCATTTCCCCACAAAGTAAAGTAATTAAAGATTGTATAGTAGAAAATTTTAAACCTTATGTGTTTAATACTCTTGAAAACTATAAGGTCATAAATTGGAAACCTATATTTAATGAAGATATAAACCATAAAAAGGCCATATCGTGTATTATGTCTACCCGGTGTTCTTACTATAATTGGGTCATTGTCCTGGTTTATGTCATTTGAGTATGACATTTATGGGTACTTGGTGATTAGATAACACTTGATAGAAATAACACAAGAAATCCACATGGGAAAATAGACCAAGTTCAAGGCTACGAAGGGACAGGAAGAGCCCGCACGTGGAGAGTAAGTTCAACTTTCAGGACCTAGCCATTTTTGGACATAAAGATCTATTTTTAGAAGATGGCATGCAGAGCACACAAATGAGGCAAAGACATTCGCGCCATGCAATATCTATTTCTGGAGGATCGGATCTAAGTGCTTTTGCATGGAAATGAGATAAGAATAGGATTGTCACTTCAGTTAACTGTAAGAGGTCTATAGATAGCACACTTGCATGTGTGGCTATTAATAGCATGCGGCCTATTTTTGGAATAGATAAGCGGTGAATGGTAAGTCTCCACCCGTATATATATGTAGTGTAAGTGGTAAGCATATAGAGATATATGTATGTGTTTAGATTACTGTATCAGATCCATGCGCGCATCGACATAGATTGTCATTAGTGTAAGAAGCTTCTGTGTTGTTATTATATTAATAGATGGAAGATATTGGCTAGACCTAAATTTCATTCTTGTGTGTAATTGAGTAGTGCATGTTCTTATTTCCATCATGATTATTGTCTAAAATTAGTCTACTTGGATCTAGTTCTATTATGAACTGTAGAATGAAGGATTAGTTATGGATCTATATGCTTATTGCTTCATCATGCTAACATCCTACTACGGCAACCCTAAAGAGGAACATGGTACATTTGCATGCTTCAGGTGATCAGTCTAGGATGAGTGATATGTCAGCACATCTAGGGTATTATCTGGTAAATTATAGGTCACATCATTGGTTCCGTTATCGGGACCTCTTTTTCAGTTATTTCCAGGATGGTTCGTGATGAAGACATATCCGTTAACTCTAGCAAGCATTGAGGAGTGGATACATGATCTAGAGGAATAATATGCATGAAGGTTCAGTAAAAAATCTAGATTTAACACACGTACTTGGGTGGAAAAGAATTTGTATGATAGCTTATATGAGAGCTTCTTTTCTATTTTCCCAGTAGAGCTATACGAAATGGCTGACTGCATATGCATCTAAATGGAATTGGATATATCGTACACTTGTTTGGACACAGGAATAATTTCAATCTCTTTATGATGCTTATTTGATCTGGACTCACACTGTAGATACGTGGTTCTGTGGTGTTCTAAATAGCTATATTCTAGAGTATTCAATTTTGACATACTCTTGCCCATAGGTAGCTAAATTCCAATTTTTGCGGTGTCCTAGAGGAACATATTTAAAAGGTATTCCACTGGAAAATCAAGATCTTGATGGTAACCCTGAATTTGGAAGACAAACCTATGGCTAACTAAACCCCACCACGCACAGGGGAAGGAATATGATTGGTGAAAATATGGCGGAATTGGAGGTAGCAAGGCAGAGAGAAGAAAAGTGGCTCAAGTATAATGAGGTATGTGAGAGGGAGCTAGAGAAGCAGCGTGACATTACATAGTGGATGACATTGTGAAGAGAGATGGTTCGTGAAGGATTTGAAGCTCATGTAGAATATGCAGAACCAGAGCATCAGGAACTCCCCCATCTGGGAAAGCATGACAGGGAACCCTCCTCAGCCTCACAAGGAAGCGCATCAGTAAAGATGACCTGGGCCGTGGGTGTGCATCTTAACCTACCTGATAACCTTGCCCTTACGCTTGGTTTTCTAGTATCTAGTACAACAAACAATCAGCAAGTGAATTTGGGAAACAAGAGAACCGGAGTAAGTCAGAGAGCAAGTACATCAATGGCAGGACAAATGGCTTCATCATTGTTTAGAGGAACATTTTTAGGTGCATCATCTACACAGAATGTAAGTGCGCAGAACATTAGACTCACTCCTGAAAGTGGAACTAATTCACACACTATAGGGGTTTAGTATATTACAACTGTCAGAGCACAGGGGAGTACATCTACAGGTCCTATTCCAGCTACAGGTGGAGTATCAAGAGGTATAGGTGGTTCTAGTTCTGGTGGATCTAGTGGTTCTGGAGGTAGAGGAAACATAGGAGGTTCTTGATTAGGTGGGCAAGGATGGCACCAACCCCAGAATATTTATATGGAGATGTCTCTTAATCTCCTAGAATATAGAGGCATAAAAGATGTTGTTGAGCATGTGCACAGGTGTGAGATCTTATGGTGCACAAAAGGGATCATGGCTTCTAAGCACAAGGCAAGTCAATTTGCTACCATGTTATAGGGACGTGCACACAGCTAGTATAGGAAGTTTGACCCTGATCAAACTTGTGTGGATTATTCAGCTTTGAAGGATGTTTTCTTAAAAGAGTTCTATATCCTAGAATTTGAGCAGAAGAGTATAAGCGTGCTCAAATATATTAAGCAAGGCACCACTGAAAGTGTACATTAATATGATGTCCATTTTAAAACTCTTCTATCTAAGCTTTATTATGATATTCACACAAGCCATAATGCACAATGGTTTGTTGGAGGATTGATTACACCATTTAGAAGGGCATTATCACATAAGACATACACTGATCCACGTAAAGCATTAGAGGCATCGCTACATGTTGAGGTAGATGGGAGCATTGACATTGGTTTTAGCCCATTCTTAGAAGTACAGATTGCAGCTATGGCAAAGTAGTTAGAGAAATTATCGGTGAATTCACCTCATGAGACACACTCAGGGATTCGGTGTACAGATTGTGAAGTGGAAGGTCACACCAAGGATAGTTTCCCTCATAGATCTATACGCTCATTATTGTTAGACTGTGAGATTTTTCATTTGAATCATGATGCTAGTCATTTTCCTCTGTTACAGCGTGTGATAAGGAAGAACGTGTCCTATTTTTTGTAAGATTTACAGGTCCATGACCCATTGATAATGAATATTTTAGGTTAATTGGGAAGATCCATGATGTTATAGAGATTGAGGTACACCAGACAAGTGTGTCGGATAATTCTAAAGGCAAGAATGAGCACCAGGATCAGGATTGCAATCAACCACGCTATGATAGGAATGATGGGCGCTTTGATGGAGGTCATGGAAGAGGACAAAGATATCAAGACGGATATGGATGATGAGGCCGTGGTGGAGGAAGAAGTAAGTTCCCATGTGGAACATGTTATACATGTGGATCTCCTTATCACTATCGGTGTGAATGTCCCCAGAATCTTACATGTTCTTTGTATGGAAAGAATCATAGCTATGAGTAGTACCCGGACTTGTACAAGCATCTTAGTAAATAGCATAAGCAGGAAAATAAAGGAACAGGGATGGTTAGAATCTAATGCATGGTGGAGAACTATTGGATGCCCAAGTTAGCACCAGAGCCTAAGGCATTAACCGTAAAGATTACCATATAAGTTGAAGCGACGCACTCAAGAGATGCATCACACCAGAAGCCTACAATCACTAAGGAGGAGGTTTTTCATGTAAGGTACCTAGACCCTACTCATCAGAAAGAGGTCTATGAGACCATGGAGGTCCTCAGAAATCTTCAAGGTGAAATACAATGTTTAAAGGAATGGTCAAGAAAAATGGAATAGAGAAAAGAGACATAAAAGGCCCCCTCTGACATTGATGACATCAGAGAGATATGTAGAATTCTATGCCAGGAGAATATTATTTGGAACAGAGGAAAGAGACATAAAAGGCCCCCTCTGACATTGATGACATCAGAGAGATATGTAGAATTCTACACCATGAGAATATTATTCCATTATTAGGGAATTAGTTGAAGGGGAAAACCTCCTCGCACAAGCACTGAGAATGAATGGTAGATCTTACATGAAAATATTCCCCCTTATAGTATTGACTACGAAAAGGATATCACTTTGAATGCTATTTTGGATGGTCAGTTACTGAGCAATATACTATTTGATACAAGTGTGGAAGTAAATGTGCATACATTAGATAAGTTGGATAACATCCACTCACAGTCTTGCAGGGAGGTGGTGTAAGAAGGCTCTTCTGTGAGAAGAGAACTCTGGGCAGTTGGTTTCTTTATGGGTAAAGGAATAGCGGGGCTTATCCTCTTGTCCTGATGAAGGAGAATGGGGCGAGGACTCTTGCGTCGGTGAAGAGGCTCGATTCAGAATTTCTTCGATGGAAGCCCTTGGTTGGGAGTTAAAAACCACGTGGATCTCATGCACACTCTTTTCCTCGGCTAAGGTTTCTTGGTTTGTGTTACTATTAGAGGAATGATTTGGAAATGGTTTGTTGAATATTTTTAAGTTTCGATTAGCAGGGGCATTAGGATTATCGAGGGTTATATCCCCTATATCAACCATTTCCTGCACTATGTTTTTCAGCATCTTGCAGTTTTCATAGTTGTGTCCCTTCACGCAATGGAAGTTACAGAAATCATTCTCTTTATACCAAGAAGGTATAGCGCGGGTGGAATCAAACCCAGAGTGAGGTTTAATAGGAGGCAAGGTGATAGCTCCTTCTTTAAGCAATTTTTCCAAGATCACTTCATAAGTTTCTCCCAAGGGAGTGTACTGGATGGGCTCAGCTTTATACTTATAGGTGGATTTCGGCTGGGTATAAGATGGTGCTTGATATTTGACCATTACCACATGTACAGCTCCTTTTGATTTTGAAGCCACCGATGTGTGAGAGTTGGTGGTGTTGGGTTTGTTCATGGAGTCCTGGGTTCGGAAATTTGAGTTTTTGTTGCACAACTTCAATTTCTCCTCCTCTAAGGCCTGAACCTCTTGTTTCCGAGCCATAGTAAAGGCCTCATCAAAGGTGTGGAAAGTTTGAATTTGGAGGGTGGGAGAAATGTGTTTAGCACACGCCCACGTAAAGAGTTCGATGAGCTCATCCTGAGGTGAGGCATAAGTAAGTTGGTTGATAAGGCCCCGCCATCATCCAATGAAATCTGCGATAGACTCGTCTTCAAATTGTTGGATGGCATAGAGGTCAGTAATGGATACTTTCTTGGAAATATTGATGGAGAAGTGATCCAAGAAAGATTGGGCCAACTGGTTAAAGGAGAAGATTGAGTGCTGGGCTAAAGCATTGTACCACTCCAAGGCAGGTCCTAATAAGAACATGGGGAAGGTACGGAGTAGTAAGGCATTGTCATGAGCAATCAGATAACAGGCATGTCTAAATGATCGCAAGTGTTGTTGATGGTCCTCCTTACTATTAAAGAGAGTAAATTTCGGTAATTCCTAGTGAGGAGGATATGTATGAAGGGGGACGGAAGGGTGAATAGGCTCTCGAAAAACTTGCTTGTATGTCAGGGTGTTACGGTTTCCTGAAACAGAAGACTCAATATTTTGCATCTTGTCCATCATCTATTTAATTAAATCATTGGTTGGGTTAGATGACGGTGCTGTCATTATAACAGAGGAGGATTAGGCCAATAGTCGCTACTAGACAATGGTGGGATCAAATGTTCATAAGGTATCGATGATTAATGTGTTGGGGCGACTGAATAAGGATGTCCTATATAAGATGTTGAGGCCACCGGATGAGGTTGCGGAAATGAAAAGGTGGGCGGAGCCTGAGAGGGAAAGCTCGTGTGAATAGGTGGTAGAGAACAAGTTACGAAAGAGGCAACCTGTGAGAGAGATGAGGTAAGGGCAGTGGACGGCAGTGATATGTGGGGTCCCAAATTAACCAGAGGAAAGCCAATTGGTGCAGTATGGACCATCGAATCCATTGAAATGGGAGACAGGGCTAAGGATGAAGATGGTGAGGTGGAGTTATTAGGTGGGGAAGGAGATAGGTGGGTGGCTATAATAATAGGCATACCCAAGAGGAGTTGACCGTCGGGTGTACGGTCAGGGGTATGAGACAAATAATATTGTACAGTGCCAAGATTAGCATCCAAAAATTTAGCAAAATCCAGATCTCCAACAGAGATCTTGGGAAAAGAATTGGTGTCTGTAGGATTCCCCATAGGATGCGAAGGGGGTGACTCAGGAAAAGACACGGAACAAGCATGTGAAACCATGGCTAAGGCTTGTTACTGGGTGATAATAACCATGGACAAGAGGATACAGCAGAGGATTAGTCAATCAGGAACAGAAAACGCAACAAAATGTTGGAATTGGTAGGTTACTGGTTTGTCAGGAACTGCAAAACACAGTAACCGATATAGGTATAGTAACCGATGTCGGTCAAACTGTAACCGCCATCGGTCAAGTAACCGATGTCGGTAGAATAGGACCGGTGCCAGTCACTTTGAAGAAAAAGAGAGAATATAAGAGGCTGCTGGTTTGGGGATAACAAGGCTGAGTATACCCACCAAATTGTCTTAAGTGATAACTGAGACAGGGTATAGCAGAAAAATAGAACTGAAAGAAAAACAGAAACAAGCAAGATGCACAAGCAAATCAAGAGACTAAACCTAGGATTAGTTTTAATCACTTTTGGGATTATGCCTTAGATGCCAGATGATGTCAATCCTAAACAAAAGACCTAAGGGATATGTCAAGTTTGTTTTGGCTTGTAAGGCTACCTCAATCGGGCGGAGGAATACCGCGGAAAAAGGGGGGATGTTTGAGATGTTGTGTAGATTATGATGTGATTTGGTATGTGATGTGCAGTGAGAGTAAGATTAATTTCTCATCAATACCGTGGATATCACCCCCACGTGTACGACCTGTTACTTAATCTATGTTCACTAGAATTAAAAACAGCAAGCAAGAATGTGATGCACGTGTTTTAAACCCAAATCAAAAAAGATATTCGATGAAGCAAAGAAGATGACTTTCACTAATGCAAAGATGTGAAAGAAAGACAACTTATTTTACCAAAATGACAAAATATTGTGTGAATATTTTAGAAGAAAGAAACATCAAGTGCACTCCCTATATGAAAACAAGCAAGAAAGAAAAAAACCCTAATAGGGTCCCACCGGGCATGCCAAAATGTTTCATGCAGAATTTCTAATTCCAGAATAGAGTTACTTCTATCTATTCATTCTCTTGAGAAACAATAAGGAGTTAGGGCTAGGAAGAGTACCTGTTAAGTGTTGGGAGGGTGTGCGTGTACCGTAGAGAGATCAAACCGATTGTGAAGAACTCATTTTTGTCTAGGAAGGACTACCTGTAAATAAGAATGCAAGACCACCAAATTTTAGTTAGACAATAAGTAAGGGAACTGCCTTGGGCCCAGGAAATACTAAACTTCCTTTCGAAGGTGGTCAATTCCCTTTTTAATACAAATTATTGTAAATGATAATGAAGAAGCTATTGCAAAATCATGATTTAGGTACCTCATTACTAAAAGCAATAGAGACTAAACTACCCATGATAAAATGTCATTTTGTTTGTTTGATCACTTGTTATTGATACGTTCAAATCAAGTTACAGGGATAGACCAAGCTAAATCTGAGGTTATTAGGGGATAAATATGTGAAAGGTTGGTTTTGGTATAAGTCACAGTGGCCGACACCGGTCACCGGATAACCGACCGCGGTTATAAAACCGCTACCGGTAGGGGATAACCGATATCGGTAGGGGCAGTGATTCAGGGGCTTCTAGGTAGATGTTGATTATAGGGTTTTAAGGTTGGTAGATGATTAAGGGGGAATAATAAGGCAATGGAGAAGACTCAGAGAGTGAGAAAGCTATCTTCTGGGCAATATAGGGATGGATAAATGAAGTTTAGGTGCAGGGTGCTGCCGGGGGTTAGATCCAAGGGTGAGTTTATAATTACTATCAATCAAAGGTTCACGAAGTAAAGCCTAGAAGCATACAAGATACTACTTACTACTTTATGACGAGGATTTAGGTCCGAGGATTGCAGTGACGAAGGCAAAGCTCTGGTGGGATGATTGACAATCGAAAGTGAGCTGATGAAGCTATCTTCTGACTCTCCCAATGCTTGGATGAGTGTGTCCATGATCTCGTTGATCAGTTACAGTCTTTTCCTCTATGCTCCTCTCTACAAAATCTTTTCTCCTTCTCACTTATCTCCTTTTTGCAAAATGAATCTGAATCCTACATTTTGGTAGGGGGAGGTCATTTACAGGGAACGGATGGCGGTTGCCTAACTGACGCCAGCCACATAGGGACCGATGTCGGTTAGGTCAAAGTTGGTTATTTTTAAAAAATAGCCAACTTTCCCTCTTTTCTCCCGAGGGGTCAGTTGTGGGCTTGATCAAGTCATTCTTAGGTTCGTTTTGATGTGGGTGAGGGGTGATGAGTCATGGGTGTGGGTCTGGACCAAGTCATACATCTTAATTAAGTTAGTTTAGGGTTAGAGCTAGGTCATCGTGAGGTGGCGAGGTGAGGTGGCAGGGTTGGAGATGTGGATTTATTAATTATAAGGTAATTAATAAATAATTAAGTGTGTAATGTTTTAGGTGGTGAGGTAGGGTTAGGTTGCGGGACGAGATACAGTGTATAGGGAGTCGTAAGACCCAAATTTGGTGTCTACACCTACCCAAACCCATTTACCCAAACCTATCTATCCTAACCCTCACCCAAACCTACCCAAACCCATCCACCCGACACTATCTACCCTACCCTCACCCAAAACCACCCTCAACCCTTACCCTCTCACCTAACCCTTCCCCACCTAACCTACTTTTTGGTCCCAACTTACCCTTAGGTGAACCGACCACACTTATCATCAACCGACCCCGATTATCCCTTGACCGACCATAGTCTCCCTTTGACTGGCACCAATCATTGCTCTTATGATAAGTACCAGTCACTACCCACTGACGTCGGCCACAAGTCGACTGACATCGGTCACTGTCATGCCACTTGCCTCGACTTTCCGACCCTACTTCTTCCCTTCCTAGTCCTTTTACCCACCCAAATCCCTCCTTACACCCCTAATTGTTCCTACATTACCCTTTTTCCCTACCCCCTACCCTTCACTATTATCTTTTCCCTCTCTTTTTCCCATTTTAAAATTCTTTCCCCTCAAACCCTCGATTTTTTTTAATATTTTCTACATTTTACATCAAATTCAACAAACACCAAATCAAAAGGTTCGAATTCTACCTGATCCCACTGCCACCATTGTGGTGGGACCTCCGTCCTCTGTGCCACTCCTCCTGATCCCTCTCCAGCCTCCGTCATCCTCAAATGACCTCCAACTCTCTCCACCAATCACCTCACTCAATTCGATCTCCTGGCCTTACTTCCCACTCAACCAATCTTTCCTACGTGGCTTGCCAACCAAGCTCTCTGCCATACTCTTTTGTCCTCTTCCTCTTTTATCTCTTCTTGTCCTTTTCTCCTTTTCCAAATGCACAAATGAATTTTAAACTGCGGGTTTTCCACTTTTTATACCTTACCCGGATCAACCGACGTTGGTTAACCCTTGACCACTGCCCGTCTGATGCCCTAGCTCACCACCATCAGTTCATTTTCACCGTCATCGGTTCAACTGACCGCTGTTAGTTACCCTGCCTACTCCTTACCCTCACATTGACCTCATTTTCCTTACCTCCTTTTTATTTTGCCTCCCCTACACCTACCTGGCCCACTTTACCTTCTTCTCTATCCCTCCACCTTCTCTAACCTCACCTTGTTTTTCGATTAGCGTCTCCTTATTTTACCCCTACCTAGGCCTTACCCGTGCTGCAACCTTGCTCTTATATACATGGCACATCGCTAGTGACCTTTGACCTCGTATGTTTGCTATACCTTATGACATTGTTACCTGTGTTGTTTTACCTAATGACCTTACCTTACCTATTGATGTGACTGTTTATCCTGACCCTAGCTTTGGTGTACCGGAACATACCTAAATGTTCCTACACCTAACCTATGTTTTGCTTCCTAACCTTATCATATACCTTAGATACCGAAATCACTTCAACCTTGTTTGGATAAACCTATTAACCTTAGACGATGTAGAGTTTGCAAGCTCTTCAACTTGGTACCGTGTCACAGTTTATACGTGTGTGTGCATTCAACTGCCACTACCTTTAACCTTGGCCCATTTACCCGTTTACCTATCTGCCTAATTTTCCCTTTACTCCTTTCCCCATTTTTCACTATTCTTCTTCACATCCACTTTTATCAAACCACTCGTCGATGTGCCTTGCCACCTCATCAGTTCCTAGTTTGATGGGGATCACCCTCATTCCCACTTGGGGTAACCACACTCTATTCTTGTTCATGTCGCTTACCAATACAAGCTACGCAACAAGAAAGGGAAAAATGTAGACACCAAAATTGTGTCGTAATCACCTTGGTCCTCTACCACAGCCCTATAATCACTTCCTTATCCTCAACACCTTAGCACCTATCTCCTACACCCCACACATTTTAATGTAATTACTTTAAATTAAATTAATGCCATTTACCTCCATACACATTAATTTAATTATTTCAATTAAGTTAATAATATTTTACCCACACTGGCTAATAAATTGGTAGATGCGTTGGCTAATTATGGCATTAATATTAATCACATTGTTTGGGATAACAATAGCATTCCTAAGCAGCTTCAAAACAGCATTCATGCGGATTTCTTTACACATGCAATTTATTGAGTTGAGATATGATTATTGGGTGTGGATCAGTATCAATAAAACTCCCACACGTGTTGACTTAAAAACTATGATTATGCAAATCCTGCCGAATAATCAAGATAGTGTGAAGTATATGGGGAAATCCAAGTGGAGTTACTTTGATATGAAAATCACGCATGCAGGCAGCACTGTGCTTGCTAAAATTTGTATTCAAAGCTCCACGGATACTGATAACAGCAAGATAGTAATTGATTATAGGGAGTGGGCTAGCAAAAAGGTCGTTATTCCCACATGCGGATTTCCACAGGCTTAGATCAGCAGACACGCGGACGTTTGTGGGAATAGAAACGGCTCTCATTTTCTACATTGTGTGGATTACAACAGTAAAAAATAGACTGGCTTCAGCGCTCTCAAGGATCTTGGAATTTGTTGCAAACAGTTCAGCACAGTGCAGATGGGGGGT
This sequence comes from Taxus chinensis, assembly GCA_019776745.2. Lineage (NCBI taxonomy): Eukaryota > Viridiplantae > Streptophyta > Pinopsida > Cupressales > Taxaceae > Taxus > Taxus chinensis. The sequence continues at coordinate 810,001,849 of CM034151.1, forward strand.
CCCCATTGCCAAATTGAGCCTTGTGCGGACCTGGACTGGAAAGATAATGTTGAGTTATGGAATATACTCAGCAAGGGTGGCATCACCAACTTCATGGAGAAAGTCCAGGGACATGATCAAATCATCTCAGTGTGTTTTGCGAAGGATTGGAAGGAGCAGACTGTGGAATATGGGGGGCAGAAAATTTTGGTCAACGAGGAGCTCATTGTTGAAGTGACCGGTCTTTATCACCACAGGCCTTCTTGTTAGCTCGATCCCTCCACCTTATGATGAGGTTACTCGCATGATGATACGCTTCATCTCTTTGGAAGGGAGGTTTGTCACCATACCTGCTAAGTACCTTTTTTTCTCAACCACTTCCGTAGGAATCGCTGGGTTTGTTTCCCCCATTATTTCCTGAACTCTCTTGAGCACTCCATTTTGGAGTTTCAAAAGCATACCTGGGTGGTTCCTTTACACCAGGGGCTTATTTTTCTGGTGCATAAATTTTGTCTTCTTAGGTATCCTGGTCTCCCTTACTCTCCTAGCTTTGTTCCCCCTTTGCCAGGTTCTACCGCTACTAGCCCCTTTTCTCCACTCTCTGCCCCCGCCAACACTGCTATCACCCCCCTGTCGGCCATCCAAGCTTCATCTTCCATTCCCCCTGCTGTTGCTCCCACCCCCCACCTCGCTTCCACCTCAGCCAGACCAGTCACCAGGGCTTCTAGAAGGCTTAACCTCGATACTCTTGCTGTGGGGAAGGGCCCTCATGAAATTGAAATTGCACATGACCTCCTGAATATTAGTAGTGCTAGTCCCCGTGATGTGCATTTGGATATCTCTACTAAAAGGCTTGATGCCTTAGAAGTTGAAATGAAGCTGTTGAAGGATGAGGTTAAGAACTTGACAAAACAGAAAGGAAAGAGGAAGAAGGAGGAGGAGGTGGATATTGATAACAGCCAGATTGAAGATATCTACAAGAAGCTGAACTCCTTAGACTCCCGTTTAGGGAAGGCCAAAACTCGTCATGACTACAATATGGCCATTTTTAGTGTGATTGAGGAATTCATTAAGCAACATGTCAGAAGTGTCTCCAATCTCAATGGAGTTCTGGCAACACTTTGGGGCAATGATAAAGAAAGAAAAAGGACCATTGATCAGCTGGATAAGACTGACGCTGCCCACATGACAACTTTAGGAATGTTCAGATCTTGGAAGAACATCAAAACCAGCATCGACAAAGCTACCAAGAAGTAGTTGTTGGTGCTTTAGCTGCTCTAGTTTGTTTTTTTGTTGTCTTTTTGTGGTTTTTTTGCTGCTTTTGTGCAGCGTTTTTGTTGTTTTGTCTTGTTTGGGTAGCTGTTTTTTAGCTACTTTAGGCTTCATTGTCATACTTGGATTCTGATCCTTTTTTCTCTGATTTTCATTCCTATTCTAGCTCCTAGGGCCTCTATTGTACTCAAGGGTATAGTCCCTTTCAAAAAACTATTTGCCAATAATAAAAAAAAATCTTTTGCCCACACACACATTAATTTAGTTATTCACATTAAATTAATTCACCACCCTCACACACCTATTTAATATAATTGCATTTATTAAATACACCTCACCTAAACCACCCCCATCATTTGACCCATTAAACTAAACCCTAAACCAATATCCTAAATAAAAACCTAACATTAGACCCATCTCCTCACCTCACATTAAAAGCCTCCTAAGGTTGGTTTTCATCCTGAGAAAAGAAGAGACCCTTATCAAATGGTGGAGATACTTCCCAGGCATCTTTTGAACAACCTGAGATATCTCACCCAAACCGATGCCAGTTCACCCTAAACTGACGCCAGTTATACTGGGATGGACCAAATGGCCTATTTAGATCCATCTATAGCTTTGTAATATGGGTTGTTGGTTGTTGATCTTTGTTTGAAATTTCTTATTACAGCAGCAGAATGAAGACTGATTTGTGATCACCAAAGGAAACCAAATACACTAGCACAAAAATGAAACTTTCTTCCTAGCATTCTCCAATGTAGAAAATTCTTCATTATTCTTCAGACCTGCACCTCACAGAAGAGTAAGTCTCCTCCTTACATTTGTTTCATTTTCATTCATCAGTTGTAGTCTTTGTGGTAAAAGAACCTAGTCTTTTACCCTCTACCCATTCCCTCTCTCCAGTTGCAGCCACCTTCCGTACCCAATCATCTTAACACTTGGCCCAATTTTCTATTTGACCTCCTCAGTAGTCTCAGACCTTTGCAACATATCTACACCCCCTCTGTGATCAATTCATGTCTGCCATCCATGCCACTTTTGCCCCAAAACTCGAAAAACCTAGACTGTGTGAGTCCACCAACCCCTGACTTAACCACCATCGATTCTCTCTAACCATCACCGGTTACATTCCAACTGTCATTAGTCCTATAAAACCATGGTTGGTCTCTATTTCACCTTATCTCTGCCAGAATAACAACCTTTTTCTAACATATACCTATTTGAACACCTATTTGACCTTCAAATATGTATCTAACCTAGCCTGTTAGCTCAAATTCACCTATAACCAGCCTACTTTACCTCTGGATCTCCTTCTAGCCTAGCCTGTTAGATTAGATCTAGCCTATTGCATTTGTATGAGATGCCTAAATCATATTAAACTACAGTAGGACAATATTTAATTTATTTCAGCATTGAATTGTTTTAAATAGTGGATTGACAGCCATCTAGGAAGTATCGTACTTCCAAGATCTAGCACATGCTAGGCAGTCCATTGCATATATTGTTTAACTCTCTTTGGTGGTCTTGTTTTGGTTCTTATACAGGTAGTTCCTCCTAGCCAAAAGGAAGGTCTTACAATCACTTCGATTCAGGATTCAGATATGTGTGCATACAACCTTTAACCATCCCAAAAATAGGTATTCCTCTTACCACCTTTACCTTATCTGTTTCATCAAGTACTTCTCAAAATAACTAAGAAATTAGGTGAAACAGTTCCTACTAGTTAGAGTGAGGTGCACGGATTTTTTTGTCACACAGGCTATTATAGAAAATTCATCAAAGGGTATGCAAAGGTTGTCGCACGTCTGGAGGAATTATTAATTGGAAAAGGCACATTCTATTAGGGAGAACTGTAACAGCGCGCGTTTGAGATATTAAAAGAGAAACTTACTACCACATGTATTCTGCATTTTCCTTCATGGGACAAACCATTTCATGTGCATGTGGACACTTTTGGCATGACCAATTGTGCAGTGTTGGCTTAACTAGGATAAGGTATTGTCGATAATCCTATCTAATTTTCTAGAAGAAATTTGACTCCTGCTAAACAGAATTATACAACTACAAATCACGAAGCTTTGTTAATGATCTATGCATTACACAAGTTTTGGCAGTATTTGCTAGCTACACCATTTTATTCTATACATATCACATGGCATTAAAGTATTTGGTGAACAAGCCCATCTTATAGGGGCGCATATGTAGATGGGTACTCTTATTACAAGAGTTTGATTTCACAGTTGTGGTAAAGACAGAGATAAATAGTTCTGGACCAGACCACTTATCTAAAATTCACCCAGGGGAAGAAGCACATACAATTAAAGAAACCATCTCGGATGCACAATTATATAGGTTATAATGCACGCCATTAGAACTAGAAGAAATTGTTGTCTTTCTACATACTAGTGTGGCACTAGAAGAAATGAAGGCTTTAGAAAATAAACAACTTGTTATACGTGTGGAACCTTTTATGTTGATCAGTGGTGACCTATAAAAGTTAGGTAGGGATGAAGTATTGTGTTGTTTTGTATTAGAGTATGAGCGTAAGGATATAATGGAAGAAGCACATGGTGGTATTGCTTGTGGTCACTATGCAGGTGATGTTACTACGTGCAAGATCCTACTTGTTGGATTATGGTGGGAGACATTGTATAAGGATTGCAAGGCGTGTGATCATTTTCAACATCTAGGAAAAATAGGGAAAAGATATGAGATGCCCTTATGACCTATTCATAGTGCAAAACCATTTGATAAATGGGCTATTGATTTTGTAGGACCTATTTTGCCAGCCACGCGTAGGACTGGATCACACTATATCATTACTTACATATATTATTTCACAAGGTGGGTAGAAGTAGTACCTACAAAGGACTGTATAGTAGCTACAGTAGTTAGGTTTCTCTAAGAGAATGTTCTTACCAAATATGGATGCTCTTTAAGTTTGACAAATGATATGGGTACACACTTTTTGAATGAAACAATTTGGAACCTACTCGATGATTTTATGGTTGCACACCATAAGACTACACCTTACCATCCTCAAGAAAATAGAACTGCTAAGGCATTCAATAATATTTTAAGCCAGACATTGACAAAATTTGTGATGTTGGAAGAAAATATCGGGATGATAAAGTGTCATTTTTTCTCTGGGCATATCGAATAATGTATAAGAGATTTAACAAGGCCACACTATTTCAATTGGTGTTTGGCATAGAATTTGTTCTTCCTATAGAGTTCATGTTATTTTCTTTACGCATTACACACAATGGAGGTCTAGTTGATGAGAAAGCTGTAAAAGAACGGGTTGACAAGATGATTCAATTAGATGAGCACCGATCCATAGCACGTTGGATTCAGAAGAAAGAAAATGCCATCCAAAAAGCATGGCATGACAGAAACATAAGGGATAAGAAGTTTGAGGTTGGAAAAATGGTACTTCTTTAAGACTCTAAGTTCTTGCACCATCCAAGTAAACTTAAGGTGCATTGGTTGGGGCCATATGTCATCACTCATATACTTGAATCATGTGCTTACTAGTTAGAATAACTTGATGGAACATAGCTACCTGGTTACTTTAATGGGGGAAGGTTGAAGCTCTACTATAAATAAGTCTACTTGGTTTTTGTAATAAGGCAATATTTCTAATTAGATTAGGTTTCCATTCTGCATTTCCTTAATGTATTACTTTCTTCATCGTTATGTTTTGTCAATTTAGTTTTTGTTCTTGTGTAATAAGCACACTTGCGATCATGAAGCTAACTACAATATGAAGCGTGTTTATGCATAGAGGACTGCACATACTTTTAGTGTGGGGTGGTTGTCAATACCTAGCTACAAATACTGTGGGAATTGGAAGGTAAAAAGAATAAGTTGTTATATGGGTGCATTTTCATTTTTAAAGGTTGCTTCTCAAAGGTAACCAAGGATGGAGATAAATGAAGGGATAGTATAATGCAAGGTAAGCAAAGGCCATGATAACTACCAGGAGAAGATACAATGATGAGGTGCAAGGGTGCAAGGGTGCACGTCGAAGAGAAGTTTTTGACAAAAGGGTAGGAGGGCGTTCTAAAAGGTTATAGTTGTAGCGTGAAGATGTACTGCATGGAAATAACGAAGTTAGTCAATGAATGAGAGGATATTGGTAGGTGAAGGAGCAATCAATGCATCAAAAATTTGAAAATATATATAAGGATGGGAAGCAAGATCATTTTTACTATTGTGATTAAGAATATTTGAAAAGGAACTGAGTACAAAGAGTCGAGTGATCAATTTGAGGTGCAAAGGGTGTGAAACCAGACATGATAAATAGATCTATGTGTAGAGAATCTTGTGTCCCCAGTGGTGAAGGTTTTGAGTGAAGCAAGATGATAGAGAGAAGTGAGGGCACGAGTTTCCACCTAGGGAATGATTGAATCAAGTTAGGGTTTGATTCCTAAATTACAAAGTTAGAGAGGCGAGTAACTACAGATGATTGCAAGGTAAAAATGGCACCCAAGAAGGCAGCATCAGTAGGGAAAAAAGGTAAGAAGAAGGTAGTCATTGAGGAGGAAGAGATGGCACCTGAAAGTAACTTTTCAAAAATGTAATATCCAGAGGGTTTCATAGTTGGCCAGGAGTGGGATTCATACATAAAAAAAATCAAATTGATCGAATACAATCACAAGACCACATAGAAAACAAAAAAGAACTTGATTCCCTACTCAGTACAAGGATGAATAAACACACAACAGAAGACATTCCAATATATGATGATGCAAGTGAGAAGCTCCTAAAAATAATTGGAGTCTACCAACTTTACGAGCTCCCCTACTTTGAGAAATATGAGCCCTTGTACCGGTGGCTCATGAGTAGAGTGCATGAGGACTTCTTCTACTTTTTAGGATGCATGGTTAGAATAGCATCCATGTTTATCTCAATAGTGATAGGTTTGAAGGCCACATGGGAGGATTTAAAGACTGACTTAGCAGACAAGGCCATGATTTTGGAGACCAGAAAAGAGTTGGTATATTTGAATGGTCTACGCGGTATGGACATTGATAAACTAAAGAAGTATCTAGTTGTACAAGTAGCAATGCATCTTGTTACAAATTTGAATAACCATGAGTGGTGGTCTCAGGTAAACACCATGTGGCTACATGTTGCGAAGCACATGTTAGAAGGAGTAGTCTACAATATTGTAGGCTACATTGCATAGCAGATAGTCGAGGAATCATGCATAGGAGGGAAGATCATATTTGGATCTATTCTATTATCACTGATATTCATGGAAATTGGGGTACCAGATGGGCCAAAGGAGAAGATATGAGAATACCCCATGGAGAATAATTCACCAACTGAGAGGTTCAACAAGTACCTATGTAAAGGGTCCATGATAGATGATGTCAAGAAAAGGGTAGAGAAATGGTATGATAGGCTCCGCATGGCCTTTGAAGAAGAGTGGCGCATCCCAAAGGACCTACCTTCGGTAGTAGGGAAATAAGTCCAATTTTTTGTATATCAGCATTTCTGCATTATGCGCTTCCCAATGAAAGATGGATCCTAGAGCCCTTTATGCAAATTGCCTTATGTTTTCACAGTGAGGTACTTTCAGGAATCAGTCCACATATTCACATATATGCTCCTCCTGGCATTCAATATAGATAAGGTAGACTGTGACTACCATAACCTACGGAATAAATACGTGTATCCAGGGATAATCATGTATATTGAAAGGCTCATATCAGAGGTATTGAGCATAAAGCTAATGAGTTTAGCTATTGGAGATATTGGGGCAGCATTAGTATACCTTCAGCTGAAGCCCAAAATGGAAAATAATAAGTATGTGGAGAATGGGTTTGCGCTCCCAGGGCTGCCAAAGGGTAAACATACAATGGATAACATATCATCACAAAGGCCCACAGAAACCATTGAAGTAGAAGATGAGGAAGAGGAGTGTGAAGACATTGGTGGCTTGAAGCACAGAAGAAGGAAACCATCTGTCAGGAAAGAATCACAGTGCATGACCACTCCACCTCAGGGGAAAGATGAAGAGGAAGATATAGAAGTAGTGTAGGGAGAGCACAGATTCAAGAAATTATTCAAGCACACAAGGACTTAAGGTGCAACCCCGTAACCAGTAAGGAAATCACCTCGTCTCTCACCACACAAGGAGACCATTGAGCTGAAGAGGAGAAGAAAGTTGAAGCTGGGTGAAGAATCAGAGGAATCTGAGGAGAGCACGCGTACATCTCCTACCCCACTCGAGCAATAAGATTAGCCCTAGAATGAGGAACAACAGAAAGAGAAATAGGATGAAGAGATGAAGGATGGGGAAGAAGGAGAGAAGGAGGTATTACAGCCAACTCAGGAGACCTATCGAGGTGTGTCAGAGAAAACTCCTAACCTTGAAGCTCAAGTTCAAAAAGTGCCAAGGACAAGAAGGAAAAGTGGAGAACACAATGCACCACTCATGGGTTATGTTGAGGACATGGGAAAGATCGTCTAGCGCACACTTTCAGAGCACTGTAGCACAAAAGGACTTATTTGGCTGGGACCTAATGGATGAGGGTATAGCGACTATGCACACTTGTAAGTAGCTATCATGGTCAATGCACACCCACATGGATGAGCTTGAATTTTATGTATGGGAGGAGTCATGCATGTCAAGACACTTGAAGAATACCCCTCAAGCTAGGCACATAACAATCAAGCCTACTATTATGTTAGATGAACAAGTCAACAATGCATTTGTGAAGGTTTCTACTACTGTTGTAAGAAGAAACATAGAAAAAGATGCAACAATTAGAGCGTTGTGTAAGGAGTTGAAGATGAAGGATGCAAATATAGCATGCCTAACCCAAGAGAAGGACTTAGATCAGAGAAATTATATTATGTTCATCAGCATGGTAGATGCCATTGGGGATCATGTGTTGAAAGTGTGCCCGCATCTAGAATATAAGGTACCAGAATATTTCCCCTCGGTGATGCACTATGTTAGAACTTTTGTGGACTTGGTATTGGAATATAACACCATTAGAATGCCAAAACCAAAGAATCCTAAAGAAGAGGTGGAAAGGGAAAAGGTTACGGTAATCAGAAAAATTACAACCTATGAGTGCCTACTACAAGCCCTCCAAGAAGAATTGAAAAAGGTGGATCATGCCTTAAATATATGCACATCTCCTAAGGCACTAATCAAGGTAAAGACTCTGGAAGAAGATAATGAAGTCCAGAAGGCTATAAAGGATGATACCTTGGGCCGCACAGAATGGTTAACACTCATAAAGAAAAAGTGTGAGGCCCTGGTAGCAGCATAAGAGCCACACAAGGAAAGGTTGGATGAGATTGGGAAACTCAATCACACAAAATATGGATGTGATGGAAGGAAAACATACTGCAATGTCTAGTATTATGTTGGTATTAAAGAACTAGAAGGGTGAGATTACACAAGATGAACTGGAGTCCATTAATGTGGACATACCAGAGTAAGTAGAGGAGCTCTCACCGAATGGCAGGAATTGGAGGCCGAAATAAAGGAGGAGTATCCAGAATTGATCCTTCAAGCTGATACCAATGAGGCTGCCACATAAAAAATTCTTTATTTATTAAAATTCTTTCTTATTCTTTTTATTCAACATTCTTTACTTCAGTTTTGGAGGTAACCATTTTCGGGATGACAATGATATTAGTGTGGGGTAATGTTGATCAGAGAACACTTGATAGAAATCACACAATAATTCCACATCGTAAAACAGGCCATGTTCAAGGGTGTGAAGGGACAGGAAGAACCCGTGCATGGAGAGTAAGTTCACCTTTCGGTAATTAGCCATTTTTGGAGATAAAGATATATGTTTAGAAGATGGTGTGTAGAGCACACAAATGACGTAGAGACGTGTGTGCCACACAACGTCTATTTCTTAAGGATCGTATCTAAGCACTTTTGCATGGAGATGAGCTAAGAATAGGATTGTCACTTCAGTTAACTATAAGAGGTCTATAGATAGCACACTTACATGTGTGGCTATTCTTGTAAACGGTGTGTGGCTATTAATAACATGTGGCCTATTTTTGGAATAGGTAAGCGACGAACGGAAAGTCCCCACCCTGTGTGTGTGTGTGTGTGTGTGTGTGTGTGTGTGTGTGTGTGTGTGTGTGTGTGTGTGTGTGTGTGTAAGTGTAAGTGTAGTGTAAGTGGTAAGCATATAGAGATATATGCATGTGTCTAGATTAATGTATCATATCCATGCCTACATCGGCATAGATTTCCATTAGTGTAAGAAGCTTCTGTGTTGCTGTTATATTAATAGATGGAAGATATTGGCTAGACCTAAATGTCATTCTTGTGTGTAATTAAGTAGTGCATGTTCTTATTTCCATCATGATTATTGTCTAAACTTAGTCTACTTGGATCTATTTTTGTTATGCACTGTAGAATGATGGATTAGTTATGGATCTATATGCTTATTGCTTCATCATGCTAACATCCTGCTATATCAACCCTAAAGAGGGAACTGGTACCTTTGCGCGCTTTGGGTGAGTGCTCAGTCTAGGCTGAGTGATATGCCAGCACTTCTACGGTATTATCTGGTAAATTCTAGGCTACATTGGTACCATATGTTATCTTATTATATGATTGGATTCATGTTTTTGTAAGTGTCTCATGCATTATTGAGTTTCTTTACTTGGATCCCTTGTGGTGTTGTGCAGTGAGCAATGTAAGTCAAAAAAATTTATTCTGGTATTTTTACTGTTGTATTTGTGTGTGTAAAATGTGGGCATCACAAAATACATTGTGTTCATAGAAAACACTCAATGATTCCCCCCTCTTTGGGGGTGCATGTAACATCATAGAAGGGAGAGTGTGGCCCCAAAAGAGGACCAACCTCACTCTAACATGTAGAACTCTGCCCTGCAGGGGGAAAGGGAAATGCTTGGTAGATACCAAGGTGTGCACAAAGGGGATGGCTAGCCAAAACAAGTGTCAGTCTGAAAGCACATGCATGTAATAAGACAAATGTATAATATGTAGACAATGTAGAAACTATGAAGCACATTAGTGTAAACACGCAAGAAAATAAGTAGACCACACAAACTGGGTTTTAGACATGGGACATCACTCACTATGTCCCAAGACACACAAGTCCATCATGGCCACAAACAATAGACAAGTGTGTACACAAGAAAGGGGCAAACCCCACATATAATGGCAAACAAATCAAAAAATTAGAAATAAACAAGTAGTCATGAAAACATGTAATCCTACAAATCAAGTGTTGCACATAGAACACTCGTTAGCATATTAGAGCGATAACCAATATGTAAAAATGTGTATGAACAAGTAGGATAAGATTCTGAGTACAAAATGAAACAATATCACCTAGATAAGATGAATGTGGATGCCCCCAGTGGTCGGTATAGAAAGGGTAGAAGGAAAGCATCCATGTTGTGTGTAAAGTCATGTATTTTCAATCACACTAAAAAAAGACGTGAACATGCATGTGTGTATAATAATGATATATTAAACATCAAGCTAACATATGTAATAAAGTGAACATGCAAAATAGTAGTAAGCAAGAGTAAACGTCACCAAGATAATGCAGTATGTTTTGGATGGATGGAATGGAATGAAAGATGGGATGATAGGAGAAACATACCCCCAAAGTGGATGGAAGTGTATGCATTGATTTTCATTTTGTTTTCCCCCTTAGCAGTCAAGAATAAACTATAAACGAGAGTGCATCATCAGGAAATGTTCGAGTAGTGTAGGTTTTGTCTAGTGTGTTGTGATGAGTATGTATATGTAATGGTGATGAGATGTGGCATGTATAAAAGGTGTGCATGAACCCTATAGCCAAAGCGTATATCATGAATTTTTGAATGAGTGAGTGATTATGTATCCCTAAGCGTATATCACTATAGGATGAGTGTATGGGGATGCAACATATAGAGAGATGTGTGTGGACCCTATAGCCGAAGTGTATACTAGAACTTGTTGAATGGAAGAGTGATGATTTAGCCATAAGTGTATATCACTATAGAATGAGTGTATGGTGAGGACACATATGGAAATATGTGGGTGGACCCTATAGCCTAAGCGTATACCACAACTTATTAAATGTATGAGTGATGATTTAGCTCTAACTGTATATTACTATAAGATGAAAGGATGAAAATGGGTGATGATTTAGCCTAAATTATATATGATTATGGGATGAATAATAAGGGAGTGGTGATGTACCCTAAGGTGTATGCCACAACAAAATGATAAAAATGGGGAGTGGTGATTTAGCCTAAAGTGTATACCACAGCAAGGTGATATGATGGGTGAATATTTAACCTAAGGTGTATATCACTAATGTGGGGAAGGTTAGATTAGAAATATGTCACATAATGAAAGTAAGGTCCATTTGATTTGTAAACCCTTGGCAGTAGAGTATGCACTAAAGAACTAAAGTGCGTCACATGGTAGTGAGTGCAGCACGTAGAAGACAACGTAGTATAAACAACCAAGCAATGAATATGGGATGTAAACGTGTGGTGTAAGAAAGGTAATTGATGATATGTGTGTATAGGATATCTAATGTGTGAAATGCAATAGTAATTGTAGATATAAATGGAATATGTAAGGATGATAGATGGAACTAGACCCATATTTAATGGAATCTAGTGTAGCATGTAGAATTTAAATGATATAGAAATGTGTGATGGGAACTATACAATGTAGGATATGTATGGTGTGTATGCTATGTAAGATGTGGTTATAGGTATAGATAGAATATGTAGTGATGGCGTGTAAAGATAGACCCATATATAAGGTAACCTATTGTAAATGCAAAATGTACGAAAGAGATGCAAAACAAGCACATATGATATGATGACTAGTGTAGTGTGTATGATATAGAAGATGTATAAATGACTAATAGATGAGGTATGTATAGGATAATGTAGGATGTAGCCGATGTATAGAAAGCATAATGTAGGATGTGTGGTGTTTGTGGTAGAATGTAAATGTGTAAAAACTTATAGTTTCAATGTGTGGGGCTCAGTGTAATAGTAATTCCTCAATAGTCCAATGTGAACCGAAGCACAAGAGTGTGTCATCGGGTAATGAGGGTGATATGATACGTGAGGTGGTATGTCTATATAAAATAACAAGAAGTGATAGATATGGAATGTGTGATGTAAAGGAATGTAACTATTCAAAATGAAGGGGAGTTGTGTAGTGGCAATGCCCCCCAGGTGAGCATGAAGGAGGAGTCAACCAATAAGGTCAAGGGACGGTGGTCTATCGATTGGTGGCTGGGATAATGAAACTATAGGATGATGCTAAAGTAATGGTGGTATGGGATAAAAATGTTGCGTGGGGAAATGAAGTTGATATGCATGTGATGGGTATACGTAAGACAAATATAGAGGCTTAGTAAAGTGTGTGGATGATGGAGAGTGAGGAGATGTCATGCATAAAGGAGGAGAAGGAGATGCATGAGCAAAAAAACTAGAAGGTGATAATAATGGAGTTAAAGGAGAAATGTTGTTAATGGGAATAACTTGGTTGTCGTAAACAAATTTAAGACGTAAATGGTTCCTAGAAATAATAGCTTGGGATTTTCAAATCCAATTGAGGCCAAGAAGTAAATCGCATCCTTTAACGGTTTGACTTATAAGGCAAGGGATGAGAAGAATGAGAGGACCAATGGTGACATGTAACTTAACAAAACCATAGGGTCTTTTGAATAGGTAGTTTATTTGCGATGGATGGTACCTGATAGAGTGTAAGAAGGACATGTAACATGCTAATAGAGGAAGATGGATCCACCTTAGTGTTGTTGATAGAGGTGGACCTGATAGATGCCTGTATATATAACTGATCAAATACGAATGTAGCATGATAGTTAGTTTCAGAAAAGGAGATAATCGATGTGGACGTGGAAGTGTGAGCAATAATAAATTCAAGAGGTCTAGGGGAGAAGATAGTGTATGACAGACATAGTTAGAAGATGAATCAACTTGCTTAGTATCGTCTTTGGGTAGGTTTGTTGTTAAATATTTGGAGTTTTTGGTTATCATTGCTAGGGATGGATGTGGGAGATCGTGGAAGTTCAAGATGGCCATTATCGAGTAAGTCTTGAATGAGATTTCAGACCTTGAAATAATGATCAATGGAGTGCCCAACACATTGATGATAATCATAGTAAGAACGGTCATCAAAGTTACGCCCTTTGGGGCAGGATGGTTTGAGTTTTAAAGGTGGTGGTAGAGTAAAGAGATTACTATCGATGAGTTGTGGAAATAATACATTTAGCAGGGTACTAATTTTACTAAAAGGACACCATTATGGCTAAGGGCACAATTCCCTAGTAGTGGAGACTGTATTAACAGAAGTTTTTGGATTGCTAGATTTATGTGCGGGTGCATTGAAGAGTGTTTTACTTGGCATGCGGGTTGAGGAAGAAGGTGCATCCTGATATTTGAGCTTTCCTATGGAGACAAGTTTAGTCTCACATTGTTTGAGACTGTGAAAATTTTGGTCGAATGATGAGAAATTTTCAAAGAGCATGCTATCCTATAGAGGTGGTAAGAGACTATGGATAAATATATCCTAGAGCTCAGAATCTGCAATAGGATTAGTCATCATAGCAAAGTTGTGTTTGTAACGCAAAACATAATCAAATAAATGTTCACAGGGCCCTTGTTTAAGTTGTGCTAATTGAGTATAAGAAATCATAGGACCTATATTGATATAAAAAATGGGTAAGAAAGGAATATTCTAGGTGAGTGAATGAGACCACCAAATGAATGGGTAGGTCATAAAGCCAGTGCATGGCATAGTCTTGTAAACTATGAGGAAAGAGCTTAGCAAGAATAGAATGATCATTGGAATAATCGAGGCATGCTACACGAAAAGCATAGAGATGATCTTTTCGGTCAGCCTGGCCTTTAAATATGGGTAGCTTAGGGAAAACAAAATTGGGTGGAAAGGCATATGCATAAATAGTTGGTGCAAAAGGGGTATGTAATAATGCAATGGAATCTAATGATAGAGATCCTTAAGAAGTAGCAACTTGAAGTTGACAACTTTGATGTTGTAAATCCTGATATAAAGATGTTAGGTCAGGAGTATGCAAATAGGAATCAAGCTACACATTAGGAGTATCAGGGTTAGTTACAGGGATGGTGGTTATAGGAATAGGAGAAGAAGTATAAAAGGGTGGGATGGAAACTATCAGAGCTAAAAAACTATAGCAGATGCAACAGTATCTCGAGCATGCTGAGTGGAAATTAAAGTGTGCAAGACATGCGGAATATGAGTGGGCTTGTCATGCAAATCTTGGTGGAAATCAATGATGAAATTAAGTTTTTCTTGATAAACATTGGTGTCCTCATCATAAGATTTTTCACTATCAGAGATTTTGATATCATGAAGGATAACACGGTTGGAATTATATAAATGGATTTCAACCATATGGGTGGTGGGATCAGCCATTGATTTAAAAGGATGATGGGAATCTAGGGGAAGTTCAAAATATTGGAGGGATCCAAAATGAACACTACGAGTGATGGGCATAAAGAGGAAAGTGGAGAAAGAGGAAAAATTCTCAAGTTGGGTTCACCAAAATGATTAACAAAAATAAATCCTAAGTGGGGTATTAGGATATTAATGTTAATCTAATTAGGAGGACTAAAAATGTTGTATAAATTAAATTAAAACAATAAAGTAAAATAGTAAGGAATAATTATAACTAATTACCCTAAGTGAAATAAAATCCTAAATGTGAAAGAGAAGGGAGAGAAGTGGCTTAGTTTATTTGAAGAGACTATTGCAGTTTGTCGTAAGTCTGAACATAGAATCTAGAAGTGTAGATGATCACTCAGAAACCCTACGAAGACTAGATCTAGAAGATATGAATTGACTGGGGCACCTAAGAAGTGACTGGGGCACCTCGAGGTGCCTTGGTCTGCAGTCTGGGTGCTCTGATCTATGTAAAATCTCATAAACTGGTCCTGGTATGGTCACAAGCTGGTTCAGAAACCTTCCTGTCTGTCTCACTGGATTCATCGGATGAGTTATATAATGGCATAAAATAAAAAAGGAAGTATCAAACCCTAGAAAAAATAAAGATGCAAATGAATTGGTCAAACTGACCTCAACCGCCAAACTAGTAGACTTATCATTGAGCATTGCATTACATTTTAGACCAAGATGTATTTTGGTGAGTGTGTGCATGTAGTGCGCTAGGTGCTCTTGTGCCAGTTGCACTTTGTGAAGTAGTGAGAAATAGTAAGTATGTGGCGTTAGGACCTTTATTATGTTCTTATAACTTTATATTTATAGGGATCTCAAACTTAACTTTGTAATTAATCCTGATAAGTCTGACAGGGAAAAGGATAAGGATGAAAATGGCTAGAAAGGCCCCAAAAAGAAGTAGAAAAGGATGTGCATAGATTGGGGTGCCCAAAGTGGGACTAGGGTGCACTGGGGTGCCCAGTACAGGCTGGAGCACCCTAATTCTGGGCTAGAATGACAGGGTAGTTGTAAAATGGATGGATAAGTGCTATAAAATACATGGGAATTACGAAATAAAATATAAAATAAAGATGGCCAAAAGGTGGGATTAATTAGTACTTTATTCACTTGAGAAACTTCTAAATAGTAGTATAAGACTGAGTTAAGTAATGTGTAAAGTGCATAGTTGTTTTTTAACACTGACATTGAGAATTGTAAGGCCCTTCAATATACCATCCACGATCTTATTGAAAGAGTTGACTTTCTCATCCAGGGGGATCATCCTTCCCCATCCACTGTTTTATCTAGAACCAATCCTACATCCCCATCGATTAAATTTTCCAAGTCTCCTCCTTTATCCACATCCTTCATTATCATATCTCCTCTACATATTAATGTTCCAAAAGAGTATCCTCCCTTGTTTATCGGCATTATTTATCTTACTAATCATCCCTATGATGCTTGATCATGTGTCCAATCAAAATCCAAATTTATCATTGATACTCCTAAAAATCCTACCCCATCATCCACATCCACCAATCCATATACATCTACATTCAACTTACATAATGCAATGCAACATCTTTCGCTGGGGGATTACCTACCCCTCACTTTTAGTTCTCTTGCATCTTCTTTGTCATCCACATATCACAAACACATCCATTCGTCATCCTATACATCAAATAGCTCCACTAATGTTGGGGGACTTCATTTTAGGATCGATGATCTATTCAGGGAAAATTTTAGTGGCGAATATTCATAATTTGGTGAATAGTAGAATTTCGGGAATTTGATTTTGGAAATTTTTACGGCCATGGAAATTCCTAGGTTTCACTCAAAAATTCCACAAACAATAATATTTCCCATGCAAATAGCCAACAAATCTCTAATCCTAATGTATATTTTTATATTCAATCTTTTCATGATCGACGGGTCGGGATTTTAAAACATTCTTGGATCACCAAGAAATCTATAGAACCTTATAAGTCCTTTGGGCTCATTCGCTGACATGTATGGGAATTGTTTTAGGAATTTGATGAAAATTGCCACATATATATTTACATAGATGGAGATGTAGATTCTAGAATCACTAATCATTGAGAAAAGTTCAAAGGTTTTTTAATATTTTCTGATTTGTCTCTCTCTCAAGATGTTGCTCTAAAAATCCTTGTTGTATACTTTGTTCTCCCTTATTTTCCTACTCTTTGATACTGCATATATCTTCTATATTCTCCTTTTCTATATACTTTATGTTATTGCATATATATTCCTTTTTCGAGATCCTTCTCTTAATATTCCCCCTTTTTATATATTTTGTACTACATATATCATTTTTTGACCCTGTTGCGACCAAAAACTAGACCCAAAATATTTACCTATTTCGTTTGAATCTAGGGCATGAAGTCCACTCAATCCCATCACTATAGAATACGGTGGAATCATGCCATGTTTCCTACATGGACGGTCGAGATGATATTTACTTCCTTAACTGAGGTGGCCAAACCTGAAAGATAATACAATGCAACATATTATGCATGGTTTATGTCCAACCCAGGGATTTTGTAGGGAGTGCAGCAAAATTTTGTCACATGGGTAAAGATTTTGTTGGGGAATTTAAAAACTAATAACCACAGATATATTAATGGTTGTAAGGGGTTGGGGAGAGGGAAAAAATTTTGAAATCCTGTGGGAGGCTCAGGATTACCAACCTCCATTAATTATGACATGATTTTGTGAGTCAGACCTCGATGAATTCCACTGGAGAGAAATTTGATAGAGGATATTTTCCAAGCTAGTTTTAGGAGATTATCCATTTGATTTCCAACAACTTTTTATATTTTTACCATTTTCACCATAAGAATGAAATTGGTTACAAGCTCATTTGCCATAACTACAAAACTTGTTACAGGGATATTCGCCATGATTTCTATAAGTGTTTTGTGGGGGGTTTCTTAAAATTTTCCCTAGAGCTATTAGATTAGCTCCTTTCCTCAACAACCATCTTATCTAACTCATCCATCCAGTTTATTGTCTTAGCTTAACCAATTAATTTATCTATGACCTAATCTCGTCCAAAATACACCTTTATGGACATATTTGTGCCTCTCTTGGGGCACCATATTTTTCATCCTAAGACCACCTTTGTGACCATCTTTGTCTCATTAGGGACACATATTTATCTCACTTCCTCACTTTTGGAGGGTGGCACATATGTTTTATCTCATATTATCACATATTATCATCCATATCTCATCTTAAGTCCACCTTTTTGGCCATCTCCATCTCATTAGGGACGCATTTTCTCTTTTCTTCCTCAAATGTAGCACATAGTGTTCATTTCCTCTCATCGTATATTATCCCATCTTCTCGTCTCCTAAGACACATGTCTCTCACTTCCTCATTTCTGAGGTGTTGCATATATTTTATGATCTTTATCCAACTCATCTCATCCGATTTTATTTTTTATCAAAGTCCACATTTGTGGCCATGTTTGTGCCCTTCTTTCGAGCACCATATTTTCATCAAATTCCACCTTTTTGGCCATATTTGTCCCTCTTTTGGGGAACCATGTTTTTCACCCTAAGTCCACCATTATAGTCAGATTTTTTTTCCTTATTTTGGGTGAAATTTTCTCATCCTAAGTCCACTTTTATTGCCACATATTCATTTTATTAGAGAAACATATTTTCTTTACTTCCTTAAGGGTATCACTTAGCTTTTATCTTTTTCCCATCTATCATATCATAAATTTAACATCAGTGACCTTATCCTACTCTAAAAAGGATTCAACATGGAATTTTTCCCACAATTGGATTGGACCATATAGTAGTACACATAAGTATGGGTCGGGATCCTATTGTTTTGGCTCCCTTGATGGTAAACCGAAAGTGGAAACCGTTTAACTCACTGCACTTGCAACCATTCTATTGCTATCATGTCTACCATTGAGCACTTAGTCATATCCTTAGATCTTCCCTCCATCATTAGCCTCTTCCATCTATCATTGTAATGATCTGTATTTATGTGGTCTATCATCACTTCCCTAGATATGACCTTCAATATGGGCACCACAGCTCTGCTTATAGAATTTTCTGTATGGAGTGATTCTCCCTTCTTGGTAAGAATTTCATAATCATTACATCCATCACCCTCTTGTTTACCTATTGGAACAAACACAAAATGTCCACGGTTGTCTTTTGTATATTCAGTGTCCCCTTCTAAGTGGTCTACCTAGATATTCCTTACTCCTCCCCATGTAAAAGTCAAAATTCTTGGATGTTCTTATCAAAATCAAAAGCTATCAAAAAATTACTACTCCCTCAAAGGACAGATATTCATGTCAAAAAGGGGGGAGAATCAAATAAAAAGATTGATCCCTCCAAGGATGACTATCATATATTTTTCCATGTATATCACATATGTATAAAGTATACCATACCCTCAAATTATGGATACTCTTTTATCATGGCATCAAAGGTTTCCTGCATTAATCAGCCTTTTGTTTTATCAACATCTTAAGAAATATTCCCACATTAATCATCTTTCTCCATCCCCTTCCTAGAGTTGGGGCATAGATTTAAGGAACACCACTTATGGAGAACCCTCCTCCAATGTACAAGTTAAATCACAAACTCTGTTATCATGATGACACTAGGTTTATGAGTTACTTTCATCCATGTTCTCTTCATGATCTTTGATATAAGTAACTATTTTTGGTTATTTACTTGCATCTATTTTGGTCACATGTTCCTTGCGTTACTTGGATCCCATTTTTTTTACCCCAAATGTGATTAGAGGCACCTTTTCCTTGTGCATCCCTTGATACTACATAGTACCCTTTAATCACCATCTATTAAGTCATGTTCCTTGCATTTAATCTAAGCCTTTATTTTCCATTCCCTATCTATTTTCCTAACATCAATTGTACATCGTATAATCTATTATTTTTTCTATGTATGACTTATCTCATCTCATCTAATATATTGTCTCGTTAATCATCCTATCACATATTATCAAGTTCAAATTTTATCTATCTTATCCAATATTATCCAATCTTAAGTCCACTTTTGTGGCCATCTTTATGTTCCCTCTCGGGAACCATATCTCACATTTTCTTATCTCACCTTTTCAGCTAGTTTTGTGCCTTTTTCTAGGGCATCATCTATTTATCCTTGTTTTCTCCCAAAGTACAGCTTTTGTGGCCATATTTATTCCCCCTTAGGGGAATTTTATTTTACATTCTATCTATCCCTTCTGTGCTCAAATTCCACCTTTTTGGCCATATTTATTCCCCTTTGGGGCATTTTATTTCACCACTTTTTTTCTAATTTACCTCTTCGGCCATTTTTGTGCCCTGTGTTGGGGCACCATTAGTTTCATCTCCATCCTTTTACGGATGCATTCTTTTCACTCAATTCCTCACATATGAAGGATTTCACATTTGGTTACACATAATTTGATTTCTACCTATGAATCATTGGTCCTCAATTGTTACATCCATTTGAGAGGTTTCCCATTGGATTCCCTCCATTTTGCATTGATTTTCACCCATTGACTCGTCCGTAGAACATTATCACCATATCCATTAAGACCATCCTTTGTTCCCTACCGATGTGATATTTGAGTCACTACCATAGGTTTTATTGTTGTTGAAATCCATTTTTCTTAGGGAATATTACCTCGCCTTATCATTTTACCCATCTTTATTCAACCACCCGCCCTTCAACATCTACCTTTTTCAAACTCGTCATTGATTTCCCATTACGTTATCGATCCCTCATTTAAGGGTGAGTTCTTCATCAATATTTCATTAAAATTCATCCTACTCTTCATCTCTCATTATTTTTTTCTTATGGCATGCTAACACAAACCACTTGATAAAAAGGGGCAAATGTAGACACCAAAATTTGGTATCACTACCCTTGATTTCCCGTGTGTGTGCATCTTTCACCATGGTCTTATTTAAGACCCTTTCAATTTAATTAATTTCTTTTATTTTAATTCCCATCCATTAATCCATCACTATTAATTATTAATTAATATTCATTATTTATTAATATTCATTAATTATTAATTAATCTTCATTAATTAACATTATCTATCTAATTACCCTTAATTAGCTTTCCTTTTAGGATGCTTTTATCCATAACCACCTAAATCTACATCCCTGTGCTTTTTATAGCTTTGATTTTATCCAACTTTATCTCCAACTCACCTATGTCTTCTCCCTTAGAAATCCTAACCCACATAAATTCTTTAAAACACTTATCCCAATCCTTAAAATCCTAAAAATGTCGAGAAAATCATATTTTTACCATCCAAATGGATGGTTTCCCGTAGTCAGTGGTGATTCACCTAGGTCTTCGTCGACCCTATAAGGAAACATTTACCTCCCGTCCAAAGGGAGGTATATCATATTTTCTTACGTTTTTTTAATCCTATCTTCAAGCTTGATTATCCCTGCAACTATTTCAACCCTCTTGGAGTCCATTAAATCTTGTTTTACATCCCTTGTGAAATATTTGGGAGGTCTAATTTGATTTCATGCTTACCTATGATTTACTATATGATTTTCATTATTATATTTTATAATCTAACTTCTTGTAGGTTCAACTATTGTCGTAACTCCATCATCATCATGTTCATCCAGTCATTCTACTTGCAGGTTTCTTATACAGATCATCTACCTTTGACCTTGTTTTGCACTATCCAGGTCACCCTCACTCCACCCAAGTCATCATCGACCCACCCCTATGTCATCGTTTACTCTATTTTTGGATCACTCTTAGTGTTTTCTTCTACTATGTCATTGTTTCCAATTCTCATATTCATCCTTTTGCTTCTCTGTTGCACTGAGTTTGTCTTATCTGCACTTGATTTTTCATCAACCCACGTCATGTTTTTCATCTCATCTATCCTAATCTATATTTCCTACATCTAGTTTGTTTATCTATGTCATATCTTCTTCTACATGTTATTGATAAGGTTCCCAGACTTTAGTGATCATCATTTGAATTCAAATCCATTTAAATCTACATTTAGAGCTTCTTTTCCACCTTTACCAGTTCAAGTTGTTGTCAACCTGCTTTTGTGTAGTTTGGGTCACCTTCGACCCAGTCAAGTAATTTTTTTTAAGTTTTTTTTATATTGGATTTTAATGTGCCCTACATTTATGCATTTTTTAGTTTCTGTGTACCTCAAATTCCACATAGTATCTTTTATATTATTATCACTTTTACCATCTTTTATCAAACACAGGGGTTAAAATCTGCCAAATAAGTTAATGCTTCTTGAAACTGACTACGTCGAGCACCCCCCTCTTCAACCATCTAATCCATTTTTCTCTTATTCATCTTATTTATCATATTTACAGCAAGGTCATCTACTTTGTGTTTGTTCATTTACATCAATCACATTTGAGGTACCTTAAACCCTTTTATCATTTGAGGTTTCTTGATTTTCTTTATTATCTAATCCACTAATCTAAAAAGGGTGGAGAAATTTTGATCAACAATATGACCTTATTGGACAAGTTCCTAATCAGGGTTTTCATTTTTTCATCTTCCTTCTACTGCTGAGGGGAATATGATGTGGAGGTTATGGGTTAAATGCTCTTATCAGGAATGGGAAGCAATGGTTGGTTGGGGCACATGAGGTATGTCATTAAATAATGGTGTAGGAGGTTTAGGGATAAATGACCAGCTTGAATAATGTAATTTTATGCTCTAATAGATATAGCATAGGCATCAGGGAGGAGCATGCCACCCATAGACTGTATCATTACTATAATTTCAGAATTCAGAGATCTTAAGATGTAGAGGAAAGCACCTTGAGGGGTTAGTCTTAAGAGGGATAGAATTTTGTCCCATGTTTTCTAAAACCTGAAGTTGAAATCATCCCTGAGCTCATTAGGAGTTCTTTTGATCATTGTGAGTTGTTATAACAAGGAGATATTATCATATTTCTCTTCAAACTGATTACAAAGTGTGGTTCCAAATCCATTCCAGTTATTGATACAAGAAGGTGTCAAGATTGTATATCATTGAATTTTTTTGCCTTTGAGTGAAGAATCAAGCAGCCTTATAGCCATATCATCTTCAGTAACTAGGTGGAAAGAGAAAAAAATTGCAACATCTTAAATGTGCTCAACAAGGGTAACATGATTCTCACTAGAGAAGTATGGAATACTCTTGAGTGCAATCATTGGTATATCATGTTGCGTAGAAAGTGATAAAGGAATTCCACCAGTGAATTTAGAAAAGGGTGTATTTCTCCGCAACGGTGGATTTTCCATAGCTTGGATGAAGCATGCGGAAGTTCTATCGAGAGGAGTGAAAAATACACATCACACTGGAGAAGTGTGCGTAAAAAATTCTAACTCTTTTTATAGGAAACAACTGAAGGTATTCTTCAGCTATTATGCTTTGTCTAGTATGTATCCTTCTCATGAAATAGGCACTCAAACTACTCAAAATAGTAGATATGAGTTGTTGGGAGTCATCAGATGTGTTAAAACAAACCTCCAAAGGATGGAAATCACTAATCCACACACCAGAACTTAGTAATAATGAAATTTAATATTTCAATTTTGGTCCCATTGGGCATGCCAGAAACTGTAGGAGCTAAAACTTGCACCCGTAATAGATCAGGTTGAACTAAGTCTTTGAGGCAATAATGGGACTGTCTCCAATTTGTGGGACCTTGTGCACTTGAGACAGACCTCCAGAGAAGGTTGGTTCCTCTATATATTTCTACTATTACTGCTACTCCTAATGTTGAAAGGGAATCCTAAGCTAAACATGCCAAGGGACCAGGGTTAGAGACAAAGTGCAAAAATGGAAAACTAAACTAGGAGAGGCAATAGCACCAAAAAGAAGCGATATGAACCCAATCATCTTTAAGTGAAAAGGAAGAGAAACATGCACAAAGAGGATAGACACACGTATCATAATCTGTAGCGTATTCACACATTCATTCTCATGAAGAACAATTAGAAAAATAAATGCAAGGGACTTGGGAAAGAACAACATGCACATAACGTATAGGAAAGGAAAGAAGGAAGAACAAAATCAATTTAAGGCAGAACAGAGCCACACAAAAATGCTTCTATTAGTTCCATAAATGTATTGTCTATTACAATTATGTATGAGGCCGATATCCATGTGCATAGACTAGATCTAAAGGCTTGCAACTCAAAATGTAAGGAAATACCTATACAAACTAAAAGAGTCTAACCATTACCATGAGTAATTCCCTTGCAATTATAGAAGAATGAGAGAAAAGGAGGAGAAAAAGAGAGGGAAACTCATATTTTTAAATTCAACCACCAACATCAAGCAATGAATGCCTATAAATCATCATGTAAATCCATAATATGTGCCTCTCCATATCTGTATTGCATGTAGAGGAAGCAAGGAGGGAAAATTGGATCAAATATGGGTGGTTGGAGGAATTATATTTGTACATTAATGGCCAGAAATGCATTTCCTTACTTCTCACCAACCTAATCCTAATAAAATTCAAATTTGAATGATTTGGAGTGTATCCCATGTCAGCAACTTTCCAACAAGACTAACCAAGCCTTAATACAAGATCTGTACCAAAATTTATGATGTTTTGATGTCTATAGGACAATCTAGACACAAAAGGACACATGGAGTGCATAGATTGGCTAAAGGATCAGCCAACTGTACATCTATTTTGTTGTTTCTGCCACATTTCATATAGTGGTTTGTCACAAGTATTTGACACCTAGTTGGTGCAATTTGATTGGTTTTATGTAGCAAAATCAAGTCTGACAGAATGTCATGTGGCATAGAATTTGGTGTAGAAGAAGGCATGACTATGCACACGAAAAAATAAGGGCGCGAAAGGGAAGAAAAGGAAGGGAATGAAAAAGTGACGTACACAGCAAAAATGGATACATACTTTTAGGAGACAAGTATGCAAGTGGGGCACAAGCATCGAAAGAACATTGTGCGGTAGTGAAGAAGAAAAAAAAGGGTGCAAGGAATGCATGAAGAACTTAGGAAAATATAGAAAATAAGTCAAATGTGTGTGCGAGAGGTGCATATACTACTGGCAAGAAGGTGGATGTGCAAGGTAAATGAGATAGATAGAGGAAAGGGGAAGTAAATTTGGAAGGCACAAAATAATAGAAGAGCATGCATGGGCAATCAAAGAATTCCAATCAAGGAATTGTGTCAGGGGACAACTGAAGTGGGTGCAACCTACAATATTGAATCTACAGAGCTAAGATGGGGATGTAAGTTGTTAAATTAACTAGGGGATTTATTTTAGACAATGGTGCCAATAAGATTTATTTATAATAAGAGTGCATGTGAAAGGAGGAAATTTTTAATCTGAGGGTCACTGGAGAGATGAAGTGGATGGCACAATGTCTAATGCACAAATAGATCCTTAGAGAAGAATCATGTCGAGGGTATGAGCAGGAGGTTCCATGATTTTATAATCATCAGTGAGATATTTAAGAGGAGTATATGGATGACCAACATCATAATATAAAAGTGGAGTAGGGATTGTAGTGAGTGGGTCTATGCAGCAATATTTGAATGGGTCACGATCAACAATAATAGTGTATGCATAACCATCATATAGTAATTTAATGCACCGATGAACTGTATAATGTACTTATTGTATAGTATGAAGCCATGGCCTACTAAGTAAGCAATTTTACTAGTGTTTGGAATCAATAACAAAGAATACAGTGGGAATGGTTTTAAGATCAACTGTGAGAGGTAAGGTGATAATGCCCATGCACGAGCACGCAAAAGAATCATAGCTACATATAGAAATGGATGTTGGACTAACATGAGATGAAGAAAGGCCAAGTTGTTGAATAAATATGAGATTAAAAAGATTGAGTTCGGATCCATTATCAACTAGTACTTGCCTAGTGCCTATGTTAAAGATGTGAGCTTAAATGTAAAAAGGAGGATTTTTATCATATAAATAAATAGTGGTAGCTAATTTAGATGGGAAATTAAGTTTTTTAGAAAATGAAGCTACAAAAAATTGATAGACATGATCCACATAATTCACCAAATCTCTATACATGGTATAGTGCTAGGCCCCAGTCCTTAGATAACATAATGGAGAAGGTCTATAAATATTGCAATCATCAACATCTAGTTCTCTTCTCTTCCGATGCAGTAGGGCATAGTTTTCTCCTTCCTAGTTCTAGAAGAATCAGAATCAGAGTAATCAAAATCCTTTAGAGTAATCATAATCCTCAGAGTAATTGGAATCCTCGGAGTAATTGGAATCATCAAAATCTTTTTCGGTTCTTTGAAAACTGGTAATAGTTGTTAAAGATGCAAGCTTGAATATAAAGAGGGGTATCATTATCATAAAAATAAAGAACAGTAGCTAATTTGTATGGGGAAGTAATTTGTTTATAAAATTCAGCTACAAACAATTGATATACATGATCCATAGGAGTAAGAAATGTAACTATTAGCTAGGAGAGAGTTTGTTTTCTACTTACATTCAGGATTAGCTTGCAAGAAGGAATAGATGGAAATACCCATGGTGAGAGGATCTGAAAATAATGAAATTAGGAGTAAAAGATGGTCAAAGAGTGTTTGAATGTGGGTTCACTAAATGAATTAATAAAAATAAAAATTATACTAAACCCTAATTACAGAGTAACTAATAGAAACAATAAAGTACAGATGCTATATATAATTGACTCAAGAAATAAGCAAATGAAACATAAAACTATAAGTGAAAGAGAGAGAGATAAGGATTGGGCTGATTTGCACTTGATCCTGGAACTGATCTGGACTGGAAAATTGATGAAAAATAATGGTAGGTTGTTATAATTATGCATTGTAAAATCTAGAACTATCATAATGTCGGACTAGGGCACCTGGACTGAGTCAGGGGAACCCGGGTAGTAGAGTAAGCTACTAGGCACCCATGACTATGTAGGTGGTCGGTGTCTAATGTTTATTTGGTCACAGAAGTGTCCCTAGTAGTCTTTTTTGGTCACTTGTATGTCACAGCTTGATCGCTAAAGTGCCTAAAACCTGCGAGACAAAGATTCACCTAGAAAACCCACGATACCACACCAAATCCAAAAAAATAAAGATGTAATATGGGGATTTGGATTGACCCTGGTGATCACCCAACTAAGTGGAACTTATGACCAAGCATTGTACTACATCTCATATTCTATGGAGTTATTGTGTGTGTGAGATAGAATTGTACCCTTGTGCAAGTGATTGTTTATAACGATATATCTAGATGTAGTAATGTAAATAGATGTGTGTATGGAATAATGAACTTATCCTTTTTATGCAGTGTATGAAGAAAATGCAATCCCTTTTCCCTTATATGGATGTCAGAAAGATTCCGTTGATGCTCTTATATGCCTTTGGATGCAATCTTAGGTGATGATAGTAGATACTTAGAGCTTGGTCCCTTATTTTGGTCACATATCTTTGTATTTATAAAATTCCCTTGGTTGAATTTTTTAATTAGCAAATGAAAGGCTAACCCATAAGAAAATAAGATGAATAAAAGATAAAAGAGACCCAAAAAGAGTGAGTAAAGTATAAATAGGTCATGGGCACCCAGAGGGGACGAGGTCACCTGAGGGCACTGGCATCCTTGTTTGGCATTGGTTTCTGAGGTCATGAAAGATAAGCTTGTAAATCACCGAATGGGCTATAGGGTGTAAAAGAACATAAAAAAGATAAGAAACAAAGAAAAATGCCAAATATAGTTTTCAATTACGATTTTTCTCACTTAAGAATCATATGAATGCAAGTATGATTTTAGGACCTAGAATTGTACCCAAGTGTGTGATTTTGTGTCTGCATGGACAAGAGCAATAGAATAATATTTTGAAACCACATTAGATTCATATAATATTACTTGGGTGATCTAGGGTTGGACCATTTTTATAACAATAAAGCTAGACTTTTAAGAAAATCCAGAGGAAATTTTCATAAACAAACTCCTTTCTTAATCAAGACTTTATTAGTGGAAAAGGGATTAATTAGAAGCACAGAAAAGTTTCTTTATGGGACACAGCACCATGGGATGTCGTATGTGAAGGGGGTGATCCAAGAGACATAATTGATCAAAATTTATAAGGTGATGGTTCATCACATGAGTGGATCTTCTTCATGATCAGAGCTTCTCCATCCTTCTTCATTTGAGCTTAGAGCTTCTCTTATCTCTCTTCATTATTTCTCCATTATCTCACTCTTATTTTATCTCTCCACTTTCTAATTCTCCATTATAAATGTACTTTATGACTATTTCATCTTATTCATGTAATCTACTATATAATATTTGCATTTTAAAAGTTTCCTTTCCATTAATAAGAAAGGGGCTTATTTTTCACTCCTAGTGGAATGTGAATAGTCACAAGTGATAGGGACTTTTGAAAGGTCATATGGGGGTAGATGAAGAGTCTCATTGTGAGAGATATAAATTGGAATGGGTTTGTCCATTCCAAAGGGTTATATTTTCTTGGTTGATATCTCTCATTGTCTTACTACAAGTAATAATCTACAATTCTTCTATCTCCTTGTTTTATGTTTTCCTTTCCATCTCAACTTTACTCCATGAACATGGTTACTTGTGTAATATTATACAAATGGACTTTGATTTATTTCAGATAATGATGTAGTTAGGGTCTATAAAACCCAAAAACACATCATGAAATGATATTTTATTTATTATGCATGATGTTATTGAGACCAACTAATCCCTAAATCCCATCACATCATCGTAATTAAGTTCATATGACATAAATAGGGTAAATAACCTCTCTCCTTGAGCTAATGTGTGGATGGTGTTTAGGAAGGTTTGAAACATGTATAAATTAATTTATAATACTCCAAGACTCTAATTTCTGATAAAACTCTCTGTTACAAATCTTTGTTATACCATAAGTCTTAGTCCTAGAAATGTATTGTGAGAAGTTTTGGTGTTCCCATGTAGAAAGGTATTTTTTATGACAAGAATGGTTTTCAACCTTTAGTAGAGAGGAAAAAAAAACTAAAGTTTTTATATGTGCATAAAATTATCCTTATAGGATATCTCTGACATCCTATACAGTCATGTGCAATACTCTATTTATGTTGAATTGAGTGAAATCATTATTAGTTGGGAGTATAAAAGTAGACCATCATAAAAGTCATTAGATTAGTGTGTAGTCACTAGATGGAGTGAAATCACTATTAGTGTGGGAGTATTCATGATCATAGGTCAAATATCATGTTTTCGTATTCATAACGGAGTATTTCTTATTTTCTTCTAAAGGGAAAGTTCCCATGAGGCTTGGATTTTACTCTTTTTGAAACTAATGATGATAATTTCATAATACAATCTCATTTACTATCTCCCTCTTACCACTTTCATCAAATTCCATTTTTGTAATGCACGAAATTATTTCAATGGTGTCTTGGCAACAACACAAAATGATACTTGAAAAACATTTCTCTTAATGTTGATGTAGATTTGATTGTTTATGAAGTATCTGACACTTGAATAAACCTTTCAAATTTTGTACTAAGGTGAGAATGTAACTAATTTTCTTAGCATAAATATTGAGGAAAGTCTTGAAATTATTTCTCCATGGAAAGTAAATGAATGTGTGGAATACTTTACACATTGTCACCTACTCCTACCCTATCTTTTATTGAGTGTTATAAATATATTGAAGCAATGCACTCTTTTAGCTTCCAACTCTTCAAGTTACCTCTTATTCTTTTATTAAACAAATGAAGATATTATGGGGTCTTTAGATAGGTAATCTTCTTTCCCAAACCTTACTATTTCTAATCTATATTATAAGGCTCAAAGGATTATATACATGTCAATATGGGAACCAAGGTCACTCTCTTGTATTGTTGATTGTGAGGATCACTCGAGTGGTCCTCTTAAAGATACATGCCTTAAGCTTGTAAAGTAAGTACTCATCCATAATATGATTTTACCATATTCTAAGATTAAATTAGGTATTCAACTCCATGCTCATGGAAAAATTCATGAGTCCATATATTCAATCAATTGTCACTACCTTTGGGAGTTGTGAGGTTTGTATATTTTAATTTTGACACATTTAACACTCCTATAAATGTCAATAAACAATCCAAAAGGCCCCAAAACCTAAACAATGACTATATTACTTCCCAAAATAGACATTGATTGTAGAATTTAAACCCTAAAAGATTTAGGGTGAATGTTAAAATCCTGAAAAATACCTATGTATTGACCAAATTAGATTATTAAAAACTATCTCCTAAACCATGACTCATGGAGCTGTGAGACTAGTTCCATAAGGCGCAGAGTGACCCTAATTTCTTATATTTACTCAAATAACTTTGAATGATAATACATAAACATTTATTTTTTATAAATACAAAGATCCCACAAACACATATATTACACCTAGACCAAGAAACGTGCACGCTTTATAGCACGTATGCATTTTAATGCATAAATATTATAGCACATATGTGTTATAATGTTTTTACGACTTTGGTTCGTCAATTACTAAACCTATATTTCTAAAGCATGAAAGTTATTTTACAAATAGTGTACATGTTTTTCTTAAAATCACATTTTTCGACTTTTTTTGCACCCAATTCCATGCACCTACCCTCATATGTAGGTATAGATACGTAAACATGGATACTCTAATGTAAACAACACTCTTAACATATAAGACTATTCATATAGATATTCATTAGAGTGAAGGAGATGACAAAATCAAGATTCACATTGATCAATGTCTTCAAGAAATACTAAGAACAAGGGTTATTTTCTAATTTTGGGAGATATTTCCAACCTTTACCTCCATGTTTGAGTTCTCTCTTAAGTTCAGATCCTATCCATCCATAACTTAGAACTCAGATTTTATAAACATTCATTTAATGAGTCATTGGATTGTCATGAATAACTTTCTATTCATAAATTATTGGAAATCATTCTTTGAATTCTTCTCTTTTCTTTCATTACCTTTTCTTAATATAAGTGTTATTTCATTGTTACCTCATCCTCTGATTACTAATCTTATCCATTTCCACTCTCAAGACTTCATTAACATCCCTGATTTTAAGGTGGTATTAAATATCCTCCTTGACCATTGTCCTATTTCACTATTATTTAATAAGTGCATGGTATTTTCTTCTTTCCTACAAGAATTTATGAGGATTATCTACCCTTTTTTCCAATCTAAAATTATATTACCTTTATTCTCTTCATTTCTATGCTTTGTTCCAGGAAGAAGTATTCTTAAGGCCACAAGCTACGTTTTGAGTCTCATACTCCTTTAACCTTGTACCTAACCTTCCATTATGTCATAAACCTTTATTAGTTTTTTTTAATAAAACTATGCCTTTATAATAATTGCTAATTAACCTGTGTATATTACAAGATATTTCATGTGAATTTATATCCATTGTTTTCCCCAATCTCACCTTTCATTCTAAACTTCTTAGCTCCTTTCACAATACCAAATTTTGAAACTTTGTGCAATTCCTCCCAAAATTGTAATCTAATTCTTTAGGGAATTATAGCTATCATTTTCTCCCAAGGATTTATTTTGACACATCTCCCAAACCCCTAATTATTTTGTAGTAAAAGAAACTCTATTTCTAGAACTAGTTAGTTTGTCAACCCTTGTAGACCTTCATTTCCTTATTTTCTTTGATAAAAGTCTTTAAACAAGGTTTCCTTCCATACTAATACCATTTTAGAGTACCCATTAATATTTTTCAAGTGTGTTATAAGAATATCAGGTGGTCTCTTAAAATAAAATGCACAGTTCCATATTTATCCTTCCCAATTAGGTCTCTAACCCAGTCCAAATATGACAGTCAAAGAAAAGTACAGGTCATACACCTCCAGTTAAATCCAAACCAAAAAAATACTGTTTATCATTACATTAAGATATTTTCATGAAATTTATATTAATTTCTATCCATTAAAATACAAATTATATAAATTTTACCATTTAAACCCTAGTTAGGGTTTCCATAGACTTGGGAGAGATAAAACTAGTTTATTTGTTCCATACTCCAATTTAAAACTCCAAACTAACTTCTAAAGATCCATTTTGACTTGACACACCTTTTATATTTTGACACCATCCTATGAGTCTCCCTAAATTATTCCCAGTCGTGAGATTTTCTTCTTTTCAAGTCTATAAAACCATGTTTTGATCAAGGATGGTTTATAACATATACTTGGTTCTCGTGTTCATGAAAGTATGAATTATATCATCTAAGAAATACATAAATATATTATAATCTCACTTCACTAGAGAACTACCCCAATAAATCCTTTCCAAATCATTCACATATCAAAATCAAGCATGATATACCTAGATATTCATCTTCTAAGAAATCATGAAATAAAGTCTAACAAAATGTAGTGTTTCACGTTATTGATTCTTTATAAGTTACCTTATATCAACACTCTAGTCCTACATTCATCATAATACATACATAATCACATGAATCCATTTTCAAAATATAACAAATTTCTCTTCTTACAAGGTCTTTCTTGAGAAATCTTGCAGATCATTAATTTTATTCATATATCCTCTCTAACTTCTGAGCCTACAAGGATTTTCAACTTCTTGGCGTCTCTCTCCTATCTAACTCCCTTTCTCTAAACTAACTTCCCATTATTATATTTTAATGAATATTCTTAAACCACGCTTAAAGGAGGAAGTTACAACTAACTCCTACTCCAACCGCAGTGAGGTTTTATAAACATAGAGTTAACATCATTGGATAGGTAAGAAGACTTCATTTACATGTCATGTCATCATTTAAAACCTATTCAACATATAATATTTCACACCTAGGACTTTAGACCTTCTAGTTAAATATTTGAATTACATTTTGGAGGGAAACTCCTAAACCACCCCTCTCCATACATTGAGAGATTAAAAAACACTTCAAATAGACTCCCTAAGATACTTTAAGATTGTTATCCCGTAAAATTGACAAGGGAAATTTTACTGATAACTGTACCGAAATTTTGTTTTGATCCCTCGCTAGGGATCCCTTGTGTTCGGAACGTTGCAAAATCCCTTTCCGGGAAAATCTAATTTCCGAACTTAGTCTTTTTGGTCTTTTTTGGCTGGGCGCATGGAATGACTATGTAACACCAAAATTTTGGTGCACCCCCTTTAAAGCCTTTGGCGCATATTTTTCAGTGTCAACACACCTTTCGGTGCGCCTTGTATGTTGAGTCTTCTCTGCGTGCGCCAAGGCGCATGCACCTTCATGTTAGCACAACTTTTGTTGCGTCACTTTTCAGTGCGCCAAAGGGCGCACATAATCTAATGACAACACAACTTTTGGTGTGCGCCAAAGGCGGCGCTTAGTTTCATGCTGGAAAATTCTTTGGTGCACCAAAGGGCGCATGCTTTCCCATGTCGACAGCAACTTTCATGCGCCCTTTACAAAGTGGGTGGCGCATTTATGACTAGTTCACCTATATATATGTTTTTGCGCGCCCAAAAATGTCATTTTCACTAGTCGTAGAGCACGTGATTTATTTTCTCTAGCCTGTCAGCCCCTGCCTCGTCGTTGTCAAACGCCTTGTGGACCCATTGCAAGTTTTTACTATTTATCCAGGTAAGAGGTTCCTCTCCCTCTCGTGTGTTTTACGTTTTTGGTTCTTGGTGCGCTCGTGGTCTGGTTGTGGTTTGGAAGTATTGAAATATCAAAATGTTGGTCTAGCCTCCTCCTTTTGCTATCTTCCCATATCCCTCTCCCTCTGTCCAGATCTGCTACAGGGGAGCTTGTCTGAAAAACATGGTTTTATTTCCTTTTTGATGAGCCGTTTCATTGCCCAACTAAACCTGCAAAGAACGAGAGAAAGGAATGGAGAAAAAGAAGACCGTTTTTTCCCTTTGGTGCATCGACGCGTCCTGCAACATCATAAACAGTTGTGCCCCCTTTGGCACATCTGTCTCACTCGCAACATGAATAAAACCCGCACCAATGGTGCACCCATCACGCCTGTTGCATCATAAACTTCTGCACCCTCAAGGAGCACCTCCTCCATATGCTACAAACACTAGCCTTGCGCCCTCTTTGGTGCATCAACCTTCCTTGTTGCATCGCATATCTATGCACCCCCTCGGCGCACCCTGCATCTACCCAACATCAGCTTTATCCGCGCTAAGTACAAAGCTTTAAAAGCGCAAGCGCATTCCCCATTACAACTACATCATGTTGTGTAAACCCTTTGTGCGCCACGCCAAACTGCCTTGGGTGCACCAAATGTTCAT
Organism: Taxus chinensis; assembly: GCA_019776745.2. Lineage (NCBI taxonomy): Eukaryota > Viridiplantae > Streptophyta > Pinopsida > Cupressales > Taxaceae > Taxus > Taxus chinensis. The sequence goes on from CM034151.1 coordinate 810,035,874, forward strand.
GCAACGTACAAAATCCATGCGCCTATTGGCGCATCCTGTCTCTATGCAACACGATGTTTTTCATGCGCCATGCACCTTTGGCGCCAGTTTAACCCTTGCAACACACTTTCCCCGTGCACCTTACCTATTTAGCCCTGTAAGCTGCAGCTTTCATGCGCCATGTGCCCTGAGTTCTCAAAATCTCTAACTCTTTCTTCTACTAACATTTCAATGGAAGATAAAATGGCTAATACAACCTTTTTGGATTGGGTTTCGCTTTCTTCTTCGTGCAGATCAGCAAATAGATTTGAAAGAACATATGTCAACATCCAGCAAAAGACCTATCAAATCCAAAGGAAAGGCCAAACTTATAAAAGAAGAGATGAAATATAAATATCAGAGGGTCAGAATGCCTGAGTCCCAGGCCGAGTGTAACATGGACGTCAGAGATTCAGAATTGGGACATATTGATATGGAGGAATTCTGGGCTAGAACTCAGAAATTCATAAGGAGTCCATGGATGGACAAACTGACAGGCAGTGCCCTGCACTTCACCGATGGAATCCCAGTCAGCGCCGGTTAACAATGAATTCTTGATGGTGATTGCCCAATGTTACAACAAAGACACAAGGTGTGTCGTAAACAGCAAGGGCAAGGTAGTCATTAACCTCACTGCCCGTCACTTTGAAGGAATACTCGGCATACCCCACCACCGGCACTTTGTGGCCGTTAGTCCAAGCAGATTGTATTAAGGCATGGGATGACAATGCAGATCAATGTATGCAACTAATGAATGAAGTTTACTTGAAAAAAAAAAGGTAGTAACTCGGTGGCCCCCAAATCATCCACCGCAGCGACTTCTCAGAGGAGCTCAGCGACACCATTACGTTCCTGAGCAGGGTCTTCGGGGCTTTCTGATGCCCATTATTTCCATAAATGGATGTTGCGATACTTAGAGACCATGAACAAGAATATGCCTGATCAGCGCTTCTGCTGGGGAGAAATTATAAGTAGCACAATCTCTGAGCAGCAACAACAATTTAGCACAACGGGGACATTCCATATGAACTCCTACGTGGTCTACGCTTGCAGCATCAGAGAGGGACTATCCAGGCCTGACGCGGAGTGGAGTTTGGCCTCAGGTCAAGATATACGAGTACTACCCGGAATTGAGGCTGGAGAATAGCATCTCCCCAATTCACAAAAATTAACGATGTGTTTTTCTATCACATCATCTGCCTATTGAGGCTGAATATGACTTATGGTCGCGACGACCAAAATCATAGTAGCAGCCACTGAGAAATGGGGGGCCTTGGTTCACCCCAGTTTCCCACAATTCACCTATCTAAGGGCTGCCAAATTTTTAGGAGAGCCAACCAAGGCTACCGAGGTATGCTGGACCTAAACTGATTCTGCTGGAGTTGTCAAGGTAGCTGATCACATACCATGAGAAATTCCTGAAAAGAAAGAAGGGTGGAACTCCTTTCCCCCTCACAGTGGGCCGGTATACATGCTCTACCCACCACAAAGCGAAGGAAATGTTCGCAGAGCTGGAGTTGCTCAATTTAAGACATGATTTCCCAGCCAGGCCTACCTTCGACCCAAGGAGCTATCTGCCAAGGGTGAAACTTGATCCAATTCACGTCCCTCAGATCGAGGACATTTACATTGATGTCATCCATGAGGTGGAGCTCAGGAGAAAGGATCATTCTCGCCTAGCATTGGCAGAAATCATCCAATACGGGATAGCCATTGTCCCTAAAGGCTTCCAAACTATGGAAGATGAAGTAGACAAGGTATATACTGACACAGATGGGGACAATTGGCCCTTTCCGGCCATTGATAGAACTAAGGCCCCTTAGACAATTGAGGAGAGGGTCAGAGGAGACTTTGCGTAGGATAGAACATTGGTGCCGGATGAACAGCCTAATCTACCTCGGGGTTGATTTCACAACCTCCCCGTTGGGTAACGCACCTCCACGGTCCAAACAGCAGCCTAAAGGCAAGGGCAAAGGCATAGAAGGTGAATCTAGTGCCATTCAAGAAGAAGCCCCCTGAGAGTCCTCCTTCCGCAGCACCCGAGCAGGTAATAACTCTGGCTTCGCTAGAGAAAGAAGCAGAAGAGGAAGTTCCAATAGGCCCATCCACTCAGGATGTCGGCATTGCTACAACAACCAAGGTCCCTTCCGTCCCTTCTTCTTCTCTTCCTTCCCCTCCTTGAGCGACTCAAGTGACCATCCCTTTGGTCATGTCCTCTTCCCCTTATTCTACTGTTTCCCCCGCCTCTTCATCTATCTTTTCTTCCCTCGTTGATCTGTCCTCCTCCATTTCTTCCCTCATCTCTGACTCCCTTCCCCTCCTATGTCTTCCGCAGCTGCCCCCTCCTCTGTTTCTAGTCCTTCTACCATAGGTCCAGCTTGGATCTCTCAGCAGCTAAGTCAGCAAAAGAGGAAAGTTCCCATCGCTCCGATGGACTTTTCCGTGATCCCATCTAAGGGGGCGAAGAAGTAGAATCCTGTAACACACTTCTCTCAAAGTTTTGTAGGGGAGAGAGTTATGGAAATCGCATACCCCAATCCCCTCAAGAGAGAAAAAGGATCTGTCTCCTACAGATTTTACTGTGACCCAAGTCACAATGGGGACATCTTCCGAAAGTCTTCAGGAGGAGGCTCTTTCTGCAGTTGACACCCTCTGCAAGAAGGTTAAAGAGATAAAGGAAGAGAAAAGGCAACTGAAGGAGCAAAACAAATATCTGCTCCAAGCCTTACAGAAGATGGGTAGTGCGCCTCCCACAACTGCCGCCGAGACTTCTGAGCTTCTCAGCCAGGAGAAAATTAACGAGTATGCCAAAATCAGCGAGCAGGGTATGGCCGTTTTCCGCTTGGAGGAGCCAAATCCTCAAAGACAGCGAAAAAGTGATCACCGAGTTCTCCGACTTGTACCTGAACATCAGTAAGGGGAATAAAGAGCTCCAAGCGTTAGCAGGGCCCATATCAAAAGAGCTGGAACATGCCAGATTACAGCACGAGACCTTCCAACAAATGTTTGACTATTCATTCAAAGATCTGGTCAAGTTCGGCATCTTCGGCCATCCAAGGGCCCTCAACAAAATCATGTCCACTCTGGACTACTGGGTGGATCAGCTAGAATTTATTCTAGAAAAGATTGACAAAGTCAAGGAATAAGCCCTGGATGCGATGCACCAAATGGAACGAATTGTTCTTAATATGTCGTCGGGGTTACTTACTCCTTCCTTCACTTTAAGGAAAGCTAATGAAACCACCCAGATCTTCAAGGAGATCGCTTCTCAAGGAACGGGGCTAGAGGTCACATTTGATACAGAATCTATCAACAACCTATTGGCCTGTAGGGACTTCATCGGGGTTCCTCATTGAGGCGGAAAAGGACTATTCCAAACTCCCAGAAAAGCTCATAGATGAGCGGGAGACTTGTGAGGCAATAAGTGATAGGCACAAGGATCCTTCCCAGGATCAACTAGGGCCAATAATCAACAAGTTCATGGAATACCGCTCTCAATTCCATATCTCGTCACTTAAGGAGCAACAAAAGCAGTCCACCCCCTTTCGGCCGCAGGATGATGATGACGAATAGCTGCTTCTTTCTTCTTCTTCTTCTTCTTCTTCTTCTTCTTCTTCTTCTTCTTCTTCTCTTTCTCTTCTTTGTCTTTCTTTTTGGAAATATCTGGAGTGTGTTGATACAAATGATGACATCATCCATGTTGCATCATGGGATGATGTCATCCATCAAGTTGTAAAAATTCAACATGAATTTTAGATATTTTGTAAATAGTTGTTGGCTCCTTTTTGCCTTCTTTTCTCTTCTTCTTCTATATATACCCCAATACTTGTTGTATTGTGGGATGGTATGAATATCTTTCAGATGAAAAATAGAAGTGAAGAAAAAAGACTTTGAGCTTTCTTGTAACAGAAGTAAACAGTAATACAAATATTGAGACTTTGTGCTGAATAGCTGTGTTATGCATCACACCTTTCTTATGTTAGATCTATATGTGTTTATTCTGTTAGATTCATATCTACTTTTTTGTCATTTATTCATCATCAGTATTGCTTTGTTTGTTTATGCAAGTAGGTTTGGCTCTGTTTACTACCAATCCCAAAACATAAATCTTCTGACCTTTCTGCTTTGGAATTCATTTCTTTTCTTCCTTCGGACCTGCTCTTTCTTCATCCCCTCTTCCTTTCCTTTATTTTCACAGTTGGAAACACCCCACTGGGATGAGATCCCAAACCCCCGAAGGTAGAATCTGTGAGACTTGCATAGATTCTTGCTAGTAGAAATAGCAATAAACCAGTTTCACTTTGCTGACTCAAAGAGGGGGCTATGCCCTGCACACTGTTGGCTCGTCTATCCATAGATCTGTCCAGGTGACAGATTTTTGGACCAACAAAGACAAAATTTGAAAATAAAACCAAAATGTGTGGTATTTTTCTTAATGTTCCTACATCATACTTTTTCAGGTGGGATAAATTTTAGTTCTAACTCAAATGATAGGTTTCTTTCTTTTCTTTCAATTATGTTCCAACTTTTAAATTTATCTTCTTTCAACTGTAGTCTTTTCATATTTTTCAACAATTTGCTTATTTTTTTCTCTATCTCTCTCTTTCTTCTTATTCCTTTTTCTTCTCATTTCCTTCTCAGCTGAAAATATTCAGGTTTTTATATCACTTTCATATGATTCATAACTTGTTTTAAATTCCTCACTCTTTGAATACTCTTCCTCAGTTGTACGTGTACTAATAGTATCATAAACATACATTTCGCATGCATCATTTGACAATTTTGATATAGTTATTATCTTGGTTGTCTTCATGATTTGGCCAATTTTCTTTCCATTATTAATTGATTCACCTTATTTCCCTTGATATAAGGACTCTTTCTCCATCATGATTTCTCTATTGGACTCTTGTTTTGCTAGACTTGCTTAATTAATAAACACATTGGAAAAAACCACTTCTGTAATCTTACATGCATTTCTCTTTTCTTGAGTGTCTCCATGACTTGCTTGTTCATATCCAAACTTTTGAATGAGTTCACCAATCTGATTTTTACCTTCATGTAATGCCACTAACTTCTTATAAGAGTCAAATATATCTTCCAAAATCTTCATTTACTCTTGTAATGATAGTTCATCTATTCTCCAATTTCTTCATCAAATTTAGGGACTATTTATCCTGTATCTCCGCCATTTTTCAATTGACATCTTAGTTGTACCTTTTCCTTTACGTAAATTAATTTCCACTCTCTCTCATCAACAACATCATTATCTAAAATTTTCCCTTCTACTTAGCTTTCTTTGCTTTCATGACATATCACCAACTCATGACTGACATCGTGCACACTAGTTTTTATCAAAGGAATAAAATATAGCATCTTACTTCCCTCATCTTTATTTTATAGTTTTTCCTCTTTAGGTGTCACATTTAACCCTTATCATTGTTGCATGGTAGTATTTATTCCATTCTAAGACTCATATTCACTCTCAATAATCTCATTCAATGATTCAAATGCATTATCCTTCAAAGCATATAAAATAACTTGTTTACCTTTCATTTTTCTTATGCTCTTCTTACGACAAGTTATTATTAGGCTTACCTATGTTCTCTTAGGATCTTCCTCATCCCTTTTGGCTTTCTTACTTGTCTGAAAATGGTGTGAAGGCCTCACCTTATCTCTTGTTTTTTGAACTATAATTTTATCTCATCTCCTATGCATTCTTGAGATGTTGCATCCTCATTATGCTTGTTGATGTCAATATTTTGCACCCTTTTCATGCTCTTGACTACCCATAATTTTTTCTTCATGAATTTGGGTTGATAAACATTCATTACTCCACTCATTTTTCTTGCTTCATGAGTTAGTTTATATTTTTAAACATTTGATTCATCCCTTCATCTTTTACTATCTTCTTTATGTACTTGTTTCATCATGAAATTTTATTTTTCCTCCTTGTTTTACATTTTTACTTCACTTGAATTTTTAACTTTAAGAACCTCTTGCTTGATTTTTGCACCCTTCATATTATCAACTAATTTCTTAATACATTTGGGCATTACATATATATTTTTTAGTTCAAGTGTTGAAAAATCAACATTACTCTTTTTTGTACTAAACTTCATATCAAAAATTTCATCCTCATATGCATTATCAAAATTCATAATTCAAATATTTATTTACATGTTTAATAGCATGATGCATGGTCATTTTCTCTCTTATTTCTTCAATTATTTTATTCAAATATTTATTATATGCTTTATTATTAGGATATGCTGAAATGAATTCTAAATCATCATGGAATTCTAACTCATCTTGTATCTCTTCCTTGGTATGAAGAAGGTCTTCAAATTCCTATTTACAGGCTCCCACAACCTGCTCTCTTCTCCTATCATATTTATCTATCTTCATGGATTTTTTATTGCTCAATTTTTTGCAACTTTCAAGGGCTTATATTTTATCTTCCTTATGAAGTTTCCCATATATTCATACATGCACTTGAACACAACATTAGATAGAAAAATCAGGAACAAAAATGTCCCCATCAGTGCCTCTTTCTTTGACATTTTTTTCTTTTTATTTATTTCTCCAATACGTGTTTCTTTATGCACTTCTTATTTCTTATCTTGCTCCATGTTTTCCACAATGATAATTATTTTTACATATTTCTTTTCATGTTTATTACTTGGAAACTCGCTATTTTTCAATCCTTCATAGGATTTTCCCTCTTTTTTCTTCTTCTCTTCTCAAGGATTTCATCTTTTTTCTTCTTCTCCTTTTAACAAGTGAATCTATAGGCCACTTTATTCTTATTTTAAAATTCCAACCACATGTTTGGTCTCTTTCCTATAGCCATAACATATCCAATAATTTAAGCCTCTCGAAATCACTTTTCATCTCAATTATTTCTCTATCCAATTCTGATTCTTGATTCTTGAAATTTGTCTTCATGTCTTCTTCCTTTTTCTTAAGGCATAACCAATCAAATTTGTAATACATACTGCCACAAAGCCTTGATAAATTTATTCACTTTTCAATATTCCTTATCTGATACCACTATTATGTAGATGACACTCTTAAACATATCAAATTCTTTATATAGAAACTAGTTAGAGTGAAGGAGAAGACAAAATCAAGATTCACATGGATCAATTTCTTCAATAAGTACCAAGAACAAGGGTCATTTTCTAATTTTGGGAGGGATTTCCAAACTTTACCTCCATACTTGAGTTCTCTCTCAATTTTAGATTATATCCATCCATAACTTAGAACTCATTTTTTACAAATATTCATTTAATGAGTTATTAGACTGTCATGAATCACTTTCCATTCATAAATTCTTGAAAATCATTATTTGAATTCTTCTCTTTTATTTAGTTACCTTTGCTTAATATAAGTTTTATTTAATTGTTACATTGTCCTCTAATTACTGATCTAGTCCATTTCCACTCTCAAGACTTCATTAAGATCCCTAATTTTAAGGTGGTATTAATTATCATCCTTGACCATTGTCCTATTTGACTATTTTTGAATAAGTGCATGGTATTTTCTTCTTTCCTACAAGAATGTCTTATGATTCTCTATCCTTGTTCCCAATCTCAACTTCTATTACCTTTATGCTCTTCATTTATTATGCTTTGTTATAGGAAGAAGTATTATTGATAACGCCCTAAAATTTTAGTGAAAATTAACTAATTTAAGCAAGACTAACACCACATAGTTTAAAGCTAATTGCATAAGCTAAGGAATGAGACATCAAATATAAAATTTTAATGGAATGTTAAATAACATGAATATAATTCAAACCTAGCTAAAGCATGCCTACTATTATGATCAATCACTAACATAGAGCTAGATAGATCTAGGAGCAATCAAATTGGAGTTTGTTGTTACTCCAAGGAAGGTGAAATGGTCTCTCCAACACAAGACTATAATTTCATGTTTAATACTCATCTACTAACCCCATTGAAGACTTTAGGAAAGGATTGAGCTTGGCTATTAATCATATTTCTTATATGATATGCAAATCAAAGCATGGTGTAAAGTTTAAAGGTATTTGGTTAGTCCTTTTTATAGTTTTTCCTTTGAGGAAAACTTGCATCTTGGTGCATGTGGGACTAAAAGAAAAAAAGTAGATTAAGAGTTATTAATCATGATTGATCTTTTCTAATCATAATTAATGAATTATTAAGTGATTAGGATGTAAGAAGCCTTAATCAAATGCTTAGGGTCAACTAGGAGGCTAGGATAAGATTTTGAATCTTGTTGAGACATTGTGGAGAAAAGTGGGGTGATTTTGTGGTTGGAAGAGGGGTTTAAGCCAATAGTAGGGTATATTGACCATAACAAGGGAAAAATAGACTTAATTAGCTAATAATCACTAATTATATATTTTAAAGAGGATTTGGATTAATGATTCGTCATAAAGTAGCATCCTAAATGCAAAAGAGGTTTGGTAACCAACAAAGTGTTGTTAATTGGCCAAAGTGGTAAGAAACATTAGTTAATTAGAGGAAATCAATAATTATAACAAAAATGGTAAGAATGAGACTGATTTGTGTGTGTTTGGCAATAAGATTGCAAAAGTGGAATTTAGGTGTCTATAATTATCAAGGCCACAAGCTATGTTTTGATTCTCGTACTCCTTCAACCTTATACATTACCTTCCATTCTTCCATATACCAAGCGGAATTTAGGTGTCTACAATTATCAAGGCCACAAGCTATGTTTTGAGTCTCATACTCCTTCAACCCTATACATTACCTTCCATTCTTCCATATACCTTTATTAGTATTTTTTATATCAAACTATGAATTTATAATCATTGCTAGTCAACTTTAGTATCACAAGAGATTTCAACTAAATTTATATACCAATCTCACCTTTCATTCTAAACTTCTTAGCTCCTTTCACATTACCAAATTTTGAAACTTTGTACAATTCCTCTCTAAGATGTAATATAATTCTTCAGGGACTTCTGGCTATCCTTTTCTCCCTAGGATTTCTTTTGACACATCTCCCAAATTCCTACTTAGTTTTTAATTAAACATGTTTCTAGAATTAGTCAGTTTGTCAACCTCTTGTAGCCCTTCATTTCATAATTTTCTTTGATAAAAGTATTTAAACAAGGTTTCCTTCCAAACTAAGACCATTTTAGAGTATCCATTAATATTCTTCACATTTGTAGTAAGAATCTCAAGTGGTATCTTACAAGAAAATACACAGTTCCATATTCATCCTTCCCAATTAGGTCTCTAACCCAGTTTAAATAGAATTGTTAGAGAAAAGTACAAAAACCAAACCAAGAAAATCCTTTTGATCATTACATTAAGGAAATTTATTGAAATTTTAATTAATTTATATCCATTAAAATACAAATTATAGTAATTTTACCATTTAAACCCTAATTAGGGTTTCAATAGACCCGATATAGAGAAAAATTAGTTTATTTTTTCTATACTCCACTTAAACACTCCAAATCAACTTCTAAAGCTTTGTTTTGACTTTACATTCCTTTTATATTTTAACACCAACCTATGATTCTCCATAAATTCTTCCTAGACATGAGCTTTGTTTCTTTTCAAATCTATGAAACATTGTTTTGAGCAAGGATGGTATGTAACATATATTTGGTTCCTATGTTCATGAAATTATGAATTATATCATCTAATAAAGATAAAAATATATTACAATATCACTTTACCAGAGAAATACCCCAATAAATCATTTCCAAATCATTCCTATATCAAAATCAAGCATGATATACCTAGATATTCATCTTATAAGAAACCCTAAAATGAAGTCTAAAAAAATGTAGCATTCCATGTCATTGATATTTCATAAGTTACCTTTTATCAACACTTTAGTATTATAATAATCACAATACATATATAACCACATGATTCCATTTGCAAAATATAGCAAATTTCTCTTCTTACTAGGTTTTTCTTGAGAAATCCTGCAAACCATCGCTTTTATTCATATATCCTCTCTAACTTCTGAGCGTGTAAGGAATTTCAACTTCTTGGCCTCTCTCTCATAAATCCCTTTCTCTAAACTAACTTCCCCTTCTTATATTTTAATAAAGGTTCTTAAATCACACACAAATGAAGAAGTTACAACTAAGTCCTACTCCATCCATAGTGAGGTTTTCTAAACATAAATTTAACATCATTGGATAGGTAATAAGACTTCATTTACATGTCATGACATCATTTAAAACCTATTAGACGTTATAATATTTCACACCTAAGACTATATACCTTCTAGTCAACAAACTAAGGATTTAAATATTTGAAATTGCATTCTGGAGGAAAAAGCCTAAACCAACCCTCTCCATACATTAAGAGATCCAAATAGATTGAAAAAAACTTCAAATAGATTCCCTAAGATACTTCAAGACCAAATTTGAAAGTAAAACCAAATTTTTTGGTGTTTTTCTTGATGCTCTTACATCATAGTCATGGTGTCCCAAAATAATCATAAGAGGAGGAACGATGTGACACATTCATAGAAACAAGTGTGTACATGTAAGATAGGAATAGATACACAAACATGGGACACACATGGTGTCACAAGAAAATTAAGGAACGCAGGCCATATAAATCAAATAATCATATCATTGTAATTAAATAGAATAATAGTAATTCATAATCAAGGATTAAAACAATGCAATAATTAATCAAGGAAGTAATTTGTATAAGAAGTGATAATAGTACAAGAAGTGAGTATAGAAATTATTAATAATAAAAACAAATATAACAAGATAGGTTAGTTGTGCACAAACCATGTGTTAGTCATGTCATCTCAAACTATAAAAATAGGAACTATGTATATAATCAAGCGTGATGAGGAAGGTGTAAAGTAATTGTAATGAAAAAAACTTGTAGAGCATGGGAGATGCCTCTAAATATTGGTAGAAGGAGCCAATTAGACACCTATCATCATTTATTAACTTGTGTGTGTCCTACATCTGACATTCAATATACCCAATGAACACATGTGTGTAAAGATTATATATAGAATTAATGATATCTATAAACCAATGTAACAAAATAATATGTATAAATTAACGAGCTAGCCAATCAAACCATAAACATGTCCTGGTTTGTATTTTTACACATATTTGCATGTTTTTGTATTATGTGTTTAGTTGAATGTTTTTGAATTGTTATGAAAATAACTATGTACAAAAAGGGGGTAACACAAAAACTACCTAATAAGATCCTCGTGAAAAAGCATGTCATATTTAGCGGGTGAAGAAGGAATAGGCATCAAATATGTCATAGTAGAATAAGAATAATCTTATTAAAAGTATAGATGAATCTTAGTATTTGTAATAGAAAATTGCAAAGAGGGATAGACCCACCAGAATTAATATGAGTAGAATATCATAGATTTAGATTTGTGATTAAAACATAGTGTTGTAAGAGATTTAATTTTATTAATAGTGATTTTCAGTTGGTTTTGATACTCTGTTGTTATTGAATTGGTGTGATACAACATGTAATAAGTAGGGATAATATCAACGATATTAGAAAACATATTTGAAGTGTCACCCTTACCAAAGTACATAGAGGTATATACAGTGTAAGGAAACCTATTCTTAGAAATGAAGGGAGATCTTCATATTCCCTTGGGTATTTGAGAAGTGATTAAGTTTAATGATGTGTCATAATGAATAATCTAATTGAATAAAATATGCATGATCACTCTAGATTTTGAAGATGCACTCTTACAGTGATCTCATTAGAAAATTAAGTTTAATACCTAGTTGTATATAATATTTTGTGCATTGAATAGGTAGATGGTTAATAAAAAATTATTGAGAAACATCTAACACTTCTATAGAAATAATGTCCTTCTCTGACATCAATAGGGTTAAAATTTAATTATTATATATTCTCATCAAACATATCATATTGTTCATTGTCATCGTAATAGTAATTAGGACCAAAAAAATCTACATTGCCATTAGAATTAACTAGTAGCGAGAAATCATAGCTATCCTTGAAATTATTCTCTATTTTACCCCCGTTGGGTGTTTTTGTACATTCTAAATTATGTATTAGACATGTGGCGATGTTGTTGTTCCATTTTTTATTATTTCCTTTTTCATTTTCACGATAATATGATGTAGATGTTTTCACTGAGATTGACTTTTTCTGAAAGAGGTAACCCTAGATTAAATCTATGTAATGGAAGTGCACAACAATAAAGAGGATGTTAGGGTTCGTATAAAGGGGTCATTATGATCTAATTAGTTTTCCATTAACCATTCACAACTAGAATAAAGTATTAAAATTTTCAATGATTGATAAATCGATAAATAATAGCTCAAGTGCTCAAGAGGAGAAAGATACTTAGTTGTACATGAGTTAGAATAGAAAGGATATGAATGTGCAAATAGGTGGAAAATGAATATTAGAGACTAAAAATTCTTTGGCGCAAGTTTTGGGCCTAGAAAATCAGTAGGGGCATGATCATAAAACTAATGTATGGTCCAAACTGGAATTATATAGTCCCAACCTAGATCCATACAGTCTTGGACCCTTCACCAATATGGGTCTGGAAATTCCTGTGCTATTAAATTTCCTAGAAATGACCATCATTGTATGTCAATTTTTCTCACATGACTTTGGGATGACCTATAATCACCTTTAACAAAATGGAAAGCCTAAAAACTTGCATAACCCTTCATCAAACAATTAGAAAAATAAAAAGAGAAAACATATATGTGTGGTGAGGATGGAATACCCTTTACAATCAATCACATTTTCTTATCCAATCTAAATATTTTGCAAGCACTACATGCCCTCATTGCTGGGATCAAGCCTCATGTAGTTATCTTAGGTGTTTTTGAAAACATGAGTACAAACTAGTATACCCCTTAGGGGTTCCCTATTGTCTCTTGCCACCAAGGTAGAAGTCTAACTACATAGTATATAATGTACCTAACATGGTAGTAATTTGTTTTGGTGTGCCTTCGATACATGACTTAACCCTTTATTTATTGAAACCCTTGAAAACTTCTTCGAGTGAATTTTCTCTTGCTAAGACATGGCTTTATGAATTTTACATGCTTGGAAACAGAGGAATCTAGACTCTTTTACTTAGTTGAGTGATTCAAACATGTAGTAAGGACTTGTTTTAACTGATTTGCACATTTGAATTTGATTTTGGTAGATTTATAAAACTCTTGAGTTCTTTTGGAATGATATTTACAAAAGGATCTTGTAATAGTGTTATGTGAGTTATAAAGTGATATTGACTTTCTTATACAACCTTTTGTAGGTGAAAAATTATAATAAGGTCGACCCTAGGAATATGAAATGACCCAATCAAGATATTTACATTGAAAATAGAGTCATAAAATGAAAATGGTTAGGATTATACATGCTCAACCAATATTATACCCCCCATCTTGACCCTTTTTATGGTATTGGATAGGAAAGTTGAAAAGAGAAACCAAAATTTGTGGCATGAAGTACATAGGTTATTTACTACTTTGATTTGATAATATTCCTTGAATTGATGATAGATTAAAGTGTAAATATAATCGATCATAGAAGAGCTCGAGGGATAAAAAAATAGATCATGAATGTGATAATTTTTATTAGTAACAGAACATAGTTAAACTTGGCATTGGAAAAGGACAAGTTACCAAATTTTAGTGTCTACAGGTATAAGCTATATGAGAAATAACATCACCACAAAGTATATCATTATCATAACATGTATGGAGGGGCTTTAGAGGAGGAGAATAAGTAATTTTACCGATGAGAGAATCAAGTAGATGATCGTAGGTATTTTGAGGATGATTGCGCCTTACATATATGATGTACCTCTAGGTTACTGTTGTCAAAATTTCACCCCCCCAGTGTAAATTTCGATAACATCCATCAAAAGTTGCAGAAAGGCAAATAGGTCGATCCAGGAAAAATCATGAAAATCGGCTAAGTCCTAGTCCTAGGGGTAGTCGGGACATTTGGGACAAAAATGCGCGGATCGGCCGAAAAGCCTCCAGGCAGCCCAAGTAGCAGTCGGGACATTTGGGACAAAAATACGTGGCGGGCGCGAAAGGCCGATCCTGCCGAAAGAGAGAAAAAATTGGCTAACTGCTGAGAGGGACGCCTGTGGGACAAATGGGCCAAAAAGGCACGAACCAGCCGAACCGGGCGGAAAAGGTCCAGACAGTCCGAAAGCAATTGGGACAAAGGGACGCGTGGGATGCAGAAAGGCGGTTCGGCCGAAGGAAAGGAAAATCGAACTGTTTCTGGGACAGTTGGAACAAAAAGACCCGAACCGGCCGGATCGGCCAAAATGGGCACAAACAGTCTAAAGCAAATAGGGACGTCTGGGACAGAGGTACGCGGCGGATGCAGAAAGCCCGGATCAGCCAGAAAGAAGAACTTTCACAATAACAGTTTGGGACAAATGGGACAAATGGACGCAAACCGGCCGGTTCGGTCGAAATCAGCACAAGGAGCACGAAGCATTTGGGACATCCGGGATGAAAAGACGTGAAGGGCGCGAAAGAGCCAGCAGACCCGTCGACCAACCAGATCATGACACGTGTCCTCACAAGAGAAAAGTCAGAAAGTCAAAGGGGCGAGTTTTCGAGCACCGATCTGAACCAATGGGATGGTGCCACGTGTCCCAGCTAGGACCCACAGGGAAATTCCAAAAGACAGACCGCCGAGAGGTGGAGGAGAGAGAATTGCTCAGTGAATCAGAGTCTGCCACGTGTCATCCAGGTGGCAGAGCGTGGGAAGAAATTCAAAAATCTGTTTTCGCCTGTTCCGTGCCCTAAATCTTCAGATCGCCATAACTTTTGATCCAGAGCTCAGATTTGCACATTCTTTATATCAATGGAAAGCTGGTAAAATTCTCTACACGTTTCCAAGGTCAATCTTGCATTTTGGTTCAGTTTGGAGGATGAAAATCAAGAAACACCTCGGGCGCGAAATAATAGACAGAAGTAATGCGTCAACGAACAACTTTAATGCAGCAGACAGTTCGCCGCTTCTGTTAGGCAGCCCGCCGTTTCGCCAAGATCCGCCGCTTCTGCCATGATGAGATGAGTTAAGTGCATTCTGGAGGTGGTTGGGGCAGATTTCAAATTCCTCTCTCTTTTCTCTCTCATTCTTCCTATAAATTGTAAGGAGGGGCTTCTTTCTAAGTGTTGGACATTCTTGTTTTGGCCCCTCCCTTCTTCTCTTTGGCAGGTGGAGTTGTGGAGCTCAAACCTCCCATTTGAAACTGTAATGCACCTTTTCCTCTTGGCATTTTTTGCAGTGTATTGTATCAAACCTTCGGAGCAAATAAACGCATGACTGTGGATGTTTCTCAACCCTCTATGTGTTTCATTTTTGCATCCTCCTGATCTTTCACTGTGAATATGTTTATCTGTGCATGATATTGCATTGCATTTCTGTGGTCTGTGTTTAATTGGCAAAACATGTGTTCTTCATTCCTCAGTGCATCACCTCCTTAGCTTAGGTTTATTTTTATGCATTTCTCTCTCCCTGTCTCCTTGGTAGTTAGTTTAGTTTTTTTTGGGTAAGCCTCTGCGTTTCATTGGTGCATCTGAACAGAGGAATAGGAATCAGCCTTTCTCTGGAGAATCCTTTCTCATTTTTCAAGTCCCACACTTGGAGAAAGGATTCAATGTTATGCAATCACACTAGATGCCTAAATGATCAACCTAGAAACTTGATCTGCATCCAAGGGTGTTGTGATTTTGCATCAACAGTTTTGGCACGCCCGATGGGACCTAGAGGTCTCATTTTTATTGCAGCAAAGTTGATATGCATCTGCTGCAATTTTCTTGCTTAAAAAGAGCTATTATTTGCATATTTGGTGACTCCAAGGGGAAGAATCAACTGGTTTCAGCAGTGCAGGCCTGAAAGCTTATGAGAAGAATCACAAGGTCAAGAGTTGGAGAAGAAGAAGTGTTGTTTGAATACCTGAAATTATCTCCAAGAAGAAGACAAAGAGGAAGAAGGATTCAAAGGTCTCCATCTCCACCAAACAGAACTCTCTCAACTCCTCCGCCTGACAGGCCTTTCTTTCAATATACAAGGGTTTTAAGACCAATCAGAATGGTGCAACCAGTGAACCCCTATTTCAACTTCACAGGCAGCAGCCCACTTGCTCTCAATGCACAAAATCCAATCCTAGTTGTAGCACTGAAGAACATTCCATACTTTACTGGAGAAAATCAGACCACTCCTGGTGATCATGTCAAGGACATTGCTAACATTTGTGCAATCCATGAAATCGATGAGATGCAAGTAGCTGTCAAATTGTTGGCGTCTTCATTCAAGGGGAAGGCATTGCAATGGTTTAGGAGCCTTGGAGTTGGCTCTATCACAAACTGGAATCAGCTATGTATTGCACTTCATGATCAATTTGGAGAGAAGGGAGACAACTTGTCTCTTTTGGAATAGCTCACAACCATCAAGAGAGCTTCCAATGAGCAGCTAACTGACTTCAACTTCAGATTTCAAAGATCTTGGGATAGAATTCCAGTAGCAGTCAGGCCAACAGCAGAAGGTTCTTTTCTATACTACCTTAAAGCTTTAAATTCTAATATTTCTATGCCGGTTCAATCTATGGGAGGCACAACTATCCCTGCTGCTTATAGTATTGCCATTAGAGCTGAAAATTGTCTGATTCAAGCTGGCAAGCTAGCTCCTAGGCCTCCAATGCCATTATATCCAAGTTTAGAGAGCCCAAGTGCCAGTCAAGCACCTGTCTTAGCTCCTATTCCCACTCCTAGGAATCAGAGTTCAAATGAAGCTTCCACTTCATCCCCAAGTGCCCCAAATGAGCTTCAAGAAGTCATGAAGCAACTACAAAATTTAGGTAATGAGCTGGTCACACTCAAGAGACAGCAAGCTCAAGGTTTTAGACCTTCGTATCAGCCTCAAGCTCAACCTAATAGGCAGCCATATCAGCCTCAAAGACCACCTAATCCAGCTGCAAATATGAATCAAACAAGGCCTCCTGTCAATAGACCATTCCAGCCCTATAATCCAAATGCCATATCTGCCTCTAAGGCATTAGTACCAGCACAAAATAACACGGCACAAGAGTACGACTGGTGTTACCCTTGCAATCTACCTCACAATCAGTCAGCATGTTTCAATGGTGCACTAAATCAGGACTTGATGGTGCAAACCATTGGTGTTGCTCAAGATCCAAGCCAGGAGGAGAATCAACAGTAACAAACGCAACAAGAAGGACCTCCAAAAGAAACCACATTGGCAAATTGGCAAACGGAAGACTTCTGTGGAGTTAACCAACAGCCTTTTCAAGGCATGGCTGCCAATACACGGTCAAAGAAGAGAAGCATAGAATAGGGAAAATAGTCTAATCCAATTGTTTCTCAACCCACTCTTACGCAACAAGGGGTCAGCAGACCAAACATAGCTCCAAATGTGTAAAATCAGCTTAAGGTACCTGTTGCAGTGATACATGCACCCTTTCAAGTTCCAGAAAAGGTTGTACCAAGTAAGGGGCAGCAAAAGGACAGTTCATCCCCTTTCAACATCATCGATCAAATGAAAAAGACACATGTGAACATTTCCATGTGGGAATCACTGGCGATCCTAGGATAGCAAGACTTACTGCAAGCTGTAGTGGCTAACTGGTCTGCCTCAAATGTATCAAACCAGGGACATGAGAAAGTTCTCACTAATGCAGTGCAACATGAGGGGGACCAGACAAGGAAAATTTTGAAGCCTCCGCCTTTCTATGTTTCATTGATTGTTGGAAACCACTTGGTGCACAACTGCATGTTAGATTCAGGGGCCAGTAGTTCAGTGATGCCGAAGCAAATAGCGGATCAGCTGGGTTTGAAATATGAGCCAGTGCTGAAAGGAGTAGTACAGCTAGATGGAATGGTAGTAGGGACTGTTGGAGTCATCAAGGGGTTAAGCCTAACAATACATTCCTGCCCTAATGTTACAGTTTTGCAAGATGTGTCTGTGATTGACCTTCCGCCACTCTTTGCGTTGTGTCTATCAAGAGACTTCACTGCGAAAATCGGTGGATATTTATCTACAGCTTGGTCACACATGATTTTCAGGACAAGGTATGGAGCCAAAGCAACAATCAGGTCAGAACCAATTTCCAATTTCCATATTGAGCCTTATGTACCAGCTCCTATCAATGCAAATTGCTCAGCTTTTGATCAGGAGGAGTGTTCAAGTGATCTAGAAACAGGTACTAAGGTCGAGGGAATTCCTGATTTAACTTTGGATGAATGGGCAAACAAAAGTCATGAATTTGACCCATACAAGGAAATTGAAGAATCTGAATTGGGTGTGTATTGTATACACGAGGAAAATCCACCCATCCCTGACATCATTCAACCTGAACAAAAGGATGAAAACAAAGTCTGGAGATTATTCTTCGATGGTTTGAGAAGCAAACAAGGTTCTGGAGGCGGTGCAGTGTTGATTTCACCACAGGACATCAAGTATTATTCAGCTTTTCGTTTCCAGTTTTCCTGTTCGAACAACATGGCTGAATATGAAGCATTGATTCATGGACTTCATTGGGCCAGGAAAAGGGGCATAAAGAACTTGCAGGTGTTTGGAGATAGCGAGCTAATCGTCAACCAAGTTAGGGGACAACATGCTACAAAGAATGACTTGCTGAGGAGCTACAAGAATAGGGTATGGGACCTCATTGAGGATTTCGAAGCTTTCAACATTGTGTCCATACCCAGGAAGAAAAATGAAGCTGCAGATAGGCTCGCAGCAGTTGGAGTGACCTTTGATGTGGTTGAAAACATCAGAAGGGAAAAAACACAGCCACACATCCATGTGGTTGTCAGGCTAGCAGTTCCAGATAATAACACAAGCTGGCAGGTGTTTGAGAATGATCAACAGATCATCAATTTCTTACAAGAAGAAGCTGAATTTTCAGCTAGAAATCAGGATAGGCTAGAGCAGCAGTATGGGGATCAAGTAGTGCAGCTACGGACGAACAAGCTTCCTAAGGGGTTGGTAACATTGGAGTCTATCTTTAACCTCAACGACCAGTTTCGTAAGGAAAAGGCTAATATACAGGTCAAGAGAGAGGATTCAGAGCCAATTCTAGTTGGGGAAGGCAAAACACTTCAAATTGGCAAAGTGGCCACTGAACAGGAGAAATCAGATTTTATACAACTTTGCCAAGAATTTCCAGATGTCTTCGCTTGGAGCTATGAAGACTTAAAAGGATTCGATCCAAATTTGGTGCAACATACCATAGAATTGAATCCAGATACTAAGCCCGTTAGGCAGAAGCAGAGACCAGTCAACCCTCACATTGAGCCTCTAATGAAGAAAGAGCTTAACAAGCTAATTGAGGCAAGCATTATATTCCCTATCAAGCACTCAAGTTGGGTTGCGAACTTGGTTCCGGTCAGAAAGAAAAGTGGAGAGATCAGGCTATGTGTGTGGACTTCCGAGACCTCAATAGGGCATCTCTCAAGGACCATTATCCACTCCCCTTCCATGGAGCAAATATTGCAGGTTGTAGCTGGTGCAGAAAGGTTTTTCACTACTTGATGGTTACTCAGGCTTCAATCAGATTATGGTGAAAGGAGGAAGACCAGTTCAAGACAGCCTTCACAACCAAATGGGGCACATATGCTTACAAGAAGATGCCATTTGGACTATCGAACGCCGGAGCAACATTCCAAAGCGAGCTATGGATATGGCATTCAAAGGCTTGATCAACAAGACATATTGCTGATATACCTAGATGATATCACTGTCTTCTCAAAAAATGCATTGCAGACCATCTCTTTCACCTCAGGCAAGTGTTTTCAGAGATGTAGAAAGATTTGGAGATGTCTTTAAATCCTAAGAAGTGCATCTTTCTTGGCACATGAAGGGAAAGCTCCTTGGCCACATTGTCTCCAAGGAAGGATTAGACAATTGATCCAGAGAGGGTTGAAGCCATAAGGGCATCTACCATTGCCAAGTCACAAGAAAGCTCTTCAGAGTTTCCTGGGAAGGATAAACTTTGTTCGGAGGTTTGTCCCCAAATTTTGCAACCCTTGTCAAGCCCATTACGCAAAATGTTAAAGAAAAATCATGGCTTTCAAATGGAAATGGCAGAAGGCAAGGCAGAGCTTTGAAGCAATCAAAGAAGCCATCTCCCAGGCACCCACTCTCATCAACCCGGACTTTTCCAAGGATTTCATCCTCTATGCATTTGGGGGTGATGACACTATTTCTGCCATTTTGGTGCAACAGAATAAAGATAATGATGAGCAGCTGATTGCCTTCTTTAGCCAAATCCTAAATGACTGCGAATTGAGGTACTCTTTTATTGAAAAAACATGTGCTTGCAGTAATCAGGAGCTTAAAGAAATTCAAGCACCTAGTCTCAAACAATAAGATCCAATTATTGGTCTCTCATGCTGGGGTTAAGGACTTCCTCCTCAACAAGGATTTGAATGAGAAAAGGGCAGGATGGATCACCCGTGTCATGGAGTATGACATTGAGATCAAGATCACCAAGCTGGTAAGAGGCAAAGGTTTGTGTGAACAGCTCGCTTCCAAACAACCAGACAGCCCAGAAGATGAAGAAGACGTTGTCCTGCTATTACAAGATGATCAAAGATAGGAAAATGATGATGTGTCCACCCCCTGTTGGACTTAGAATATGATACATTTCCTACAGTCAGGCATGTGCCCTCCAGTAATGAGCAAAGCAAAAAGAAGGTACTTCAGATTACAGGCAGTCCCTTATGTGCTTGTTGATGGTGTTTTGTTTAAAAAGGACATCAACGGTGTTCTATTGAGATGCATTGTGACAGGTCAGATTGAGAGGATCTTACAAGAGTTCCATGACGGGGAGGCAGGAGGCCATTTCACCCCACGAGTAACAGCTCTCAAAATCATGAAAGCTGGTTACTATTGGCCTACTGTATTCAATGATTTCTACTCATGGGTTAAGAAATGCAAGAAATGTGCATTCTTCACAGGGAAAGGAAGGTTAGCAGCACTGCCCCTTCATCCAATTTTAGTAGATCATCCATTCATGCAATGGGGATTAGACTTCATTGGAGTCATCAATCCCAATTCGAGTCAAGGCCACAAGTGGATTCTTACAGCGACAGACTATTTCACCAAGTGGACCGAGGCAGTAGCGCTCAAAGAGGCAAGTGAGTCTAGCATACTAGACTTTTATGAAGGGATAGTAACCAGGTTCGGTGTGCCGACCACCATCATATCAAATAATTCATTAGCATTCATAGGTTCAAAAATTACAGAATGGGCTGTCAAGAATGGAATCTTTTTTAGCACCTCTTCAAATTATTACCCTCAGGGTAATGGACAGGCAGAGTCCACAAACAAGAATTTGCTAAAAATCATCAGAAGGACTCTAGATGAAAATCAAAGAACATGGCATACAAGGCTAAAATCAGCGTTATGGGCTAACAGAATAACACCAAAGAGGTCTATAGGTAATTCTCCCTACAAGTTGGTCTATGGGAGGGAGGTAGTATTGCCTATATCATTAGAATTGCCAGCCTTGGAGCTCATGAAGCAGCTTGAGTTATCTGAGTTCGAACCAATGGAGGTCAGGTATGCAGAATTGATGGAATTAGAAGAAATCAGAGAACATGCAGTTCAGACGATTGAAAAGGATCAGGCCGTAGTAAAAAGATGGTTTGATAAGAGAGCTAGAGCAAAGACCTTCCAGGAAGGGGACCTAGTTCTGAAATGGGATGTAGATCGGGCAAAACCAGGAAGGCATTCCAAGTTTGATGCCATCTGGAGTGGTCCCTACATGGTCACGGGATGCAAAAATAGTAATGCCTTCCAATTGTCTGCATTGGATGGAGAGGAACTTCAGATTCCGGTTAACGGAATCTATCTTAAACATTGCTACTAAGAAAGGTTTGCCCTTGTAAATATTAGTTTAGATTTCCCTTATTTCCTCTAAGTGCGTATGCACATTGTCCTGTTGTAGTTAGGTTTCTATTTCCCTAAGTGCTTTGGCTCAGGTTTCGCTGCTCTCAGGTCATTTTCTACAGTTCAGAGTGTTGCTGTAGAAGAAGTTGCAGTATCAGGCTTGTTTCAGGTTATTGCTTATAACTTCGTGCCCAATGGATCGCTAAAAGGCCACTGATCTTCTACCTAGCAGGCAGGTGACCCCGCTGAGTCGTCAAAACTGTTGTCAAAATTTCACCCCCCCAAGTGTAAATTTCGATAACATGCATCAAAAGTTGCAGAAAGGAAAATAGGTCGATCCAGGAAAAATCATGAAAATCGGCTAAGTCCTAGTCCTAGGGGCAGTCGGGACATTTGGGACAAAAATGCACGGATCGGCCGAAAATCCTCCAGGCGACCCAAGTAGCAGTCAAGACATTTGGGACAAAAATACGCGGCGGGCGCGAAAGGCCAATCCTGCTAAAAGAGAGAAAAAATTGGCTAACTGCTGAGAGGGATGCCTGTGGGACAAACGGGCCAAAAAGGCACGAACCGGCCGAACCGGGTGGAAAAGGTCCAGACAGTCCGAAAGCAGTTGGGACAAAGGGACGCGTGGGACGCGGAAAGGCGGTTCGGCCGAAGGAAAGGAAAATCGAACTGTTTCTGGGACAGTTGGAACAAAAAGACCCGAACCGGCCAGATCGGCCGAAATGGGCACAAACAGTCTAAAGCAAATAGGGACATCTGGGACAGAGGTACGCGGCGGACGCGGAAAGCCCAGATCAGCCGGAAAGAAGAACTTTTGCAATAACAGTTTGGGACAAATGGGACAAATGGACGAGAACCGACTGGTTTGGCCGAAATCAGCACAAGGAGCACAAAGCATTTGGGACATCCGGGACGAAAATACGTGAAGGGCGCGAAAGAGCCGGCAGACCCGTCGACCAACCAGATCATGACACGTGTCCTCACAAGAGAAAAGTCAGAAAGTCAAAGGGGTGAGTTTTCGAGCACTGATCCGAACCAATGGGATGGTGCCACGTGTCCCAGCTAGGACCCACAGGGAAATTCCAAAAGACAAACCGCCGAGAGGTGGAGGAGAGAGAATTGCTCAGCGAATCAGAGCCTGCCACGTGTCATCCAGGTGGCAGAGCGCGGGAAGAAATTCAAAAATCCGTTTTCACCTATTCCGTGCCCTAAATCTTCAGATTTCCATAACTTTTGATCCAGAGCTCGGATTTGCACATTCTTTATATCAATGGAAAGCTGGTAAAATTCTCTACACGTTTCCAAGGTCAATCTTGCATTTTGGTTCAGTTTGGAGGATGAAAATCAAGAAACACCTCTGGCGCGAAATAATAGACAGAAGTAATGCGTCAACGAACAACTTTAATGCAGCAGATAGTTCGCCGCTTCTGTTAGGCAGCCTGCCGTTTCGCCAAGATCCACCGCTTCTGCCATGATGAGATGAGTTAAGTGCATTCTGGAGGTGGTTGGGGCAGATTTCAAATTCCTCTCTCTTTTCTCTCTCATTCTTCCTATAAATTGTAAGGAGGGGCTTCTTTCTAAGTGTTGGACATTCTTGTTTTGGCCCCTCCCTTCTTCTCTTTGGTAGGTGGAGTTGTGGAGCTCAAACCTCCCATTTGAAACTGTAATGCACCTTTTCCTCTTGGCATTTTTTGCAGTGTATTGTATCAAACCTTCGGAGCAAATAAACGCATGACTGTGGATGTTTCTCAACCCTCTATGTGTTTCATTTTTGCATCCTCCTGATCTTTCACTGTGAATATGTTTATCTGTGCATGATATTGCATTGCATTTCTGTGGTCTGTGTTTAATTGGCAAAACATGTGTTCTTCATTCCTCGGTGCATCACCTCCTTAGCTTAGGTTTATTTTTATGCATTTCTCTCTACCTTGTCTCCTTGGCAGATTAGATTAGATTCTGAGAAAAACCCTCTGCATATTTTCGTGTGCACCTGAACAGAGGAATAGGAACCAGCCTTTCTCTGGAGATTCCTTTCTCACTCTTCAAGTCCCCACACTTGGAGAAAGGATTCAATGTTATGCTATCACACTGGATATTAATATGATCAACCTAGAAAACTGATCAATATCCAGGGGTGCTGTGATTTTGCACTAACAAGAAGTTAATATGTATCTAAAAAATCTCATAAGTGTGATGGTTAGGAATTGCGATGATTGAAAATTTCAAGCTTAGGAATCTCATTGACTTGAGGCTTAGACTTGTAACTATACGTAACAATCAAATTTAACTGGGAGTGTTAACTCTCATATTAGAAGTTGACACTAAACCTTCTAAAGCTACGTAGAGCAGCGGTTACACAACCACCACGAAGGTTGCGTAACCTCTGCATATAAGGTAGACCAAAGATTACACAAATTATCAAGGAAAAACTCAGGCTTAAGGGGGCTGAAAAATATTATTTTAGGGCATGCCCACCTTAGGAAAACTAAGAAGCAAAGAAATACTAAGGTTACATAGACAAGAAAAAAGTGAGGAAATGGGATCTGAATTCATAACTGGGATTTTAGGAAACTATGTAATTTCATCATCATTGGAGGAGTTTTTTACTAAAGATTCTGAATATGTAGCACCATACAATATTAATGGGTGTGTACAGTTTCCCACATTAACTATTATCTCAATGTGTGTTTAATTTTTTGATTAAATCTATGCTTGGAACTGTATATGTAGCTGCATTCATGGTTAGAGTAGACCCATAGATTGAACTGGTTCAATTTGAGGATATTTAGACCTCTATGTTAAAAGTTTGAAGAAGTGTTGATTCACCCCTCCCCTTATTAACAGGATCATGTGATTTCCAACACCATCACATTATTTTCATGGCCTCTAGGTATTCTACTTTGGAGCTAGTCTAAGTGACTGATCAGATGTTCCATATTCAGGGTTATCATATCAAATCATATTGGTGATTTTTTATTAAAAATTGAATTATTAAACCCTATTACAAGACATAAGTAATGTAAATGGTATGATATTCAGCCTTGTTGAAATACATTAAAGCCGTAAGAAAATAAGTATGTAAACCTTATGACCAATCCTGAGCACAAGAGAGGGTGCTAAAAATTAACTAGCTAATTTATGTGAAATATCTGAAACTGGATATGGGTAAGGAGAAGTGTTGAATAGGATGCCATTGTAACATCATAATTGATCTCTGTCAAACTTCTAAGGAAGCTATCACAAATTTTTGTTGGATCAAGGGCACCCACAATCTAGGACAGTGGCATTTAGGCACTGATGAAGGTGGATCTAGAGATGCACTATGACCCTTATAAACAGAAATGTTAGGATATGATTTCTGACCCTATGTTGCAAAAGTGTTTCAGTTCTTCCATGTCAAGTTCACCTGATATTCAGTCTATGATCGCCGAAGGTACCTGATAACCTACGAAAGATGATATTTTAAACTCTATACACAGCTCTCACTAATTGCACCATGTCAAACCTACAAATCATAAATGAGATGTATCAAGGGGAGTCATGCAGTTGACCTTGAGAATGCAAGGGTCAACGAGTGTACTGTACAATTTGAGCGTATGTGCTACATAGTAGTAGAAATCCGTGAGAGTTCTTGTGAGCTGTGTGTAGAAATTGGCATACTAGGATTCTCCTTGTATTAAGAAAGCACTAGATAACCATAATAGATTTGCTAATAGTTGATGTAACAATATGTTTAGATGAAATAAAACAAACTTCTCCTTTATATTCTATGAATACTGCAAATACATGTAGTCCCTTATTCCTTAAATGGATGCAAGATGGATGTTTTGAAGTGCTTTAGGTGCCTGGCTATATATAGGAGTGTGTCAATATGCTTAGGTGGTAATAGTAATGCTTATAAATTTGGTCCCTCATTCTTGACCACATAGAATCAATTTGTATTTAGTAAGATGATTCCCTAATGATCATGGGAAACTTCCCCTTGGTAATTGATTGGCTAGAAGGTTGATTATAATTATAGTGGAAAATAGAAATCCCAAAGGCATATATGAAATATACCCAATAATGGATCAAGTAACCCCTAAAGACAAGGGTCAGGGGCACCCAGAGGGTGTAAGAAGCGCCTGGGCGTTGTTATCCTGATGACCTAAGCCAAATAGGCTAAGGAATTGATTAATGAAGTGCGCTCACCAAATGATTTTTAGACCAAAGTTAGAGTTTTTGATAAGGATGGTTCGGGTGTGCAAGACCAAATAGAAATCTAATGTGACGATTAAAAAAGGAGGACAAAGATTCTAGGACTCAAATCTAACAATGTTTTCTTTCTTAGAAATGATCATTGATAAGTTGCTAGTATGCTTTAAGGGAACCTATTAAATGTACTAAAACATGTGAAGATTTGAATGTCTACAATTTTCCCCCACTTTATGCTAGTCTAGAAGATGATATGGGTGTGATAGGGGGATGAAAGTATCATATAGATATGTGTACCTTATGATCCTATAGAGACTGCATTGTGGTCAGGACTGATATCGTTTTGAGTGGAAAAGTGAACCGTAAAGTGAAACATTGATTTTTCATCTTATTGAAAAGAAAGTTCTGTACCCTAGGGGTCGAAGTGTATGTAACTTGCTAAGTACCTATGTAAATGTGCTTGTATTTGCCTGATGTATAAACACTTATTTTTGACACTATACTTGAAAACCACAAGAAGTGAACTAGCTCGAGTCAAAGTTCTGTATCTTAGAGAGATATCCTGCAGTAAAAGATGCATAAGTATGGGTAAAAAGTGTGTACAAGTAGTGATACACTACCTAAAGTGTGCAGCTGACTGTAAAAGAGTGCCTCAATGGATAGACATAGTTGTCTACCTAGAGATGTTATGAACAATAATATTTTCTGAAACTTGATCTCATGCTAAGTATGATTTGAATTTACTGGGCTTTCTAACATCATATGCAATTTAATTTTGGACTAGGCTCATGTGAAGAGAAAGTGTTCGAGAGAGAGGTCTAGTGTTTACCGTCCTTGGACCATGGGTTAGAGTGCATCAAACTTATGTTGGATCTAGTCCTAATGTTTGTTTCTACTTTAGGGAAGTTCCCAGGAGGTTTTTTCTTGCCTTTTAGTGATTTAATACTTGAGAATACAAGGTGAGAGCTAGGTAAATCCCAGGTGAAAATGAATGTTCTTAGACTTGCTTATATAGGGTTATGTGGATATATTGTTGTAATTAAGTGTTGACCTTTCGTGGAGATAATGACCCATTAATGTATAAAAATTTATAATTGTGTGTTACATGGCCCATGATGAGGACCATTTGCACACAACCAGACCATTGGATGGTTTGATCATTATTTAATGGTTTGGTGTCAATAAATAAATACAATATTGTGGAGCTATTTACATGTAAAATAAGGGAGTAATTTTGTTTATGTATTGTGACTAATATGGGAATCTTTTGTAAGTGGGTGATTTTTTCACCCAGTGTAATGAGAACAAGTCTTGTAATATGACTAGGGATGGATTGGGATATAGAATTTAAACTCATAATAGGTTCACACTGTCACGAATAAAGGGATTAAGACAATATTTAAATTATCAAGTGCACGTAAATTACCATATTTAGGTTGTCTACCCCATGTTAGTCAGCCACAAATATATTTGTATCTAATATAAGTTAAGGGTGTAGAAATCGAGTGTACCCAATTAATTAGAGGCAAGAAATTTTTCAAGTCATTCCACAATTAACTCTTTTCCTTTCCTGTTATTATTCAAGGTGATTTAATATCCTCTATAGTTGAGTGACCCAAATATATCTAGGGATTCATCATTCAAAGACATCCTTCCCTCCCTTTAGTTTATGAGGAATCTAGTCTACACATTAAAATTGTCACTTATTATCCAACACATTTCAACATTATTCTAAATTCTTTGGCTGATCACTCTCCAAGCTTCCTCATCTTATCAGGGCTCATTTTAGGATACCTCTAGGAAATCTGAAGGTGGAAAATCTCCTAACGAATATTCCCTAAAACCAATTTCGCAGAAACAGGTGAATTTTATGGGATTTTTTTACATCATTTTTCACCTTATTTTTTAGACATGCAACAACAAGTTT
Organism: Taxus chinensis; assembly: GCA_019776745.2. Classification (NCBI taxonomy): domain Eukaryota; kingdom Viridiplantae; phylum Streptophyta; class Pinopsida; order Cupressales; family Taxaceae; genus Taxus; species Taxus chinensis. The sequence goes on from CM034151.1 coordinate 810,063,939, forward strand.
ACTATCATATGACAAAGATCTTGATGTCAGGAAATAATAAGGTCATTGTTGTGAGATACCAAGGTTTACTATCATACAACAAAACAACCTTGTTTTCACACGTCAGAAAGGGTGTTGTCTGAAAAAATCCTTGCTGATGCACGACAGTCACCTTATTCATACCTGACAACAAGGTTGTTGTCATACGACACTAAACTTGTTGTCGCACGACAACAAACTCACTGTCGTATGACTAAAAATACAAATCTCTTATCGTGCATCTATAGCCTCATGTATTGTGTCAACAACACATGATTTTTTCACATCAACAACCTCATGTCATGCGTCAACAACTTCCTATCGTTCGTCAACAACCTTCTGTCATGGGTCAACAACCTGCCCTACAAGTTCACGATACGTGATATGCTGGGTACCCTCCGTAAGCTAGTAGTTAGTAGTATACTACTTGGTGAAATCACCTAGGTTTATATAGGAGATGTTTTCAAGGGGTTGGTGAAGCCGACCCGTAAAAAATATAAACTATAAATTTTAGGCGGATAGGACATTGACCTACTCCAAAAAAATTACCTTTTGAATTTTTCCTAAAATGGAATATTCGCCAAATTACGAATATTCGCCACTAAAGAAATCCCTACATCTTATAGATTTTTTTGAGAACTTTAAATGTTAATTAGATAAAAACATACATTAGGGATTTTCTCTCTCAACACTTTACACATCAAACACTTGGTGTTAGACTATAATTTTTCTTACTCTCATTTTAATGGTATCTTAGACTATCATCATGCCTTTAGAAATTCCTGTCACATCAGTACAATCATCTCTAACTTAAGTATTTTTAGAGATATTTGGGATGTGTTCCTTATTTTTATATAGGTTTGTTTCATATAGTATTATCATGCCAAACTTATTATTTTCCACCATTCTTTGAAGAATACTACTTGTGGAATGAGTATTAAGGCCATTAATATTCCAAGAAATGAACTTCATTAAATGGACTTAACATAATTGGTGCTTTCCATGATATCATCTAATTTGGGTTGATTTCCTACTATGATATATACCATTGCATGCCATTTTGTCTTTTCTTTCACTTTTTCACTCTACCATCCAACTACTGTTATTTTTCTTATTGAAATTCCCTTCCTTTTTTTGGATTGACGAATGTATAGGCTTATGTCTCCAATGCTAAATCAAATTATTCTTTGAGATCTTGAATGTATCTGTCTTATCCTTTTGTTTCTGCATTCTTAATAGTTAGAATTATTTATTTCCTATATTACATAAATGGTGTTTCCTTCTCATTGAGTTCACCTATACTTCCTCAATGAGTTGTATATATGAATTCCTTGAAACCATAATCTATCAATATGTCCTTGTTTTGTTTCAATCTATTTTCCTAATGAAAATAAGGTATATGGAACAATTTCAATATCCTCTTCCTCTTTATATGAATTTTTTCCTTTTACATTGTTTTAATTAGGTTCATTTTATTCATTCATATTTCCTTTCTTTCATGAAGACATCATTGTCCTTTTGTTATAGGTTTCCTTTCTAAAGTGATGGTAACTACTTGATCAAATGTCCATATTCATAACATCTAAACATAATGCTTTTGTAGTCCAAATCTTATCCAACACATCTCTTCATCCTTATGGGTGATATTTTTGGCATTGGCTTACTAAGGTCTAGTCCCATACAAACCATGGTATAGTCTGAAAGCTCCTTCTCATGATTTAGCTATGAAGTATCCATAACCTTTCCCAATGCATTTTCCATGGTGTCAAACACATGTTTTAGCCAAAAAATATTGATCGAGTGTAGATAATATGATTCATACTTGTGTCATTGTTGGCATTTTTTTGTTCATTTGAATATGATATGTTATTGCTTCATAAAAATTCATGCATTTTTGAAGAAATAGGGATCACTTCTAAAAAATGTCTCCATGAGCTTCATTCACAAAGTTTTCTTTGAAATATCCCCCTGGCACAAAAATTTAGATCATATTTCCCTTTTTTCCCAAATACTTTGAGTCCATGCATGCAATTCCTATACAGAGACTTGATCTACCATAAACTTACATACTAGTGATTCTACCTTGTAGGTTAAAAATATTATTTAGGATCCCTCTATATCTAAGAAAACAATAAGATTTCCATCCATCGTTAACATGCATGGATTTTTAGCTTTAACTTATTAGTCACATTATTTTTCCAGTCACCTCCATTACTACTTTAACCTCCTTGTCTAAGGTTGTCCCTTTTGATCCAACCACTATTTGTTTTTTGGTGAATATTTTTGGGGAATGGAATCCTCCCATTTCCTTGCACATCCCTTTATCTCCCACCAAATTTTCTTCTAACTTGGTTCAATATATTTGAGAAAATATACCCACTTCAAGGCTACCAAAAATTTGAAACCTTAGTAGAGCTCTTTTTTGTCAATCTTTTTGAATGTTTCCTTATAACACAATTCTAAAAATTAGGGTTTTGTGAAAATACAACAAGAACTCTAGAATCTTATGATGAATAGAGTCTAAGCTCCGCAAAAACCATCGAGTCCAATTTTTTGAAAAATTGAACCATAAAGAGTATATTTTTAGCATAATGTAGTTAGATGAAACACATTTTGATGATTATGTTTGTTAGGCTTGGAGCTCTAAAAATCTCACCATTTTTTTAGAAATTTCCTTCGATCACAAGGAAAATCATTTTTTTTCCTTTCCCTAAGTGTGTAGTATGTTTAAAGATTAAGGAAACCAACATATGTTTTGGGGATGTAGTGTCCCCAATGGACACAATTTTATTCCCAAATGGATTTTTTGCAAAAACCCCAATCTAAAGAATAATTTCTAAATAATTTATAAAATATTACAATGCAAATCTGAATTGTATACATGCATGGTGACTTGCATGGGAGATGAAAGCCACTCAAATCTAATGTAAAACCACACAATATTTAACTCAAACAACTCAAAAAATATTTCAAAGATGAAATCATAAAAGAAATATCAGATTCAGTCTTCAAAATAGTTTGATTTTATTTTATAAAAAACTATAGACAACTATCCTCAGACACAACTGAAAAGTACTAAACCCTTTAGCTAAAAATTGTGCATGTTGACTGATCTGGCGGTGGTTGGCATGTGGATCAAATAACCTACATTTGAATCAAATAACCTAGACGTGGGATCAAATAACTGACATGTTGATCAAATAACCTCTCCCTGACACTAAACAAACCCTTAAAATTCTCTGAAAACTGTGACTAAAAATTGAACTACAGTAATGCTCCCAAATAGCAAACTAGGGATGAATCTTTCAGTACCAACGATTTATTTGATAGCTAGGAGTGGATCTCTCTCCACCGAAGCTAAGGTTCCTGTAGAATCTTACTTCCACAAGTAAAGAGTACAACCAAAAAAATATCCAAATATTTGTATGAGTGAATGCATGAATAAATCCTCTACAAGACCCCCAAAGGTATATTTATTACCCTTTTCCTCCAAAAAACTCTAATCACACCCCTTTGGGAATTTTCTCATAAACATAAATATAAATTAAGTGATTTTATTATACACATACCAAAAAGTACACTTAAGATTTTCCAACGAAGAAATAGAATATAAAGTACCACCTAGTTGACCATCACTTAAGTCAATGACAAAATACAACATAAAGTGAAGGTGGTAATAAAATAACCCATACCCAATAACCTCCACGTCTTCAGTCCCTTGGGCATGACCAAAGATAAGAATGAAATAAGCCTCTAGGCCTTTGGCATAGGAATGGGGACATTACAGGGACTTGCATTATACCAAATAATAATCAAAATATCTTGATATTTGTGAGGCCCCTCAATGATATATAATAAAAATCATCACACCAATGATTGCATTAATTCATCAAATAGGAAAACTAGTACACTAAAGTTTGTCTCTAACATGAAATTTAATATTTAAATAATGAATGCTCAATTGATTGCTTCATTTTCTATATGCTTGTAAATTCTCAATATGCTCATGAAAATAATAATTGAATTATCTAGCTTTTACTCGATTTCTCTTAAATTTTGTGTAATCATTGGATGCCTAAATGAACTAGGGTGCTTGTATATTTATAGATTAATAGATTTCAAAATTGGACCAGGAAATTATTAGTTAATAGAAATGGGGACTTGGGTCATGTTATCTAAATTCCATAGTCAGGAAGATTCCTGCATTTTCAAAACTTTTCTGGGAGTCGAGTCTTCAGCAATATGGAAAATACATAGCCATATCATAAGGAAAACAGCAGGCTCGCAGTTGATGCCAAGTGTCCAATTGGCACAAATTCAGAAGTTAAAGGAGGGAATAAAGTCTCGAAAACCCACCAAGTCAACACATGGAGTCAACTATGAGGGTCCCACCTGTAGGGATTTTTTACATTATATGCAACAAGGCTCTTTACTTACCCAAAGGAATAAAATGATGGGATCATAAATGATGCCAAGTGTCGGCACATCGCATTTCCAAAGGCCCTAAATAAAATCATAATCATAAGGATGTGCGGGCCTTCCACATGGATCTTGCGACAAATGGGTTCTAAGTTCAAAGCAGGTCACAAAAGGTGACAAGCCCATGTATCACGTATGAGTAGTAATGAGGCTTATCTGCAAGTTTAAAATGCTTGGGATATTTTTCAAAAGATTAGAAGTAAAGGTTCATTCAGCTTCTCACTTCAATAACGAAGTTAATGTGTAGTTCCATGTGAAGAATGCAAGCCTACGAATACTTAATTTATTCACCTGCATTCAAAGGGTCATTTCAATATAATGACAAAATAAGCACTCACTTGAATCATGAGCCCGGGGAACCAATGCACAAAAGATCAAAAGATCTAGTTATGTAATAAAGAGCTAAAGGGATGTTTCTCAAAAGGATATTCCATCTCAAAAGAGTCAGCCGCAAGATAGTTAAAGATGCATTAAATAGGCCTGGCTCTCACTCTTTCAAAAGGGAAGATAGTGGTAAAGTGTGAGAAAGATCCCGAAAAATATGTTTCTATCACTTTGCACCATTTATCATAATTAAAAAGTGATTGGAAAGGAGTTCAGAGAATTGTATTTTACCTCATTCTCCTCCTATATATTTTAATTGAAGGTTTTCAAAAGATACTTCAAGAATTAGTCAGTTTTCTCCTGTCTCAGTTCCTCTTCTGTAAAAACAAGGGGCTTAGAGCTCTATCCTTCTTTCTAGGTTTTTATAATAGCAATATTTCTCTTTTTTATTATAATACTCCACACAATTTTTGGAGTAATATAATATGCCCTGTTGTGCATTTTTTCCATCCTTTACATATCTTTGTTGTCTCTGATCACCTTTATTTTCACATAGAAACTGTGCATATCTATAATGTTATTACTATCTTAAAATTTGTTCTTAATTACTTTGAGGTAGTGTTCTGTGCAATATTCTCTGGCCTATGGTGAATTTTTTCCACCCTTTTCATTCTTTCATTGTTTTCTCTCTTCAGACAGTTGTGTTCTTGATTGATTCCTTGGAAGGCTTGTTCGGCGCATCGCCCCTGTTAGCTTTTTATGTTTTGTTTCACTTTTCTAACCCTCACCTCACCCCATAGAGAAGAACCAGCTTCTTTAAAACTTAGAGGTCACCTTAGGGTGCATGTCCCACCAACCTAAGGTTTCCTATGAATCTTACGATCCATCTCCATAAGGAAAAATGTCAACAGTTTTCATGGCACACCCGATGGGAAAACTCGAAGTGGTATTTTATCATTTCATCAATTCGGTATGTTCTTGGTAGAGCTCAGCCTCAAATGGAGGCACTTGAAAAACACATCTGGAAAATCCACATGGTCTGACCAAATCATTACAAGAGTTTGTATACCCTTCCTTCATCTATCTCCATTCATCTTTCTTTATGTGTCTTCCATTTCTCTTCATCCTATAAAGTCATGAAATCGTGACTTCATTACCACTAGGGGATCCACATTTTAAGTGATATCATTAGCATCTAAGGAGTGAAATTCCTTCCTCAAAGTGGCAGCATTACCAATTTCAAAGTCACCATGGTAACCTAGATGATAAAATTCAAAAGTAGTTTTATTATAAAGCCAATCAAGGACACGGGTACACGCCCAATGACTACAAACAATTAGAGGATGCTTATCTACTAGAGAAGATAAAACAAATATAGGTAGGCATGGTTCAATCTCAGGCTACAGAAAAAATGAGAGGCATTCAGAATAGAATGTAGGGAACCTTGTCCATGGGTCGGCCCTATGCCTAGGAACTACAGACCGCACGGAAGAAGTTTAGCTTCATAAAGGAAAAACTGCCTCCACTTATGCATTGGATCAAAGGTATTGAGACATATGGGAAAATCATGAGACAACCTTATCAATGGGTAGGTAAATCACCAAATTTTTGTTCATTTTCTGCCCCACCCCAATCTTTACCTTGTCATACCACTCCAAATGCCAAGTTACCTTCTCCATCTCCAAGCCATCTATTCCACCCGTACCCTTTCTTCGAGAAGCTATACTCCCCACACCAACAAGAAAAAAATCCAAATCCAAAAGAAAAGGAGCATATGGTGTGAAGTGATACAAGTTCAAGGGACCCTAAACACAATCTAGGTGCTCGAAATGCTACGGACTTTCCCCCTGCTCCTCCTCTTCGTAGATCAAAGTTTCTGGAAGAGTTTGGGCCAACGGGATTCATATTGCAAGATGAAGCTATACATGATGAGAAATTTTCAAACTCAAATTCCATCATACAAGAGGGGGATACCTTGGCATATTAGGAGGATGATAATCTTGATTTCTTATCATATTTGGGGGGATGTCTTAATGAATAAGATCCTGTAGAGATTACATCCTTTTCCATTTCATGAACCTCACAACAAAATTTTCCTACTGCTCATGAACATTCCTCTGCACCATATTCAGAGGCTCTAGAAATAAGTATCATTAAAATATTTTTACTTTCAATGAAAGAGCTTGGATTTTCTAGAAAAGATGCTAAAAAGGGAAGGAGGATAGGGATGACATCATTCAGGGAAAACTGTAAAAAAGAGCCCCATTTCAAAAGATAAAATCTAGGATGAAGGGAAGAAACACATTACTGGACCAAGCCCCTCAACAAGATGGTATTCATTAGGACCAAGGAAGATGCCAACACCAGTCATGATCACTTCATAGCATGAGGACAATCTTCAAAGTCCCAAGGGTCAATTTCAACACCTCGAACCAAAAGATGAGCATCTTGTGGAGGTATTCATTCTGTTTTTTGATTCTGTGGGTGGAAGAGTGAAAGGTAATTGTTCACTCTTATTACAGGCCATATCCATTGCTAAATTAATTACATGGCCATGATTTATAAAAAAGGGGAAGCTATTTTTCTCTACCAGTTTTAGGCTTTGTTTAGCTTTTACCAATCCAATTAGATTAGGAGTAGGAGTATATTACTTTCAGCCTAATAAGTGCTTGTGCACACTCTACATGAATCATTTGAGGCATGTATGTTTTTGTCTTTTGTACAGGCCCACATTTATATTACTCTGATGAGAGGCAATAAACTCTGCAAGGTTTGCAATAGGAAAATTCATAGTTGTCTATGGTGGTTGCAAGCTTCACTTCGAACAAATGAAAAGTAACTAAAATCAGTCAGGAGATTTTGTTGGCTTGTTCTTCAATTTTCTACTCTCATAAAAATAAATTACATAGTTTTTATTATGATATTAGGAATGCGTAAGGATCAACCAGTAGCTACGGAGGCTCCACAATGTTCAAAATACTATGAACTAAGGTTTGGATCAGCTCTAACACAGTTCCAAACCCAATAGATAGCGGTATATTGTGGGTTATTTCCATTTAGCATGCTAATGGTCCTTGTGAGATGCTAGACTGTTATCTAAATTCCACAGCCAAGAAGATTCCTGGAGTTGAGTCTTTAGCAATATGGAAAAGACTTAGCCAAATCACAAAGAAATCAGTAGGCTCACAGTCGATGCCAAGTGACCAACTGGCATAGCTTCAGAAGTCAAAGGAGGGAATGAAGTCTCAGATACCCATCGGGTCTATACGTGGAGTCAACTATGAGGGTCCCTCCTAAAGGGAGTTTTTATATTATATGTAGCAAGGCTCTTTACTTACCTAAAGGAACAAAATGGTGGGCTCACGATCGATGCCAAGTGTCAGCATAGCATATTCCCAAAGGCCCTGAAGAAAAGCATAATCATAAGGATGCACGAGCCTTCCATGTGGATCTTGCGACAAATGGGTTCCAAGTTCGAAGAAGGTCACAAAAGGTGACAATCCATGTATCACGTATGAGTATTTATGAGGCTTATCTGCAAGTTTTAAATGCTCATAATATTTTTTGAAAGATCAGAAGTAAAGGTTCATTTGGCTTGTCACTTCAGTAATGAATTTAATGTGTAGTTCTGTGTGAAGAGTGTGATCCTGCTAATACTCAATTTATTCACCTCCATTCAAAGGGTCATTTCAATAGAATGACAAAATAAGAACTGCTCGAATCATGAGCCTGGGAACCAATGCACAAAAGATCGAAAGATCTGGTTATGTAATAAAGAGCTGAAGGGATGTTCCTTAAAAGGAGATTCCATCTCAAAATATTCAGTCACAAGATAGTTTAAGATGGATTAAATAGGCATGGCTCTCACTCTTTCGAAAGGGTAGATAGTGTGAAAGTGTGAGAAAGATCTTGAAAAATATATTTCTGTCGCTTTACACCATTTATCATGATTGAAAAGTGGTTGGAAAGGAGTTTGAGAATTTTCTCTTACCTCCTTCTCCTCCTATATATTGTAATTGAAGGTTTTCAAAAGATACTTCAAGAATTAGTCAGTTTTCTCCTCTGTCTCAGTTCCTCTTCTGTAAAAGGTAGGGGCCTAGAGCTCTAGCCTTCTTTCTGGGTTTTTGTAATAGAAATCTTACTTCTTTTCTATTGTAATATTGTGCACAATTTTTAGAGTAATATAATATGCCCTATGGTGCATTTTTTCCATCCTTTGCATATCTTTGTTGTCTCTGATCACATTTATTTTCACATAGAAACTATGCATATCTACAATGTTATTACTATCTTAAAATCTGTGCTTAAGTAGTTTGAAGTAGTGTTCTATGTGATCTTTCTGGCCTGTGGTGAATTTCATCCACCCTTTTTAGTCGTTCCCCATTTTCTCTCTTCAAACAATTGTGTTCTCGATTGATTCCTTGGAAGGCTTGTTCGGTGCATCACCGCCCATTAGATTTTTATGTTTTGTTTCACTTTTCTAACCCTCACCTCACCCCACAGAGAAGAACTAGCTTCTTTAAAACTTGGAGTTCACCTTAGGGCATATGTCTCACCAATCTAAGGTTTCCTATGACTCTGACGGTCCATATCGGTAAGGAAAACCGTCAACAGGTTTTCTTGCACACCCGATGGGACAACTCAAAGTAGTCTTTTATCATTTCATCAAGTTATTCTATTCTTTGTAGAGCTCAACCTCAAATGGAGGCACTTGTGAAACATGTCTAGCAACTTTGTGTGGTCTGAACAAATAATTACAAGAGTTTACAGACCCTTCCTTCATTTGTCTCCATTCATCTTTCTTTTTACGTCTTCCATTTCTCTTCTTCCTATAAAGTCATGAAATCATGACTTCATTACCACTAAGGGATCCACATTTTCAGCGATATCATCAGCATCTAAGGAGTGACATGCCTTCCTTAAATCAGCAACATTACCAGTTTCAAAGTCACCATGGCGACCTAGATGAGAAAAGTCAAAATCAGTTTGACTATAAAGCCAATCAAGGACACGGGTACACGCCTAGTGACTACAAAAAATTAGAGGATGTTGATCTACTAGATAAGATAACACAAATATATGTAGGAATGCTTCAATCTAAGGCTATAGCACAAATGGAGGCATTCATAACAGGATCCAAGGCACCTTGTCCATGGGTCGGCCCTGTGCCTATGCACTACAGCCCGCAGAAGAAGCTTAGCTTCTGTTGGCTTGGAAATTTGTCTTTAGGGAAAATTTAGGGTTTTCCTCACCAACACTATGGGAATTTAAGTCCCTCTACTTTGAATGGTGTAACTTCCATATTATGCATGTAAAACAGGTAGATTCAATGGTGGTTTTTCAACCAGAGATCCATAGGGGCACTCCACTAACCCTATGGCAAATCCTAAAATTTCTTGTTGGGATAGAAATTGGTCTAAGAGTGGGAAAGGGAGTGGGAATGAAGGCAAGAAGATAAATGATGGATTTAGGATATCAGATGCCTGCATACATTGATCATAAAGTTTATCATATGCATTTAATTGGAAGAAGAACAAATTTGTAACACCCTAGCTACAAGACTGAATAAAACACATTGCTCACAAAGTACCAATTCATTTCTCCATCAAAGGGACTTTAAATTCCTTCTTTTCTTATTTCTGCAAAAGTAGAAACTTGTAAAATGAATGGAAAATGGAAGAAAATCACAAAGAAGGAAGAATAGAAGAAGATTAACTATCGTTTTTGTCCTTTGTTCGCAAAATGCATTTATAGTCTCCAAATTCAATTGTCAACCCATAAAATGACTTTCAGAGCCCATGAAATAGCTCACACGAGGTAGTTACAACTTCCTTGAATGGTCAAGAAGTAGTTACAAATAGATTTAATCATTTGGGTCGTTTCAAATTTTTCTTTTGCAGATAAACAACCATGGCGAGGGAAAACCAGAAATTCATAATGATAACTGTTACAAACTTTTCCAATTTGAATATGGATCATCAAATTGCCTTTTAACTTTGAATTCAAGCCATCCACGTGGCATAAGGTGATTGGAGTGGCCATGGGGAACACCTTTTCGTTTTACAACTTTTTAGAATTTTGGCAATTCAAAACAATTTTCTTCGTCGGCCCACTTTGACTTTTCAACGCAGACACGTGGCCTCTCTTGATTAGAAACAGAGTCATGGCTCGATTTAGAACATTTTGACCCTTTGTTGGAAAAAAGTTCAAAATCACAAAATCCTTCATTGGCCCACACTCCCGTGTTTACTTGTCAACGCTGGAAGGACACATGGCACAATTTGATTGGCTGCAGAGGTCACATTAATCTTTTTACTTTTAACCCTGAAGGCTAAAAACTTGAAATCCTGTCGAAGATCCATCACCCACTTTGACTAGTCAACAAGGACATGTGGCATCATTTCATTGGTGGCAAAGCCATGGGTAGATTCATCTTCTTTAACTTTTAAGACCAAAAGGACTTAAAGTTTTTAAGTCTTTCACCTGCCCACATTTCCCTGCTTTGACTTTTCAACTCAGAAATGGACACATGTCAGCATCCATTGATTTTTGGGCTCGAACCTTATTATTTTCTCTACTCCACTTGGGCTCATAGATCTACCATCGCCAATTACACTTTTTGCCAAAAAAGGGAAAAATGGACAAAGAAATCTCCTCAGCCCCGCCGATCCACCTTGGGAAAAAAATGCAACTTAGGTCTGTCGAGCCATATCTTGCAAAATACAACAAGTTAGAACAGCTTCTTTACCTTTTTGGAAAGGGGAAGAAATTTCCCATCTAATGAAGTAGGTTCCAAACATTTTGAGCCCTTAGAAAGAACCAAAAATTCAAAATACTCAAATTTGACCATTTTCAAAGGGGACAAACTCAAAAATTTAGGGTTAGACTTGGAAAAATGAAGGAAATTTTTGAGGGGACAACAGTTGGCTCTAGCTTGGGGATATGACATGGCTTGAGCATAGGAGAAAACATGGCATGAGGATCCAAAATCACAAGTTTTAAAACATATAACATTGACCAATGCCTTATCCATTGGGCCTTGCAGAGTCATGTACAACTTCTAAGGAAAGAGAGAAGGAAGAAGAGGACACACAACCAAAAACACACAAAATAGAAAAGGGGAAAAAGCAAAACTATGGTACAAGGTGAGGGACAAAAATCACTTTCACTGATGATATAGCTTCAAATATTTCCCACTCCTAGGTAATCCTAATGGAGTTCCATCCAAGTATGATAAGATAAAAACATTCTCAGCACAAGTTCCATGAATTTGAAATGGTCCTAACCACAAAGAATCAAATTTTCCATGGTTGCCCTTTGGTTCTCTTCTCTTGTCCCAAAGTAGGATAAAGTCTCCAACTCTGAACTCTCTTGCCTTGGTCCTTTTGTCAAAGAGTTTCTTCACTTTCAGCTGATGTTCCCTGATTCTATCCACCACCTGAGATTTGTTTTCTTCCAACTTCTCAAGAAAGAGGATCCTTTTGTCAATGGAATCTTTATATTGGCCATCTTCCACTGATTGAAAGCAATTTGAGGGCTGGCATTTCAATTGTGATGGGGATCTCTACTTCAACTCCATACAACAACTAAAAAGGTGATGTACCTATGGCCTTCTTGGGAGTGATCCTATCAGCCCACAATGCATCATACAATCTCTTGTGCCAATTCCTTTGATTCTCATCAACAAGCTTTCGAACAATGGTCACAATGTTCTTGTTACTTGACTCAGCTTGACCATTTCCTTTTGTATAGTAGTCAGAAGAATGGGCTAGAGAGATTCCAAAACCATAACAGAACTCTGTCGGCTCTCTTGAAGAGAAATAAGTGGCATTGTCTACAAAAATCTTTTGAGGCACTCCAAAATGGAAAATGATGTATTCTTTGATGAAACTACATACTACTTCAGAGCTAGCTTGTTTGGTTGGAATGGCTTCCACCCATTTGGTGAAGTAGTCTATGGCAGTGAGCACATAAGTATGCCCAGCACTTGAATGAGGATTCAACACACCAATGAAGTCTAGCCCCCATTGTTGAAATGGTTCTTCAATGATCATAGGCATGAGTGGCAATGCAGCTAACTGTGGTTTTCCAACAAATTGTTGGCATGCTTTGCATTTGGAAACCCAATTCTAAGTATCAGCAAAAAGAGAAGGCCAATAATACCTACCTCTAAGAATCTTGTGAGAAGTGACCATTGCTAAGAAGTGTCCACCACATGCTTGGTCATGATAGGACTTAAACAACTTTCCTTGTTGCTCTTTATCAACACATCTAAGGAAAAAACCATCCATCCCTTTCTTGTAAAGTGCATGATTCCAGATCACATACTTGGTTGCCTTTAGCTTGAGATTCCTTCTTTGCTTGTAGTCCAGATGAGAGGGAAATTCTCCATAAGTGAGTAGAAAGGTAATATCTACATACCACTCATCAGTAGTGGTTACAAAGATAACTTGTGGTCAGTCTTCTGAGCAAGTTGAGCAAGTATCATCTTTTTCAACTTGCTAAACTTTGAGAGTTTCATCTTCAGCAATCAACTTGCACAAACCATTTCCTCTTACCATATTAGAGGGACTAATCTCCAGATCATACTCTTGAGTCTTTACAATCCAATTTCCTCTTTTTAATCCAGGATCTTGTTTTGTTAAAATGGACTTGATTGCACTTCTAGGGACCATCACCACAGTATGAGAATTAAGGATGTAGAATCTGAAGTTCTTCACAGCCTTGACCACTGCATATGCATGTTTTTCCAATTGACTGTAGTTTATCTCATGCTTCTTCAAAGGGCAGCTCATGAAAGCAATGGGTGCTTCCAAACCTTCATCATTCTTCTAGACAAGGACAGCAGAGAGAGTGTAATCTAAGGCATAGCAGTACATGATGAACTCCTTGTTGAAATCTGGAGATACAAGAGTTGGAGCTTTTTAAATAGATCTCTTGATCTCTTCAAATGTAGTTTTCCCTTCATGGCTTCATTTGAAACTTGCTTGAGGCTTCATCATGGAGGTGATGTGCTTTGTCAATTCAGCAAACTCAGGGTCAAAGTGTGAAGAAATTTTACCTTCCCAAAGAATGAGTGCACTCCTTTCTTGCTGGTGGGAAGAGATAGTTCTTGAATGGCTCTTACCCTCTCAGGGTCAATATGTGCTCCATGTTTGTTCACAATGTGCCCCAAAAACTTGCCTTCTATGACTCCAAAGATTCATTTCTTAGGATTCAATGATATGCCATGTTTCCTACACCTTGCAAGAACTAGCTCCAAATGACAGATGTGCTCCTCCCTTTTTCTTAAAAATACTGTGAGGTCATCAAGGTATATGACAATGCAATGCTTTAGATCTTTGAAATCCAAGTCCATTGCTCTTTGGAATGTGGCTCCTGCATTGATTAGGCCAAAAGGCATTCTGCTATAGGCAAAAGTGCCCCAAGGGGTTGTGAATGTTGTTTTGCTACAATCTTCCTCCACCACTTTGATTTGGTTGTACCCTGAAAACCCATCAAGCAAAGAGAGCATCTCAGATCTAGTGACTTCTTGCAAAATGTGATCCTTGATTGGTAGAGGGTAGTTGTCCTTGAGTGAGGCTTGATTCAAATTTTGAAAGTCAACACATATCCTTATCTCACAATTTTTCTTCCTCACTGGCACAATGTTAGCCACCCATGTTGAGTGATGAATGGGAAAAATGATTCTAGCATTTAGCATCTTGGTCACTTCTTCCTTGATGATGTCAGCAATCTTTGGGTTATAGGGCCTTTGCTTCTTCCTGAAGGGCTTAGCACCTTGCTTCAAAGGAATGGAATGGTGCATTTCCTTGGGTTGGAAAGATTTGAGTTCTTCATAGGAGTAAGCCAAAAACATCAGAGTACTTCTTGAGTAGAGCAACAAACCTTCTCTTTTCTTCAGGTGAGCAACATTTGCCAATGTTGACCATTCTTAGATCTTCTAAAGTACCAATGTTTTCTTTATCAAAATCAGATGGACACCGAGAAGATAGCTTTTCTTTCTCCTGAATGAATCTGTCATGTTTTGTCAAATAGATCTTCCAAAGAGACTAATCCTTTGGGAATCTTGTTACCTTTCAGTCTGATCATACCTTCATCATCAAATTCTTCAATTCCATCAATTTCTTCTTCAGTAACAGCTTCCCTATGAGGATTGACACTTCCTTCAAAGAAGAGATTATTGAAATTGTCTCTTTGCTCTAAGAAGGTCAAAATTTGATTGTCATCATTGAATACCTGCCAATGATTTGCATTATCAGGTACACTAGGTCTGAATACCATCTCAATGGTCACTTTATTTTTGCCAAAACAAGGATGAGGTGTCAATAAGGAGGCTGACACTACAAGAGAATCATCCCTTTCATTTTGTTTCCTTGGAATGGCTTCAATAGAGAATGCATCAAAGGATTCAATGCAATCCCAAACCCTATTTCTGTAATGTCTTAGCCTTGGGTTCTTCACTTGATATTGCTAGCAAATTTGCTTCACTATCACCTCTGCATCACCAAGGCATCTCAACTTCTTGATTCCCATGTCTTCTACAACACTCATGCCCAAAAGGATGGCTTCATATTCTGTTGTATTGTTTGTGTTATCAAACTGTATTTTGTAGGAAAAAGGATGCATTTCCTTGGAAGGGGAAAACAAAACAACACCAGCTCCTGAGCTTTCCCTTGAATGACTGCCATCAAATTCCATTGTCCAAATCTGATCTCCTTCTTCCTCCATGAGAAGTGGCAAGTTTTCATCCTTTTGTGATGTGAGAAAGTAGTTTCCTAACTCAGAGTCTTGAAGAAGGATGTTGGCTCTTGGATCATCAGACTTCTTCACTGTGAATTTCATCTTTCTTACAGGAAACAACCTCTTCATTTCACCTTTGACTGGGATAGTTGCAGATGACCAATCCATTTTTATCTCTCCACCTAGGTCTCTACAAAAACTTCTGCTCAAAAGCATGCCAAAAGATGTTGGGATGTCTGCCACTAAAATAGTTAGGAGCACCTTCTTATCAGGGAAGTCAGCCAGAGCTACTTGTGCATCCTTTATTCTTCCAATCAGTGGCACTTATTTAGATTCCATTGAATAACATGCTCCATTTACTTGGGTCAGGGTTAGGCCAAGGGAATTTGCAACTTTGAGTGGCATTACATTATCAGAAGCTCCAGAATCAATGATACAATTGTTCAACTCAAATCCATTTATGAGGAGAGACAAATAGAAAGGCTCAACCCTATTTGTTTTGGAAGAATTGAGAGCTAACATGTTTTGAGATGGAGGTGTGGATGGTGTTAGGAGAAGTCCTTTAGAAATGGAACTTGAGGATATAGGGCTACTACCTCAGACTGCATTGATGAATCTATCAAATTGAGCAGAGTGTGTTTGTAGGTACTCTATCTCTGAGAGTTGGACTTTGGTTTTACTTGCATGTTCCACAAATTCAAATGGGGCAATGTTGGGTGAGGAGGAAGTTCCTAAAGTGGAGGAGGATTTACATGGTAAAGGCCTTGTAGGAACCTTGAATGCTTTGGATGGTAGATTCACTCCCAAAGGTGAAGCATTCAGTTTAGCAGATGGTGAAGGTGTAGCCTTTGGTTGAACTTGGGGTATTTTTGTAGAGACTCCAATGGAAGGGGAAGTTCTCTTAACAATTTGAGAACTAGAAGAAGGAACAAAATACTTACTTGGTATAATAACATGATCCTTGGCAACAACCAAGTCTAGTTTTTCTTTAGCAGAATCCATGGAAGGTGGTAATGGAGAACCTTTACTAATGACTCTCTTTTGTGTGACCTCTGAAGTGGAATCTTCTTTGGCCTTCTTCTCCTTTACAACCATTGAAGATGGAGTGTTTTTCTTGGACTGTGCTCTGGTGAAGACAACACATGAGAAGCTTGGGGCTTCCTCATCATCTTCATCATCATCAAACTCAAACAGGCCATTGTGCATATTAACTTCTTCAACTTCTAGGTAGCTTTCATAGTCTTCTACATTTTCTCCTTCAAGTTCATCAACTTCAGCTTCCTCCCTTATCTCTCTGGTATCACAGATAGCATTGACTGGTGGTGCTTCTAGAGCAAGTTGATGAGGAGTTGGTGCAATCCTTTTCCTATCAAGGAAATTTTATCTTCTTGGAGCATTTCTCATTGTGATTTGTGACAGCTACTTCTTCAAGGCAACTAGATCATTTGCCATTTTTCAGAACATTGGGTCTATTGTGACTGAACTAGAACTTTGACCCTATTTTGCTTTCCATTTGGGCCCTTCACCTTTCCAGAAAGGATTAGGTCATCATCAGTCTCAATTGCAAAGTCTTGAGCTTCCCTCAATGTTCTTGGTTGGGCTCTTCTAAGGAAGAAACCAACTTCTGATGGAAAGGCACTGATGAAGAACCTCTTCAAGTTGTTTTCAGGAGGAACTACATCTTCAGGGATTCTTCTTTTCAATCTATCAAACCTTGCTACAAAATCTCTCATGGACTCAGAGACTTCTTTCTTCATCTGAACCAATTGAACCAGCAGATCTTAGCAATCTTCTGTGCTTTTGAACCTATGTTCAAATGCACTTCTTATGTCATCCCAACCAGTGATAGATCTTGGGGAAGCATGTAAAACCATTCAGCAACTTTCTCTTGGAGTGACTCCACAAAAATTCTAACTGACACATCTTCATCTTCAACCCCCAACACACCACAAGCAGTGATGAATGCTGCTACATGTTCTTCAGGGAGTTGAGAACCATCTCCCTTAAATTTGGGAAAATTCTTTCTTGAACCTCTTGGCAGATCATGGAGTGGTTGTTGGAGATCAAGTGGACCAGTGTTTCTTCCCCATGGCACATTTGGTCTACGTGCTTCACGTTCATTATCACCCATTCTGTTTCTATTTCTAGCTTCTTGAGTAGCTAGGGCTGCTTCTCTTTCCTCTGCCTCTTCTTGGAGTCTTTCAATCTCCTCAAGTTGAGCCCTAATCACTTCTTATCTTTCAAATTGAACTCTCACCTCTTCTTCTTCTCTCTCAAGCTCTTCAAAAGTAGGATCAATCACTCCTCCTTATCTCAACTGCCAGCCATACCTTCTGTCAGCCAGCTTGAAGGCTTATTGTCTTCTCTGAGGTGCCAAGATTTGTCTTTTCTCCTCTAACTCAAGATAACAAGTTCTTCTTCTTGGTCCAAGATTCTTGAGGCAATAGAGTAATGATTTACACTCTATCCTATTATGCCAAATAGCCTCCCTTAGGTCTGAAATGATATCTTCTTGAATGTGAAAGAGCAAGGTAGGTCTCTCAACAGGAGGGTTTGTAAGAATAGCCATGACTTGTATCCATGTGGATCACAAGAAACTTCAAATTTTCAATAAACTCTAATGATATATTATGACCTTGTGGTCATTTCTAGGGTGCAGATGCTGCAAAATCTGCCCCACGATGGGCGCCAAAACTGTTGGCTTGGAAATTTGTCTTTAGGGAAAATTTAGGGTTTTCCTCACCAACACTATGGGAATCTAAGTCCCTCTACTTTGAATGGTGCAGCTGCCATATTATGCATGTAAAACAGGTAGATTCAATGGTGGTTTTTCAACCAGAGATCCATAGGGGCACTCCACTGACCCTATGGCAAAGCCTGCAATTTCTTGCTAGGATAGAAATTGGTCTAAGAGTGGGAAAGGGAGTGGGAATGAAAGACAAGAAGATCAATGATGGAGGTAGGATATCAGATGCATGCATACATTGATCATAAAGTTCACCACATGCATTTAATTGGAAGAAGAACAAATTTGCAACACCCTAGCTACAAGACTGAATAAAACACATTGGTCACAAAGTACCAATTCATTTCTCCATCAAAGGGACTTAAAAATCCTTCTTTTCTTATTGAATCCAAAGCAGAAACTTATACAATGAATGGAAAATGGAAGAAAATTGTAGAAAGGAAGAATAGAAGAAGATTGACTATCATTTTTGTCCTCTGTTCACAAAACACATTTACAGTCTCCAAATTCAATTGCCAACCCGTACAATGACTTTTAGAGCGCATGAAATAGCTCACAAGAGGTGGTTACAACTTCCTTGAATGGCATCCAAGAAGCAGTTTCAATCAGATTTAATCATTCGGGCCGTTTCTGGTTCTTCTTTTGCAGAGAAACGGCCATTTTGGGGGAAAACCAGAAATTCATAATGATAACCATTACAAACTTTTCCAGTTTGAATATGGATCATCAGATTCCTTTTACAACTTTGAATTTGAGCCACCCATGTGGTAGAAGGTGATTGGAGTGGCATGCGTGGGGAACGCCTTTTCGTTTTATAACTTTTTAAAAATTTTGGCAATTCGGAACAATTTTCTCCGGCCTGATTTGGCCCACTTTGACTTTTTAACATGGACAAGTGGCACCTCTTGATTGTAAATGGGGTCGGCCCGCAACTCGATTTAGAACATTTTGAAATCTTTATCCCTTTGGAAAAAATTTCAAAATCATAAAATCCTCTGTTGGCCCGCACTCCCGTGTTGACTTGTCAATGTGGACACGTGGCAACAATTTGATTGGCTACAAAGGTCACATTAATCTTTTTACTTTTAACCCCGAAGGCTAAAAACTTGAAATCCCACCGAAGATCCATCACCCACTTTGACTAGTCAATAGGGACACGTGGCACCATCTTGATTAGTGGCAGGGTGTCGGCTTAGATTCATCTTCTTTAACTTTTAAGGCCAAAAAGACTTAAATTTTTAAAATCCTCCACCGCCCACACTCCTACTTTGACTTTTCAACTTAGAAATGGACACATGTCAACATCCGATTGGTTACGGGGCTCAAACCTTATTATTTTCTCCGCTCCGCTCGGGCTCACGGGATCCGCCATCTGCCAATTACACTTTTTTCCAAAAAAGGGAAAAATGTCAAAGAAATCTCCTCAGCCCACCAGTCCGCCTTGGGCAAAAAATACAACTTAGGTCCGCCGAGCCATATCTTGCAAAATACAATGAGTTAGAAAGACTTCTTTACCTTTTTGGAAAGGGGAAGAAATTTCTTATCTGATGAAGTAGGTTCCAAACATCTGTTGAGCCCTTGGAAAGTACCAAAAATAAAAAATACTCATATTTGACCATTTTCAAAGGGGAAAAACTCAAAAAATTAGGGTTAGACTTGGAATAATGAAGGAAATTTTTGAGGGGACAACAGCTTCTTAGAGGTAAAATTGCCTCCACTTATGCATTGGATCAAAGGTATTGAGACATATGGGTAAAGAATGAGACAACCTTGTCGATGGGTAGGGAAATCACCAACTTTTTGTTCATTTTCTGCCCCACCCCAAGCTTTACCTTGTCATACCACTCCAAATGTTGAGTTCCCTTCTCCATCTCCAAGCGATCTATTCCACCCTTACCCTTTCTTTGAGTAGCCATACTCTCCACACCAATAAGAAACAACTCCAAATCCAAAAGAAGAGGATCATATGGTGGGAAGTGATACAATTTTAAGGAATCATAAACATGAGCCAGGTGCTCGAAACATTGCAGACTTCCCCCTGCTCCTCCTTTTTCACAAATCAGAGTTTTTGGAAGAGTTTGGGCCAACGGGATTCATATTGCAAGATGAAGTTATACATGATGAGAAATTTTCAAACTAAAATGCCATCATACAAGAGGGGGAGACCTTGGCATATCAGGAGGATGATACACTTGATTTCTTATCAGATTTAGTGGGTTGTCTCAATGAAGAAGAGACTGTAGAGATTACATCCTTTTCCACTTCATCAACCTCACAAAAAAAGTTTCCTACTGCTCATGAACATTCCTCTGGACTAGATTCAGGGGCTCCTAGAAAGAAGTATTATTGAAATATTTTTTCTTTCAATCAAAGAGCTTGTATTTTCTAGAAAAGTTACTAAAAAGGGGAAGGAGGATAGGGATGACACCATTCAAGGAAATCTATAAAAGATCCCTGTTTTGAAAGATACAATCCAAGACGATGGGTAGAAACACAATCCCAGACCAAGCCCTGCTAGAAGATGGTCCTCATTAGGACCAAGGAAGATTCCAACACCAGTCATGATCACTTCATAGCATGAGGACAATCTTCAAAGTCCCAAGGGTCAGATTTCAACACCTCGAACAAGAAGATGAGCATCTTGTGGAGGTATTCATTCCTATTTGCTGATTTTGTGGGTGGAAGAGTGAAAGGTAATTGTTCACTCTTATTACAGGCCATATCCATTGCTAAATTAATTACATGGCCATGCTTTATAAAAAAGGGAAGATATTTTTCTCTACTAGTTTTAGACTTTGTTTAGCTTTTACCAATCCAGTTAGATTAGGAGTAGGAGTATATTACTTTTAGCATAATAAGTTCTTATGTAAACTATGCATGAATCATTTGAGGCATGTATGTTTTTGTCTTTTGTTAAGGCCCATGTTTATATTACTCTGATGAGAGGCAATAAACTCTGCAAGGTTCGTAGCAAGAAAATTCATAGTTGTCTATGGTGGTTGCAAGCTTCACTTCGAACAAATGCAGAGTAACTAAAATCAGTCAAGAGATTTTTTGGCTTGTTCTTCAATTTTATACTCTCATAAAAATAAATTACATAGTTTTTATTATGATATTAGGAAGGCGTAAGGATCAACTAGTAGCTATGGAGGCTCCACAATGTTCAAAATATTGTGAACCGGCGCAACTTCAGAAGTCAAAGGAGGGAATGAATTCTCAGACACCCGCCAAGTCTACACATGGAGTCAACTATGAGGGTCCTGCCTGAAGGTATTTTTTACATTGTATGCAGCAAGCCTCTTTACTTACCTAAAAGAACAAAATGGAGAGCTCACAAATGATGCCAAGTGTCAGCATAGCGCATTTCCAAAGGCCTTGAAGAAAATCATAATCATAAGGATGCACCGGCCTTCCACGTGGATTTTACAACAAATGGGTTCCAAGTTTGAATCAGGTCACAAAAGGTGACAAGCCATGTATCACGTATGAGTAGTTATGAGGCTTATCTATAAGTTTTAAATGCTCAGGATATTTTTCAAAAGATCAGAAGTAAAGATTCATTTAGCTTGTCACTTTAGTAATGAAGTTAATTTTTTGTTCCATGTGAAGAGTGTGAGCCTGCGAATACTCAATTTATTCACTTGCATTCAAAATTTTGTTTCAATATAATGACAAAATAAGCATCGCTTGAATCATGAGCCTGGGAACCAATGCAGAAAAGATTGAAAGATCTGGTTATGTAATAAAGAGATGAACAGATGTTCCTCAAAAGGAGAGCCCATCTCAAAATATTTTGTCGCAAGATAGTTAAAGATGCATTAAATTGGCATGGCTCTCACTCTTTCGAAAGGGAAGATAGTGGGAAAGTGTGAGAGAGATCTCAAAAAATCTGTTTCTATCGCTTCGCAGCATTTATCATAATTGAAAAGAAATTTGAAAGGAGCTTGAGAATTTTATCTCTCCTCCTTCTCCTCCTATATATTGTAATCGAAGGTTTTCAAAAGATACTTCAAGAATTAGTCAGTTTTCTCTTCTATCTCAGTTCCTCTTCTGTAAAAGGCAAGGACCTAGAGCTCTAGCCTTCTTTCTAGGTTTTTGTAATAGAAATCTTGCCTCTTTTCTATTGTAATATTGTGCATAATTTTTAGAGTAATATAATATGCCCTATGGTGCATTTTTTCCATCCTTTGCATATCTTTTTTGTCTCTTATCGCATTTATTTTCACATAGAAACTATGCATATCTATAATGTTATTACTATCTTAAAAGTTGTGCTTAAGTATTTTGAGGTAGTGTTTTGTGCAATATTCTCTGTCCTGTGGTGAATTTCATCCACCCTTTTTAGTCATTCTCCATTTTCTCTCTTCAGACAATTGTGTTCTCAATTGATTCCTTAGAAGGCTTGTTCAGTGCATGCCCCCCATTAGCTTTTTATGTTTTGTTTCACTTTTCTAACCCTCACCTCACCCCACAAAGAAGAACCAGCTTCTTTAAAACTTGGAGTTCACCTTAGAGTGTATGTCTCACCAACCTAAGGTTTCCTATGACTCTGACAGTCCATATCCATAAGGAAAACTATCAGCAAGTCCTCAGATCTGCTAGGGTTTTTCTTACATTCCTATGATCATGTTCATTTTTTACTTAGGTCTTATAACACTTGTATCTTATCACTGTTAGCTTCAATTGATTTTCATAGCATTTTTGGCATTTATTCCACATGTTTTGGGTGGCACTTGCCTTTATAATGGCCTCTAACCCTCCAATTACAACATCTATTGCAAACATTGGTGAAGATGGCTCCTAAATGCATGAGTAAATTTGTCCCGAAAGTGTATGACAAGGTAATGATTCTGAAACCCCTCTGGATGTTTCCATTGATATTTCTTTTGTTGAGCCTGTGGTTCTGTTTTATCATAATAATTATTTGATATCATACTTATGCGGTCGTATCTCATCTGTTAGAGTAGGTATTTACCTTATCTCATGTTCACCTAGGTATTTTATTTACCTTTATTGTATTTATCCTCACCCACTTATGTGTGTGGATATTTATTTTATCTTATTTAGATATTAGGAGATATTATCTAGTTATTAGGTATAGTTCTTTTCCTTGATCTATGGTATTGACTAGTCTTTCCTTGATCTATGGTATTGACTAGATCCTTGATGTCGATTTCTCTCCTAAATATATGGTCTTGACTAGTTCTTTGATGACTAGTTATGTCCTTGGTTTATGTCTTGATCTACGACCTTGACTGGTTCATCTTATTGATCGTGGTATTTTATTAGCATCTGTGTTCTTGGCTTGTTACGATCTGGTTATTGTTCCTTTTATCATCTGAGTAATAATTACAAAATTAGATCAAGAACCATTAGGGGACAGTTGGAATCTAGGTCACTGGTGTTCAGAATCTCACTAAAGGTTTTTACTTTTTTACCTTTTGTGTGTCATCACAATCCCAACTTATTTTACAGTGTTCTGCTTATTGGTATATTGGAAACACCTTGTTTATTCTATCTACATGGACTCTCGAATTTAACCCATCTAATCAGGTTTCCCTTTGAGTTCCTGTCTAGGTGGAGTTACTAGGTTTGCCATTAAATCTTTGGCCTTTTTTGAATGATGTTGTTCAACCCATTGGCCGTGTTATTTGTCATGAAACTGACTGTTTTTTACACGCGTCCACATAAATGGGTTTTTGTTGAGTTTGATTTAGCCTCAGATCTGTAGGACCACATTGACATCCAAGTTGGGTCTATGCGTATCTCATAGAAAATTGTCTATTTCAACCTACCCAATACCTGTTTTTGTTGGCAAGCTTCTGACCATCATATTCGCGATTGTCCTCTCTCTCAACGAGCCAAGCTTGTTAACACTCAACTTACTCCTGGTTCGTAAATGGATGTCTCTAAGGAATGGACCATTATGGCTAATAAGAAGGGTGTTGGTGGTAAATACACTTCTTCGGTTCCCCCACATTCTTCTAGACAATAGTCATTTTTGGATCCCTAGCCTCATGTGCCATCTCAGCCTGCTCAGCCCTCTCTACTTATGCCAAGCCATCCAACTCCACAAAAATAGAATTCTGGGACGGTTTCTACCATGTCATCCTCCCAATGTCATTCCCATAGTCATCTTAGAGAGAAATTTTTGGATGCATCTAGAAGAGGCAAGCCTAGGCGTCGCACTAATTTGACAGAGCCACTCAGTTCAAACCAGTCTATTTTTCTTTCCAATAGGTTTTCCATTTTAATCTTGGTAGATATGTTGCAGGATGGGTAGGGGGATGAGCTAATCATGTCTAACCTTCCATGAATTATCTCTCATGGAATGTTAGAGGACTCATAGAATCCTCCCGAAAATATTATGTGAAGCATGTTTGTCAATTAATTGGTAATATCAATTATATTTGTTTGCAAGAAGTTAAAATTACAGGTTTCCTTCTTCAAACTACCTTAATGTGTATTGTGTCAAACTACATGCATTATTTTTCCTCTCACTTGGAAGGAAAATGTGGTGTTTTATTTCTATGTCTCCTATATTTTCTACCATGATAACTACCACGGGTCATGATCCTGATAATCAGGCCATGTGGATTATTCTAAATCTTAATGGCTTCTCGCTTGGTTTTTTAAATCTTAATGCACCTAATGATGACCTGGAAAGGTTGGTGTTATGGCGTTGGTTAGGTGATAATATCCCCCTTTCTTATTGGATTTTTTACGGTGATTTTAATATGGTTAAACATCTTGAGGACAATATAGGGTCCCTTCCTATGCATTGGTGCATTGGAGAGCAAGAAGCTTGGTTTTATTTTAAAAATAGGAAAATTTATTAAAGACCCATTTTTAAAAGGCTATGTGAATTTACTTCTCAAAATTAGTTACTTGGTCCAATTTTTGAGAAGGACCCGCACGTATTTTGAAAAGGCTTGATCATGTCATGATATCTCATCAACAGATTTTTAACCTGACAACCAATGGTGACTCTCCGGTCACCACCTGGCCTAATATTATTCTGTCAGATCATTATCCTATTAGGTAAACTAGGTTAATTATGCATTGTATTACCTTAAGTAATTAGTTTAATCACTAAGGTAATTAGTTGTTATATAATTGTTACATGGTTATGATAGTATAACCATTATATTTGTCATTTTGTGATGTCTCATATGTATATTGTAATTTGGTTATATTTCTATCACCATATTGTTATTCATTATTGTGTATATTGTTTCACCTATGCAATAATCATTTTGTTTGTACTCGGTTGTATAATACCTATAAGTATTGCATCCATCTCTATTGTACTTGATTTGATTGAACATCAATATAATTGTCAAGATTTTTTCCCTGTTCTTAAATTACATTTGGTAGTAGAGTAGGTTAATCTTACATGTGGAGAATTGAGGAAGTTCCAGAGAGTGTTGAGGAAATTATGAGAGGGCACTAGTGTTTGAGTGATCCAGAGGAGCCACCTACATTCCCTCTATCCCAACCCTTGCATTCCCATCTCTCAGTTTGTTTCAAAGCAGGATAGGAGAGCCTCTAGTTTAATCTCCAGGTAAAAGAAAAAGCATTTTTTTTACACTGGTTCCCCCTGCACTAGGAAAAAAAATGTTCTGGAGCTAATTATGATTTTTAAAAAAACAAAATCATCATAATAAATAAATAAATAAATAATCAATTTTTCCCCATTAGGGGTTTTGTCACTAAAATTTAGTGATATTGTTAGCCATAGCTAACACTAGCAACTTGCTAAAGTTGTAGGTGAGCTATTTGAAGAGTTTTGACTAAGATCTTTGAGCTATTAGTGAGTTACCCACATAGTTTCCTACTGGTGAGTTGCATTGTCTTTGTTTTGAGCTGCTTGATGGGCTGACGTGTTGAAGGGTTTACTACCAAGCCGTGTGGAAGATAGGTGTGTTGCACCAAGTTAAGGACAATCAAGTTGGAGCATATGAAGCCACTTTCCCCTTTAGTCAATCCCTTAACCCATCCACACAAAAATTTTGAGCCATCGATTGAGATCCTTGATACATCTCTGAGTCACACAAACTGGGCTATTCAAAGATGGGGTCGTTGCAAATTTTGGCCAAACTCCTGCACACAAAGTCTTTGCCATAAACGAATCTACACTTACCTACAAGAAAAATATCAACATCACTCAATAGGTTGAGACATCACCAAGACCTACATGCATCAAATCGATCTCCCTACAAAACAAATTCACAAGTGGCCAACACAAAAATGGTTGTCACTCTGCAAAGGAAAAAGAAAAAGGAAATAGATAGAACTAAGATCCACTTTGAGCGGAAAACCTAAACTTCCCAAAAGCCACATGGAGTCCTCCAAAGTCACCATGTCGATAGTTAAAAGGTTAGAAATTTGTTATTATATATATATATATATCACATTGCATTACATGCGAGTTGGTTGTTATATTGGCTAGTTGGAAAGTCTTTGGGGAGGATAGTGAGGAGTTTGACCCCCGCCCCCCCCCCCCCTCGACCTTTGTTAGTAAAACCTTTTCAATCGATGAATTATTGCATTTGGAATCCCTTTTAGCCAAACCGTTATCTTTAGCGGCAGATATAGCGGTAAAACCACCACTAAATTATTTAGCTATAACTAAACCGACTACCAAAGTTAGAGGAGGAAAACCCTAGATTTAGGGGGGGAAATTTTATTCTCCCATTTAGCTCAAAATTTCATTCTGAGCATATTTTTCCAAAGGAGGGGTAGCTAAAATTGTACTTTTTCAATTGTTTTTTTTTACATTTTTTATCTCTAAGAGCCATTTTTCAGCTCTAGAGGCCACCAGGACCTCGCAAAACAAAAATTTGTTTTTCCTGTCATTCAATTTTTCTACATATTGGATGTAATTGTATTTTTTCAATGGATTGAAATAATTTTTAGGATGCCATATTCAAATTTAAACATTGTAACTGCTAAAAAATTACAGAGATTTGTAAACAAAATCAGTGAAATTTTGGTTCTATAACACTCACGAGATCTTCGGATCTCTTTCGCAGCATTCGGTATATACAGTGCCTCTGGGAAGCGCTTATGAGTAAAGTCATCATGACTACTATTGCACTTAACACCTAATATCGTTACAACAACATCATATAGGCATCGTCCCTATAAATCAACGGGGAGTAATAAGGACATGGTGCACACACATTTGAGCCATCCCATCCATGTATGTGAATGATTGCATGACATAAATCCAGAACACTGAAATTATCTGAGTATATAGATAATTTACGTGTGCATATGAGGATATTTCTTTGATTCGGTGTCAATAATCACATAGACCCCTTTCAACACTTTCTTGGTGTTATGTATCAAATTATTTCATGTACATTAACGCCTCTTTCACATACTACCGAGTATATCGAAAGGGAGAGATTCTTCCACATACCAATGGGTATAAAGAAAGGGTGTGTATATATAAAGGTTTGGTATATCATACTGATATTATATAGATTAGGAGACCATATACCTGGAGTGATAAGAGCCTTACCTTTTTGTCATTGAATTCAGAAAATGGGCACCAATTCCCCTTAAGTTCTTTCTTCTAGAATCACAACTCCTAAGAGGAGATAATTATGGTGCATGGAAGAATAAGATAAAAACATAACTTGAGTTTGAGGAGATATGGCCTGTTGTGAATTGTTCCAGCAACCAAATCACCAGATGATGCAACTCAATAGAGGCAGTTTGATAGGGCCAATCAAAAATCCAAAGTCATCATCTTGTTCGCATTGTGTGATGAAGTGCAACCCCACATTTGAGATGCCACAACAGCCAAAGAAGAAAGTGGGATAAGTTGATTACAGTGTATGAGACCAAAAATAAGAACACAATTCTGAATTTATAGATTCAGTTACACACATTAAAATTCAAATAGAATGAAAAAGTTGAAGCTTTCTTAAGAAGAGTTGCAGAATTGAGGGCTTCACTTCTAGCCCTGAGAGAGGAGGTCACTGATACAACTCCCATTCCTATTATTCTGAGAGCACTACCTCCTTCATATCACATTTTTATGAGGACACTCAACTTGTTGGATCAGACAATTAGATTTGACAAGCTGGTAAATCTACTACAACAAGAAGAAGAAATGTACAATAAAGATGATAAAGAGGAGTAGACACTATCTTCTCATAAGAAAGGAAAAATAAAAGGAAATTTTCATTCTTCTCAAAATTCCAAAAAATAGCATCAGCATGGGGACAAGAACAAGAAAATGTGTCATATCTGCAATAGAGGACATGATGTGAAATATAGTTGGTACAATGCATTCAAGAAAGGTTCATCAAGTAATTTTGGACCTCAAAATAAAAAAATCTCATAAAGGAAATTCAAACTACAATCAAGTGCAGAAGAAGGGGAACTGGCGAAGAAACCCCATCAGCAAGGAAATATAGTTGATCAAGAAGAACATTCAAAAAAATGAGAACTTATTGTATATTGCTCATTCCAGTGAACCCATCCACGTCATCTAGTGTTGTTTGGTATGCTGATTCAGGAGCCACTTGACACATGACCAGGCACAAAGACTGGTTTACTACAATGAGGGACACACCTTTGAAAATCCATGTTTCGTTAGGTGATGAGTCTTTTTACACAGTACAGGGGATTGGGAAAATTTCTCTACTTCTTGGTTCATGAAATTGTATACTATCATATGTACTATATGTCCCTAGGTTAACAAAGAATTTACTATCAATAAGTTAGCTTCTATATCACAATATGAAGATTGAATTTGATAGTCATTCCATTAAGAAAGTGTGTTTGATTCGAGACAAATCAAGAGGCTTGAAAATTATTTCAAAATCCTCCAACGTGGGATGTATGTTCCAACTTGACTTTGTCCACATGGATGATCAAGCACTTGTGGCTAAGAATTCTTCATCAACACAGTTGTGGCATCAGAGACTTGGTCACATCATTTTCAAGAATCTTGAAACACTTTCCAGTACAACATTGTGAGAGGCTTGCCATCTCTCTAGAAGGATATAGATAAGTGTCCTAACTACTTAGCAAGAAAACAACACAAAGCTTCATTCCAAAAGAGTACTTACCGAGCTCATGGTAAGCTTGATCTAGTTCATGTTGATCTTTGTGGTCTGATGCAGCCGAGTCATTCTGGATTTCATTACTTCATGCTTTGTGTTGATGACTATTCAAGAAAAATGTGGATATTTTATCTTCGTAAGAAAAGTGATGCTTTTGAGAACTTCAAAAAGTTAAAAGTGGTTATAGAGAATGAGACCGGTCATCACATCAAATATCTCTACTCAAAATCGAGGGGGGGTAATTCACTAGTAATGAGTTTATAAGCCTACCTATAAGCTCACAGGATTCGTCGACAAATGCTTCTTCCACTCACACCGTAGTAGAATGGTGTTGTTGAGAGAAGAAACCGTACTATCATGGAAATTTTGCATTGCATTATCGATGATTTTGTATTAGCAAGGACATTTGGGACAGAAACAATAAAGATAGTTGTATATTTGTTAAATAAAGTTCCCATAGTTGATCTTGATGGAGTAACTCCACATGAAGTATAGTCGAAGCAAAAGCCATCTGTTGCACACCTCAGAGTATTCTTGTGCAAATATAGTATGCACATACCCAAGCAAGAACATAAAGAAGTTGGATATGAAGTCACAGAAACTCATCTTCATTGGCTACAATGAAGAGACTATTGGGTATAGATTGATGGATCTAAAGACTAGAAAATTATACACCAACAGAGATGTTGAGTTCTTTGAGAAGAAGGAAGCTGAGAATCCTCCTCTAGACTCACTTGATGTAGATATTTCACCTGTTGTGAAAACAAAAGTTGATGTTCCCATTGATAATGAAATTGATGATGGGGATGATGGTGATGATCAGACAAGACCACGACCCATGGAAATAGTACAATGTATGCCCAAGTGGTATACTAACATGATACGAGATGAAAAATTAGATGTTCCACTAGATACATCCACCATTGGACCATGGACTCACAGTAAAGCACAAGAAGAAGTAAACTTTGCTTTGATGAGTAGATTTGTTGAATCTGTTGAGCCATCTACAGTCTAAGAAGCCCTACAGTCAAAATCTTGGAAAGATTCCATGGATGTTGAATATCAGTTAGTGATGAAAAATAACACCTGGACACTTGTCGATATTCCACCAAAGAAGAAACCCATTGGTTGCAGATGGATACTCAAAACAAAGTACAAAGCAGATGGAACCATAGACAAGTATAAAGAAATACTGGTAGAAAGGGTTACACATAAAAAGAATGCATTGACTATGAGGAGACATTTTCTCCCACAACTAAGATCAAAATGATCAGGATGATCTTTTCTCTAGCCGCACAATTTGGTTGGAAATTCCATCAGATGGACGTGAAAATTGCCTTTATAAATGAGATATACATGAAGAATTCTACATAACTCAACCTAAGGGATCTATTGTACCTGGAGAAGAAACAAAGGTATGTAGACTCAGGAAATCTCTGTATGGCCTTAAACAGGCACCCTGGGCTTGGTACATAAAAATTTATGAGCATCTCATTCAGCATGGATTCGTCATAAATCCATATGATCCCAATCTATACCTCAAAAATCAAGGGGGAGATTGTGATTTTTGTTGTCTATGTCGATGATCTAGTCATCACTGGAAGTTCAATGAAGATGATTGATGCAACAAAGAAAGATCTTAACCGATCATTTAATATGACAGATCTCGGGCTCATGCACTACTGTCTTGGATTGGAAGTATGACAAAAATAGAATCACATATTTGTTTCTCAGATGAAGTATACCAAGACAATGATCGAGAAATTTAGGATGATTGATTACACACCTATTACTACACCTATAGAGATGAGACTACAGTTATCTCATTCTAATCCATCTCCTGTGGTAGATGCAACTCTCTATCAATGGTTGATTGGGAGTCTCATTTACCTAACTTATACTAGACTAGATATTAGCTTTGTAGTGAGCTATTTATCATTATTCATGTAGGAACCCATAGTTTTTCATTGGAAAACAACAAGGTGAATCTTGAGATATCTCAAGTGTACATTAGATCTTGGTCTAGAATACAAGAAGAATGATAATTTCTTCTTGAGTGGATATTTGGATTTAAATCATGCAGTAAACATTGATGATAGGAAATCCACTTCTAGATTTGTATTCTTTTTGGGATCTAGACCGATATCATGGGGAAGTAAGAAATAACACTTTGTTTCTTTCTCTTCTACAGAATATGAATATCGTGTTGTAGGTGAAGTTATCTTAGAAGCGATATGTCTACATCGCATACTAGAAGGACTTGGAATACCACATGAGAAACCTACCACCATGTATGTTGAAAATGAAGGTGTTCTCAAACTTGTTTGTCAATCCAATGTTTCACGAGAGAACAAAACACATTGAGGTACAAGTTCATTTCATATGTGAGCATGTCTTAAAACACAACATACAACTTCAATTTTTCCCAACAGCTGAACAACTAGTAGATATATTCATAAAGTTACTTACACGTGATAATTTCAAGTTTTTCAGATAATTCCTCTCCTCACCCCTTGAGATCATTACCCCATCTCTTTTTTGGTTACATAGAAGTGGGGTAACTCTCAAGGTGTCAAAGACACAATTCTATCTAAATGTTTCTCTGCTAATTCACCAAAGGGTTTTAAATCTTATAGCTCATGTCTGGAATATGGTGTCATGTCCATCGTTCATCGCTAGTTGGATTTCTTGGTGGAATGAATTTATTCATCTGATGACTAAGTTTCTCTACCATTTTGGAAAACAAGTGGGCCAAGTCCGCAAGCAAGTTAATTGTTATGCCCTTAATTATTTATCTTACATTAGATGGATATAGTCGACTTGTGGCTATCATAACTTCTTATCATGATGTATCTCTTTCATATATGATCTATTATCATTATTAGTTCAACATTTTTATGGCCATATCATAGGAATAGTATAAATAGGGGTTATATGTACTGGATGAACATCATATTGAGTATTTGAGTATTATTGTATGTTTTGGAGGTTGCCCCCTCGAAGTGGCTAAGATATTTTACCTTCATATTGAGAAATAATTATCTACAATATTGTGTTATTTGGTGTTCAATTGTTGTTGATAATCATAATTAATCAGGTAATTTCATTACTAGTGGTATCGGAACCTAATCTCAGCCAGCATGGTGTTAAACCCTAATTTTGAAGGTTTGGCTATATCTCAAGATTGGTAGCGAATTTTTTTACATTTTTTTTGTGGTGTGGCAAAATTAGTCAAGTAAGCTTCTCTCCAAATTTCAAGCATTTTTTACCTGTTTTGCAAAATTTATTATGGTTCTATATTTTTCCATAATTTGGCTCCCTAGGGCACAATTTTTGGAATTTTTTCAAGTTTATTATATTTTCGGAAACCTCTCCAAAAAATAGATAGGATTTTTTTATGAATTCCTATATTTGGCCAAAAAAATTGTGAAACCCTAAACCCTAAAATTTTTCCCTATTAAGTCTACCCCTAGGCCCAAACACTTGGTCATGGCTGGTAGATCTAACCGAGGCCAAGGAAAAGGAAAAATAACTCCAGGAATAACCCCAAATAAGGACGATATGGATTTAGAGTCTGTTGGTTCAGGAGTATCTGAGGTGGTCATCAAACTTTGGGAAAGGGTAATCTATATGGTGAGTAAGGATGACCTTAATGTTGAGCTTCATCAACTAAAAGGTAGCCTTATCAGTGATATTCAGAAGGATTTTCATGCCATGCAACAGGATTTGTTGCATGTTATGTCAAATACAACTCCCAATTCCAGTCATATGGGTTCCTATAGCAATGGTCACATAGATCCAAATCACTCCAATCATGGAGGATCCTTTTCTCATTCAGGTGGATCTACTCACTAATGGAGGGGCATGATACCAAAAGTGGAAATGTGTAAATTTGATGGAAAGGATCCACTCAATTGGATTACCCAAATGGAAATTTTCTTTGATCTCCATCAGATCCCAGGAGCAAAAAAGGTAATTGTGGCATCCTTATGCCTAGAACTTGATCAATTTGTTTGGTATCGTTGGTTATGTGCTCAAAGGAAGAAGAATGGCCTAAATCTCACCTGGCCAGTTTTCACTGAAGAGCTTTAATTACACTATAGTTCTAGTGTTTTTGAGAATTACTTCAACCATTTAGCAAAGTTATGCCAAATTAGTTTCAGTTGAGTATGTCCATTAATTCCAATTCCTTGCGTGTGGAGGATATTATAGAAGAGTATTTGAATGAGCTATTTCTTGGGGGTCTTAAGTACCACATTGAGTATGAGGTACGCATTTTTAACCCACTTAAAGTTTCTGATTCTTTTATCATGGCATGTCAAGTAGAGGAAAAATTTCTTTCCAGTAGAAGGCAGTCCTTCTCTAGCATAAAAGGTTGTAACACCTTGCCTCCTTCGTACCCTCAGCCAATTCGGTTGACACCTCAACAAATTGAAGAAAAAAGAGCCAAAGGTTCGTGCTTTAACTGTGATAACAAATATGGACCAAATCATTAATATTCTAAGGAAAAAATGTTCTACATTGAAGGGTCTAGTGATGAGGAAGAATATGAGGAAACATCAATAAAGGAAGTGGAAAAATTAGAGGAAGAATCTGGAGATCCCTAGCCCACTATTTCATGTCATGCTCTATCAGCTATTAGTACTCCACAAACCCTTCAGGTCATGGGTTAACTTAAGAAGTAGAAGGTAACAATATTGATTGATTAAGGGAGCACACATAATTTCATCAATCATAAGCTGGAAACAAGACTAAATTGTTTCATCTACCCAGTACCTAAATTTCAAGTAATTATTGTAGATGGTGGCACATTCCAATGTTCAGGTAAATGCCATAAATTCAAACTCATGATGGGTGACTACACATTAGAATCTATGATGTTTTTTATTCCCATGGGTGGAGCTGATATTGTCTTAGGTGTTCAGTGGCTCACAACTTTTGGCACCATAGAGATAAATTTCCAGGAATTTTTCATGCACTTTCATTCTGATGGTAAAAAATTTGAACTTTGATGTCTAAAAGCTAAAGATCCTCAAGTGGTGAGTTCTCACCAAATGCAGAAGATTTTTTAAAAGAGGGGTCTGAAGTTTTTGTAGCATGATTGTTCTCTATGGAATTCCAACCACAAATGAAGGTATTGCATACTGATCTTCAGAAGGTTATTAATCAACATGTAGTTGTCTTTAAGGAACCAAGAGGATTGCCTCCTGAAAGAGAGCATGATCATGTCATTTAGTTGATTCTAGGAATCCAACCCCCCAACATTAGGCCTTATAGATATCCATATGTGCAAAAGAGTGAGATGGAGAAGATGGTGGAAAAAATATTGGAAATGGGTATTATTGATCATAGTCAGAGTGCTTATTATACTCCAGTGGTGATGGTGCATCACAAGGATGGAAGATGATGCATGTGTCCAAATTACATAGAGCTCAACAAGTTCACTATTAAAGATAAGTTTCTTATTCCTATCATTGATGATTTATTAGATGAGTTGCATGACTTGCTATTTATTTTACAAAACTAGATCTGTGTTCTGGGTATCACCAAATTAGAGTAAATAGAGAAGATATTCATAAGACAACTTTCAAAACTCATCAAGGCCATTATGAATTCCTAGTGATGCCATTTGGTCTTACCAATGCTCCCTCCAAATTCCAAAGCTTGATGAATTCAGTATTTAGACCATTCCTAAGAAAGTTTGTCTTATTATTTTTTGATGATATACTCATCTAAAAATAATCATGGGAGAAACACTTACAACACATCAATAATGTCTTAGAAGTTTTAGAGAAACATAAAATTTATGCCAATCCTACAAAGTGTCCTTTTGGGTTACATGAATTGGAATAATTGGTCCATATTGTTTCTCATGA
The DNA here is from genome assembly GCA_019776745.2 of Taxus chinensis. Taxonomy (NCBI): domain Eukaryota; kingdom Viridiplantae; phylum Streptophyta; class Pinopsida; order Cupressales; family Taxaceae; genus Taxus; species Taxus chinensis. The sequence continues at coordinate 810,099,209 of CM034151.1, forward strand.
AGGTGTTAAGGTGGACCCTCACAAGATCCAGGACATGGTGGAATGGGAAATGCCAAGAACCCTCAAGCAATTAGGAGGTTTCTTAGGTCTCACAAGGTATTATTGCAGATTTGTTAAAAACTATAGCAGTATAGCAGCACCACTCACAAAATTATTGAAGGACTCCTTTTAGTAGAATGAGGAAGTATCTATGGCATTTGAAAAATTGAAGGCAACTATGTGTACCACTCCAGTATTGGCAACCCCAGATTTCTCCAAAAATTTTGTAATTGAGTACGATGCTTCAGGAAATGGAATCAGAGTAGTACTAATGCAAGAAGGATACCCCATTGCTTTTGAGAGCCGGCAGCTAAAAGGAAATAATTTTTTGAATCTCACCTATGAGAAGGAAATGATGGCAATACTACATGTAGTCAAATAATGGAGACCATACTTGATGGGTAGACATTTTAAGGTAAAAAATGATCATGATAGTTTGAAATATTTCTTAGAGAAATGTCTATCTTCAGAAGAACAACAAAAATGGGTCACTAAGATGTTGGGATATGAATTTGAGATTTTTTATAAGAAAGGAAAGGAAAATTTGGTCGTCGATGCTCTATCTAGTAGGAATGAGTCTGCAGAAGCATTATTATGTGCCATCTCTATACTAAATGCAAATTGGGTAGATCAAGCATGGGAAGAATGGAGTTCCTGAAAACATATCATAGAGTTAAGAAGGATTTATTTTGAGAGGGGTTGAAAAGAGATGTTCAAAAATTTTGTGGCATAATGTTTGGTTTTCCAACAAAATAAGGGTGAGACCATTAAGACACCTAGTCTTCTCCAACCTCTGTCTATTCCTAGTGAGAGATGGGAAGAGGTATTAATGGATTTCATCACAGGATTACCTAAATAAGAAGGGAAAAGTGTCATCATGGTCGTGGTAGACATACTTACCAAATATGCTCATTTTTTTGTCATGGATCATCCTTTTATAGCCAGTACAATTACCATCTCTTTTATGGATAGAGTTCAAAATCTCCATGGCATGCCAAAAATTATAGTAAGTGATCATGATCCAATATTTACAAGTAACTTTTGGACTAATTTGTTCTCTTGTCTCGGTACCCAACTAACCCAAAGTTCCTCTTATCATCCCCAATCAGATGGGAAAACTAAGGTGGTAAATAAATGTTTAGAGGGATATCTTCAATGTTTTACTTCATATAAACAATAATGTTGGGTGCAATGGTTTCCATTAGCAGAATGGTGGTACAATACTTCATTTCATACCTCCTCCAAAATGTCTCCATTTCTGGCACTTTATGTGTGCCATCCTTCATCACTCATATCTAGCTTGAAGGTCAAACCGAAGGTGAGAGAAGTCAAAGATCACATTTAGCACAAGTATGAGATACACTCTAGTCTTAGAGAAAATTTGGCAAGGGCACAAAACCGCATGAAGAAACAGGCTAATCAACATCAAAGTGAATGACATTTTGAAGAGGGCGAATTTGTTTTTTTAAGGTTATAGCCATATAAGAAGTTATCTTTAAAACAAAAAAAGAAGGATAATAAGATTGCTCCTAAATAATATGGTCCTTGCTGAGTTTTGTAGAAAATTGGTAGTGTGGCATATAAGCTAGAGCTCCCTCCAAGAAGTAGAATACATCTAGTCTTCCATGTTTCTTGCTTAAAGAAATTTATTGGGAAGCATATTTCCACCCAGTCAGTGCTTCCGGAACTGGATGAGGAAGGAAGGATCATCTTTGAACATGGAGGCATTCTTTAGACATGCACCAAAAGACTAAGGACTAGATTCATTACTGAGTACCTGATCAAATGGAAGAATATGAATATTGAGGATGCATCATGGGAAAATGAAGCATTCATGTAGCAACATCCAGGGCTTCCCAACATTGGTGACAATGTTACTTTGAAGGGGAGGGGCATATTATGCCCTTAATTATATATCTTACATTTGATGGATATAGCTGACTTGTGGCTATTATAACTTCTTATCATGATACGTCTCTTTCATGTATGATTTATTATCATTAATAGGTCGGCCTTGTTAATGGCCATATCATAGGAATATTATAAATAAGGGTTATAGGTAGTGGATGAAAATCATATTGAGTATTTGAGTCTTATTATATGTTTTGGAGGTTGCCCCATCGAAGTGGCTAAACTATTTTACCTTCATATTGAGAACAATTATCTACAATATTGTGTTATTTGGTGTTCAATTGTTGGTGATAATCATAATTAATCAAATAATTTCATTACACTGATGTGGCTCTTCAACAGGAATTTCAAAGAATGACATTGTTGTTTGATTCAAAACCCTTTGATGTGTCAACTCAAGTTCGTGTTGCACATCTCAGACACTAACTCAAAGTTATTGAACATCACAGAGCCAATGGTGTTTAGATCTATGCTCGGATCCACTAGTTAAAAATTGGAGATTGCTCTTCCAAAAGTTTGTTCAAATTTCTCAGATCCAAACATGTCAAGGAGTAAATTAAGGTGGTTCTATTGGCGAACTCTCGGGTCACCTCTCTTCTAGATATTTCTTCAACCTTTGTGGATTATTACACCTTGGTTTTCCATGCTCAGGAACCTTCGGCAGAAAGTAAAGCTACACTTCAGCAATGCATTGAGGTGGTTCCATGTAAGCTGAGTCAACCAGATAGGAGGCATTGTGAATTTTCACCCTCCATTGAAGAGCTTCATGGTGCCCTCCTTTGTCTTGATGATGAAAAATCTCTGGGTTTATATGGCTTCCCATGTGATTTTTACAAAGTTACTTGGCCTTTTATTTGTCGGGATTTATTAAAATTTTATTAGGAAGCAATGCAGAACCAACATTTAGGTAGTATTATTAACAAAGGCAATATCAAATTCATTCCTAAATTTTGGAACCTAGAGATTATCACTAACTGGAGGCTTATCACCATTCTCAATGTTTCGTACTATATTTTGGGTAAGGCTCTTGCACTTCAAATTTCTCCTCTACTTCCTAAGATTGTGTGACCTAAGCAAATTGGTTTTTTCAAAGGTCGGTATACTCTTGATAATCTTATAGCTATGTGGGAAGGCACATAATGTGCCCGAACCTCTCTACAATGGAAAATTTTAATATATATATATATATATATTGAGAAGGCCTATGACCGTATTGACTAGCCTTTCATCCTTGCTATGCTTTGGGCTCTGGGATTTGTCAAATTTTTCCTTAATGTTCTGCAGACTCTTTTTCCTGATGCTTATTCCTATCCCACTATTAGAGGTCTCTAGTTTTCTGCTATAGGGCATTATCAATCCATTCGAAAAGGGTTTCCTCTTTCTCTGGATCTCTTTGTTCTTACAGTAGATGTGTTTGACTACCTTATCACCAACAGAGTGGATCAAGGGCATATTGTTAGGAAATGTATTATTTATTGTGAACATTAGTGGGTATGTATATATATGTTTGTTATGTGAGTAAAAAATGTATTAGATCAATGTAATATTTTTATAAACCATATTACGTATATAAGATTTGTGGGAGTGTCGTTGAACAACCTCCTTGTTTTTAGGAATGCATATTCCTATATATTTGTATATCTCATACATGGTTAATCAATTAAATATTATCATTGTGATTTCACTGTGAAATTTTCTCTGGCCTCACATATGGTATTGAAGTAAGCATACCTGGGACAATATGAATTTTACATAAGTAAGAATTAAAAAGGGGGACAGTTTCATAGTTTTTTTAATCACCCCCGATTAATGATCATATCATTATAGGTATATTTATAAAGTTGAGATAGCTGGTGTTTTGTTTTAAGATAGATCCACGCCGTGAATCCTTTCTTGAGGATCAGTCTTCATTGGATTAGTCTCAGTGTCATAATCATACAAATCAAAGCTGAAATTATTTAGGACGTCTCCGGTTGTGCATGGTGTTCTGTATTTAACTTAAAGCTCTTTGAAAATCTGCGCTAGTTCACCTCCAAGTATGTGATAAAAACAGATAAGGTAACGGTCAAGGAGGACTAGATGTGGTTATGTAGATGGTATGTGCACATTGTAGAAGTTGATCAGACTTAATGTGAGATATTCCCTTTGGCTAGGAGGAACGACCTATATAAGAAACAAAACAAGACTACCAAATGATATTAAATAGCAAATGAAAGTGGATTGCCTAGCAGTGGCTAGTTTTGGGAAGTGTGATACTTCTTAGATGGTTGTCAATCCACTATTTTTATCAAATTAATGAAAGTAAATTAAATAAATATAGGTCATATTTCTAACACTTTGATTTAGGTATCTCAAAACATTAACAACACACTAGATTAAGCAAAATATTGAAATATAAAATAATCTAACATTAGGCAAGGTATGTTTCTAGTTGGGGAAGGTCATAGAGGTGTTAGGTAAGGTCATATGGGTATCTGGTAAGTTTTATGTGGAATTTGTTTAAGATATGGGTTGTTTGGTGGAGGTTAAAAGAAAACACAGTGATCGATGTCAGTCTGGTGACCGACATTGGTAACTAGGGGAGATTGACGATGGTTAAGGTGACCGACGTCAGTAGGGGAAATCTTATGGTAATTAAATAAAAGCAGTTTTGGACTTCTCTATTATTACACAGAGAATGAAGGAAGAATGGTTGGGTTCGTAATAATGCCAAAAAGACTCAGGAATGCATAGAGGGTAGGTACAGAGAGCCAGAATACCGTGGGTGGTTGGATTGATAGATTGGTAAGAAGGTGGGGATAGAGTAATACAGGAAGAAATAAGATATAATAAAAGAGATAATGAACCTACACTTTAAGCAAGCACAATATGATGAAAATCCCATATACTTACTTACATTTCTAGGTCTGGTAGGTGAAGGAAGGTTGTAGTTTATCCGTGAAGAGATTTTGTGGTCAATGTCATAGAAATACTCCCAGAGTGTTCCCGTGAATATTCTAATGCCTTAGGATGAGCATCAGATGTTTGCTTGGGCCTGTGGTTGAGTATATCCTATTGTCTTGATGCTTAGAAGTCTCAGATTCGTGCTTGAATGCAATATAACTCTCAGAACTCAAAAATGACCAACCCCGGTAAAAGGTTGTAAAGTTGTATATAAAGGAACCGATGACGGTTAGGTAACTGGTGTCAGTTGAGGAATAACTGGTGTCGGTTAAGGCGGGAAATCTTAGGTTTACCAAAAATAGGTTGATCTTCCCAAATTTGGTGTGCCTTCTCCTTGAGTCCACTTATGAAAGTGGAGTTCATGTGAGAGAAGGCATGAAGCACTTAGAAAAGGTACAATTAGGTTTAGGAAGAAGTCTTAGTTAGTTAGGTCAAGTTAGTGACTCAACACTAGGAGTTATAACTCAGTGATAACCCAATGCTGAGGATGATGACTCAGTCACAGTGGGTTAAATGCCCCTAGAATGGGTCCATGATGAGGTGGATATGTGAGGGTGAAATTAATTTAATTAAATTAATTAATAATGTGAAGGTGGATATATTGATAATAATTAACAATGGGGCCATGGTGTGTTTAATTAATTGAAAGGGACCAAGGGGAGTGTGACCCAAATTTGGTGTCTACATTTTTCCCCTTTTTGTTGTATGGCTTTGTATTGATAAGCAACGTAGACAAAAATAGGAAGTCAGTGTCCCCAATATAAGTGGAGGTTAGGTTGCCCCAAGTAGGGATGAAGGTGATCCCCCTCAAACTAATAATGGATGAGGTAGGAAACGTAGTCGGTGACTGGTTTGATAAATAGGTTATTGTTGAAAGTGAGAGTCAGTAGGTAAATGGTATGGTCATTTCAAGTAATTGATAAAAGGTCGAGTCAGGTAAGGGTAATGGAAATCGAACGCACACGCATGTATAGATCGCAATATGGTACCAGGTGTAAAATCTTGCAAACCCTAGGTTGTCAAAGTGTGAGAGGTTTATCCAAACAAGGGTGAAGTGATTCAGGTATCCAAGGTATAGGATATGGTCATGAAGCACAATGAGGTCAGGTGTAGGAATGAGTAATAGATTGTGTTCCATGATACTAAAGGTATGGTCAGGATAAACATCACAACATTAGGAAAGGTAATGTCATTAGGCTAAACCACTTGGGTAACAACATCACAAGGTATAACGAGTACACAAATTAAAATTTCATAAAATGAAGTTTCGGTCAGGGTATGTAGGTCATGTAGGTCAAGGCACATGTAAGGCCGAGGTATAGGTAAATAACATGTCCCTAAACGTAATTAAAGATATGTATATGTAATTTAGGCTTGTGTGTAAGGTGTAATAGGTGTGAGTAAGGATAAAAGTTATTGGATCAATAATGTTTGTAAGCAAAATGGGCATAGTATGGGTTAAACAACTATGGTGGGTGACCGATGTCAGTTATAGGGTAACTGATGTCAGTTTTCTAGGGCATGATATAACTGATGTTGGTCATGTTGATTTGGGGATAAACAAGAAAAATCTAATTTTTACAAATTCATTACAACCTTTCCACTTTTAGAAAATGATAGAGGAGAAGTTGAGGAGTGGAAAACAATAGTACGATACGTCTAGCTGAGTTGGCAAGCCACGTAGTAGGTGATTGGCATTTAATCGGCGGGTCCATGAGATTGAGTTGATTGATTTGATTAGTTATGATGTGAGGAGTTGATTATGGCAAGGCAGAGGTAGGAGAGGGAGCAAGTGGACCATCAGTGCAATGGCCAAATGTGCCACCATGGAGACAGCACCGAGTAGAGGTAGGAGACTATCGGAAGCCCTCATTTGATTGAAAATATTTTGTTAAAAAAAAATTGTGTATAAATGGGGGTGGAAATTTAATTTTGAAATCATGGTTAAAAATGAATGAAAGGAGGGGTGGGAAGGTCAAACTTATTTTAAATAGGGTAGGTAATGAAGCTATGATAGGTTTGGGTGGGTTACAGTAGGTATTTAGGTTAGTTTTTGTGATTTTTTGATAATGGGGGACAGCTTGTTTGGTTTTGATGATGCATCAATGACCGACATCAGTTAGGGGTTGGTTGTGACTGACGTTGGTCAGCTTTGGCCAACATCATTCAAGGCTTGGATGACCAACAACTATCATGATTAAGAGTAAAGAGGTGAAAAATCCACTAGGTAGGAAATTAAAATGGGTGAGGATAGGGTAGGTGAATATTTATGTAGAGGGAAGAGGGTAAAATGTTAGTTTAGTGATGTGGAAAAGTGGGTATGGATGATAAGGGATAGTAGGTTTGTATGTGAATTAGGTAAAAGGGGTAGGCATGATTGATGTGGGTTTGGTATTGTATGGTGGGTAATAGGTGATTTGAGAGGGGCAAGTCTTTAAAATGTCATGTTGGATGATGTAGGCTAGAGATCAGCTGAGGATGAGGGACAAAGTACTACCACTACTGGGGCATATATGAGTGAGCATGATAGCTGAGGAATGGGAGAACCTAGCAGAGGTTGGACTTAGTTCCATCAAGTTCTATAGACATATAGCCTGAGATCATAACTTGATGGTCACACTCATCATTAGATGAGACTCAGCGACTAATACCTTTCACCTACTGATGTGCAAGATGATCGTCACCTTAGAGGATGTTTACAAGATCCAGAGGCTTCCTATTTTTGGGGAGCCTATGAATTCCATTTCATCTAAGGCATTAGTGGAGCTGATAGTGGTAGTATTTGGTGACGTGATGGGCCTATTGAGCTATCACAACTTACGATTCTGAGTTGTGGAGACATGTTTGTAACCTACCCACAGGAGACCAGGTTATCTGTGTTGATGATGGTGGTAGTGGGGTGTTTTTCTCTTCTACGGATTATGGGGGTGGGAGATTCCCACAAGCACTGATGGGAGTGCTACAAGACATGATAAAGGAGTAGATAGACTTTTCTTGGGCACTGACTTTCCTATTCCAATTATATAGGGATATTGAGGAGATTCAGTATGTGTTGTACCTATTTATTACACTACTAGGTATATGACCACATTGTATGTGTGTGTCTAGTGGGTTTACCATGATAGGACTAGCTTAGGGCGTAGTGTGTACAAAGTGGATTTCTGACGATGGGTACTAGTTGGTGGACAACCAAGGGTGGCGAGGGCCACATATGATGTGTCATAATATATACAACTATTGGAGGGCCTTTTAGTAGTGGATATCATGTGGAGGCCATATATTGGTTATCCATCATATAGGGGCATGGTTGAGGAGCTAGAGGGACTATAGCTATTGAGGTGGATACAGGGACGGTGTGCCGGTGAGAATGAGATGAAACATGTTGACAGGGTCAGATGGTAGTTTGGACTACCATAGGACATGCCCCCACCTTTCCCACAATATTGTAGAGATGACATGGAGAGACCCATGTCTCCACCATGCCTGAGTTATCCGAAAGGGGTGGAGGAGTTGGCGCGAGATCGACGTATTGATGACGTGGGTGTTATTGATGCATATAGGTAATGGCAGGTGATATAGCTACAGGAAGTACCACCAAGACCAAGGTAGCCAAATCTAGTGACATTCATCGTGCAGAGGGATGCATTACAGGGGTAGGTGGTCACCCTATAAGCATAAATTATAGGGTTACAAGGTCATCTGACATGGGCATAGGCACAGGTGGCGAAAATGCAGGCACAAGTGACGGCCCTACAGGCCCAGGTAGCAAAGGCACAGGTACCCGCATAGGGTGGAAATGGGGATGAGGATAGGTCTCTACCTTATAGGAACATGTGGATGGTTTACAAGACCATTTGGTCATAGTACAGGAAAAGGTGGCGGCCTTACAGGCCCAAGGTATAGCACAAGTACCCCCACAAGCACAAGGACAGGGTCCCATATTACAGGCACTTACACTAGGATAGAGTCTTATGGCACAGGTAGGAGGGCAGGCATTAGGACATGGGCCAAGGCCATTATTAGTCAGGGCAGAGTTCATAGGTTATAGTGAGACCCATAACACCACCTCATACTATGTCGGTGACAAGGTTTAAGGATTCCTTGAATGAGGCTCACTATTATCATGATCACTTGATGACTACCGGTATATATGTTCCCTCGTATGCTGAGTTCAAAGCCCAGCAAGTAGCCAGTGAGTGAAACTAGATCTAGGACTCACAGTTCAGGGAGCATGTGGGGATTTTGAGCCCATGGATAGGGCCAAGGAGAGGTGATGAGTTCTTGGATGTCAAGCCTAGGTGAGGTCCAAGAGGAGACCAAACCGAGACCCATGGAGGGTGGAGAGATGTTAGCAGGGTGGGTGATAGGTAGGGAGGGGGAGGAGGAGACTGATGAGACTAAGGAGGAGGGTATCAGGTGGGGGTGATTAGTCACTATATGTGACATTGTATGATTTTTGATATATATATCAGCCTACGTGCCAAAGATGTGATATTGTATATGAGATTTTTTAAGATACCGGTATTTATTTGTATTTGTGTATATATGTATTGATATATAGACTCCTTCATTTATATAGTTTGATGATGTTTATTGGATGTATGATGTATGTGGATCTAATTTCCATTGTTAGTGTATATTATGGAAACTAGTGGAGTTAGGCATGATTGAGTCAGGTTGGTTAGGCATGATGGAGTCAGGTTGTCTAGGCATGGTTGAGTCAGGAATAGGCATGGTGGAGTCAGGTTGTCTAGGCATGGTTGAGTATAGTTTTGTGTTTGATTTAATTTCCAAGTTATTGGTATTATGGCAAATAAATGATGATGTATATGTATATTGTGGTCTAATATTCCAAATGTTTGATATCATGGAAAATTTTAAAAGAATTAGCTAGAATATGGATATGGTAGTGAAATGGTAAATATGATGAAACAATGCATGTTTATTGTGGTATAGTAATTTCCATGTTGTTGATGTAAATGTAAAATAACTAGGGTAGAATGTGAACACAACCAGGGGAAAAATGATTAGGGGAAAAAATTATAGAAGAGGAACAAAGGAAAAAGGTAGAAGATGGCTGAGCTAACCTCCAAGGCCCCATGCCCTCGGAGTGCAACCTACATAGCCTCGATGAAAAGGGGCCTCAGGTCGATGTAGTTCTCCCTTAAGCTAGGGAAGAATATAATGAGGTATATGAATGGGTCTATAGGTTTTGATGTGTGATTGATTCAAGGTAAATTTTGTATGGTTAATTTGTAGCTGATATGTTTGGTTGATTTTTGGTCATTTAGGTATGGTGGAGTCTAGGTTGAATAGGTATGATGAAGTGTTGGTGTCAAATGTCTAGTCCTATGTAGCAGAATCAATATGTAGAAAAAGTTGTGAATGGTAAAGGAGATGTGGAACCGCCTAATTGGTAAGGACCGTTACGAGTCTATTACACCAAAATATTAGCCTATGAATGTAAGACCCTAAAAGCGTTGCATGTTTAAACTTTCTAAGGGTGAATAAAGTTACATGATCACAAAATGTCATGTTTGTGGCAAGTCCCTTCAGTAGGAAAAAGACAAGAAAGGAAATAAGGTGAGGTGAAGTGGTTTGTTTTAGCGTAACCTTTTTATGAGACAACATGCCTCTTCTACAAGATACCCAAAATCAGAATAGGCAAGTCCATGATGAAAAATTTGTATGTTCCTTTTTTCTTTTACTTTTGATTTTTATAGACTAATCGATGCGGAAAGTATATGTAGGATGAATAAAATGACTCCTTGAGGTCTTCATGAAGCTAATCGATGCAGGAAGCTTCATAATATTTTATTTTAGTTACTTATAAACTAGTCTTCTTTTTTGAGATACTATGTCCACAATAGGTCTAACTTTATAGTTGTCCTTTGAGGGAACAGTCTATTTATAGCAGTGAGATAGAGAGGTAGATGTCCATTTTGAGGGAATCATCTATTTACAAGAAGTTTGAATCAAGGAGTTAAATCCCATTTTACTTTTGAAATTATTCAAATTTTAGGTCATGGATGAGACTATAGAGGAGGATAGGCTTCTTTTATGAAGACAAGACTGTAGCACGCAAAGGTTAGCTATTCATGATAGGTTTTAAGTAAAAAATGACCATGGAATTCCATCCTAAAAAAGAATGAAAAGTATCCATGAGAATTATGCCATGAGTAGAGACATGGTACTCATGTTTAAGATAAGGCTGAAAGATGATGGGTGATCACACAATTCTTGTTTAGTCGTTGGTCCTTAAAACGAGGAAGATGAAAGGAATGGGTACTCAAGGGATGAGTTTGTAATAGAAAAAAGGTGATATAGCACTTGATTCAACAATAGAATGGTCAAATACGCAAAGCATTGAGGGGTTCAAGTTCGGGTCAGCCTTTGAGAGAAGACAAATGATAAGCACCTCATCCATAGGCATGAGTGATGATATAGGGTCCAAGCCAATTAGGAGAAAAATTTCCCCTTTTACTTTTCTCCACTTTTGTTACATGTTGATTTTCCTTCAGAATGAGGTCACCAACCTTAAAGGTTCTTTCTCAAAAAAAAAATCATAGGCATGTTTGATACATTGTTGGTAGATTTGAAGGTGATCAAGAGCAGTGAGATGACGCTCGTCAAGTAACTCTAGTTGTGTTAAACAATCTTGGTGAAAATCATCATTGGTGAGCATATCTTTGAGTGAGATACGAAAATGTGGAATTTTAATTTTGAGAGGTAGAATAACCTTTGTACCATAAACCAAAGAAAAGGGTTTGGCAACAGTTGAGGTATGAATACTAGTGTGGTAAGCTCATAAGGTGAAAGGAACATGCGTATGTCAATCCTTGCCAATATCATCGACCAATTTCTAAAGAATTTTATTGAGGGTATTGTTGTTTGATTCAGCTTGTCCATTTACTTAGGGGTAGTAAGGTGAGGAGAAACTAATATGGATGGCAAAGGTGTCACAGAGTTTTCGTAGGGTTTTATTTTTTAATTGTTTACCATTATCAATGATAAGTTGATGAGGAACACCAATGCGACAAATGATGTGATTGTTGATCAGAGAAAATACTTAGCAGAATTCACACAGATATTTCATGCAGAAGAGCGGGCTAGATTCAAAGGCGCGGATGGATAAGAACAACCAGCACATGCAAGGGCAAGTTTAGTACTTAGCTATTTTTTAGCATGAAGTATATTTCGAGGAGCTGGCATATGGAGCACACAATCAACACCGAGACTTGCGCACCATGCATCATCTATCTTTAGAGGATGGGACTGAATTGATTTTACATGAAGATGATCCAAGATGAGAGTTAGCATTGTAGTTAACTATCAGGGATCTGTAGATAGCGCACTTGCATGTGTGGCTATGATTGTAACAGGTGCATAGCTATTATTAGCATGCGACCTATTTTTGGAATAGTTAGGCGGTGAAGGGAAATTCCCCACCCTATATATATAAGTTGAATTACTTAGTTGATACACATGTAGAGACACCTAGATATACATGTAGAGAGAGATAATCTGAGCTAGAGATTCATGTGTGTATGTGACTGGATAATTGTATCATATCCATGTGCGCATGACTATTATTAATGTATGAAGCTTTTGTATTAAGTGTTATGTTGATATATGAAGAATATTGGCCAAACCAAAGTGTCATTTTGAATGTTTTATCATTGCATGCTTTTGATTCCTTTACAATTAGCACTTAAGTGCATTCATTCATAGATATGGTTCTGTTATAATTGTGTGTTGATGGATTAGTTCTTAAGTGTAGGCCTTTATTACTTCATCATGCTAACATCCTGCTACAACAACCCTAAAGAGGGACATGGTACCTTTACGCACTTCGGGTGAGCACTCAGCCTATGCTAAGTGATGTGCCAGTGTGACTAGATTTTATCTATAAATTCTAGGCTGCATCATTGGTTCTGTTGTCAGGACCTCTTTTTTAGTTGTTTCTAGGATGGTTCACGATGAAGACATACCTCTTAACTCTAACAAGTGTTGAAAAGTGGATTCACGATCTGAAGGAAGAATACACACAAAGGTTTAGCACTAGATCCAGATTTAGAGCACGCACTTGGATAGAACAAAATTTGTATGACAGTTTGTATGAGAGCTTCTTTGTTATCTTTACAGTAGAGTTGTACGAGTGGTTGAATGCATATGTGTCTAAATGGAATTGGAGATATCACACACTTGTTTGGACACATGATGAATTTCAAGCATTGTATGATGCTGACTTAATTTGGACTCACACAGTAGATACGTGGTTTCATGGTGTTCTAAACAGCTATATTCTAGAGTATTCAATATCGATGTATTCGTGTCCTAAGGTAGCTGAATTCTAGTTTCTACGATATCCTAGAGGGACGTATTTGCAAAGTATTCCACCAGCGATCAAGATATTGATGGTAATGTTAAACTTGGAAATAAACCTATGGCTAGCTAAAAACCTCCATGTGCGGGGGAAAGAACAGGACTGGTGAAAGATGGAAGACCTAGTGGTAGCATGGCAAAGTGAAGAGAGGTGGCTGAAGTATGATGAGGCATGCGAGAGGGATTTATGGAAGCAATAAGAGGTTGCAGAATGAATGGTGTTATGGAGAGAGATGGCTTTTGAAGGATTTGAGGCTCATGAATATGACGAAGAGCTAGAGCATCAGGAACTCCCCCATCTAGGAAAGCATGACAGATAACCCTCTTCAGCCTCACATGGAAGCACGCCAACAGATATGACCTGGGTTATAGGTGTGCACCTGAGCCAACCTACTGACCTAGCCCTTGCGCTTAGTTTTCTAGTATCTAGTACAACATGCAGACAAAGTTTTCATTTGGGAAGTTAGAGAGTGGAAGCAAGTCAGAAAGCAAGTACATCAATGACAAGACAAATAGCTTCATTATTCTTCAGAGGTACATTTTCAGGCTCATCATCTCCATAGAATATGAGTGCACCAAATGTCGGATTCACCTCTAGAACTAGAACTACTTCACAGACTATAGGGGTTCAGTATAGTACTACTTTCGAACCATGGGGGAGTGCATCCATAGGCCCTATTCCAACTTTAGGTGGAGGATCGAGAGGTATGGGTAGTTCTAGTTCCAATGGATCTAGTGGTTGTGGAGGTAGAGGAAACCCATGAGGTTCTGGATTGGGTGGACAAGGCCCATAGCAACCTCAAAACATTTATATGGAGATTTCCTTTCATCTCCCAGAGTATAGGGGTATCGAAGATGCTACTGAACATGTTCATATGTGTGAAATATTATGGCACACAAAAGGTATCATGGATTCTAAGTGCAAGGCAAGTCAATTTTCTACTACATTACAGGTGCTCTCGCATAGCTGGTATAGGAAGTCTGATCCCAATCAAACTTGTATTGATTATGCAGCATTAAAAGATGCTTTCCTGAAAGAATTCCATATCCCAGAGTTTGAGCAGAAGATTATAAGCACACTTAAATATATTAAGCAAGGCACTACTGAGAGTGTACGTGAGTATGATGCCCATTTTAAGACACTTTTATCAAAGCTCTCTTATGATATACATGTGAGTCAGCATGCACAATGGTTTGTTGGGGGATTGATTACTCCAATCCGAAGGACACTATTGTATAAGACATACAGTGATCTGCATGAAGCATTGGAAGTGGCTTTATGCGTTAAGGCAGTTGGGAGTATTGACACTGGAGTTAGTCTATTCTTGGAAGCTCAAATAGCCGCTATGGTGAAGGAGTTAGAGAAATTATTAGCAAACTCAACTCATGAGATGCACTCAGGAATCTGGTGTACAGAGTGTGAAGTGGAAGGTCACACCAAGGATAGTTGTCCTCACAGATATGTACATTCATTGTTGTTATACTGTGATATTTTCCATTTGAATCATGATGCTAGTCATTGTCCTTTGTTGCAACGTGTGATCAAGAAGAATGTATCTTCATTTTGTAAAATTTACAGGTCCATGACCCATGATACTAAGGATTGTAGATTGATTGGCTAGATCCATGATGCCATTGATATTGGGGTTCGACAAGCAAGTGTGGCTGAGAATTCTAAAGGAAAGAATGAGCACCAAGATTGGGATTATAATCAAGCATGTTATGACAGGAATGATGGGAAATTTGAAGGAGGTCATTGCAAAGGGTAGGGATTTCTAGGTGGATATGGAGGATGAGGTTGAGGTGGAGGAAGAGGTGAATTCCCTAGTGGAACATGTTATACATGCAGATCACCTGACCACTATAGGTGCGAATGCCTGCAGAATATCTCCTATTCATTTTGTGGAAAGGGTCATAGTTATGAAGAGTGTCTGGACTTGTATGAGCATCTCAGTAAGTAGCACAAGCAAGAGAACAAAGGCACAGGGATGGTTAGGATCTAGCATGTGGTAGAGAATCATTGGATGCCCAAGTTAACACTAGAACCTGAGGTAGTAATAGTGAAGATTACCACACGAGTTGAAGTGGCACGCATGAAAGAGGCATTACACTAGAAGCCGACAATCACTAGGGAGGAGGTTTTGCATGCTAGGTATCTAGATCCAAATCATCAGAAGGAAGTTTATCAAGAAATAATGGAGGTTCTTAGGAATCTTCAGGGTGAGATACAATGTTTAAAAGAGTAGTCTCAGAAAATGGAGCATAAAAAGGATATAGAAAATGCTCCTTCTGATATTGATAACATCAGAGAGGTATGTAGAATGTTGCGCCAGGAGAATATTATTCATTTATTATGGAATTGGTTGAAGGGGAATACTCCACGTGTGGGAATTGAGACTGGAAGACAAATACTCGATGCAAATATCCCTCCTGATAACATTGACTATGATAAGGAAATCACTTTGAATGTTGTTGTGGATGGTTGGTTGTTGAGCAACATTCTGATTGATAAGGTGTAAAGATAAATGTACTTACATTGGATGCATGGGTACAAATGGGGAGACCTCCATTGCAACCATCATCTAATGTATTATTCATGGCAAACAGGACTAAGGCTACTCCCATAGAAGATCTGAAAGATGTATCCATAACTATCCAAGTGACCAATGTCACAGGATATTTTGAAGTATTAGCACTTGCGGAAGCAAATAGCTTTCCGGCTTTACTTGGGCACCCTTGGTGTTATGCAAACAATGTTGATTTGAGATTTAACAAGGGGTATATTATCTTTGAGAACAAGGAAGAAAGGGTGATAATACCTTTGACATATGGGAAGTCCATACCATATGTAGAACCTTTGAGTGAAGAGGACTTAAACAGAATTTATATATGTGCTATTCGTGACCCATAGGTCAATGAGCCATCAAAGGAGGGAATCCTACATTGGGAAGGTTCTCAATCTATCAATGATACTACAAGTATTGCTTGTGACAATTGGGATCACGGTACTTATGAACTGGTGGGGTGTGAGGTGAAGTATGTGGTTGCTTATAAGAATGGTTTTCACTTTGTCAAATGTATAGGTCACTCAGTACCCCAGTATATTGGAGCCGAAGATATGACTATATTCTTACAAGCCATGGAGGTAACATGGGAAGACCAGGTTACACAAAGAGATATGTTATCATATATGTTACACATGAAGGTAGCGCACTGGTGGGTGGTTTACAGAGATAATCTTCTAGAATGGAAATCGATTGTAACCACCTTATCTACCAGGTTTTTAAGGAACAATGCACCTACAAAGATTTTCTCTTATCATGGTGATCAACCTGTTTAGCATCACATTTAGCAATGTGAGAGACTCTGAACAAAAGAATAGGAAGCATTACCACCTTCACTTTGGGTGCATCGGTTATATTCTACTCTACAAGGTTACGCACGTGCTTGGTATGTATATGTTGAACTATATAGAGAAACTAGCAATTGGCAGAATTTGACTACAGGGATGATCCAAACTTTTGACTTCTTCTCATCTAAACCACCAGTGGACAAGGAATTGAGATTTATTAAGCACTTAACTATGGGAGATAGTGGGAAAGCAGAAGAGCTTATTCAAGAATTATTTGGTGAGACAGAGACAGGGGCGCGGTTTGAAGAAGAAGTAGATGACTCCATACTACTTGAACACACTTCCCTTGAGAAATAAAAGGGGAAGCTTGTTTACATAATTGATGATGAGGAAGTTGAGAACTTGGATGTTGATCATTCACATGGAGCACATGAGGTCTTAGACAGTGTAGATGTGGATACGCACGCATATCATGAACCCATAAAGACAACAACGGTGAATACTTGAACAGAAGCTAAACCCAAGGAAGTGATAATTGGAGACTACTGGTCAGAATCAGAAGTGGAAAAGATCATAGAGTTACTTGAAGAATATGAGGACTTATTCCCTAGAGGGTACCATGAACTTAAAGGCGTGCATAAATCACTTGGAGAAATGAAGATAAATCTTAAGGAAAGTGCGTGCCTTGTTAGAAAGAGACCTTATAGAATGAATCTACACTTGCATAAGAAAGTGAAAGAGGAAATTGATAAGATGTTGAAATCTGGAATCATTCAAGCATTGGATGACTCAGAATGGGTTATTCCTATGGTTATAAGTATCAAAAAAGATGTTAGGATTCACATTTTCTTTTATTATAGGGAGTTGAATGCAGCATGTGTTACAAATCCTTTTCCTACGCCATTCACAGAAGATATATTAGGAGTGGTTGGGTGTGAGATATATTCATTTACAGATGGGTTATCTACGTATCATCAGGTTAGGATTGCTCTGGAAGATCAAGAAAAGACCACATTCACTACTGAATGGGGAAGTTTTTATTATACTGTGATGCCCTTTAGATTGAAAAATGCACCTGTTGTATTCTCATGGATATTTGTTCAAGCTTTCAAGGATTTTATTCACAACTTCTTGCAGGTCTACCTATATGATTGGACCGTATATGGGCTTATTAAAGATCACTGTGACAATTTGCACTTAATGTTTGAAATTTATAGAGTATCTCATTGAATATAAAGAAGTGCATCTTTTCTACTCCTTTTGGCATACTATTAGGGCACATAATCTGCAAGGAAGGGTTGTTGGTTGATCCAGCTAAAGTTACAGTCATTTTAGGCTATAAAGAACCTTCCAGTCAAAGTGAGGTGTGCAAATTTTTGGCTCACAAAGGGTATTACAGAAAGTTCATCAAAGGGTATGCTAAAGTTACAGCACCTTTGGAAGAGTTACTCAAAGGGAAAGGTACATTCTATTGGGAATAATCGCAGCAGCACGCATTTGAGATATTGAAGGAGAAATATACTACCATGCTTATCTTGCATTTTATTTCATGGGATAAACCTTTTCATGTACATGTGGACACCTCTAGCAAGGTCATTGGTGTTGTATTAGCTCAACCCGGAGAAGGTATAGTAGATCATCCCATTTGTTTTGCTAGTAGAAAGTTGACCCCTGCTAAACAGAATTATACCACTACAGAGCGCAAAGCTTTGTCCATGATATATGCCTTGCACAAATTCTAACAGTATCTGTTAGCCACACCATTTTTGTTTTATATAGATCACATGGAACTTAAGTATTTGATGAACAAGCCCGTCTTATTAGGGCGTATATGTAGATGGACTCTTATTCCAAGAGTTTGACTTTAAAGTTGTGGTAAAACTAGGGAAAAGTAATTCTAGACCAGATCACTTATCTAGAATTCAATCCGGTGAAGAAGCACAAAAAATAGAGGAGACCATGTCTGATACATAGTTGTATAGGTTACAATGTGTGCCATTAGAATTAGAGGACATCTTTGTCTACCTAAGGATTGGTATATTACCAGAAGTCATGAAGGCTTTGGAAAAGAAACAACTTGCTATATGCACGGCACTATTCATGTTAATCAGTGGTGATTTATACAAGTTAGGCAGAGATGAAGTATTACGCCATTGTGTATTAGAGCATGAACACAAGGATATAATTGAGGAAGCACATGGTGGTATTGTAGGTGGCCACTATGCAGGTGATGCTACAACATGAAAGATCTTACTTGTTGGTTTATGGTGGGAAACATTGTATAAGGATTGTAAAGAGTATTGCATGGCATGTGACCATTATCAGCGTCTAGGGTGACTAGGAGAGAGGGATGAGATGCCCTTACAACCAATTACAAGTGCAGAACCCTTTGAGAAATGGGATATTGACTTTGTAGGGCATATTTCACTAGCCGCGCATAGGACTAGATCTCACTATATCATTACTTGTACAAATTATCTTACAAGATGGGCAGAAGCAGCACCTACGAAGGACTGTAAAGTGCCTACGGCAGCTAGGTTTTTATGGGAGAATGTTCTTACAAGGTATGGATGTCCTTTAAGTTTAATGAGTGATAGGGGCACACATTTTTGTAATGAGACAATTAGGATTCTACTAGATGAGTTTATGGTTACACACCATAAGAATACACCCTATCACCCTCAGGAAAATGGAACTACTGAGGCTTTTACCAAGATTTTGAGCCAAACATTAACCAATATTTGTGATGTTGGAAGAAAATATTGGGATGAAAAAGTATCTGCTGTTCTTTGGGCTTACAAAATGACATATAAGAGATTGAATAAAGCCACACCCTTTCAGTTGGTGTCTGGCACGGAAGTTTTTCTTCCTATAGAATTCATGTTACCTTCTTTGCGCATTGCGTGCACTGGAGGTCTAGTTGATGAGAAAACTTTGGAGGAACAGATTGAGAAGATGGTTCAACTGGATGAGCACCGAGCCATAGCATGGTGGAGTCAAAAGCAAGAAAAAGTGTGGCAGAAGATCTGACATGATAGACATATCCAAGATAAGAAGCTTGTTGTTGGACAAATGGTACTCCTTTATGACTCCAAATTTTTGCGCCATCCAGGAAATTTTAAGGTGCATTGGTTGGGGCTATATGTTATTACTCACATACTTGAGTCAGGCGCTTGCCAGTTAGAAGCACTTGATGGAACACGGCTGCCTGGTTACTTTAACGGGAGTAGGTTGAAGCCCTACTATAAATAAGTCTTCTTGGTGTTTGTAATAAGGCAGTGTTGCCAGATAGATTAGGTTTCCCTTTTTGCATTTCCTTAATGTATTTCTTTCATTGTGGCTATGCTTTTTCAATTTAGTTCTTGTTTTTGTGCAATAAGCACACTTGCGCGCATGAAGCTAACTACAATATGAAGCATGTTGATGCGCAGAGGAATGCACATACTATTAGTGTGGGGTGGATTGTTGGTGACTCCCAGGTATAATGCCATGAAGAATGCAAGTTAGAATGCTGCAAATGTTGAGAAAGTAGGCTGCTAACGGTGATTTAAAAGAGATTACTTCTCAAAAGTAACCAAGGATGGAGATGAATGAAAGGAAATTATAACGTGAGGTAAGTGGTGGCCATCGTAACTACCAAGAGAAGGTGCATTGACGAGGTACTCAGGCACTAAAGAGGGTGCTGAAGAGAAGTCTGTGACTAGAAGGTAGGAAGGTGCACTGGAAGGTTATAGTTGTGGCGTGAAGATGTACCATGCAGAAATGAAAAAATTGGGCAATAAATGAGGAAATATTTGGTAGGTGGAGGAACAATTAATCCATCAAAATTTGAAAATCTATATAAGGATGGGATGCGAGTTCATTTTTACCCTTTGCAATTGTGCATATTCGAGAAAGAGTTAAGTGTGAAGAGTCAAGCAATCGATTCAAGGTGAGAAGAGCGTGAAACCAGATGTGAGAGGAAGCTTTGTGTGCTTAAGATCTTGGATCCCCAAGTGAGGAAGGGTTTGAAGGAAGCAGAGAAGACATAGGATAACTAGGGCACGTGGGTTTCACGATTTGAGTTAGGGCATGCTTGCATCGAGCTGGGGTTTGGATTCCGTCATTAACAAATATAGAGAAGGTATCGAACAAAAAATTGCAAGGTCTAAAATGGCTCCTAAGAAGGTAGTAGAAGTAGCAGCAGCACCAAAAGGAAAGAAGAAAATAGTGGTTGAGGAAGAAGAAGAAATGGCTCCCGAGAGAAACTTTTCAAAAATGCAGTACCCAAAAGGGGTGATTGTCGAACAAGAATGGGAGTCACATATTTGAAAAAGTAAATTAAGTGAATAAAATCACAGAACCTCTGATAACAAAAAGGAATTAGATGCCCTGCTTACAACAAGAACAAATAAGCGCACGGCAGAGGATATGCCAGTTTATGATGATTCTGCAGAGAAATTACTAAGGAAAACTGGAGTATACCAACTCTACGAGCTTCCATATTTTGGGAAGTACAAGCCATTATACATATGGTTGATGAGACGAATACATGAAGAGTTCTTCTATTTTACAAGAAGAAGAGTAAGAGTTTCTTCCACACTTATATCATCAGTGACAGGAATAAAGGCCTCAGGAGAGGATATCAAGAATGACTTAGCAGATAAAGATGCTATTACGGAGACACATCATGCACTGGGATACATGAAAGGTCCACGCGAGATGGACATTGGAAAGTCGAAGAACTGCCGGGTAGTGAAAGTGGCAGCTCACTTGGTAACAAATCTAAATGACCAAGATAGATGGTCACAGGTGAACTCTTGGTGGTTACATGTAGCAAGGTGCATGGCAGATGGAGTTGTATACAACATTGCTGACTACATTGCAAAGGAGATTGTGGAAGAAGCCCGCACAGGAAAGAAGATAATATTTTGCACTATCTTATTATCTTTAGTGTTTATGGAGAACGGGGTACTAGATGGACCCAAGGAAAACATATGGGAGTATCCCATGGAGAATAAGTCTCCAGCAGAAAGGTTCAAAAAATACTTATGCAAAGGGTCCATGATGGACGATGTCAAACAGAGGGCTGAGAAATGGTACGATAGGCTCCATGCGGCCTTCGAAGAGGAGTGGTGCATACCTAAGGAACTACCTTCGGTATTGGGGAAGCAAGTTCAATTTGTCTGTGTATCAGCATTTCTACATCGTGCACGCTTCCCAATGACAGATGGCACATGGAGCCCATGGTGTAAACTCCCTTATGCCTTCATAGCTAGGTATTTTTAGGCATCTGTGCATAGATTCAAGGATACAAAGAGATTAATATTCAATGCAGATAAGGTAGACTGTGACTACCATACTCTACGTAAAAAGTATGTATATCCAAGGTGGAACGCATACAACGAGACTATTCTTTCTAAGGTATTGAGCATCAAACCCATAAGTCTTGTAGTTGGTGATATAAGGGCCGCGCTTGTATACATATAGTTGAAGCCAAATATGGAGAAAAACAAGTATGTGGAGAATGAATTCACGCTCCCAAGGCCACTGAGGGGAAAGCACACATTGGAAAATATCCCGGCACCTAAGCCATCAAAAACCATTCAGGTTGATGATGAAGAAGATGAAGATGAGGGTAGTGGGGGCTTAGTGCGGAGGAGAAGGCAGCCAACTGGGTAGAAGGAAGATGAGTGTGCGGATACTCCTCCAAGGAAGGAGGAAGAACAAGAAGGTGTTGAGGAGGGATTAGAGGTTCAAAGATTTAAAAAGGTGTTTAAACACACAAGGACACAAACTCATCATCCTATGAAAAAGTCACCACGCCTCTCACCAGTAAAGGAGCCTACCGAGAAGAAAAGATGAAGGAAGTTGAAACTCAATGAGGAGGCAAAAGAGTCCAGGGGAGATTGCGCATGTGTCTCCAATCCAGCATGGAATAAAACAAGAGCCCTAGGATATGGGAGAAGAGTAGAAAGAAGAGGCCAAGAATGAAGAGGTAAGGAATGAATAAGAAGAGAAGGAAAAGTCTGAAACAAATCTTGATACAATGTAGGTACCTAACCTTGAGGCCAGAGTACCAAAAGGGCCAAGGTCAAGTATGGAACATGAGGAATATAGTGCACCATTGACGGGGTATGTTGAGGATACATACAAGATTATCCTAGCCCACTTCTAGAGCACAGTCACCCAGAAATATTTATATGGCTGGGAGCTCATGGCTAAAGATATGGCGACAGTGCACACAAGAAAGTAGTTATCTTGGTCAATGCCCACACACATGGATGAGCCTAAGTTTTATGTGTGCGAGGAGTCTTGTGTATCAAGAAAATTGAGAAAAGCGCCACAGGCCAAGCACATAATAGTCAAGCCAACTATTATGTCAGATGAACAAGTGAGTAACGCACTTTTGAAAGTGTTAGCAGAGGTGACAAGGCAGAACATAGACAAGGCCGCCATGATCAAAGCACTGCAAAAGGAGCTTGAGGAAAAGGATAAAGAAATAGTGCTCCTATAACAACAGAAAGACTTGACTCAACGAAAGTATGATACTTTCATAAGTATGGTGGAGGAAATAGGAGACTGAGTGATGAAAGCACACCCACATCTGGAGTCAAGAGTACCAGAATCTTTCCATTCAATAATTCACTATGTGAATACCTTGGTAAAGATTATATTAGAAGATGAAAAAGTAAGAATACCTAAATAAGAGGATGCTGAAGAGGACACGGAAAGGGCTAAGGCAGTAGTAGCGCGTAAAATTACAGCATATGAAGGCTTACTACAAGTGCTCTAGGAAGAATTGAAAAAGGTAGATCATGCCATGAACATCTACACAGACTCAGAAGTGCTAATTCAAATTAAGACAATGGATGAGGACATCAAGTGCACAAGGAAATGAAGGATGAGACCTTAGGCTGCACCAAGAGATTAACAGTGGTGAAACAAAAGTGCGAGGCCTTAGTAGTAGCACAACTGCACAAGGAGATGTTGGATGAGTTGGGAAAACTCATTGCAAAGAGTATGGATGTGCTAGAAGAAGCACATACATTAATGTATACCATTATCCTAGTGTCCAAGAATGAGAAAGGTGATGTGACCGAAGATGAATTAGAGGCTATTGTTGTGGGTACACCAGAGAAAGCAGGAAAGACACTCACTGATTGGGAGACATTGGAGGCTGAGATTAGAGAAGAATATCCAAAGATGATACTTCAGAATGAAATAGAAGATCTTGAAGCCTGATACATTCTTTTATTCTTTCTAATTCTTTGTATAATTTATTCATCATTCTTTATTCAGGTTTGGACATAACCATTGTCGGGTGACAATGAGATTAGTGTGGGGTAATGTTGATCAGAGAAAATACTTAGCAGAATTCACACAGAGAGTTCACGTAGAAGAGCGGGCCAGATTCAAAGGCGCAGAAGGATAGGAACAACCAGCGTGCGGAAGGGCGAGTTTATTACTTAGCCATTTTTTAGAATGAAGTCTATTTCGAGGAGTGGGTGTACAGAGCACACAATCAACACTGAGACTTGCACACCACGCATCATCTATCTTTAGAGGATTGGACCAAAGTGCTTTTGCATGAAGATGATCTGAGAATAGAGTTAGCACTGTAGTTAACTATCAGGGATCTATAGATAGTGCACTTGCATGTGTGGCTATGATTGTAAAAGGCACGTGGCTATTATTAGCATGTGACCTATTTCTGGAATAGTTAGGTGGTGAAGGGAAAGTCCCCACCCTATATATATAAGTTGAATTACTTAGTTGATACACATGTAGAGAGACCTAGATATACATGTAGAGAGAGAGAACCTGAGCTAGAGATTCATGTGTGTATGTGACTGGATAATTGTATCAGATCCATGTGCGCATGACTGTTATTAATGTATGAAGCTTCTATATTAAGTGTTATGTTGATATATGAAGAATATTGGCCAAACCAAAGTGTCATTCTGAATGTTTTATCATTGCATGCTTTTGATTCCTTTATGATTAGGACTTAAGTGCATTCATTCATAGATCTGGTTCTATTATAATTGTGTGTTGATGGATTAGTTCTTAAGTGTAGGCCTTTATTACTTCATCATGCTAACATCCTACTATAACAACCCTAAAGAGGGACATGGTACCTTTACGCGCTTTGGGTGAGCACTCAACCTATGTTGAGTGATGTGCCAGTGCGACTAGGTTTTATCTGTAAATTCTAGGCTACATCATTGGTTCTATTGTCAGGACCTCTTTTTCAGTTGTTTCTAGGATGGTTCACGATGAAGACATACCGCTTAACTCTAACAAGCGTTGAAAGAGTGGATTCATGATCTGGAGGAAGAATACGCACAAAGGTTTAGCACTAGATCCAGATTTAGCGCACGCACTTGGGTAGAACAGAATTTGTATGACAGTTTGTATGAGAGCTTCTTTGTTATCTTACTAGTAGAGTTGTATGAGTGGTTGACTGCATATGTGTCTAAATAGAATTGGAGATATCACGCACTTTTTTGGACATGAGGAGGAATTTCAAGCACTGTATGATGCTGACTTTATCTGGACTCACGTACGGTAGATACATGGTTTCATGGTGTTCTAAACATAGCTATATTCTAGAGTATTCAATATCGACATATTCATGTCCTGAGGTAGCTGAATTCCATTTTCTACGATATCCTAGAGGGACGTATTTGCAAGGTATTCCATTGAGCGATCAAGATATTGATGGTAACGTTGAACTTGGAAGATAAACCTATGGCTAGCTAAAAACCTCCACACATGGGGGCAGGAACAGGACTGGTGAAAGATGGAAGACCTGGCGATGGCAGAGCATGGATAGAGGGAAGAGAGGTGGTTGAAGTATGATGAGGCATGCACGAGAGGGATTTATGGAGGCAGCAAGAGGTTGCAGAACAGATGGCATTGTGGAGAGAGATGGCTCGTGAAGGATTTGACGCTCATGAAGATGACGAAGAGCTAGAGCATTAGGAAATCCCCCATCTAGGAAAGCATGACAGAGAACCCTCTTCGGCCTCACATGGAAGTGTGCCAGCAGATATGACTTGGGCTGCAGGTGCGCATCTAAGCCAACCTGCTGACCTAGCCCTTACACTTGGTTTCTAGTATCTAGTACAATAAGGCATACAGAGTTTTCATTTGGAAAGTGAGAGAGCGGAAGCAATTTAGAAAGTAAGAACATCGATGGCAGGATAAACAACTTCGTTATTCTTTAGGGGTACATTTTCAGGCTCATCATCTACATAGAATATGAGCATTCCGAATGTCAGATTCACCTCTGGAACTAGATCTACTTCACAGACTATAGGGGTTCAGTATAGTACTATTGCCAAAGGACATGGGAGTACATCTATAGGCCCTATTCTAACTTTAGGTGGAGGATCGGGAGGTATGGGTAGTTCTAGTTTTGATGTGGATCTGGTGGTTCTAAAGGTAGAGGAAATCCAGGGGGTTCTAGATTGGGTGGACAAGGCCCACAACAACCTCAGAACATTTATATGGAGATGTCCCTTTGTCTCTCAGAGTATAGGGGTATCAAAGATGATGTTGAACATGTTCATATGTGTGAAATATTGTGGCGTGTGAAAGGTATCAGATTCTGAGTGCAAGGCAAGTCAATTTGCTACTACATTACAGGTGTGTGCACATAGCTGGTATAGGAAGTTTGATCCCAATCAAACTTGTATTGATTATGCAGCATTAAAAGATGTTTTCCTGAAAGAATTCCATATCCCAGAGTTTGAGCAGAAGAGTATAAGTGCACTTAAAGATATTAAGACAAGGAACTATTGAGAATGTATGTGAGTATGATGCCCATTTTAAGACACTTTTATCAAAGCTAACTTATGATATACATGCGAGTCAGCATGCATAATGGTTTTTTGGGGGATTGATTACTCCATTCCAGAAAGGCACTATCACATAAGACATACACTGATCATGCGTGAAGCATTGGAAGCGGCTTTACGTGCACTGAGGTAGTTAGGAGTATTGACACTGGAGTTAGTCTATTCTTAGAAGCTCAGATAGTCAGCTATGGTGAAGCAGTTAGAGAAATTATTAGCAAACTCAGCTCATGAGACGCACTCAGGAATCGGGTGTATAGATTGTGAAGTGGAAGGTCACACCAAGGATAGTTGTCCTCACAGATCTATACATTCATTGTTGTTGGACTGTGAGATTTTCCATTTGAATCATGACGCTAGTCATTGTCCTTTGCTGCAATGCGCGATCAGGAAGAATGTATCTTCGTTTTGTAAAATTTGTAGGTCCACGACCCATGATACCAAGGATTGTAGATTGATTGGCTAAATCCATGATGCCATTGATATTAGGGTTCGACATGCAAGTGTGGCTGATAATTTTAAAGGAAAGAATGAGCACCAGGATTGGGATTATAATCAAGTGTGCTATGACAGGAATGATGGGTGATTTGAAGGAGGTCGTGGAAGAGGACGGGGATA
Organism: Taxus chinensis; assembly: GCA_019776745.2. Classification (NCBI taxonomy): domain Eukaryota; kingdom Viridiplantae; phylum Streptophyta; class Pinopsida; order Cupressales; family Taxaceae; genus Taxus; species Taxus chinensis. The sequence continues at coordinate 810,126,299 of CM034151.1, forward strand.
TTGAGGTGGATATGGAGGATGAGGCCGAGGTGGAGGAAGAGGTGAATTCCCTCATGGACCATGTTATAGAGGCGGATCACCTAACCACTATAGGTGTGAATGCCCACAAAATATCTCCTATTCATTTTTTGGAAAGGGTCATAGTTATGTAGAGTGTCCAGACTTGTATGAGCATCTCAGTAAGCAACACAAGTAAGAGAATAAAGGTGCAGGGATGGTTAGGATCCAATGCATGTAGTAGAGAATCAGTGGATGCCTAAGTTAATACTAGAACCTGAGGTAGTAACGGTGAATATTACCACATGAGCTGAAGCAGCACGTGTGAAAGAGGCATTACACCAGAAGCTGACTGATCACTAGGGAGGAGGTTTTGCATGCTAGGTATCCAGATCCAACTCATCAGAAGGAATTTTATCAAGAAAAAATGGAGGTTCTTAGGAATCTTTAGGGTGAGATACAATGTTTAAAAGAGCAGTCTCAGAAAATGGAGCATAAGAAGGATACAAAAAAGGTTCCTTCTGATATTGATGACATCAGAGAGGTATGTAGAATGTTGCACCAAGAGAATATTATTCCTTTATTAGGGAATTGGTTGAAGGGGAATACTCCATGCTTGGGAACTAAGACTAGAAGACAAATATTCCATGCAAATATCCCTCCTTGATAGCAATTGACTGTGACAAGGAAATCACTTTGAATGCTTGTTTTGGATGGTTGGTTGTTGAGTAACATTCTGATTGATACAGGTGTAGAAGGTAAATGTACTTACATTGGATGCATGGGTACAAATGGGGAGACCTCCATTGTAGCCACCATCTAATGTATTGTTCATGGCAAACATGACAAAGGATATTCCCATAGGAGTTCTGAAAGATACATCTATAACTATACAAGGGGCCAAGTTCACAAGATATTTCAAAGTGTTAGCTCTCGCGGAAGCAGATAGCTTCCCATCTTTGCTTGGGTTCACCCTTGGTGTTATGTAAAACAATGCTGATTTGAGGGTTAACAAGGGGTATATCATCTTTGAGAACAAGGAATAAAGGGTTATAATACCTTTGACAGATGGGAAGTCCGTACCATATGTAGAACCTTTGAGTGAAGAGGACTTGAACAGAATTTATATGTGTGCTATTTGCGATCCTAGAGGTCAATGAGCCATCAAAGGAGGGAATCCTACATTGGGAAGATTCTCAGTTTATCAATGATACTACAAGTATTTCTTGTGACAATTTGGGCTCACAATACTTATGAATTGCTGGGGCACGAGGTGAAGTGTGCGGTTGCTTGTAAGAAAGGGTTTTTTCTCTGTCAGATGTATAGGTCATGCTCAGTACCCCGGTATATTGGCACCCGAAAGATTTGACGGTATTTTTACAAGCCATGGAGGTAACATGGGCTGACTAGATTAAAAGAAGAGATATGCTATCATATAACTTGCACGGGATAGCAGCGCACTGGTGGGTGGTTTCACAAGAGATAATCTTCTAGAATGGGAAGTGATTGTAACCACCTTATCTACCAGGTTTTTGAGAAACAATGCACCTACAAAGATTTTTCTCTTATCATGGTGATCAACCTATTCAATATCACATTCAGCAGTGTGAGAGACTCTAGATAGTAGGACAGGAAGCATTACTACCTTCACTTTAGGTGCTTCAGTTATATTCTACTCTACAAGGTTACGCATGCGCTTGGTATGTATATGCTGAACTACATAGAGAAACTGGACAATTGGTAGAATTTGACTACAAGGATGATCCAAATTTTTGACTTCTTCTCATCTAAACCACTAGTGGACAAGGCATTGAGCTTTATCAAGTGCTTAACTATGGGAGATAGTGGGAAAGAAGAAGATCTTATTCAATAAATATTTGGTGAGACAGAGATAGGGGCGCGGTTTGAAGAAGAAGTAGATGACTCCATACTACTTGAACATGCTTCCCTAGAGAAATGAAAAGGGAGAAGCTATGGTTTACATAATTGATGATGAGGAAGTTGAGAACTTGGATGTTGATCATTTAGATGGAGCATGTGAGGTCTTAGATAGTGTGGATGTAGATACGCGCGCATATCATGAAGCCTATGAAGACAACGAAGGTAAATACTTAGAATGGGAGCTGAACTTAAGGAAGTGATAATTGGAGATTACTAGTCAGAATCAGAAGTGGTAAAGATAATAAAGTTACTTAGAGACTATGAGGATTTATTCCCTAGAGGGTACCATGAACTTAAAGGCATGCATAAATCACTTGGATAAATGAAGATAAAGCTTAAGGAAGTGTGCGCCCTACTAGAAAGTGACCTTATAGAATGAATCCCAATTTATGCACGAGAAAGTAAAAGAGGAAATCAATAAGATGTCTGAAACTCTGGGATCATTCAACCCTTGGACGAGTCAAAATGGGTTAGTCTTATGGTGATAAGTATCAAAAATTATGGTAGGATTCACATTTGCTGTTGATTATAGGGAGTTGAATGCAGCACGTGTTATAGATCATTTTCCTACGCCATTCATAGAAGATATATTAGAAGGATTGGCTGAGGTGCAAGATATATTCATTTACAGATGGGTTCTCGGGGTATCATCAGGTTAGGATTTCTCTAGAAGATCAAGAAAATACCACATTCACTACTAAATGGGGAAGTTTTTCCAATACTGTGATGTCCTTTGGATTGAAAAATGCACCTGTTGTATTCTCACAGATAGTTGTTCAAGCATTCAAGGATTTTATTCACAACTTCTTGCAGGTATATCTAAGATGATTGGACCATATATGGGCTTATTAAAGATCACTATGACAATATGTACTTAATGTTTGAAAGATGTAGACAGTTGAGTATCTTGTTGAATATCAAGAAGTGCACATCTTTGCTACACCTTTTGGCATACTATTAGGGCACATAATCTACAAGGAAGGGTTGTTGGTTGATCTAGGTAGAGTTATAGTCATTTTAGGCTTGAAAGTGCCTGCCAATCAAAGTGAGGTCACACAGGGTATTATAGAAAATTCATCCAAGGGTATGCCAAAGTTGCAGCACCTTTAGAAGAGTTACTCAAGGGAGAAAGGTACATTCTATTGGGGAGAATCGTAGTAGCACATGTTTGAGATATTGAAGGAGAAACTTACTACTGTGCACCTATCTTATGCTTTCCTTCATGGGATAAACCTTTTCGTGTACATGTGGACACCTCTAGCACAATCATTGGCATTGTATTAGCTCAACCTAGAGAAGGTATAGTAGATCATCCCATTTGTTTTACTAATAGAAAGTTGACCCCTGCTAAACAAGAATTATACTACTACAGAGCACAAAGATTTTTCCATGATATATGCTTTGCACAAATTTCTGACAATATCTGTTAGCCACACCATTTGTGTTTTATACAGATCATATGGCACTTGAAGTATTTGGTGAACAAGCCCGTATTACAGGGGCGCATATGTAGATGGATACTCTTATTCCAAGAGTTTGACTTTACAGTTGTGGTAAAACCAGGGAAAAGTAATTCTAGACTGGACCACTTGTCTAGAATTCAATCTGGTGAAGAAGCACAAACAATAGAGGAGACCATGCCTGATGCACAGTTGTATAGGTTATAATGTGTGCCATCAGAATTAGAGGACATTGCTATCTTCCTAAGGACTGGTATAGCACTAGAAGGCATGAAGGCTTTGGAAAAGAAACAACTTGCTATATGCGCATTGCCATTCATGTTAATCAGTGGTGATTTATACAAGTTAGGCAGAGATGAAGTATTACACGTTGTGTATTAGAGCATGAATGCAAGGATATAATGGAGGAAGCATGTGGTGGTATTTCAGGTGGCCACTATGCAGGTGATGCTACGGTGTGAAAGATCTTACTTGTTGGTTTATGGTGGGAAACATTGTATAAGGATTATAAAGAGTATTGTAAGGCATGTGACCATTGTAAGCGTCTAGGGTGACCAGGATAGAGGGATGAGATGCCTTTACGATGAATTACAAGTGCAAAACCCTTTGAGAAATGGGCTATTGACTTTGTAGGGCCTATTTTTCCAACCGTGCATGTAGGACTGGATTGTACTATATCATTACTTGTACAAATTATCTTACAAGATGGGCAGAAGCAAAACCTACGAAGGATTGTATAATGGCTACATAGCAGCTAGGTTTTTATGGGAGAATGTTCTTACAAGGTATGGATGTCCTTTAAGTTTAACGAGTGATAGGGGCACATATTTTTTGAATGAGACAATCAGGATTCTGCTAGATGAGTTTATGGTTACACACCATAAGACTACACCCTATCAACCTCAGCAAATGGAACTGCTGAGGCTTTCAACAAGATTTTGAGCCAAACATTGACCAAGATTTGTGATGTTGGAAGAAAATATTGGGATGACAAAGTATCTGTTGTTCTTTGGGCTTACATAACAACATATAAGAGATTGAATAAAGCCACACCCTTTCAGTTGGTGTTTGGCATGGAAACTGTTCTTCCTATAGAATTCATGTTACCTTCATTGCGCATTGCACGCGCTGGAGGTCTAGCTGATGAGCAAGCTTTAGAGGAATGAGATAGTTCAATGGATGAGCACCGAGCCATAGCATGGTGGAGTCAAAAGCAAGAAAAAGCATGGCAGAAGGCCTGGCATGATAGACATATCTGAGATAAGAAGCTTGTTGTTGGACAAATGGTACTCCTTTATGACTCTAATTTTTTGTGCCATCCAGGAAAGCTTAAAGTGCATTGGTTGGGGCCGTATGTTATTACTCACATACTTGAGTCAGGCTCTTGCCAGTTAGAAGCACTTGACAGAACACGGCTGCCTAGTTACTTTAACAGGAGTAGGTTGAAGCCCTACTATAAATAAGTCTTCTTGGTGTTTGTAATAAGGCAGTGTTCCAGATAGATTAGGTTTCCCTTTTTGCATTTCCTTAATGTATTTCTTTCATCGTGGCTATGCTTTGTCAATTTAGTTCTTGTTTTTGTGTAATAAGCGTGCACTTGCGCATGAAGCTAACTACAATATGAAGCATGTTGATGCACAGAGGACTGCACATACTATTAGTGTGGGGTGGATTGTTGGTGACTCCCAGGTATAATGCCATGAAGAATGCAAGTTAGAATGTTGCGAACATTGAGAGAAGTAGACCTGCTAAGGGTGATTTAAAAGAGATTGCTTCTCAAAAGTAACCAAGGATGGAGATGAATGAAAGGAAATTATAGCACGAGGTAAGCGGTGGCCATGGTAACTACTAGGAGAAGGTGTAGTGATGAGGTACTTGGGCGGTAGAGCATGCGTGCTGAAGAGAAGTTTGTGACTAGAAGGTAAGAAGGTGTGCATGAAGGTTATAGTTGTGGTGTGAAGATGTACCGCACGGAAATGAAAAAATTGGGAAATAAATTAGGAAATATTTGGTAGGTAGAGGAGCAATTAATGCATCAAAATTTTAAAATCTATATAAGGACAGGATGCGAGTTCATTTTTACCCTTTGCAATTGTGCATATTCGAGAAAGAGTTAAGTGCGAAGAGTCCGAGCGATCGATTCAAGGTGAGAAGAGCCTGAAACCAGATGTGAGAGGAAGCTTTGTGTGCTTAAGAGCTTGGATCCCCAAGTGAGGAAGGGTTTGAAGGAAGTAGAGAAGACATAGGAGAACTAGGGCACACGGGTTTCACGATTTGAGTTAGGGCATGCTTGCAATGAGCTAGGGTTTGGATTCCACCATTAACAAATATAGAGAAGGTATCGAACAAAGCAATTACAAGGTCTAAAATGGCTCCTAAGAAGTAGTAGCAACATCACCGAAAGGAAAGAAGAAAATAGTGGTTGAGGAAGAAGAAGAAATGGCTCTGAGAGCAACTTTTTAGAAGTACAGTACCCAGAAGGGGTGATTTTCGGACAAGAATGGGAGTCACATATTTGAAAAAGTAAAGTAAGTGAATAAAATCACAGAACCTCTTATAACAAAAAGGAATTAGATGCCCTTCTTACAACAAGAACAAATAAGCGCACAACGGAGGATATGTCAGTTTATGATGATTCTGGGGAGAAATTGCTAAGGAGAACTTGAGTATACCCACTCTATGAGCTTCCGTCTTTCAGGAAGTATGAGCCATTATACAGATGGTTGATGAGGCAAATACATGGAGAGTTCTTCTATTTTGCAGGAAGAAGGGTAAGAATTTCTTCGCGCTTATATCATCCGTGACAAGACTAAAAGCCTCAGGAGAGGATATCAAAGAATGACTTAGCAGATAAAGTTGCTATTACGGAGACACATCACATGCTTGGGATACATGAAAGGTCTACATGGGATGGACATTGGAAAGTTGAAGAACTGCCCGGTAGTGAAAGCGGCAGCATCACACTTGGTAACAAAGTTGAATGACCAAGATAGATGGTGACAGGTAAACTCTTAGTGGTTACATGTAGCAAGGCGCATGGCAGATGGATTTGTATACAATATTGTTAGCTACATTACAAAGGAGATTGTGGAAGAAGCATGCAAAGGAAAGAAGATAAGCTTTGGCGCTATCTTATTATCTTTAGTGTTTATAGAGATTGGGGTATCTGATGGACCCAAGATAAACATATGGGAGTATCCCATGGAGAATAAGTCTCCAGCAGAAAGATTTGAAAAATACTTATGCAAAGGGTCCATGATGGAAGATGTCAAACAGAGGGCTGAGAAATGGTACGATAGGCTCTACGCGGCCTTCGAAGAGGAGTGGTGCATACCTAAGGAACTACCTTCGGTATTGGGGAAGCAAGTTCAGTTTTCTGTGTATCAACATTTCTGCATTACACGCTTCCCAATGATGGATGGCACATGGAGCCCATGGTGTAAACTCCCTTACGCCTTCACAGCCAGGTATTTTTAGGCATCTGTGCATAGATTCAAGGATACAAAGAGATTAATATTCAATGTAGACAAGGTAAACTATGACTACCATACTCTACGCAAAAAATATGTATATCCAGGGAGGAGCATCAAACTCGTAAGTCTTGCAGTTGGTGATACAGCGACCGCGCTTGTATACATACAGCTGAAGCCAAAGATGGAGAAAAACAAGTATGTGGAGAATGAATTTGTGCTCCCAGGGCCACCGAGGGGAAAGCACACATTGGAAAATATCCAGCACCTTAAGCCATCAAAAACCCTTCAGGTTGATGATGAAGAAGATGAAGATGAGGATAGTGGGGGCTTAGTGCGGAGGAGAAGGCAGAATCGACTGGGTAGAAGTAAGTTGAACGTGCGTGGATACTCCTCCAAGGAAGGAGGAAGAACAAGAAGGCACTGAGGAGTGATTAAAGGATCAGAGATTTAAAAAGGTGTTTAAACGCACAAGGACACAAACTCCTCAACATGTGAAAAAGTCATCGCGCCTATCACTAATAAAGGATCCTACCAAGAAGAAAATATGAAGGAAGCTGAAACTTGATGAGGAGGTAGAAGAGTCAGGGGAGAGTGCACATGTGTCTCCAATCCAACATGGAACAGAACAAGAGCCCCAGGATATAGGAGAAGAGCAGCAAGAAGAGGCTAAGAATGAAGAGCTAAGGAATGAAGAAGAAGAGAAGGAAAAGTCTGAAACAAATCTTGATACAACACAGGCACCTAACCTTGAGGCCAGAGTACCAAAAGGGCCAAGGTCAGGTAGGGCACATGAGGAATATAGTGCACCATTGATGGGGTACGCTGAGGATACAGACAAGATTATCTGAGCCCGCTTCCAAAGCATGAAAATCACCACATCGCCTAGAAATATTTATATGAACTAGGAGCTCATGGTAAAGGATAAATAAATAGTGCTCTTACAACAACAGAAAGACTTGACTCAGCCAAAGTATGATACTTTCGTAAGTATGGCGGAGGAAATAGGAGACTATGTGATGAAAGTGCACCACATTTGGAGTCAAGAGTACTAGAATCTTTCCATTCAACAATTCACTATGTGAATACCTTGGTAAAGATGATATTAGAAGATGAAAAAGTAAGAATACCAGAACAAGAGGATGCTGAAGAGGATGCAATAAGGGCTAAGGTAGTAGTAACACATAAAATTGCAGCATATGAGGGCTTACTATAAGCACTCCAGGAAGAATTGAAAAAGGTAAATCATCCCTTGAACATCTATACAGCCCCAAAAGCACTAATTCAAATTAAGACAATGGATGAGGACAACGAAGTGCACAAGGCAATGAAGGATGAGACCTTAGGCCATGCTGAGAGATTAACAGTGGTGAAACAAAAGTGCAAGGCCTTAGCAACAGCATAACAACCGCACAAGGAGATGTTAGATGAGTTGGGAAAACTCATTGCAAAGAGTATGGATGTGCTAGAAGAAGCACATACCTCAATGTCAACCATTATGTTGGTGTTGAAGAATGAGAAAGGTGATGTGACCTAGGATGAATTGGAGGTTATTGTTGTGGGTACACCAGAGAAAGCAAGAAAGGCACTCACTGATTGGAAAACATTGGAGGCTGAGATTAGAGTAGAATATCCAAAGATGATACTTCCAAATGAAACAGAAGAGCCTGAAGCCTAATACATTCTTTTATTCTTTCTAATTCTTTGTATAATTTATTCATCATTATTTATTCAGTTTTGGACATAACCATTATCGGGGTGATAATGAGGTTAGTGTGGGGTAATGTTGATTAGAGAAAATACTTAGCAGAATTCACACAGAGAGTTCGCGGGGAAGAGCGGGCCAGATTCAAAGGCTCGAAAGGATAGGAAAAACTGGCATGCGGAAGGGCGATTTTAGTACTTAGCCATTTTTTAGCATGAAGTCTATTTCGAAGAGCTAGTGTGCGGAGCACACAATTAACACCGAGACTTGCGTGCCATGCATCATCTATCTTTAGAGGATGGGACCGAAGTGATTTTGCATGAAGATGATCCGAGAATAGAGTTAGCACTATAGTTAACTATCAGGTATCTATAGATAGTGCACTTTCATGTGTGGCTATGATTGTAACAGGCATGTGGCTATTATTAGCATGCGACCTATTTTTGGAATAGTTAGGTAGTGAAGGGAAATTCCCCACCCTATATATATATATATAAGTTGAATTACTTAGTTGATACACATGTAGAGAGACCTAGATATACATGTAGAGAGAGAACCTGAGCTAGAGATTCGTGTGTGTATGTGACTGGATAATTGTATCAGATACATGCGCGCATGACTATTATTAATGTATGAAGCTTTTGTATTAAGTATTATGTTGATATATGAAGAATATTGTCCAAACCAAAGTGTCATTCTGAATGTTTTATCATTGCATGCTTTTGATTCCTTTATGATTAACACTTAAGCACATTCATTCATAGATCTGGTTCTGTTATAATTGTGTGTTAATGGATTAGTTCTTAAGTGTAAGACTTTATTACTTCATCATGCTAACATCCTGCTACAGCAACCCTAAAGAGGGACCTGGTAACTTTGCGCGCTTCAGGTGAGCACCCAGCCTATGCTAAGTGATGTGCCAGCGTGACTAGGTTTTATCTATAAATTCTAGGTTGCATCAGTGATGGTTAATGAATTTACATATTTTCTCATCCTTGGTAGAAATAAGAGGTATCGCCTCCACCCATTTAGTGTAATATTCAGTAGCAGTAATAATTTATTAATGACATTTAGAATAATGAGGGTTAATCTCTCCAACGAGATCCAAACCCCATTGAGAGAAAGGCCAAAGGTCTCGTGCGACCTGAACGGCGTGATTAGGGGTAAGATAATCATGTTGTTGAAATTTCACACAACACTTAACATAGGAAAAATAATCACGGTTTAAGGTTGGCCAGTAATAACCAAGGCATAGGATGCTCTTAGTGACAGCTAAACCACTGAAGTGACCCCCATAAATTTCATCATGAACCTCTTTGATAGTATATGGTATTTTATAACTAGTTAGATAAAGTAAGAGGATGCCATCAAATCCTCATTTATAGAGTAGATCACCCATGATGACATAATGAGAAACACTTTTAGGGAAGGCTCATTGCCCATTACAGGTAAGATGCGGAGGGAGAATTAAAAGGGAAAGGTAGTCAATAAATTACTTATACTAAATATATTATGGGTCAATTTCTATTTTTGTGACAAAATTAGCCTCTAGGAATAGGTAAGATGGTGAATGTAATCTTTGTATTGTGACAAAGATATTTGAGTCTGAGGGTGAAGCGGGTATTTGAGAAGCAAGACAGGCCATGGTATCCACAAAATTGTTTATGGAATGCAGGGTAGTACAAAGTTCATAATGGCCAAAGGTAGTCAAGAGAATGTTGACATAATGTTTATGCTTTTGAAGTATCTCATTATGACATGGGTATAGTCCATTAACTTGATTAACCACCAGTTGAGAATTACCAAAAACATTAATGGATTTAACGTTTAAGGCTATAGTGGTTTTAAGACCCAATATAAGTGTATTTGGCGATGATATTGGTGTAATCAAAGTCTAGTTTGAAAGATAAGGGCATATGATCACCATCCAGAGGAATGAGGATGACACCTACACCACCCCCATGCTGACATTTGGAACCATTGAAAAACAAGGTCATTTGATAAATTGTATTGTCAAGGGAAAGGGTAGTAATGGATTCATCTAGAAAATCAAAATTTGAAGATTGGTTCCCAGAAAGAGGTGCGTTTGCAAGCTAATCGGAAATGGTTTGTCCTTTGATGGATTTTTGGTGGATAAATTCAATATTGAGGTCTGCGAGGAGCATGAGCCAACGCGTAGCATGTTGATGCTGGTAGGTTTTAGCATACATATAATGTAAGGGATCAGTGTTGATGACAACAAAGGTTTTATGGTTAATTAAGTGATGACAAAGTTTGGTAGTGATGAATAGTAGGGCTAGGTAGATTTTTTCAGCATGAGTGTATCTAGTCTCATAGTCGAGAAGGGTACATCTTATATAATAAACCACCTTCTCTCTATGTTGGTCGTCACGATGAGTGAGCATGGCCCCTAATGAAAGGTATATGATAGAAATATAGATGTAAAAGGGGGTGTCATATTTAGGAGGGATGAGCACAAGTGGTTTGAGGAGGTATCCTTTTAATGATTCAAAAGCCTTATGGCATTCATCATACCATTTGAAGGAAATATCCTTTTTAAAGAGGTGATGAAAAGGTTGCCAGCAGTCAGAAAGTTGGGAAATAAAACAACGAATAGATTGCAACTTGCCTTGCAAAATACGAAGTTGACTTAGGTTAGTAGGTGGAGGAATCTCAAGAATTGCCTTGATTTTAGTAGGGTCAACCTCAATGCCACACAAAGAGATGATGAAACCAAGGAGCTTACTTGAGAGAACAACGAAAACACACATATTTGATTAAAGACAAGCACAATATTTGAGTAGACAATTAAAGACGACTTTAAAACCCATGAGGTGGTCAGCCCAATGTTTATATTTGGCAAGAAGTTCATCTACATAATATTCCAATATGTTATGCATAAGGTCATGGAAGATATAGGTCATAGCACGCTGGTAGGTAGCACCAGCGTTTTTAAGGCCGAAGGGAATAACTCGGTAATAAAAGGTCCCCCAAAGGGTGATAAAGGCAATTTTGTGTTGATCTTCTGGTGTAAGTAATATTTGGTTATACCCTGAGAAACCATCCATGAGTGATAGCATCTCATGGCCAGTAGTGAGATCAACAAGTTGGTCAATGCTTAGTAGAGGAAAATCATCTTTAGGGCAGGCTAGGTTGAGGTCGTGGAAATCCATGCATATGCGGAGTCCCCCTGGCGCTTTTGTGACAAGAATGATGTTAGAAATCTATTAGGGATAATCAATAGGTAGAATAAAAGAAATAGATATAAGGCACTATATTTCTTCTTTTACAAGAAGGGTAATGCGTGGATGCATTTTACGCATTTTCTTTTTTACTGGTTTAGCATCGGGAATAGTTATGATATTGTGAGCCACAATATTCGGGTCGATACTGGGCATATCAACATAGGACCAAGAAAAGCATTACTATAGTCTCAGAGGAAAGAGGTAAAATATTCATGCTCAGTGGAATCTAGAGATTGGCTTATCTTTAGAATGTGAGGGTCGTCCTGAGTGTGAATGTTGATCTCTATGGTCAATTCATTAAACATAGTTTGTGTCTCAGAAGGTAACGACGGGTGGATATCAGAATCCTCCGCACCTAAATAAGTGAGAATGGAATCATCATCCTGACATTGAACGACATTTATTGAAGGAATATCATCATCAATAAAATCAGGGTAGAGGAGATGAAAAGAAATGAAAGACTCACCATCATGCTGATAGGTCAGAGGTCCTAAGGAAACGGTGTTTATGAAAAAAAAAAGTTAGGAGGAATGGATTTTGGATCTATAGACTCTGTAGGTGAGGTTGGTGGCAAAGGTAAATGAGGTGGGGAAGGTGTCTTGTCCTCTACGAGGGTGATATGGGCCTTCTTAGAAGGGGAATCTTCAAGACACCTGAGACCACAATGATCTTTATGTTTACGGGTGTTGATGGGAATGACTGTGTGACGGCCTTGTTCATAGAGACCAAAACCAAATCCTTTCCATGCACAGTGCTGGAGGAATGTGTGGGTGAAATGGTGATTGGTTAGGTAACAAAAATCAGATGAGAATGGAATTGTTCAGGTAGGTGGTTCAGGCGTATGTGAAGAAGTATCGAGTCCCCCATATGTCAAATTAGTGCAAAGATGAGGCAGACTATAGGGAAAGGCCTCACCTACCCATTGGTTGTAATGTTGATGTTGGTGGAGGCTTCAATACTCTTGAGGGATAAGGAAAGTGTTGACATTATAGAGGTGATATTCCCCCAAAGTAAGGCATTGGAAAACATCTACTAAGGGATCCGAAGTTGGAACTTGGGTGGTGGGGATATTAGAATCATCTAAAGCGTGGTAAGGATACACGTTTATTGGTAACGCCGGAGATGGATTAGTTGATGGACCCATGGTAGAAGCCACGGATGTAGGCATAGTGGGGGTGATTGTGGGAATTGTAATGGTAGGAGTGGATGAGGTAGTAGCTGATGAAGCATCGTCAGAGGTTGTGGATGGGACAATGGTTTATGTGGTAGAGGCCTTAACTAGTATAAGGGCATCATTAGGTTAGTAGAGCATGTTACATGTTTTAAATGGTGAAGGATCATCCATAATGGTGTAGTTGTGTCCTTCGTGTTTAAATTTTAGACATCGATGTAAGGTGGAAGGAACACAACCCATGGTGCAAATCTAAGGTCGACCAAACATCAAATTATATTGGAATTCCCCCTACAATACGTAGAATAATTCAGGAATAGTACGGGGGGCCACGCAAATGTGGAGGACAACAATTCCAAGGGTAGAATTCATGGCGTCATTAAATAAGCACAACATAATTGGGTTATTGAGCATATAATTGGAAGGGATGTGCATTTTTTGTAATGTATGGGAAGAGATGATGTTAGCACCTCTGTCGATCATAACACAACGGACACGTGTATTCTCAATATACACGAAATGAAAAATGCAGAGTCTGGATCATCTGATTGGAGGGGTTTGATCTCATCATCTGAGAAACTGAGGGTGACCACTTGGTGAGTAACAGAGGGGTAGATGGAGGAGGTAATGTGGTGAGAGCATCCACATGGTGAGGTAATAAGAGAGGTAACATGTGTAGGGTTGTTAGGTAGAACCTCAATGGATTGTAGGATCTCAATGAGAACCTAATGATGGGACTCATAGGTTTGGATAAGGTCATACATGGACATTTTTAGGGGTGATTGGTGAAGCTATTTGAGCATGGTGCGATGAGCCATCCCATCTGACCCAGGGAATGTTGGTCCACAGATGGTGATTTTGGGTGCAGTGGCCAATATAATGTTAGGTAGTGGTGTGGCGGTGGGTTTATCTATCTTCTCTTTTCCTTTGTCCTTTTGTGTGCATGTGGCAACCTAGATCATGTTAATCTGAGGAAGAGAGGGAGAGGGAGTTGTTGGTGCCAAATCATAGCACCCCTTGCTGTTTCACAGACCTGCAAGTTGACAATGGCATCCAGTATGATTTGACATACCATTGAATTTTTTCCCCAAGTGTGGGACTTGCAAATGGGAAAAAACTCTCCAGATTAAAGGTTGGTTCCTATTCCTCTGTTCAAGTGCATGCATTCATTTTGTAGAGGATCTATTCTGATATCTATTCTAAAAACTTTCCAAGTGACCAACGTTAAGAATAAGTTGTAGAAAATAATGAAGAAACTAATATAATAGAGGTGATGCATCGAGGAATGATGAAATGTCACTCTGATGTTAAACACAGACCATAAAAATAATACAAACCACATGCACAAATAACCAAATTTGTAATGAAAATATCAGAAAAGGATGCAATGGAAGTAAGAAAGTGCTGAAAATCACCCACATGCTTATTTTATTGCTCCACTGAATCGATACAAGGCATTACAATGGCCAAAAGGCATAGATTTTTGCATTACATATTTTGGGAAAGGTTTGAAAGCTCCACAAATTCGCTGCAGAATAGAGGAATAAGGGAGATGCAGAGTGAAAATGTCCAACATTGATAATGAATCAAGCTCTTTTATTTATAGCAGAGAAAATGAGGAGAGAGAAGAAGAAAGGGGGCAAATCTGATTTGAAATTTAATCACTTGCCATTAACACCTCTGTAACCTGTCAAATTTTTCCTCCATGATGTCTTGCGTGCTGAAGAAGAAAAAATGGTGAATCAAGAAAAAAATGTAGCTCTCAAAGCAATCTGATCTTGGATTAATAGCGTGAGAAGACATTTAGGGTTTTCCCCCATCAAATCAAGTTGAATCTCCATCCTTGGCGTGTTGGAGAAGAAAATAATGGAGGTTCCAACAAAATCCAACCTGCGTGAAACAAACAGATCCACATTGAAGGTGTGAAAGATGTTTCTGGATTTTTCCCCATCGAATCCTATAAAAAAAATGAATTTTTTATGCCTTCAATGCATAGAGGGGATCGATATCTTTCCAAAAAGTCTTATTTTTCCCAAATCTGATCTCCCAATCGAAAGATATGCCCATCTAAAAATTTAGGGAAAAATTAGGGCACGAATTTTAGGGAACAAAATTCAAGGCAAAAATTAGGGCACAATTTGTTGGAAAAATTTAGATTTGAAAATGGGTCCACAGGCCAAAAAATTGACTTTTATATTTTTTGAAAAAATTCCCAAAAATCTCCGCATCTCCACACCCCCGCAGCTGAAATGACACTTGTGCATGTCTTCGCTAGGCTCGAAATTCATTTTACGCCTTTTAACCAAAAATGGAAAAGTTTTAAGAAACTCCATGCGCCCTCCGCAGCTCCACATTCTTCATACTCTTTGACCAAAAGTGGACCTCGAGGGTCAAAGTTGTAATTTGCACTTTTTTGCCCAAAATGCCAAAACTCTTCTTAGTCTCGCGGCCCCACCACTTCGCTTTTGCATTTGGACTAAAACAATCTTTCCTCAGGCTTGTGGGCCCATGCCTTCAAATTTAACTTTTTACAAAATTTTGAAAAATTCAAAGTTTTCCCTGACAACCCTGCTTCCACGCGCTCTTCCCTTTTCTTCCATTGAAAAGGTCTTCGCCGGGCTCGTGGGTTAAAAAATGAAAACTGCACCTTTTGTGGAATTTGCAAAAATTCCAAAAATTCTCCAATAGCCCGCCTTTTCGTAGTTGAAAAAGATCTGACACGTGGCTTCTGTTGGGCTCAGCGGAAGTGCGGCTCAAATTAAACCTTTAAGATTTTCAAAGCAAAAAGTCTCAAAAAATTAAGTGCCTTTGACGACCAGCTTTGACCTACAATATTGCCACGTGTCCCTTTCAGGACTTTGGTAATTTTCTTTTCTTTTCTTCCTCTACGGGCTTGCGGGCCCAAATTTGACTTTTGTGCCCTTTATCTAAAAAGGGCTACATTCCAGAAGTTCCCCGCAGCTCCTTGCCTTCGCAATTATACTCAGGAAAATTTTCCTCGTCGGGCCCGCGGGTTTTCAATTAGAATTTGCACCATGTAGAAACCAAATTTGGGTCTTACGATGCCATGTGCCCCGCATCTCGTCTCGCAACCTAACCCTACCTCGCCACCTAAACCTTACGCACTTAATTATTTATTAATTACCTTATAATTAATAAATCCACATCTCCAACCCTGGCCACCTCACCATGACCTAGCCCTAACCCTAAACTAACCTAATTAAGACCTATAACTTGGTCCAAACCCACACCCATGACTCATCACCCCTCACCCGCACCAAAGCGAACCTAATAATGACTTGACCAAGCCCATAACTAACCCCTCGGGAGAAAAGGAGGGATAGTTGGCTATTTTACTAAAAATAGCCAACTCTGACCTAACTGACATCGGTCCCTACTCGACCTGCGTCAGTTAGGTAACCGCCATCGGTTCCCTGTAAATGACCTCCCCCAACCAAAACCGAAGGATCCTGAATTCATTTGCAAGAGAAAGACAAGTGAAAGAGAGAGAAGAGGATTGAGCCCAAGACTGTAACTGAGAAACTAGATCACTATTACACTCATCCAGACATTGGGAGAGTTGGAGGATAGCTTCATCAGCTCACTTCCATTTGCCGGAACATTCCAACTGAGCCTTGCCTTCGCCACTGCATTCTTTGGACCTGCATCTACATCAGAAACTAGTAAGTAGTCTCTTTTATTGCCTTGTATGCTTCTAGACACTACTCTGTGAACTTTTGATTCATAGTGATTATAAGCTCACTCCTGGATCTACCACCCGGCAGCACCCTGCACCTAACCTTCATTCATCCATCTCTATATTGCCCCAAAGACAACTTTCTCACTCTCTGAGTCTTCTCTAATTTTCTTTTCTTTTATAACCAACCTCCATCTAAAAGCCCCTAAATCACTGCACCTATCGATATCAGTTATTTGCTACTGGTATCGGTTTTATAACCACGATCGGTTATCCAGTGACCGACATCGGTCACTGTGACTTATACCAAAAACCAACCTTTCACCTATTTACCTCCAAACAATCTCATATCCAGCCTTGTCTATCCTTGTAACTTGATCTGAATGTATCAATAACCAGTGACCAAATAAACAGCATGACATTTATTTATTCGTAGTTTAGTCTCTATTGCTTTTAGTAATGAGGTACCTAAATCGTGATTTCGCAATAGCTTCTTTATTATCATTTGCATTAATTTGTATTAAAAGGGAACTGACCACCTTTGAAAGGAAGTCTAATATTTCCTGGGCCCAAGGCAGTTCCCTCACTTATTGTTTAATGAAAATCTGGTGGTCTTGCATTCTTATTTACAGGTAGTCCTTCCCAGACAAAAAGGATCTCTTCACAATCGGTCTGATCTCTCTACGGTACACGAATTTGCACCACTTGCGCAAAAAGTTTCAATGTCAAAATTTCCTCCATGGCCCCACAAATGAACATTCTTTCCTTAGCCAAATAAACCTTACCGGACATGCAGGCTGGCAATTTACTTTGTGCCTTTTAGGAAAAAAGGCTACAGTGACAAATTATCCTCTGTGGCCCCGCCAATGCTGCAATTTTCCCTTTAGAAAACTTTTCCTTGCTCGGCCTCGCCTATCCACCTAAAACCTCGCCAGGGCCGCAGGTCAGCAACTGAATTTTGCGTATTTTAGCTAAAATTCCTAAGTGTCACATTTTCTTCCACTACTCTGCCGACTCCGCTCATCTTACATTGGCGAAAATTCTTTCCCAGACCCTCCAACCCGCATTTGGGCAAAAATTCCTTCTAAGGCTCATCGACCCATAACTTTGAAGAATACTTGGAGTTAGAAGGACTTCTTTACCTTTGTGGAAATGGGAAGAAATTTTCCATATGATAAATCTACTTTCTAGAAACCACTTAAGTACTTGAAATATGTAAAATTTCAGCTTGAAGCACAAAACGAGTAAAATAAAGTAGTATTTAACCAAAAAATAAGCATGAGATTATTTTGGATCAATAATTTAGCGACCCACATGGGTCATCTTCCCACTAGATGAAATGATCAGTTGTGTTGAAGCATCCATTAGGGCATGGAGTCATAAGTGATAGCCTGATACTAATCGTAAACCTTGAAAACTGATCCCTGAGCCATTTAGAAAACCTACTAAAACTGAAACTTATCTTCAGCAAATGCCAAGCCTCAATGCACTGTGTAAGAGCAACAAAAAAACACCACAAAAACTATGTATAAAATCTTATATCATACATGCTCTAAGTAGAATATGCAGAGTGTGCAAAGCACTTCTTCTAATAAAAAACAAACTACCTACTCTATGCTAATTAGAAGTAATAGTGTATGTTCACCAGCACTTAAGAAAAATGAATCCTAAACGACAACAAGACAATGTGCATACGCACTTAGAGGAATTGAAAATCCTATTCTAATTTTTACAAGGATGAGAACCCTTTTTACCATTTTGGTAGCAACGTTTGAGGTAGATCCCATTAACTAGAATCTGCATTTCTTCACCATCCAATGTAGATAATTGGAAGGGATTGACTAATTTTTCATCCTAGTGACCATGTAGGGGCCACTCCAAATAGCATCAAACTTGGATTGCCTTCCCGGTTTAGTTCTCGGTCTACATCCCACTTCAAAACTAGGTCCCCTTCCTAAAAGGTTCTTGTTCTTGTCCTTTTTATCAAACCATTTTTTAACCAAAGCCTGCTCATTTCCTCCATTTTTTGGGCTGTATGCTATCTTATTTCTTCTAATTCTAGTAACTCTACATACCTGGCCTCCACTGGTTTAAATTCAGACAATTCCAATTGCTTTATTAGCTATAATGTGGGCAGCTCTAATGATATAGGCATAATTTCATCTTTCCCATAGACTAGTTTGTAGGGAGAATTACCTATAGACCTCTTTGGTGTTATCCTATCAGTCCATAGAGATGATTCGAGCTTTGTGTCCCACGTTCTCTGATTTTCATCAAGATTCCTTATGATAATTTTTAACAGGTTCTTATTTGTAGACTCTTCCTATTCATTACGCTATGGATAGTAATTCGAAGAGGTGCTCAAATAAACCCCATTTTTGACATCCCAATCTGTGATTTTGGAACCAATGAATGTTAAGGCATTGTCTTATATAATAGTAGCTGACACACCAAATCTAGTTACTATTCCTTCATAGAAATCTAGTATGTTGGATTCGTTAGCTTCTTTTAGTGCTACTGCCTCTGTCCACTTTATAAAATAGTCTGTTGCTATCAGAATCCACTTATGGCCTTGGCTCAAATTTGGATTTATGACTCCAATGAATTCCAATCCCCATTACATGAAATTTTGGTCGACTGAAACTAGATGCAATGGAAGTGTTGCAAATCTCTCCTTGCCTATAAAGAATGCGCATTTTTTGCACTTTTTAATCCATGTATAAAAATCACTAAACAACTCGGGCCAAAAATAACCTACCTTCATGATCTTGATAGCTGTTATTCGTGGAGAAAAATGTCCTCCAGATTCTCCATTATGGAACTCTTGCAACACCCTCTCAATCTGTCATGTTCCAATACATCTCAGCAAAACTCCATTGATATCTTTATTAAAAAAAACGCCATCAACAAGCACGAATGGAATAGCTTGTAGTCTGAAGTGTCTCCTCTTAGCTTTGCTCAATTCTAGAGGACATGGGCCTGTTTGTAAGAAATGCATCACATTTGGAGTCCAACAGGGAGTGGGCAGGTCCTCACTTGTTTTCTTTCGGTCATCCTGCAGCATCAAAACAACTTCGTTTTCCTTGCTTTTTTTAACCTGCTGACTCGATGCTAGCTGCTCACACAATCCCATTCCATGAACCAGCTTAGTAACTTTGATCTCAATGTCATATTCCATGACACGAGTGATCCAACTTGTGCATTTTTCATTCAGGTCCTTGTTTAAAAGAAAATCCTTGACCCCCATGTGAGAGGCCAACAATTGGATCTTATTATTCAAAACTAGATGCTTGAATTTC
The DNA here is from genome assembly GCA_019776745.2 of Taxus chinensis. NCBI lineage: Eukaryota > Viridiplantae > Streptophyta > Pinopsida > Cupressales > Taxaceae > Taxus > Taxus chinensis. The sequence goes on from CM034151.1 coordinate 810,146,284, forward strand.
TTCAAACTTTTGATCACTGCCAGCACATGATTCTCAATGAAGGATTATCTCACTTCATATTCCTCTAAAATCTAATTGAATAAAGACACAGGCTGCTCAGATCCCTCTTCGTTATGCTACGCTAAGATTGCAGAGATTGTATCCCCACCACCAAAAGCATAGAGTGTGAAATCTTTGGAGAAATCTCGATTGACAAGAGTTGGGGCTTGAGATATAGCTTCTTTTATTTCTTCAAAACTTGATTTACCTTCAGATGTCCACCTAAATGCCATGCTCTTCTTTAACATCAGTGTGATCGGCTTTAACAGAGCTGTAAAGTTTGGAACAAACCTACGAACGAAGTTTATCCTTCCTAAGAATCTTTGAAGATCCTTCTTGTGACTTAGTAATGGAAATGCTCTAATTGCTTTAGCTATTTCTAGTTCAATCGTCAATCCATCCTTTGAAAAACAATATGGCCGAGAATTTTTCCTCCATGAGCCAAGAATATGTATTTTTTAGGGTTCAATGATACCCCAAATCTTCGATACCTTTGAAATACTTGTCTCAAATGGAAAAGGTGATCTACTGTGTTTCTGGAAAACATAGTAATATCATCAAGATATATCATAACTATTTTATTTATCAGCCCCTTGAATGCCATATCCATTGCCCTTTGGAAAGTGGCTCCAGCATTTGTCAATCCAAACGGCATTTTTCTGTAGGCATAGATGCCCCATTTGGTGGTGAAAGCCGTCTTAAAATGGTCATACTCCTTCACCATTATCTGGTTATACCCTGAGTAGCCATCTAGGAGAGAGAATATCTCTAAACCAGACACTAATTGCAATATTTTCTCCATGGAAGGGAGTGGGTAGTGGTCTTTGAGAGACGCTTTGTTTAAGTCCCGAACGTCCATACACAACCTGATATATCCATTCTTCTTTCTGACTGGGACCGAGTTTGCAACCCAACTTGAATTCTTGATTGGGAATATAATACTTTCCTATATCAGCTTGTTCAGCTCCTTCTTCATAAGAGGCTCAATGTGTGGGTTGACTGGTCTCTGCTTTAGCGTGATGGGCTTTGCATCTGGATCCATCTCTATTGTATGTTGTTCTAACTTTGGATTTGAAACCTCTCAGGTCTTCATATCTCCAAGCAAATACGTATGGAAACTCTTAGCAAAGTTGTATGAACTCATATTTTTCTTGCTCAGTAGCTACTTTTCCAATCTAAAGTGTTTTACCTTCTCCAACTAGAACCAGTTATGAATCTTCTCCTTTGATCCGTACGTTAGCTTTCTCTTTTCAAAACTGATCATTAGGATTGAAAATAGATTCCAATGTCACTAAACCTTTGGGGAGTTTGTTTTTACACAGTTGCACTACTTGATCCCCATATTGTTGCTCTAATTTTTCTTGATTTTTAGCAGATAATTTAGCCTCTTCTTATAAGAAATTGATGATTTGTTGATCATTCTCAAACACTTGCCAGCTTGTGTTATTATCTGGCACTGTTGGCCTTACAATCACGTGGACATGTGGTTGTGTTTTGTTTATTTTAATGTTTTCCACCACATCAAACGTTGCTCCAACTGCTACAAGCCTATCAGCATCTTCATTTCTCTTCCTTGGTATGGACATAATGTTGAAAGCTTAGAAATCCTCAATGAGGTCCCATACCTTGTTCTTGTAGCTTTTGAGTAGATCATTCCTTACAGCATGTTGTCCTCTAACCCAATTTACAATCAGCTCACTATCACCAAACACTTGCAAATTCTTTATGCCCCTCTTTCTTGCCCAATGAAGTCCATGAACCAAAGCTTCATATTCAGCTATGTTATTTGAGCATGCAAACTGAAATCTGAAAGTTGAATAGTACTTGATTTCTTGGGGTGAAACCAACATTTCACCACCTCCAGCACCTTGTCTGCTTCTTGAACCATCAAAGAATAATTACCATACCTCATTATCATCCTTGTGGTCTAGCTTGGTGATGTTAAGGAGAGGATGATTCTCTTCATACAAACAATAAACTCTTAGCTCGGATTCTTCCATTTCTTTGTATGGGTCGAATGCATGACTTTTATTTTCCCACTCATCCAAATTCAAATCAGGAATGACCTTGACCTTAGTACCTACTTCTAAATCATTTGAAAACTCCTCCTGATCGAAGGCTGAGCAATTTGCATTGATAGGACTTGGTGTGGGTGGCTCAATATGGAAATTGGCAATAGGCTCAGATTTGATTGTTGCTTTTGCCCCATACCTTGTTCTAAAAAGCATATGTGACCAATCTGCAGATAGGTACCTGCCAATTTGGGTTGTGAAATTCCTTGACAAACATAGAGCAAAGAGAGGTGGAAGGTTGATCACAGACACATCTTGCAAGACTGTAACATTAGGACACACATGCAATGTAAGGATTATCCCTTTGATGACTCCAATCATTGCTACTGATGTACCATCCAATTGCACTACTCCCTTCAGCACTAGCTCATACTTTAGACCCAATTGATCTTCTATTTGCTTTGGCATTACTGAGCTACTTTCCCCTGAATCAATCATGCAATTATGTACCAAGTGGTTCCCAATAATCAATGATACATATAATGGTGGAGGCTTCAAATTTTTTCTTGGCTAGCCCCCATGTTGTTGTATTGCATTAGTGAGAACCTTCTCTTGTCCTTGGCTTGATTCACTCAAAGTAGGCCAATTAGCCATTGCAGCCTATAATAAACATCGTTGTCCTAGTATTGCAAGTGATTCCCACATGGAGATGTTCACATGTGTTTTCCTCATTTGATCAATGATGTTGAAATTGGATGAATTATCCTTTTGTTGTCCTTTACTTGGCACAACCTTCTCTTGCACGTGGGTTATTACAGCTTGTATTTGAACTGGTTTAGAAGGTGGCTTAGGGATACCCCTGCACATTTGGAGCTGCACTTATATTACTAACACCTTGTGGAGTGATTGAGGGTTGTGGATCATTTGAGCTTGATGATTGTCCCTCTCTAATGTTTCTTTTCTTGGACCTTGTATTGGCTATTATAGTTTGAGAAGGTGTTTGGTTCATTCCACAGAATCCTTTTATATTTGCCAATTAACCAATGTGGTTTTTGTTGGAGGTTCTTCTTGCTGAGCTTCTTACTGTTGATTTCCTTCTTGGCCTGTTTCTTGTGACACACCAATGGTCTGTACCATCAGAGCCTGATTTAGTGCACCATTAAAACACATGGATTGATTGTGAGGTAGGTTGCATGGGTAGCACTAGTCATATTCTTGAGCCATGTTGTTTTGCACTGGCACCAAAGATTTGGATGTAGATGCAACATTGGGATTATAAGGCTGAGAATGGTCTATTAGCAGGAGGCCAGACTTGGTTCTGATTTACAACTTGAAAAGGTGGCCTATTGGGCTGATATGGTGGTCTATTTGGTTGGGTTTGAGGCTAATATGAAGGTATAAAACTTTGGTCTTGTTGCCTCTTTAGTGTCACCAACTCATTACCCAAATTTTGTAGTTGTTTCATGACCTCTTGGAGCTCATTTGAAGGGCTAGAAGAGGAGGTAGAGGCTTCAGCAGAACTCTAATTTCTTAGAGTAGGAATGGGAGCTATTGTGGGCATTTGACTAGCACTTGGATTCCCTAATTCTGGGTATAGAGGCATAGGTGGCCTAGGTGCAAGTTTACCAACTTGAATTAAACAATTCTCAACTCTAATGGAAAGGTCATAGGCTGCAGGTAAGGTTACATCCCCCATGGATTGAATCATTATTGCAATATCAGAGTTTAAAGCCTTAAGAAAGTAAAGGAAAGCACCTTTAGTTGTTGGCCTGACAGCCAATGGAATTCTATCCCATGTCCTCTGGAATCTGAAGTTGAAATCAGTCAATTTCTCATTAGGAGCTCTCTTGATTATTATCAGTTACTCCAATAAAGGCAGATTGTCCCCTTTCTCTCAAAATTAATTCTGAAGTGTTGTGCATTTATGGTCCCAAGTCTAGATAGAGCCTACTGTTAGACTCCTGAACCATTATAGAGATTTACCCTTGAAGGAGGATGTCAGTAACTTGACAACAATGTCCATTTCAGTAATCTCATGAATTGTACAGACATTTACAATGTCGTGGACGATGGTCACTAGGAGTAGTCTGGTTCTCTCCAGTGAAATATGGGATGCTCTTCAAGGCTGCAATTAGAACTGGATTTTGTGCATGGAGAGCAAGTGGGTTGCTGCCAGTGAATTTGACATAGGGATTTGGTTGTGGATGTGCCATCCTAATTGGCCTAAGAACCCTTATTGATTGAATGAAAGGCCTGTCAGGTGGAGGTGTTGACAAGGTTCTGTTTGGTGGAGATGGAGACCTTTGAGCTCTTCTTCCTCTTCTCTCTCTGCCTGGGGACAAGTGGAGATGGGAAAATGATCCTTCTTCTCTAACTCTAGACCTTGTCTAGATTCTTCTCATAAATTTACCAAGCTTGGGCTACTAAAAACCAGTGGATTCTGCTCTCTTTTGGAGTCGCCAGATGTGTAATTTCAAAGCTCTTTTCAAACTGAAAGAATCCTACAACAAGTGCACATCGACCTTGCTGTAATAAAAATGAAAACTTTTAACTCTCTGTCCCACTGGGCATGCCAAAACTGTTGGTGCCAAATCACAACACCCCTAGATGTTTCTCAGACCTGCAGGTTGACAATGGCATCCAGTATGATTTGCATAACATTAAATTTTTTCCCCAAGTGTGGGACTTGCAAATGGGAAAAAACTCTCCAGATTAAAGGTTGGTTCCTATTCCTATGTTCAGGTGCATGCATTCATATTTTGCAGAGGATCTATTCTAATATCTATTCTAAAACTTTCCAAGTGACCAAGGTTAAGAAGAATTTGCAGAAATAATGAAGAAACTAAGCTAATAGAGGTGATGCACCGAGGAATGATGAACTTTGACTCTGTTGTTAAACACATACCATAAAAATAATAAAACCCACATGCACAGATAACCAGATTTGTAATGAAAAGATCAAAAAAGGATGCAATGGAAGTAACAAAGGGCTGAAAATCACCCACAGGCTTATTTTATTGCTCCACAGAATCGATATAAGGCATTACAATGGCCAAAAGGCATAGATTTTTACATTACAGATTTGGGGAAAGGTTTGAAAGCTCCACAAAGTTGCTGCAGAACAAAGAATAAGGGAGATGTAGAGTGAAAATGTCCAACGTTGATAATGAAGCAAGCTCCTTTATTTATAACAGAGAAAATAAGGAGAGAGAAGAAGAAAAGGGGCATATCTGATTTGAAACTTAATCACTTGCCATTAACACCTCTGTAACCTGTCAAATCCGTCCTTCATGATGTCTTGCATGCTGGAGAAGAAAAAATGGTGAATCGAGCAAAAACACATCTCTCAAAGCAATCTGATCTTAGATTAATGGCGTGAGAAGATATATTTAGGGTTTCCCCCATCAAATCAAGCTGATTCTCCATCCTTGGCATGCTGGAGATGAAAACAATGGAGGTTTGAACAAATCCAACCTATGTGAAACGAATGGATCTACATTGAAGGTGTGAAAGATGTTTCTGGATTTTTCCCCATCGAATCCTACAAAAAAAATGATGCTTTTATGCCTCCAATGCATAGAGGGGATCGAGATCTTTCCAAAAAATCTGATTTTACCTAAATCTGATCTCCCAATCGAAAGATATGCCCATCTTAAGATTTAGGGCAAAATTAGGGCACAAAATTCAAGGCAAAAAATTAGGGCACAATTTGGCGGAAAAATTAGATTTGAAAATGGGTCCATGGGCCAAAAAATTGACTTTTATATTTTTTGACAAAAATTCCCAAAAAATCTCCGCATCTCCGCACCCTCGTAGCTGAAATGACACGTGTGCATGTCTTCGTCATGCTCGAAATTCATTTTACGCCTTTTGACCAAAATGGCAAAGTTTTAAGAAACTTCCCATGCACCCTCGCAACTCCACATTCTTCATACTCTTTAACCAAAAGCGGACCTTGGGCTCAAAGTTGCAATTTGCACTTTTTTGCCCAAAATGCCAAAATGCCAAAACTCTTCTTAGGCCCGCGGCCCCGCTGCTTCACTTTTGCATTTAGACTAAAACAATCTTTCCTTGGGCTTGCGGGCCCATGCCTTCAAAATTAAATTTTTGCAAAATTTTGAAAAAATTCAAAGTTTTCCCCGATGGCCCCACTTCCCCGCGCTCTTCCCTTTTCTTCCATTGAAAAGGTCTTCATTAGGCTCGTCAGTCAAAAAATGAAAACTGCACCATTTGTGGAATTTGCAAAAATTCCAAAAATTCTCCGAAAGCTCGCCTCTCCGCAGCTGAAAAATATCTGACATGTGGCTTCTGTATGGGCTCGGTGGAAGTGCGACTCAAATTAAACCTTTAAGATTTTCAAAGTAAAAAGTCACAAAAACTTAAGTGCCTCTAACCACCCGCTTTGACACTTTGACTTGCAACACTGCCACTTGTCCCTTTTGGGACTTAGGAAATTTTCTTTTCTTTTCTTCCTCTACGGGCTTACGGGCCCAAATTTGACTTTTGTGCCCTTTATCTAAAAAGGGCTACATTCCAGAAGTTCCCCGCAGCTCCTTGCCTTCGCAATTATACTTAGGAAAATTTTCCTCGTTGGGCCCGCGGGTTTTCAATTAGAATTTGCACCATGTAGAAACCAAATTTGGGTCTTACGACGCCCTGTGCCCCGCATCTCGTCTCGCAACCTAACCCTACCTCGCCACCTAAACCTTAAGATAGAGACATTAGATATTAGAATGTGGTATGATAGAGACATATTAATACAGTAAAATATTCTTCTCTGTACTTGTAAAATTTGAACTCTGTATCATGTTTCTTCACATTTAAACCTTCTCAAAATCTTCTCTCTACTTATAATGATGATGACATTAGATGTGGATGATGACATTAGAATACATATAGATGATGATGAATTGTATTTAGACATATATGTAGCTTCTAGCACGATCATACAGATCAAGGAAGACACTTCATTAATGAGATGGTAGAAGCCCTAGTCAATAAGTTTTCTATTAAGCATAGGAAGGCAACAACATACAAGCCAAGCAAAAATGGATAGGTGGAACGAACAAATTTTGTGTTGTGTCAAATTCTAGCAAAAGATGCAGCCTTACAGGTACATAAATGGGATAAAAGGATTCATGCAGCATTGTGGGCATATACGGCAACATCAAAGTCAGCAACATGATACTCCCCATTTCAGTTGGCCTATGGCATTGATCCAGTTCTTCCTATTGAGTTTGATATTCCCACTGTGAGAGTTATGAAAAATGAAAGAATGGATGAAAGTGATTCAGTAAAAGAAAGGTTGGTACATCTTCATTTGCTGGAGGAAATGAGAGAAATAGCAAAGGATACAAGCCATAAGAAGAAAATGAAGCAGAAGGAATACTTTTATCAAAAGATCTGGTGGTCTCCATTTCATGTGAATGACTTGGTTCTAGTATATGATTCCAGATACAAAAAAAGAAGACAGAGAAAAATTCTTCCAAAATGGATGGGGCCCTACAAAATAGCAGTTGTGCATGAAAATGGTACGTACCGACTGGAGGAATTGGATGGCACTCCCATTACGAAATGGGTCAACCACGACAAGTTGAATAATTTCCAAGCACCAGAATAGTCTACTCCGAGGACGGAGTAGAAGCTAGGAAGGGGGAAGATGTCGACACTAAAATTTTCCTCCATAATTTCTATTTCATTAATGTATGTATTAGGAATAGGATGTTGTTAAGTATAATTAGTAGTAGCGTCTGATAGAAGATAACGGCGCCGTTAGTACGGTGTCGCCAATAATGTGGAGTACGGTAACAATCAAAGTACAATAGGAATGTTGTAAAAAGTAAATATTTGTCGTAAGTGGTCCGGTAATGTTAAAATGTCAAAGTTTGGGTAATTAGAGAAGTAGGGTCTACATGATTAGGAATTAGAAATATTATATTGGTAATAAAGACAAGGAGTGAGGTCATAAATATTTTGTGTATTTTATTTGTAAAAAGTCTAAAAATGTGGAACCCATGTAAAATGATAAGGTTTATCTTATCTTAACAGATAAGCTTACATGTACAGATAAGAGTTAAGGTATGGAATATGATTCGTCAGAGTGGATTTCTTATCCTATCTTAGAGATAAGATGGATAAGCCTGGAAGTTCTATAAATAGAGAGGCCACCCTCCTCATTTAGCATAGAAAGAAGTAGTGAGAAATATTGTAGGAAGTGTGCAAAGGAAGCCATCAGTTAAAGGTGTGTTGAAGAAGCCATCGAGAGGTGTAATTGTAAAGTTTCTCCCATAGTCTTGTTGAAGTACCTCATGGGTGAGATTGTAACAATTTCATGTTAATATTATAATTTATTTTGATATTTCAGATTTGTCATCATTCCGTCTTATCATAGTCGATGGTATTCTTGTGTTCGGTTGTTGTTTTGTTTCCAGATTACGTCCACCAAACTAAAGGCTGTGCATTAGTAAATAATCATAGCACGAGGAGTTCCCGGTGAAGAATTATCATAGTGCCGGATTGGTGATGACATTTTGGTTCCATTGCCGGGACCATTCCTCGTTGGTGGATTTTCTGGAGAGATATTCCCACTTAGTCAAAAATCAATTGGAGGGTAACCTTGTTTTTACTGTGCATAGTAGTTACCATGGTAAAGTCATTTTTACCGTGAATAGTAGTTACCATGATAAAGTCATTTTTGCTGTGAATAGTATTTATCACAGTAAAGTCACTTTTTACCGTGAATAGTATTTACCGCAGTAACTTCACTTTTTACTGTGAATAGTGTTTACCACAGTAAAATCAGTTTTTACCGTAGTAAGTCAAGTTTTACCATAGTTTACCGTGGTCATTTCTATAGTAATTCCAATTATTTGTGCACATAAGTCTTGTTGATTGTACTTGTGGGTTGGTATTTCACGGTGGTTACTTTTGAAAATGGGAAAGATTCCTGTTTTTTCAGCTCAATCTAATGAAGATGCTTCTTCTTTCATTCAAGAGTTTAAACGATCTTGTATTTGTAATGGCCTCATAAGAAGGGAACAATGGACTGAATTTTTTCCTACCTTTTTGGATGGTTCAGCACTTAGGTGGTTTGAAACACTAGGTGATAATGTGAAAAATTCATGGGATTTATTAACTGAAAGTTTTCTTGAAGAATTTGGTGAACAACAGAAATATGCAGATCTCATGATCGAGATCACAAAGCTATCCCAAGGAGAGAAGGAGAAGATAAGGGATTATCATGCTCGTGTTCTAGAGCTAAGGAGGAAGCTCGATGCCCAGATCCGGAAGGAAGGACTAGCGGATGGGTTGATGAATGGCGTGGATAATCTCCTCTGTAAGCACTTCATTCTTGGGATGAAGCCAGAGATCAGACAATGAGTGAAGTATGACCGCCCAGCTACCATTGAACAAGCAAAGGAGATTGCAAGAAGGCAAGAAGAAAGCATGGAAGAGGAGCCCAAAGAAATTGTTGCTAAAGTAGAGCCTACACCAGCACCTTTGGTCCTGAATCCACAACCACTCCCGGTGAGCACAAATATTTCTCCTAGTACATCTACTGAGTATGAAGATCTGCTCAAAAAGATGGGTCAGTTAACTATTAATCTTCTTCAAGGAAAGGAATTTAGTTCTCAGGGAGGAGATAGAGGTCCAAAAAGAAATATTTCTGAAGTTGTTTGTTATGGTTGTTATAAAAAGGGTCATTATAAGTATAATTGTCCAGATAGAGCTTCTACATCTGGTACAAGAGATAATGATAAAGGAAAAGCACCTGTGAATTCTCTTGATGTAGTAGATAAGAGTAGAAATAATGAAGTAGATGTGTTTGTAACAAAAAGAAAGAAAGAAAAAGATAATCAAGATGGAACTGATCCTAAGAAGATGAAAGAAGAAATTAGTAAGAAACATAGGAGAAGAAAGTTGGGTGTGCAGGATTTTCTGATTTCACAGGGGCAAGGACCATACTCCATCTTGGAAGATCTGTCCAAAAGGCCTGCAAATATTACATATGGTCAACTCTTGGCTATGTCTTCTGAGAAGAGGCGGGAGCTGCGAGGTGGACTCAATGCTCGAAGAAGGAAGGAGGTTGAGGTCCCTGTTTTGGAGGCAGAGGCAGATCCCTATGCTCCACAAGCTGAGGTATTATGTAATGGTATTTCAATTCATGATGTCTTAGTTGATGGAGGTGCTGCAGTTAATGTAATGACCGAGTCTGTAATGAATATGTTGGGTTTAAAAATTGATCGCCCTTCAACACTTATGTTAAGGTCATTAAATAAGGGAAAAACTAAACCAGAAGGTGTAGTTTCAAATGTGGCAATATCTGTTATGGGTGTTGTATGTGTGGTAGACTTTCAGGTGATGAAAAATGGTACTGTTGCGTACCCAATGCTACTGGGAAGACCATGGCTAAGGAGAGTTCATGCAAGAAACTACTGGAATGAAGGTTTCATGACACTTGGACGTGGTAGAGAGAGGGTGAAGATAAATGTGATCCCTCGACATCATAAAGCAGAACCTGTGGATTCAAGTGATGAAACTGATGATTGGACATCCTCTGATTACTCTAGTACCAGTGAAGTGGACACTGAAGATGAAGAAAGTGAGGTTGATGTTTCAGTCATGGATATTCTTCCAGTCACACCAACCCAGGACCCCATAAAATTATCTGAAGAAGAAGTTGATGATCGTCTCCAACAAATAAAGATTGGTGATGCTGTGATGGAGAGTGAGAAGGAATCCTACCTCCAGCTCTTTCGAAGGTACATACACCTATTCACTTTTGATTACAAGGAACTCCGTCAAGTAAGTTGGGTAGAACATTGTATTGAGCTGGTAGATGGTGCTAAGCCCATAAAGCAAATGCCATATAGAATGAATCCTAATTTTTCCAAGACTGTAAAAGAAGAAATAGATAAGTTGCTTGATGCAGGATTCATATTTGCTATGGAGAATTCAGAATGGGTTTCTCCCATTGTGATCTCAATAAAAAAGAATGGGAAGCTACGCATTTGTGTTGATTACAGGAAGCTCAATAAGGCAACAAAGAAGGATCATTACCCTCTTCCATTTTCAGATCAGATCTTGGACGAAGTAGCTGGCCAGGAGTGCTATAGTTTTGCTGATGGATATAGCGGCTACAACCAAGTTCGTATAGCAGAGAAAGATCAGCTGAAGACCACGTTCACCACTCCTTGGGGAACGTTTGCTTATAGAGTTATGCCTTTTGGGTTGTGTAATGCTCCAGCAACATTCCAGCGTTTGATGAATAGGGTGTTCGAACCCTACATTGGGACCTTCATCAGAGTATTTCTGGATGATTTTTGCATCTATGGGAGCAAGTTGGACCACCTGCACCAGATGGAGACAACATTTCAAAGGTTAGATGAAGCACAAGCCTCACTAAACCCTACAAAGTGTGTCTTTGGATGTTCTAAAGGCGTTTTGTTAGGGCATGTTGTATCCAGAGATGGTATTGGTACTGATCCTGATAAAGTTTCAAAAATCAAAGATTTACCATTTCCTATGAATAGAAGTAAGTTGAGATCATTTTTAGGCCATGTGGGTTACTATAGAAGGTTCATCAAGAATTTCTCAAAGATTGCACAGCCACTAACCCAGTTCTTGAAGAAGGATGTTACTTATGAACCAGGAAATAAGGCGCATGAAGCTTTTGGACAACTGAAGGAAGCCCTGGTGTCTTCACCTGTTTTGAAGAATCCAGATTGGAGCAAGCCATTCATTGTGTACACTGATGCCTCAGATGCAGCACTAGGAAGTACTTTGAGCCAAAAGGATGAAAATGGGAATGAACATCCAATTTACTTTGGGAGCAGACAAATGAGCAGTGCTGAGGTAAACTATACTGTAACTGAAAAAGAGGCTCTGGCTATCATTTTTGCTGTAAAGAAGTTTAGAAATTACTTGCTAGGGCAGAAATTTATAGTTGTAACAGATCATCAGGCTCTGAAATATATTGTCAATAAGCCTAACCCATCAGGGAGGATAGCAAGATGGATAATTTTGCTACAAGAATTTGAATTTGATATTATAGATAGGCCAGGAAAGAAGCATGTCAATGCAGATGCACTCTCTCGAGCCTATGATGGTTTAGGATCATCTTGTGATGATGATGATTTTCCCGATGCAGCATTGTTCTCCCTTGACACAATCCCTAGTGAATACATAGATATTTGGAATTATCTGAATGAATTCAAGTTTCCTGATGGTGCCAATGCAAAGACTAAGAGAAAGATTACTCAAGCCAGTCGTCCATATTCTATTCTGCATGGAGCATTATTTCGAATAGGACCTGATGGACAGTACAAGAGGGCAGTTGGACGTGATCAAGGAAAGGAGCTGCTAGAAGAATTCCACAATGGTACATGTGGAGGGCACTTCTCTGGACAACTTACAGCAAGAAGGATCTTGGATGCAGGTTATCACTGGCCCACTCTTTTTAAAGATTGTTATAATTATTGTAAGACATGTGATATTTGTCAAACACATGGTAACCGTAAGACTTCATCAGCTCCATTATGTCCTATTCTTCCACTTGGTCCCTTTGAAAAGTGGGGAATAGACATTGTAGGTCCACTTCCAACTACATCACGCCAAAATAAGTATATTGTAGTTACCACAGATTATTTAACCAAGTGGGTTGAGGCTAGGCCATTGAAAACAACTTCCATGGATGAAGTGGCAAGGTTCATATATGAACGCATTGTCACCAGATTTGGTTGTCCATTAGAAATTGTAACAGATCAAGGAAGCCACTTCATTAATGAGGTGGTAGAAGCCCTAGTCAATAAGTTTTCTATTAAGCACAAGAAGGCAACAACATACAAGCCAAGCACAAATGGACAGGTGGAACGAACAAATTTTGTGTTGTGTCAAATTCTAGCAAAAGATGCAGCCTTGCAGGTACATAAATGGGATAAAAGGATTCATGCAGCATTGTGGGCATATAGGGCAACATCAAAGTCAGCAACAGGATACTCCCCATTTCAGTTGGCCTATGGAATTGATCCAGTTCTTCCTATTGAGTTTGATATTCCCACTGTGAGAGTTATGAAAAATGAAAGGATGGATGAAAGTGATTCAGTAAAAGAAAGGTTGGTACATCTTTATTTGCTGGAGGAAATGAGAGAAATAGAAAAGGATACAAGCCAAAAGAAGAAAATGAAGCAGAAGGAATACTTTGATCAAAAGATCCAGTGGTCTCCATTTCATGTGAATGACTTGGTTCTAGTATATGATTCCAGATATAAAAAAAGAAGACAGAGAAAATTTCTTCCAAAATGGATGGGGCCCTACAAAATAGTAGTTGTGCATGAAAATGGTACGTACCGACTGGAGGAATTAGATGGCACTCCCATTACGAAATGGGTCAACCACGACAAGTTGAAGATTTTCCAAGCACCAGGATAGTCTACTCCGAGGACGGAGTAGAAGCTAGGAAGGGGGAAGATGTCGACACTAAAATTTTCCTCCATAATTTCTATTTCATTAATGTATGTATTAGGAATAGGATGTTGTTAAGTATAATTAGTAGTAGCGTTTGATAGAAGATAACGGTGCCGTTAGTATGGTGTCACCAATAATGTGGAGTACGGTAACAGTCAAAGTACAATAGGAATGTTGTAAAAAGTAAATATTTGTCGTAAGTGGTCCGGTAATGTTAAAATGTCAAAGTTTGGGTAATTAGAGAAGTAGGGTCTACATGATTAGGAATTAGAAATATTATATTGGTAATAAAGACAAGGAGTGAGGTCATAAATATTTTGTGTCTTTTATTTGTAAAAAGTCTAAAAATGCGGAACCCATGTAAAATGATAAGGTTTATCTTATCTTAACAGATAAGCTTACATGTACAGATAAGAGTTAAGGTATGGAATATGATTCGTCAGAGTGGATTTCTTATCTTATCTTAGAGATAAGATGGATAAGCCTGGAAGTTCTATAAATAGAGAGGCCACCCTCCTCATTTAGCATAGAAAGTAAGTAGTGAGAAATATTGTAGGAAGTGTGCGAATGAAGCCATCAGTTTAAAGGTGTGTTGAAGAAGCCATTAAGAGGTGTAATTGTAAAGTTTCTCCCATAGTCTTGGTGAAAGGCAAGCGAAGTCAATAACACTTGAAGTACCTCATGGGTGAGATTGTAACAATTTCATGTTAATATTATAATTTACTTTGATATTTCAGATTTGTCATCATTCTGTCTTATCATAGTCGATGGTATTCTTGTGTTATGTTGTTGTTTTGTTTCCAGATTACATCCACCAAACTAAAGGCTGTGCATTAGTAAATAATCATAGCATGAGGAGTTCCCGGTGAAGAATTATCATAGTGCCGGATTGGTGATGACAGCTCGTGGGTCGGCAATTGACTTTTGCACATTTTAGCCAAAATTCCTAAGTTTCAAATTATCTTCCACCACTCCACCGACCCACTCTCTTCCTTCGCAAAAATTCTTCCCCAGGCCCACTAGCCCGCATTTGGGCAAAAATTCCTTCTAAGGCCCGTCAACCCATAACTTTCAAAATATTTGGAGTTAGAAGGACTTCTTTACCTCTCTGGAAAGGGGAACAAATTTCCCATCTGATGAAGTTACTTTCAGAAACCCTTGAGTATTTGAAATATGCAAAATTCATCCTGAAGCACAAAAGGAGTAAAATAAAGGGGTAGTTAACCAAAAATAAGTATGATCTTATTTTGGTCAACAGGAGTTTCATGGAAGGTGTAACGACATGAAGGGAAATAGAAAAGTGAAGGAACAAGATCTTGTGAAATAATTTGGGCACACTAGCATTTTGGTGGGGTTTTGGCTAGCTCACTAATGTGGACCATGTTGATCTCAAATTGTAGAGGGGTAAAAGGGATGTGGAGGTGGAGGTGGAGATTGTTGAATATGTGAGGAATGAAGTTGTGTAGAGATAGGTGAAGGTGTGATGGGGTCCTCATCTAAAATATCATCATTGTCAAATTTTTCTTCAAGAGGACATAGGTGTATTAGAAAAGTTTTAAGAGCCTTACAATCTTCAACATCATGTCCTGGCATATGATGGTAGGTGTAAATTTTAGAATCATCAAATCCTCCTGGTTTAGGTTTTGATGGGTCATAAGATCAGAGTGGTGGTAATGTGATGAAAGAGGTTTATAAAAGGTTAGCTAATGTGTTGGCATAAGATCCTGCCAACGGGTCACAATGCGAGATGAGAGTAGTTTTTGATGGTGGCATAGGTGGGGGAGAAATTTTGGCCTCCCATTTGGTAGATGAGGTGGTTTTCATTTTTGGTTGCACCTTCTTGGGTAAAGGTGTAGTTAGTGAGCTTATTGTGGGAGGGAGTAAAGGCTTCCCTCCCCTTTTGGAAAGTAGAGGAGTATTGGATTTGGGTTGAGCCTTCTTGGGTAAAGGTATAAATGAAGAGTGAGATGAAGAAGGGAAGGCAGATGGTGGAAGGGGATGGGTTAACCAAGGCGATAGTGGAAGTGTGGTAAAGATAGTAGTGGGAGGCATTATGGAAGGGATCAACATAGGTAATAATGGAATCATTGCTAAAGGTGTTGTTGTGGGAGATGGAAAGGACCTGGGTATCGATGAAGGTAGGGGTTGTGTGGGTATTTGAGGAAAAGTAGGTAGGCATGATGAGGAGGTGGGCTGATGCGTTCTTAGCCTTTCGTGAATAGGAGGTTGCATGACCAATGTTGAAGGATGCAGACCTAGTATAGATGACAGTGGCGAAGGTGATGAAGGAGCAGTAGGTGAGGCTGTCGTATGAGATTTCAGAGGTTGGGCTCTTCTCTTAGGTAGGGGGGTAGTCTTAGTGATGGCTTGGGAAGTGGTAGATAGATTAATTTTAATAGGAGGATGAACTAGACTTGGTGTCAGTATGACCCCTAAGGTACTGGTAGTTTTGGGTAGAGGCAAAGGAGTAGGTGGTTTAAGTGCAAGTAATTATGGAAGTAATGGAAAAAGTGAAGGTGTAGGTAAAGGTGATATGGGAGATGTCGCCACAACTTCCTCAGGTGTGAGGGATTTTGTAGGATTGAACACCTTGGGGTAAATGGTAGAAGTGTCAGAGGGAAACATATGCATTTGAGTCAAGACAGACAATCAAAGGCATCCCCAAAGAATGGAATGATCCACATATTCTAAGTGATTCGCCAAACGTGAGAATGGTGTGGCGGCATAGGGAACCAATGTTTATTTTGTAGTGACTCCTGTAAATAAATCTGGTGCCTGTGAAATAGGGAAATGATTATCTTTTGACTCTATCGGTAAAAGAGACGTGAGAAAATCAACCAAATCCTTGAAAGCCAATGGAGAATTAATGTTGACTGAAAGGGGCACTGCCAATGGGTCTCCCATAGGTTGGGGAGGAAGCAAGGTGGATGAAATAGGGTCATCGTTTGATGAAGGCGAGGGTAAAACAAACTCTTATGTGGGTAAGAGAGCAAGTTTTGTGGGTTTCCCATCATGTAGGGAAGTGGATAGGATGATTATATCAGTATGTATGGTAGACTTCTCCTTGGGTAGAGGAGAAAATGAAGGGGACTCCTCCGTGGATGAAGGAGTTCGTGTGATAATTTCTTCGATAGATGAAGTGGGAGGAAATTGTGATGAAGGAGCTGGTAGGATGTCAAAAACAACATGAACCTCATAGATATTACTGTCATTGGCTGAGGAATCTCTGGTTTGGTTGGATGAGAGGGTGTGATTTGGAAATGGGTTCTAGAAAATATGAAGGTTTTGGTTAGCCGGTGCATTAGGATTGTCCAATATGAGATCTCCCTTGTCTAACATTTCTTGGATGATATTTTTGAAAGTGATACAATTACCGTAACCATGATCTCAAAACCGATGGTAATTATAGTAATTATTTTCATTGTACAATACAAGCACAAGACAAAAAGGATCAAAACTAGTATGTGGTTTGACATGTGGAAGGGTAATAGCTTTGGCTTTTAAAAGTTTTTCCAAAATGGCAGAGTAAGGCTCTCTTATGGGGGTATACTTTTATTGCTCCCTTCTAAACTGAAAGTTCTAAATGAATGAAAGGGTTAGATGAAGGTTTTGATTGGTTGGATGGATGGGATGGGCCAGATTTCAAAATGACTGCATTGGAAGACCCTTTGGTTTTAGAATAAGTATTTTAGGGTTTGGAAGAAAAAGAGGTATCGTTTGTTTTAAATGCAGTGTTTTTGTTACATAATTGTATTTTATTTTCTTCCATGGAATGGATTTCCAGTTTTTGTGCCATAGTGAATGCTTCGTCAAAGGTACCAAAAGGTTTGGACCTAGAGAGTGGGTGAGATGTGTCGAGTACAGGCCCTGGTAAACAAATCTATTAAATCTTTCTGGGGTAATTGGAACGTGAGTTGGTTAATCAAACTGTGTCATCGAGTGAAAAAATCTATGATAGATTTGTCTTCATACTTGCATGTGGCAAACAAGTCATTCATGGTGACTTTCTTGACAATATTTCTAGAAACGTGGCCAATAAAAGGTTGAGCTATCTGGTTAAATGAGAGGATGGAGTGTTTAGGTAAATAAATATACCAATCCAAAGTGGGTCCTATCAGTGAAATTAGAAATGTCCACATGAGAAATGCATCATCATGAGCGATCAGGTAAAAGATATGTTTAAAAGACCACAAGTGTTGTTTTGGATCTTCTCTGCTATTGAATCGGTTGAACTTTGGCTTTTCCCAATATGTAGGGTATGGGTGAATAGGAATAGATGGGTGAATGGGCTCATTACAAATCTCATCATATGTTAGAGAGTTACGTGAGCCTAAGACAGATGCTTCTAATGTATGCATCGAGTACAAATTTTCCCAGAGATTCAAAACTGGTGTAGACACCAAATTTGGGTCTTACGATGCCCTGTACCCCATATCTCGCCCCGCAACCTAACCTCACCACCTAAACCTTACACAATTATTTATTAATTACCTTATAATTAATAAATCCACATCTCCAAACCTACCACCTCATTTCGCCACCTCATCATGACCTAGCCCTAACCCTAAACTAACCTAATTAAGACCTATAACTTGGTCTACATCCACACCCATGACTAATTACTCCTCACCCGCACCAAAACCAACCTAATAATGACTTGACCAAGCCCACAACTAATCCCTCGGGAGAAAAGGAGGGAAAGTTGGCTATTTTACTAAAAATAGCCCACTTTGACTTAACCGACATCGGTTCCTACTCGACCACCGTCGGTTACGTAACCGCCATCGGTTCCCTGTAAATGACCTCCCCCAACCAAAAACAAAGGATGGGGAATTCATTTGAAAGGATCCGAAATTCACTTGGCAGAGCAGAGACAAGTGAAGAAAAGAGAAGAGTTTGCAGAGAAGGAGATCGAGCCCAAGACTGCAACTGAGTAACTAGAGCCCAGTGACACTCATCCAAGCATTGGGAGAGAAGATAGCTCACTTTTGATTGTCAGATCATCCCACCTGAGCCCTGCCTTCGTCATCACAATCCTTGGACCTGTATCTTCATCAGGAACTAGTAAGTAGTGTCTTGTACATTTTTAAATAACATTTCTTGAACTTCTGAATCATAGTAATTATAAGTTCACTCCTAGATCTACTACCCGGCAGCACCCTGCATCTAACTGTCATTCCTCTACCCTTACATTGCCCCAAGAACAGCCCCCACACTCTCTGAGTCTTCTCCATCACCCTATTGCCTATCCCTAATCATTTTCTAACCTTATAAACACCATAGCCACCTTACAGCCAACCTTTATTAAAAGCCCCTAAATCACTACCCCTACCGATATCGGTTATCAACAACCGGTACCGGTTATACAGTGACCGGCATCGGTCACTGTGACTCAAACCAAAACCAACCTTTCTTCTATTGCTTTTTAACAAGGTAATTAAAGTGTAATTTTGCAATAGCCTCTTTGCTATCATTTGTGTTAATTCGTATTAAAAGGGGAACTGACCACCTTCGAAAGGAAGTCTAATATTTCCTGGGCCCAAGGCAGTTCCCTCATTTATTGTCTAACTAAAATCTGGTGGTCTTGTATTCTTACTTGCAGGTAGTCCTTCCTAGACAAAAAGGAGTTCTTCGCAATCGATCTGATCTCTCTCTATGGTACGCGTGCACCCTCTCAACATTCAACAGGTATTCCTCCTAGCCCTAACCCTTATCTGTTTCTCAAGAGAATGAAAGGATAGAAGCAACTCTATTCTAGGAATGGAAACATTCTGTGTGAAACATTTTGGCACGCCTGGTGGGACCCTTTTTTGGGTTTCTTTCTTTCTTGCTTGCTTTCATATAGGGAGCATACTTGCTGTTTGTTTCTTCTTCTAAATATTCACAAGATATTTTTGTTATTTTGGTAAAAGAATTTGTCTTGCTTTCACATCTTTGCATTAGTGAAAGTCATCTTCTTTGCTTCATCGAATATCATTTTCGATTTGGGTTTAAAACACGTGCATCACATTCTTGCTTGCTGTTTTCAATTCTAGTGAACATAGATTAAGTAACAGGTCGTACACGTGGGGGTGATATCCATGGTATTGACAAGAAATTAATCTTACTTTCACTGCACAACACATACCAAATCACATCATAATCAACACAACAGCTCAAACATCCCCCCTTTTTTCCGCGGTATTCCTCCGCCCGATTGAGGTAACCTTATAAGCCAAAACAAACTTGACATCTCCCTTAGGTCTTTTGTTTAGGATTGACATCATCTTGCATCTAAGGCATAAGCCCACAATAATTAAAACTAATCCTAGGGTTAGTCTCTTGATTTGCCTGTGCATCTTGCTTGTTTTTAGTTCTGTTTCTCTGTCATACACTGTTTCAGTGATCACTTCAGAACAGTTTGGTAGGTATACTAAGCATTGTTAACCCCAAATCAGCAACTTCTTACAGCTTCTTACACCGGTCCTATTCTACCGACATGGTTAACTGACCGATGCCGGCTACAGTCTGACCGACATCGGTTACCTGACCGATATCGGTTACTGTCTTTCACAGTTCCTGACAAACCAGCAACCTACCAATTCCAACATTTTGTGGCTGTTTCTGTCCCTGATAGATTGAATCCCTACTGTGTACTCTTGTCCATGGTTGTTATCACTCAGAAACAAGCTGCAGCCATGGTTTCACATGCCTGTTCCGTGCCTTTTCCTGAATCACCCCCTTCACATCCTATGGGGAATCCTACGGACACCAGTGAGGTTCCCAAAATCCCTGTAGGAGATAAGGAATTTGTGAAATTTTTGGATGCTAATCCTAGCACTGTACAGTACTATTTGTCTCATACCCCTGACCGTACACCCGATGGTCAACTCCTTGTTGGTATGCCTATTAGTATAGCTGCTCACTTAGCTCCTTCCCCACCTGATAACTCCACCTTGCCTTCTTCATCCTTAGCCCCGTCTCCCAACTCAGTGGCTTCAGGGGTTCATACGGCATAGATTGGCTTTCCTTTGGTTAATCTGGGGCCCCACATATCATTACCGCCGACTGCTCCTACCTCGTCTCTCTTGCAGACTGCTCCTTTCATAACTTGCTCTCTACCACCTATCCACACAAGCTTTCCTTCTCAAGCTCTGCCCACCTTTTCATTTCCACACACGTATCCGGTGGCTTCAACATCTTATATAGGACATCCTTATTCAGCCACCTCAACATATTCATCCTCAATACCTTATCAACATTTAACCCCACCATTGTCTAGTAGTGGCTCTTGGCCCAATCCTCCTCCGTTTACAACAACCGCACCATCATCTTACCCAACCACTGATTTAATCAAACAAATGATGGACAAGATGCAAAATCTGGAGGCTTCTGTTTCAGGAAGCCGTAGCACCCTGACATACGAGCAAGTTTGTCGGGAGCCTATTCATCCTTCTATCCCCCTTCATTCATATCCTCCTCAATGGGAATTACCAAAATTTACTCATTTTAATAGTAAGGAGGATCCTCAACAACACTTGCGATCATTTAGACATGCCTGCTATCTGATTGCTCATGACGATGCCTTACTACTCCGCACCTTTCCCATGTCCTTATCAGGACCTGCCTTGGAGTGGTACAGTGCTTTAACCCAGCACTCAATCTTCTCTTTTAACCAATTAGCCCAATCTTTCTTGGATCATTTCTCCATTAACATTGCCAAGAAAGTATCTATCACCGACCTCTATGCCATCCGATAATTTGAAGACGAATCTATCGCAGATTTCGTTGGACGATGGCGGGGCCTTATCAACCAACTTACTTATGCCTTGCCTCAGGCCGAACTTATCGAACTCTTTACGTGGGCCTGCGCTAAGCACATTTCTCCTACCCTCCAAATTCAAACTTTCCGCACCTTTGATGAGGCCTTTACTATGGCTCGGAAACTAGAGATTCGAGCCTTAGAGGAAGAGAAATTGCGGTTGCGCAACAAAAACCCTAATTTCTGAACCCAAGACTCCACCAACAAACCCAACACCACCAATTCTCACGCATCGACTGCTTTGAAATCAAAAGGAGCTGTACACGCAGTGATGGTCAAATCCCAAGCACCATCTAATACCCCGCCAAAAACCACCTATAAGTATAAAGCCGAGCCCATCAATTACACTCCCTTGGGAGAAACTTATGGTGTGATTTTGGAAAAATTGCTCAAAGCAGGAGCTATCACCTTACCTCCTGTTAAACCTCACTCTGGGTTTGATTCCACCCACGCTATACCTTCTTGGTACAAAGAAAATGACTTCTGTAACTTCCACCACGTGAAGGGACACAGTCACGAAAACTGCAAGATGTTGAAAAACATAGTGCAGGAAATGGTTGATGCAGGGGATATAACCCTCGATAATCCTAATGCCCCTGCTAACCAAAATTTGAAAATCTTCAACAAACCATTCCCAAACCACTCATCTAACAGTAACATAAACCAAGATATCTTAGCCGAGGAGAGTGTTCATGAAATCCATGCGGTTTTCGACTCCCAACCAAAAGCTTCTATCGAGGAAATTCTGAATCAAACCTCTTTACTAACGCAGGGATCCGAACCCTCTTCACCCCCATCAAGACAAAACGATAACCTTACCATTCCTTTACCCATAAAGGAATTAACCACCCAGAGTTCTCTTCTCACAGATGAGCCTTCTTACACCACATCCCTGCAAGACTGTGAGCGGATGTTATCTAACTTATCTATTTCCCAAACATCTCCTTCTATCACTCTTGCTATAAAAGAAGAAGGCTCGCCACTGTTTCTGTCATCCTTAGAAGAGAAACCCCTCGAACCAACATCACCAAATTCTTTAATCATGATGGATCCTCTCAAACATGCCCTCCTACCTATTAGTTCTTCATCGCCTAAATCTTTTCAGTGACCGGTTGACCTCTTAACGCCCATTGATACAGTGCCTCATTTACCCCCTGTATCACACCCACAGTGGACCGGAATCACAACCCACCTCTCTTCCATACAAAATTTCCTATTCACACGTGAGGATTGTCACCCCTCAGAAGATAGACGAGTCCTATGGGAGCGTTTGAGTACACCATGCTCTACTCAAATGCAGATGACCGATCCAGACATCTCTACCATATACCCGAAGTGTTTACAAAAGCTCAAAATGCCTATGTCCTCATCTTCACCCCCCTCATCTCTACCAAATACCTCATCCACCTCTATTAACCTAACCAAACCTTCCCCTACGCTTGGGACTTCACCAATACCCAGCCTGACACACCCACCTAAACGGTTAGATTTATCCAAAAATAAAGCCGTCAATCCACCTAGGAGACAGACCCAATCTCCTCAAGTCCAATCTATGCCTCTGTCACAACTAAAACCATCACCGTCACACCTACCTTCTATATTGGGACCTCACCCCTCCACCTTGCCTCAATACATCATACCTCCTGCGTTTTCTTTAAAATGACTTGCACCTTCTACACCCATACAGAGATCCATGGGTGTATCAACACCGTCACCCCAAGTATCCTGTCCACCTATCAACCCTAAACAAACTCCATCATCAAAGGATTTGTTTGCTGTCACTCCTCTTTCTCCGTGGTTGTTTTCTACTACCACGTCATCTGACCAGCTAAACATAACTTCTGCCGAAAAAGCCAAGTTTAGTTAAATCCAATTATAAAAACCCCTTGTCTAAACCACCACCCATACGAATCAACCATACCCAATCATTACCAAAACCCACCCAGTCAATAGCCTCATCTTCCTCTGACTTTGACCCGCTCAAAGGATCTTACGCCAAAATCCTTGATATGTTGGTGGAGAATGCGACCATTTCCCTACCCCCACTTAGACCCTATGATCCATCTAAGCCTCGACCTATAGGTTATGATGAGTCTAAAATCTATGCTTACCACCACACACCAGGACATGATGTAGAGGGATGCAAAGCTTTGAAAGCCATCCTTCGTCAGTCACCTCTCTCGGATAGAAAGGTTAAGAAAGACAACTTACGAAGGGAGAAACCTTTAGCTTCAATCCCCTCTCCTATACCACCTGTCCTCACCTCACCAAGAAATATCATTATTGCAACCCCACCTCTCGAAGACAATGACTTATCCCTACCATCTTCCTCCTCTCGTGTTCACGAGATCAACATGATTAGCATTGCTACTCGAGGGCAGAAAAACAATGGGAAAGCTAAAGAAAGCACACCTGCGGCCTCTCTTTCTCCGTCCTGCCATCCCGATCGCACCACCACCTAAAGTGGTTATTCGTGGACCTACCTACCCCGTCTCTGATGGAGTGGCCCACCGTACCATGATCAAACAGCTTCACCAATCACCTGTAAAAATGACATTGTATGATCTCATTCAAACCTCTGAATCTCATCGACAAGCTCTCATTGAAATCCTTCAAGGGATAGAGGTCCTACCTAACGAAACCTTGCCCGTTGCCTCCATTTTAACACCCAACCACGTTGCTTCTCTCACCAAACAAAACTACCACTTCTGTCCCTGTACAGCAAGCCACTGCTGTCAGTTTCTCCGAAGACGAAATTGTCGACTTTGGTGCAGAAGATCCTGACCCCGCTCTTTTCATCTCAGCTTACGTCCGGGACATCTGAGTACGTCGTGTTATGATCGACGGGGGTGCTAGCTTAAACATCATCTCTTCCAAAGCCTTCCAACAAATGAATATCCCTTCTAGCTGCATGTGTGCCAACCCCACCATGTTGCGTTCATTCAATGATGCTATTACTTCTACCTTAGGCACCGTGATCCTTAACATTCATGTAGGGCCACGTACTTTACCTGAACTCTTCTATGTCCTTGAGGGAGAATTCCAATACAACATGTTGTTAGGCCACCCTTGGATCCAGGCTATGGGATGTGTTCCCTCCACCTTACATAGATGCATAAAATTCGAGTATGAGGGGAAGTCCTACACCGTAAAAGCTGACCCTCCCCCCTTCAAAACCTGCAATATGTTATATCACCCTAATGATGTGCTTGTACCAGTCAAGACACCCATTCATCCAACCCAACCATCTATTTTGACCACACCTCAACCATCCACCTCAACCGCACCTACACCTTCAACCAATGAAACCGCCGCTGCAAATACCGCTTCCTTCCCCGCGGACAACATCCCGACCTCAGATCCCTTAGTAGATGTTTTTCAACGCCTTACACTGGGGGAGTATCACCTATATAATGTTAGCACTTTCCATACCCCACAGGAGTACGGACAGTTACATGCGCATCCTACCTACGACCGTCGTGTGGGGGAAGTAATCTCCTACGGACCACCTAATTGCCACACCAACCTAACATATGGGGGTGTCGATACATCCTCTGTCACCCCTGAACCTCCCCTTGGTGTGGTTCCCTTCCAATCTGATTTTCAATATCTAACTAATCGTCGCTTCGCCCTCACCTTCTTGACGCGCTGTGCTTGGAAGGGCTTCGGTTTCGGTCTTTATGAACAAGGCCGACATACGATCATTCCTGTAACTACACGCAAACACAAAGATCATCGTGGTCTTGGATTCTCTGAACCACCTACACCAAAGACACCGCATATCCGTTGTATCCAGGAAGACGATGAAGTCACTCCTTCCGAACCATCATCACCCATTTTGCCATCGTCACCCACAGAGTCGATAGACCCTGAATCCATCCCTCCTACCTTTTTTTTTCATAAACGCTATCTTCCTGGGTCCTCTCACTTATCAACGCGATAATGAAGACCCATCTTCTCTTCCCCTTCTGTATCCAGACATGATCGAAGAGGACTCACCTTCAATTAATGTTGTTGAGTGCCAGGATGACGACTCCATCCTCACTTACCTTGGTGCGGACGACTCTTATATTCAACGCGCCTTACCATCTGAAACTCAAACCATGTTGAATGAGTCGACTATAGAAATCAACATCCACACAGAGGATGATCCTCACATTGTGAAGATCAGACAATCTCTTAACGCATCAGAACAAACTGCCTTCACTACCTTCCTCCGTGCCCGCAACCAAGCTTTCGCTTGGTCCTACGCTGACATGCCAGGAATTGATCCTGACATTGCTGTCCATAACATTACCCTGAAACCCGATTCCAAACCAGTTAAACAGAAACTGAGAAAAATGCATCCACGCATTGCCCTCTTGGTCAAAGAAGAGCTTCAACGACTCCTTTCTGTTTCCTTCATCTTACCTATTGACTATCCTCAATGGATTTCTAACATCGTACCTGTTACTAAAGCAACGGGGGGACTTCGGATATGTATGGATTTCCTGGGACCTTAACCTTGCTTGCCCAAAGGATGACTTCCCCCTACAAGTATTGATCAACTTGTTGATCTCACTGCGGGCCATGAGATGCTTTCTCTCATGGATGGCTTCTCGGGATACAATCAAATTTTGGTAGCCCCGGACCGATCAACATAAAACCACCTTCATAACTCCTTGGGGAACCTTCTGCTATCGTGTCATGCCGTTCGGCCTTAAGAATGCTGGTGTGACCTATCAGTGGGCTATGACTTACATTTTTCATGACATTATGCACACTATCCTTGAGGATTATGTCGATGATCTTCTTGGCAAATCTAAACATCGCAGTGAACATCTCGATGTTTTAACCATTATTTTCGATCGCCTGTTACAATACTGTGTTCGTCTTCAACCAAAGAAATGTGTCTTTGGTGTCCTTTCGGGAAAACTCCTTGGTTTTATTGTCTCTTTGCGTGGCATCGAGGTCGATCCAGCTAAAGTCAAAGCTATCCTAGAAATGCCCCCACCCACTAACCTCAAACAATTGCGTAGTTTGCAGGGAAAACTCCAATCTATCCGGCGTTTCATCTCACAACTCTCGGATCGATGTCAACCTTTCCATCATCTCCTTAAAAAGGACATTGTCTTTCAATGGAGCGAAGAGTGCCACCAAGCCTTTGAGGCTCTTAAAGCCTATCTCTTGCAGCCACCCGTGCTTATCCCACCTCAGGACGATCGCCCTTTCTACCTTTACCTTTCCGCCACCGACCATGTTGTAGGAGCCATGCTCGCACATCGTGACTCCGAGCATCGAGAACAAGCCATTTATTACATAAGTCGTACTCTGGTGGATTACGAGACTAGGTATACACATGTAGAAAAGTTGTGCCTAGCCCTATCATTCGTGGCCACCAAACTCCGACACTACCTCCTGAATCACAAAACTTTTGTCATCACCAACGCGGACCCCATCCATTATATGTATGCCAAACCTCATCTAAACCAACGCATCGCCCGATGGCTTATGCTCCTCGCTGACCTCGACCTTGAGTTTGTACACCAGAAATCAATCAAAGGACAAACTATCGCAGACCAACTCGCGGAAGCCCCTTTACCTGGGGAACAATTTACCAATTTTACTTTCCCTGACGAACTCATTGCCACTCTTTCACTCAGTGATGAGTCGTATCCAATGACCCTCTTCTTCGATGGATCCAAATGCCAGCGCGGCGGAGGGGCCGGCGTTGTTCTCATTCCTCTGGATGCTGAACCTATGCCTCTTTCATTCTGGCTCGATTTCCCCTGCACTAATAATACAGCGGAATACGAGGCCCTTGTTTTGGGTCTCCAGGTTACGTTACACTTAGGTGTAAAATCTATTAACATTTTCGGTGACTCTCAACTGGTCGTCAATCAAGTTACGGGCATCTACCAATGTAAAAATGAGGAACTTCAAAAGTACAAACATTACGTGGATTCACTTTTGACCTTATTTACTCATTATTCTATCCAAACCATTCCCCGCTCTACTAATAAATTTGCGGATACTATGGCTTGCTTAGCCTCGCAAATTCCTGCCTCACCAACTGACTCTGACATATTTGTCTTGGTCCAACAACTCTTTGCCCCATCTTACTCAGCCCCGGATGTTTGTATGATAAATAATGTGTCTGCTAATTCGCAGGATACCTGGTATCACCAATTTCACGACTACCTTACAACCTCTGTTCTCCCACCTGACCTTACTAGTAACGGCAAACGTGCTTTTCTTAAAAGTGTTTCTCATTACGTCATCATGGGGGGACTCCTCTATAAACGTGGCTTTGATGGCATCCTCCTTCGATGTCTAACCGGCGCGGAGGTTACCTATACCATCCAACAAGTCCATGACGGTATTTGTGGTGGACATTTTAGTGGCCTTGCCGTGGCCAAACGGATCCTTCGCCTAGGCTATTATTGGCCTACTCTTAATAATGACTGCTACGAATATGTTAAGCGTTGTGTTATGTGTCAACAACATGCCAACCTTCAACATACTCCTAGCCATCCGCTACAGGTCGCACGAGATCTTTGGCCTTTCTCACAATGGGGTTTAGACCTTATTGGTGAGATTCACCCGCCCTCTTCGCAACGTCACCATTGGATAATCACAGCAACTGAATATTACACTAAATGGGTGGAGGCCATTCCACTCATTTCAACCAAAAAAGAAAAAATTGTAGAATTCATTAACCATCACATTATCTGTCGTTTTGGTGTTCCTCATCGCCTGATAACAGATAATGGAAAATCTTTCAAAAACAAGTTATTACAAGACCTTTGTGACAACTTTGGTATCAAACTTAGCTTCTCATCACCTTACTATCCACAAGCAAATGGTCAAGCCGAATCTTCTAACAAAACCCTGACCAAAATTCTCATGAAAGTCGTTAACGATTCTAGAAAAAATTGGCCTGATCACATCCCCTTTGCCCTTTGGGCTTATCGGACTAGCATTCGTACCTCCACTAATGCCACCCCATTTTCTTTGGTATATGGTACCGAGGCTGTCTTGCCTCTCGAAATACAAATACCCTCCCTAAGAATATCTCTTCAGGATATTCTCACCAATGATGATTTCTGCCAAGAGCGGTTAGCCCAATTGGAGCTTCTTGACGAGCGTCGTCTTACAGCTCTTGACCACCTTCAAATCTATCAAAAGCGCATCAAGCGTGCTTATGATAAGTGACTTCATGAGCGTACCTTTAAGGTTGGTGATCTTGTCCTCAAAGAGAATCAACATGTAACCAAACTAGAAAAGAGCAAACGTGGAAAATTTGCTCCTAATTGGATTGGGCCTTACATTATCACTCACACTTATGGATCAGGCACTTACCATTTAGCTTCGCTTAATGGTAAACCTGAGCCTGAACCCCTTAATGCCTTGCATCTTCGGCCATTCTACTATTGAATTTAGTGTTATATCACTTCTTATCTACCTTGCGCTCGTCCCTTGAGCTCATTTACCACCTCATACACTTTGTTTCATGCATCTCAAAATAGAATCAAGCTCACGTGGTTTGGTCATCACCTCCTCTTAAAGATGCCTTCCCCTTTTTAGTCTGGTCCATGACTTAAAAGTATCAAAATAACATGTTCTCAATTATACACTTATGGGATATTCTTGAGTCAAACTTCCTACAAAACTAGATGCTTCATGCCAAACGGACATCTAAGACCTCTAAGTTATACATAGACTGCTCCCTCGAAGGACAGCTATGTGCAAAGCCACATCTGCTATTATAAATAGACTGCTCCCCCGAAGGACAGCTATACACAAAAGCCGCATCTGCTACTATAAATAGACTGCTCCCTTGAAGGACAGCTATACAAAGTCAGCCTTTATCAGAAGCTTCTCGCATTGATCAGCTTCGTGAAGACCTCAAGAACAACAAAATACATATCCCATGTAGACTTCCTGCATCGATCAGTCTATATCCAGAAAAATAAAAGTAGTATTCAAAAGCACTTTTGAGTCATGGACTTGTCTATTTAGGTTTGGTTTTCTTTTGTCAGCATAATCACCTTATAACAAATTCTCTACGCCCCAGCTCTACCAGCCACCTCACCTCACCATTCGTCAAAGCAACAAAACTCAAGGGACGTGACGTATATCTGATATATTGTGATTATACAACTCTTTTCACCTATCGACTTCTCGCATATGCAAGGTACCTAGGGATTCAAGCTCATCCTACGTTAATATGTGGTTTGTTTAGCTCTTCTCAACTACGGGACACTTTTGCCTCTTTTTACTCGAATCTAGGATTATGTGTTGACCTTAATCAGGACACGGTTCCCTACTACTTGGGTAAGCTGAACTTTCGCTTCACCTATACCTACACCAACATCGCCAAT
Organism: Taxus chinensis; assembly: GCA_019776745.2. Lineage (NCBI taxonomy): Eukaryota > Viridiplantae > Streptophyta > Pinopsida > Cupressales > Taxaceae > Taxus > Taxus chinensis. The sequence goes on from CM034151.1 coordinate 810,175,965, forward strand.
ACCTTACCAACACCAACAACATTACCCTACCAATATCAATATTTTTTACCAACCAACAAATTGCCTAACCACAACCAAATTGCCTGAATTCACCTCTCCCTGGTCCTAAGGGAGAACTACATCGGTCTGAGGCCCCTCCTTGCTTTGTGCAATGGGCTATGTAGGCAGCACTTAGGAGACATGGGGTCTCCCAAGGTTAGCTCGACCATCCCCTACCATAACCTATCATGTGTTGTAAATATAAATATTTTTGTGTATTTCTATTTGATAACATTCATCTTTATCCTTTTTTTCAAAACAAACATTCAAAACACAACCATTCTTATTATTATCATAACTCAAATCAACATACATATTCAGTTTTATTTAGATGTTAAACAAATACATCTTCTCTATCATCGACGCGCAGGTCGGCATCCTTATTTATTCTTATACCCCTATGAAATTCACTTAGACCCTTGCGCCTCATCCCGAAAGGTATGATCGTGATCGACGTTGCTCGCCTGGCCTCTCCATCCTCAAAGGTGCCACTGCTATTGGTTCCTCCCACTGATCTACCAATCTCTCCTGTAACATATGAATACGCCCTCTCGCGTGGAGGAATCTCGCCTCTAGTCTCTCCACTCGTGACTGTGCAACCGCTAACAATCCGTTGTCTCATTCACCCGCGTTTGAAGCTGGTGAACTAAACCCTGCAGGTGATCTCTCTCTGCTGTAATCACAGCTATGTTAGGATGATCGGCCCTCTCACGTGAACCTCGCAGCTCTGCTACCCACCATAATCTATAAGCCTCTGTCGCTCCTGCATCCATTACCCTGCGATCGGCTGCTATCTCTTCTGGTCCTTCTGGAGGTGTCGGCCGGGGAGGTGAGAATGATGCCTCGGCGTCGATCCTCATGTATGGTCTATAAGCCATGGGTATATCCTGAACAAATCCAAATTGTCACCGCACGTGATCTAGAGGAATCCTCTCGTACTCACCTGGCCTGTGCCCCGCGATCCACCTCAATCGCTCTACACCCCTCAAATCCTCAGCTATGTTCTCTGTCACCATATAGTTCCCGTAAGGCCTCCAACAGATATCCGCAATCGTCACCATCTCCCACACCTGCCTATAATACTCGATGTCATCTGTCACGGCCTGGGATCTCGCCTCTTGTTCTGTTTGGACCCATCATCTGAATCCCAACCTCTGCACTCCTGTCTCTCTTTCCTGGATTGGTCGGCCTATTGGTCGCACACACACAATGTGCTCATAGGCCCAACAATGTAATAAGTATGCACAATCCAGTGTCGTCCTGTGATTTCTCCTGCAGGCCCATAAACCCCTGTATAGCTCCGCCAGATATGCGGGTGCCCATGCGAAAGTCACGCTCCTTTCTATCATTTCCCAAATAATACACATCAATGCTTTTGGAAATCTTCCCCCATCCACCCTCGGTAATGCATAATACCCCACCGCTATCATTAATACCACTGCCAACCTTGTTGCCTCAGGGTGTGCTGCATACATTATACCATAAGTGAATGTCAAACCTCGCTGTGTCAAATCTCGTGCAGCTGAACCAAATACTGTTGTTATCGCTCCCCGCGCCATGCTAGGCCCCGCCTGATACACTGGTCTTCCTGTAATTGGGAGCCTCAAAATTCTAAACACATCTTCCAACGTCACTGTCATCTCCCCTGTTGGCAGATAGAAGGTATTCTTTTCTGGATTCCATCTCTCAATCAACGCCTGCAACATAGCATGATTGCGTGTGATTCGTGAATAATAGCGGATTCCACTTAACCCCACATGGTTTATCAATGCCCATTCAGCTGGTGTTACATCCGCTCGGACTCGTGACAACAAAGCTGGCACACTATCATTCATCCTCAAACCTGCCTCTGCCTGCATACATCAAAATCAACAAACAACCATTCAATAAATCAAATCCCCAAGTGTTTTTTCTCACATTCTGGAATTTCATACAGTAACCGATATCGGTTATAGATAACCGATACCGGTTACCTAACTGACACTGGTTATCTCTAAATGATATCGGTCACTGTCAATCCTATACAGCCTGCTTGCAAACACAACTTATGATAATTATTTGCTCGTTTACCCCTCTCTGTACCTACAAACATACCCGAAATCCCTGCTTACCTACCCCATAACACTCACCCCATCCCAAACCCTTGCCTATCACCTTTTATTTTTTATCTCTACCCACTTACCTTCTCTCATCCTATCCATAAAACATGCAAGAATTGAATTACAACCAAAAATTTTACCTCTTGGGAGGCAGCAGCTTGAGGTGGAACCTGTCTTCCCTCTCGTCTCTGCCTGCTGGATGCTTCTCCTTGTTCAGCCATGTTCACCACCCTCTTCAATATAACTTTCCTTTCTGCCTTCTTAATCTCAGCCCACAATCACTTTACCTGTCTCTTTCCTCCTTATCACTCAATTCTCCCATGCAATTACCTGTATCAGTCGTCAAACAGCGTCGCATTCTCGTATTTAACTTGTTGCATGACTCTAAAAATAAGAACTTAAGTTGCCTCCCAAGATTTTCTATTTTTAGAAAATCTCGTTTTAGCATAACCGATATCGGTTACCTAACCGGTATCGGTCATATATCTACCGACATCGGTTAGCTAACCGATATCGGTCACATGTCTCCTTTTGCTTAAACCTAGGCCTTTTCTCTAGTTTTTTGCAAATTTTTGGTGGCGCCTGCCTCTTTTCCCTGCATAACGACATCGTCATCAATATTTTTCATCAGAATCCCATCAACGCATATACATATCATCAAAATTTCAACAACATCATCTATATACATTAAATTCAAAAACACATGAGACATTTGAATATATACATCAAACCAATTATTATACACACCATGTGGATCCAACTCATCATCTATATACATTAAATTTCAAAAACCATTGACAAAACACATGAGACATTTTAATATATACATCAACCCAATCATTATACACACCATGTGGATCAAAATCATCATCTATATATATCAATGTCAAAATATACAACTTGCCCTGCATGGGGCCTCTGTGATCTAAAAAATACAAAACTGGCACGCAGGCCGCTGTCTCTGTCAAAATCTCGACTCGGCTCGCAGGCCGGTCTCTCATATCAAAAATATACTCGGCTCGCAGGCCGGTATCAACTATACAAAATGTACTCGGCTCGCAGGCCAGTATATACAACAAAAATGAATAAATAAATCATATGTGGGCACGCAGGCCTCTATATACATACCCGGTTCAGTAGACCGGTGTCTATATCCAATATCAAAAACCCATCTCCGCTCCCAGGATGTCTCAGCTCTCTCCACCACCCTCGGCCCCTCCCCCTGCTGGTCTCTACGCTGGCTCTCGCCTCCTCCCTGTCACCGACCCACCGGCTGTGGCTGCGGCCCCCTGGGATCTCTGGCTCTGGGATGTCTCGGCTCTGTGCGCCGCATATGGCTGATAGTCAGCCCCTGGTACCATTGAGCACGTCCTGATAGTACTGGGCCTCCGCTCTCGCCTCCATATAGCGGGCCCGTGCCACCATGGCTACTGGGGCCGGTCCCCCGACTCCTAATAGCAGTGGCCCCTGCCCTGCCGGTACACCCTGTGCCTATGGCGGTACCTGTACCTGTGCCTATGCCTGTGGCGGTGCCTGTGCCTGTGGTGGTGCCTGTGGCTGTACCGGTGCCTGCGGCTGTGCCTGAGCCTGTGCCTGGGCTAACTGCCCCTGTAGCACCCAATCTGTGCCTGTGCAGCAGCAAGCTGCCCCTGTAATAACTGCACCTGTCCTAAGAGCCGGTCCCTCTCCGCTATCACAGTCGCCAAATCTGGCTGTGCGGGCTGTGCTCTCATAGCTGCTCTCTGACCTGCCCACCAAACCAAAAAGGCACCTGTCACTCCAGCATCATCCACTGTATCATCAGCCGGTCTCTCTGCTACCCAATCTGGGTCAACGGGCTGCGGTGCAGGCAGTGGGGCCTCTACATCATCCCTCCGGTACTGTGGGAAGGGAGGTGGCTCATCCTGTCGCAAGCCCAACTGCCGTCGTACCCTCTCTAGGGGTATCCTCTCATACTCCCCAGGCCTCCGTCTAGCTATCCAGAAACTATACTGGATCCAACGCATCTGTGCTCGGGCTCCTCCTCGGGGCTGATGGCCTCTGTAGGGCCTCCATATAATGTCCAGTGCGGTCAAGCCCTCTAACATATGATGGTAGTAGGCCACATCTCGTCCTGCGAGCACCGCTCGTGGCTGGCCCACGACCCCCAACCACCTCTGAAATCCATATCTATATACTATCTGTGGCCCTGGCTTACTGGGGCAGCCCTACTGGTCGTATACAGATGATATGCTCATACGCCCAGCAGTGTAACAAAAATGTCGAGCAAATACCAAATCACCTCATACGGCGATAACCCCACAGCTCTCTGTATAGCTGCACCAGATACACTGGTGCCCAGGCATAGCATGTATGCTCCTCTACCATCTCGTGCAAAACTCCCATCAAAGCCCGTGGGAAGCGGCCTCCCTCTGAGTCAGGGAGGGCGAAGTAGGTGATACCAATCATCATCAACACGGCAAGCCGTGTCTCCTGTCGGTGTGCGCGATACATGTCGCCATAGGCAATGCTCGCGCTGTGATAGGTAATCAATGGGGCTGCATCCCCGAATACATGCAGGATGTTGTCCATCGCTGTCTCCGCATCCACCTGGAACACTGCCTCACCTACGATCGGCAGTCTCAGGATGCGATACACATCCTCTAATGTAATCGTCATCTCTCCAGTAGGGAGATGGAAGACATTGGTTGCCGGATCCCATCTCTCGATGAGGGCAACCATCAGGTTGTGGTCCCTATCCACAGCCCTATACCACTGGACTCCACCGAGTCCAACCTCTCGCATGATGGCCCACTGCGCTGCGGACACATGTGGCCGCATCCGCCTCAATAGAGGGGGCATCCGATCCCACATCGTGAGCTACTGGCATGCCTGCAAAAACAACCCACTTCATCAGGCCTACCCTTTACAATAATAACTACCTTAACTCTCTATACCCACTTACCCACCCAACCACAACCCGACTCTACAACACACATCTACACCCACCTATCTTACCCTATACATCTATGATATCCCCTTTACTTATCTCACACCCTACCAACCACCCCGATCTACTCTAGCCATCTAATTATACCCCCGCCACTTTAGCACCTCCTACTTCATACCCAACACCTAATCTATCCTACCCGAACCAGCCCCCCAACAACCCCATTTCCCCCCACCCCAATCACGTTTCCTATCAACTCTACCCCCTCCCCCTTCACCCCCAAACAAACAAACAAAACAACACGACAAAATTCTAACAACAAACAAAAACCACAACTCCTACCCATGCTGACCGGTACCGGTCACCCTCGACTGCCATCGGTCCCCCCAAGTAAATTATATGTGCCGACGCCGGTCGACCTATGACCGACGCTGACACCGGTCTGTAACCAAACAATGTATACAAACTATTTTTGTGACCGATGCCGGTCGCCTAGTGACCGACATCGGTCACTGTCCAATTGCGGGGCCGAACCCAAAACGGCCCGCAAAACACCATTTTACCTATTTCTCCCTATTTACCCACAAGAAAACCCTAAAAACCTACCCACCCTGCCGTTTTGACCTAACTAGCCTACCTACCCACTCCATTTTACAAATTACTTCCATTCATTCATTATTTTATTAAAATTAAGATTCCTACCCAAAACCCACATCTAAGTTAAACTCATTAAATTCACATAGGTAGGAGTTCAGAGCCTACCGGTACGACTACACGTCATCATGGTGGGATAGGTGGTGGTGGTCCAGCTGGTCCAGCACCTCCTGCTCCTCCTGGCTGTGCCATGGCTCCAAATCTCCTCAGCTGGGTCCTCAACCAATCAAACTCTGCCTCCTACTCGCTGGGGTCTACCAATCACTCACTCCTCCACTTAACTGGTGCCAACTCAGCCCACAAACTCAACAAACTCACTTCACACCTCAGACAGCTAAAATTGGGTACTCAAATTCACAAAGTGACAATGACATACCGTATTTTTCTTTTTATAGGTTTTGACCTATAACCGATACCGGTTATTTCGCGCCCTAGAATACCGGTATCAGTCTTCTAACTGATATCGGTCACACATAACCAATATCGGTTACCAACTTCCTTCCCCTAACTCCCACCCTTATCCACCAATCTCCACTTTTTTCCCGCATCACCTACCCCTGGCTTTGCTGACTAGCCTTATTTTGACTTCAATCGGCCCGACCCACGGCCGTAGCCCGACCCAAGGACCAACACATTTGGCCCGACCTAAGGCCACAACCAACCATTTGGCCCGACCCAAGGCTGCAACAAACCAAGGCCCGACCCAAGGCCGCAAACCAATCAGGACCCAAGGCCGACCCAATCTGGCCGCAACCAACCAATCAGGCCCGACCCAAGGCCGCACCAATTAAGTACCCGCAACCAACCAATCATGGCCCAACCCAAGGACCGACCATTTACCTAACCAACCATTTGGCCCGACCCACGGCCGCAACCAGCTACTTCCATGCCTTGGATACCGACCCAAGGCCGCAACCAACCATCAACCAGGCCCGACCCAAGGCCGCACCTAACCAATCAGGCCGGACCCACGGCCACAATAATCAATTGGCCCGACCCAAGGCCGCAACCAACCCAATTAGGCCTGACCCAAGGCCCTCAACCAACCCAATTGGCCCGACCCAAGGCCGCACCAATTAAGTACCTCACCCAAAACCCGCAAATTACAAATTTATCCACCCATCATGTAACTTTTTGTTCAATCAGGCTCACCTGTTCGTGTTTTAGCATGATTAGGATACTTGACTTGATCAGTCGACCAACTTTGCCTAGACCGAGACCGTGACGTTTATCTCAACCAAACCAACCATTTGGTACTGCCAAACATGCCTAAACGTTCATGTACCTTACCCGTTATATCCCCTGGAGCTACTTCCTATGCCTTGGATACCAGGATTATATCAACCTTGTTTGGATAAACTATCGACCTTTGCCTATGTATTGCTTGTTTGCTCTTCAAATCATGTACCCTGGTCGCACTACTGCATTTTAACGTGTGTCTGCCTCCTTGAACTTACCCCACCATCTTATCATCATCTCATCATCATTCACCCTTTATCAACCCTATCCCTGATTTCACGTCGCCTCAATCTGTGATAGATTTGAGGGGGATTACCTATACCCTTAACTGGGGCAACCACTTCTTATTAATTGTCAGTGCAGCTTTACAAGACAAGCTACATGACAACAAGGGGCTAATGTAGACACCAAATTTGTGTCTTACGACACCCTGTGCCCCACATCTCATTTCGCAACCTAACCTCACCACCTAAACCTTACACAATTATTTATTAATTACCTTATAATTAATAAATCCACATCTCCAAACCTACCACCTCATTTCGCCACCTCATCATGACCTAGCCCTAACCCTAAACTAACCTAATTAAGACCTATAACTTGGTCTACATCCACACCCATGACTAATTACTCCTCACCCGCACCAAAACCAACCTAATAATGACTTGACCAAGCCCACAACTAATCCCTCGGGAGAAAAGGAGGGAAAGTTGGCTATTTTACTAAAAATAGCCCACTTTGACTTAACCGACATCGGTTCCTACTCGACCGCCGTCGGTTATGTAACCGCCATCGGTTCCCTGTAAATGACCTCCCCCAACCAAAAACAAAGGATCTGGAATTCATTTGAAGGATCCGAAATTCACTTGGCAGAGCAGAGACAAGTGAAGAAAAGAGAAGAGTTTGCAGAGAAGGACATCGAGCCCAGGACTGCAACTGAGTAACCAGAGCCCAGTGACACTCATCCAAGCATTGGGAGAGAAGATAGCTCACTTTTGATTGTCGGATCATCCCACCTGAGCCCTGCCTTCGTCATCACAGTCCTTGGACCTGTATCTTCATCAGGAACTAGTAAGTAGTGTCTTGTACGTTTTTAAATAACATTTCTTGAACTTCTGAATCACAGTAATTACAAGTTCACTCATAGATCTACTACCCGGTAGCCCCTGCATCTAACTGTCATTCCTCTACCCTTACATTGCCCCAAGAACAGCCCCCACACTCTCTGAGTCTTATCCATCACCCCATTGCCTATCCCTAATCATTTTCCAGCCTTATAAACACCATAGCCGCCTTATAGCCAACCTTTATTAAAAGCCCCTAAATCACTGCCCCTACCGATATCGGTTATCAGCAACCGGTACCGGTTATACAGTGACCGGCATCGGTCACTGTGACTCAAACCAAAACCAGCCTTTCTTCTATTGCTTTTTAACAAGGTAATTAAAGTGTAATTTTGCAATAGCCCCTTTGCTAGAATTTGTGTTAATTCGTATTAAAAGGGGAACTGACCACCTTCGAAAGGAAGTCTAATATTTCCTGGGCCCAAGGCAGTTCCCTCATTTATTGTCTAACTAAAATCTGGTGGTCTTGTATTCTTACTTGCAGGTAGTCCTTCCTAGACAAAAAGGAGTTCTTCGCAATCGATCTGATCTCTCTCTACGGTACGCGCACACCCTCTCAACATTCAACAGGTATTCCTCCTAGCCCTAACCCTTATCTGTTTCTCAAGAGAATGAAAGGATAGAAGCAACTCTATTCTAGGAACGGAAACATTCTGTGTGAAATAAGGTCATTGGTAGGTTGTGACGACGAGGCACCCCCAAAGGTATGAGTAGGTAGATAAGGTGGGTATAACATAGACGGCATCCCAGTGTGTGTTGGCGCCACATACAAAAATTGTGATGAAAGGATACGAGAGGGAATGGAGGTTGATGGAAAGTACCCAAAGTAGGTTGTAGATGAGATAGGTGGTTTTTGATGATAGGTATATGTAGGTGGGGTGGATGTAAAGACCCTAGTAGTGATCGGTGGAAGAGACTAAGGGATAGAGAGAACGAGGTTTTGGAAGGGAGTATGGGCTGTCGACACCAAAGGTGGCTGGGATGCAATAGGTATATGGGCAGTGAGAGACATGGACAAGCCTGTAATGAGGGTGGTGGATGTAGGTATGGGAGACGTCGTAGGGGGTGATGGATGCCACAGGTGAGATAGATGTCATTGGTACAACATATATCAATGAGGTGGGGTTGAGATGAGAAACAATAGGCGGTAAGGTGGAAGCAACTAGGGCAATGCTGGTAGTGGTGAAAGCTAAAGTGGGTACAAGTGTAGGTGGGATGGATACATGCATACCGTAGATAAACTTCCCAGATGAGTCACAAGTGGATGAATGGGCTAAATAATATTGTAAAACAATAGGGTTTTGATCAAGGAGTTTCGTGAACTCCTCGACACCAGTACTGATGGTAATAGGCTGACTGGGATCCATAGGTGATAAAACGGAAAGCAACGATGGGCTAGGTGGGAGCGGCTGAAGGCTAGCATGGAATAGGTGTGTTGGATTGCCTACAAGTCAAAACCATGTGAATTATAGTAGACTTGATAATCTAAGCTTTATAGATGACACAGGAGCACAAAAGGAATGGAAAAAAAATGGTTCCAGAAGGTGAAATTATGGTCGTTGTTTTAATTAAAGAAGTAAAACACAGAGACCAATTCTGGTTGTGATAACCGATGTCGGGTGTCAGGGTGGTAAACCGATGCCTATCCACTAACCGATACCAGTTACTGTGGAAAAATAAAAGGATTTTGTAAACTTGGCAATAAATGACGAAAAATGAAACAAATCTAAACTTTAACAGTGATTTCAAAGACACAAAGATGTGGTAAGGTAGTTGAGGAAATATCAGAAGGAACATAAATGTGATGAATGCTACTTTGGTTAAAATAGCCAAAACAACAAGAGACCGAAAACGGTCAGTAAACCGATGACGGTGAGATGTAAATTGATGACGGTCCACTAGAATGACACCAGTCACTGTGAAATTTGTGAAAAGATGGAAAAAATGAATTTGGTGATTTAAATCAAGTAAAAGACCAACCCATAAACCTAAGTATGGAAATGATTGATCCTAAGACACTCAGAAAGAGTCGGGAATACACCGACTATGATTATGGAGTGTGAAGGGAAAGAAGAATGGAGAAAATGAACTTGCACCTCAAAACATAGATCAAGTAAAAACTAGCAAACATGAAACCCTATGTGGTAGATTTTATGTTTTGGCTCATGCTATTTAAGTTTGATTTGTGAATAGAGTATATTTTTTGGTTTGATAAAGGTGCCCTACAAAAGCCAACAACTATGAATAGTTTCAGGTATGTTTTGGTGTGAGGGGTATTTTCTCAAAGATAATAACTGGACAGAGAAACCAGCTTGGAGCCTGATGTCAATCCTTTGATCGTGTGATCATTGAAAACTTCTTCCAGGTAATACGTTGTTTAATAAAATGAGTAATTTATTTGCAATGGTTTGGTATAGAGAAAGAGATGTGCAAAGTGTAAGCTATGGTTCAATTCGTCAACCACCAGCTGGTCATGACTTCCAGCATATAGGTTGCCCAAAGTTTTTAAATGAGCTACAAATGAAACACATAGAAATGATATGCAAATATTTTAGACCCAAATCCACAATGACATTCGATGAGAGCAATGATGAATAGGAAAGAGTATGTCTTTCACTAATGCAATACAAAATAGAAGGAAGCATTCTTTTTAGTCCAAAATACGAGTGTCAATAAGACCAATAGAAGAGAAAGAATGTTCCAAGGGAGAAAATTTAATGTGAACTCTTTAAAAAGGAAATAGACACACAATAATTTCACCTAGGAATGAACAATGCAAAAGAACCCAAATGGTCCCACCGGGTGTGCCAAAATGTTTCACCTCAAAGTATGCAATAAAAACAAAAAAGGTAACGGTCAAGGAGGAATACATGTGGTTATGTAGACGGTGTGTGTGCGTTGTAGCAGTTGATCAGATTTAATATGAGAGCTTCCCTTTGGTTAGGGGGAACAACCTGTATAAGAAACAAAACAAGACCACAAAATGATATTAAATAGCAAATGACAGTGGACTACCTAGCAGTGGCTAGTTCCGGGAAGTGTGATACTTCTTAGATGGCTGTCAATCCACTATTTTTATCAAATTAATGAAAATAAATGCAATAAATAAAGGTCATATTGCTAAAACTTTGATTTAGGTATATCAAAACATTAGCAACACACTAGATTAAGCAAAATATTGAAATACAAACTAATCTAGCATTAGGCAAGGTATGTTTCTGGTTAGGGAGGGTCACAAAGGTGTTAGGTAAGGTCACATGGGTATCTGGTAAGGTCTTGGTGGAGTTTGATTAAGTTATGGGTTGTTTTTTGGAGGTTAAAAGAAAACACAGTGACCAATGTCAATCTGGTGATTGATGCCAGTAATGAGGGGAGACTAACGATGGTTAAGGTGGCCGACATCGGTAGGGACAATCTAGTGGTAATTAAATAAAAGCAATTTTGGACTTCTCTGTGATTGCACAGATAATGAAGGAAGAATGGTTGGGTTCACAATAATGCCAAGAAGACTTGGGAATGCATAAAGGGTAGGTAGGGGGATCCATAAGGCCGTGGGTGGCTGGATTGATAGATTGGTAAGAAGGTGGGGATAGAGGAATACATGAAGAAATAAGATATAATAAAAGAGATAATGAACCTACACTTTAAGCAAGCAAAATATGATGAAAATCACGTATACTTACTTGCATTTGTAGGTTTGGTAGGTGAAGGAAGGTGATAGTTGATCCGTGAAGGGATTTTGTGGTCAATGCCGCGACAATACTCCTAGAGTGTTCCCGTGAGTATTCTAATGCCTTGGGATGAGCATCAACTGTCTGCTTGGGCCTGTGGTTAAGGATATCATGTCATCTTGATGCTAAGAAGTCTTTGATTCGTGCTTGAATGTAATAGAAATCTCAGAACTCAAAAATAACCAACCCCGGTAAAAGGTTGCAAAGTTGTATATAAAGGAACCGATGACGGTTAGGTGACCGACATCGGTTGAGGAATAACCAACATCGGCCAAGGTGGGCAAGCCTAAGATTACCAAAATAGGCAGATCTTCCTATATTTGGGGTGCCTTCTCCTTGAGTCTACTTAGGAAAGTGGATTTCATGTGAGAGAAGGCAAGAAACACTTAGAAAAGGTCCAGTTAGGTTTAGGATGAAGTCTTAGTTAGTTAGGTCAAGTTAGTGACTCAGCACTAGAAGTTATAACTCAGTGATGACTCAGTGCTAAGGGTGATGACTCAGTCACATTGGGTTACATGGGTCCAGGGTGAGGTGGAGATGTGAGGGTGAAATTAATTTAATTAATTAATAATGTGAAGGTGGATATATTAATAATAATTAGCAATGGGGCCATGGTGTGTTTAATTAATTAAAAGGGACCAAGGGGAGTGTGACCCAAATTTGGTGTCTACACCAGTAATTTGAGATTCAAGGCTTACATTTTTGGTATCCACAAATAATTCCAATAGACTCGTGTACATTGGATTTCTGGGTCAAGGATAATATTCATCGATTTTTTGTGAACAGTTGGGTGATTTTGGATTCAACATATACAAACCCTTGTTCCTTCCGGCTCTTATTGGATCCACTTATCATAATTGCATATCATTAATGTGTGTAAAACTATTGTAGATCCTCCAAGTGCATGAGAGTTTAAAGATGTCAACCTTTGGTCTGCAAGGCTTCAATTATTGTTAATCGACATTTAACAAAAGTGTATTCTTCCATATCTAATGTTCAGAAGTGGAGCATTCATCTATTACCAAATCTCCCATGTATCACTAAACATTACCGGGAATAAGCGAGTAAGTGGAGGTATTAATTTTCCTTTGTTTAGAAAATTTGAAGTGTCCAGGTTATGACATTATTTGGTAATTATGCTATTAATATTTTTATGATTATTTCATTTGTGAAGTCTTACATAGTTGTGTCATTGGTAGTTGGTGTCTGATTGATATTAGATTTTTTATTAATGTAAAGAAAAACTCAATATAATCTTAGGCTATAGAGTTAAACTATAGTCAAAGTTAAAAGAGTTACATAATATGTTATGTACTTAATATTGTGGTGTTTATGTAGTGTGGTCAAAGTGTAAAAATTCCATTAAATATGGTTATTTATACTGTCAAAAATTTAAGTCATTGATATTATTGTGTTGTCTACGAGTCAAGTATCCTTTTGTTATAGAGTAAAGAAAAAAAATTCTCGAGTCATTAAAGTTGTAGTCATTTGTCGCATCCTTTTTAAAAGAGTCAGAAATAAATATTAGTGTGTGTGTAAAAGTCGTGTCGTCAATTTTGCTATAAAAAAACAAAAATTGCCTCACAGACACATTTTCGGTGTTACCTGACATTCAAAAAATATAGTGTTTCACATTGCGGGAAGGAAGAAAAGAACAATCTCAATGTGGAAATAAATGTGCTTCGTGTTCACATTCAGTTGAGTTAACAACACATCAATTGGAGGTCAGAGGCAACGGAGGTAGGAGGACGATAAATGTCCTCGAGTTCGTCACTACCTCAGAGGTCACATACTGCTTTAGTGACATTTTTGTGTTTTGTGTGATGAATAAGAACAAATGAGAATCCCTGTTCTTGTGTGTTATATAGGTTTTGTGTTTCCCCTATGATAATGATGATGTGGAGATGTGTACCATTGATACTATAGTATGAATTGTTCTTGATCAAATTTCATGTATTCGTCTAATAGGTTGAACGGTCCCTAGATGATGTAGTTCCCATAGTCAATGTTGAGGATCGAGACCATGTGCAGGCTACGGAGCGGCATGCTACTTCATTGAAGATGGTGTTTTTCTCCCATGTTCACACTAAGGGGGGGAATGTTAGGAAATGTATTATTTATTGTGAACATTAGTAGGTATACATATATATGTTTGTTACATGAGTAACAAATGTATTTGATCAACACAATATTGTTATAAACCATATTACGTATATAGGATTTGTAGGAGACTCGTTGAACAACCTCCTTGTTTTTAGGAATGTAAATTCCTATATATTTGTATATCCCATACATGGTTAATCAATTGAATATTATCACTGTGATTTTGTTGTGTGATTTGCTCTTGCCTCACACATATTTGGGGGTTTATCTCCCTGATCACAAAACCCATCTCATTAATGGGCACTTTGTTGATGACTCTTTTCTCACCCTTGATAAATCAGAACAAAACATTCAGGAGACCCTCTCTTACCTCGACATTTTCTGCCAAGCCTCGGGGTCTAACGTTCAGCTTGCTAAATCTTTGGGTTTTCACCAAAGTTCCTGGCCCATGCCGGATTGGTTGGCAGCTTATGTGGAAATGGATTCAGTGTAGAGAAAGATTTCAGTTTATGAGGATCCCCTTCACCTTTGATAGTGAGTCTTCAACTCTATGGTAGTTTGTGTTTGAGCGAGTTGAGCAGAAAGTGCAAAAATGGGTCTCCCGACCCTTATCGCTGGCTGGGAAATTCCAAGTTTGCACTAAGATTTTGGTTGCTACTCAGATTTATTATGCTGCATGTTGGTTTCCATCTCGGGCTTCCTTTGAAAAATTGTCTAAGATCTTACGAGATTTTCTTTGGTTAAGCAATAGACAAGGAGGTTTTCATAGAGTTGCTTGGGAAATTTGCACGCTTCCTAGGGATTAGGGTAGTATGAGTGTCATAGATGTTTATAGGCAGAGTATCTCCCTTTGTGCCAAATGGGTTATTTGATGTATTCACAGCAAAAAGGCCTAGAAAATTCTTCTAAGACATTACATTTCTTCTGGTTCTCCTTATGGTAAAAAATGTTGGAAGAATATTGGTTTTCATACCTTATTAATTAGGAGAGTGCCAGTCAAAATACCTGATACTTTTGTGGTGAAAAACATCTGGAAAGCCTTTGAATCTATGAAGCATTTGACGATATGGGTTGGTGATGGCTTCAAATATGGTCTCTCCTTTAATAATGATAACATATGGTGGTCGCCTATTTTCTCTGACAGCTTGCCTTTAGCAAAATTGTCAGGTGTTAAGGTGGTGAGACTGTTTAGGAAATAAATTTCTACCATAAGAGATTTGATCACCAACAGAGATTGACTTCCTTAGCCAAAGCTTAAAAAAAAATTACAATTAGCGAACTCGGACCTCCCATCTATTATGAGAATTTAGTCTATTATGTCAGATGCCATGTTGTACAAACTTGGGCTTCAACCACCTCTTATATGGTGGAAAGATTGGAGATGGAATTTGGATATTCCGTTACTGAAATATGATTCAGGAGTTATCTATTCTTTGATTTCTCCCATTTCTTCTGGCATTGATAAGCTCAAATCCTGATGGAACTTGCACTCCTCTCCTTCCATTTGGCTTCGACGCCTCCATCGGGATAGGAATCCTTTGTTTAATCCTAAGTTGAATTTTTTCCTCTGGTGCCTCATTTATCAAAGTCTTCCACTGGGGGAACGATTAAGTCACATTGGCATTCCTAACCCCAAATGCTTTTGTTGTGGTCACCCGAAGTCTTTCAAACATGTGTTTCTAGTTTTGGATCCATTCCCTCTTCTAGCCTTACCACCCATTATTTTTTAATTCGAAATCTACTTTTTTTGTGGATTATGTCAATTGGCCTCCATATATTGCTTCCATTTGGCATTTTTTCCGTTCAATTATTCTCTTTGAGCTTTGGAAGGCTAGGAATAATGTTATGTTTTAGCATTGTGAGATCTCTATGGAATTATCTATTAATGAGAAGGTGACAATTTTATCTTTTGTGTGTTTACAGATCTAGGCCCAAGCTTAGAAAGTGGCGTTGGAGTTTTCTCATCACTAGCAACTACTGGACCATTGGGGCAATGCACCATATACCATGAGTTGGGTTTCCCCCGATGATGATGATTGACGCCCTCTGCCTCCTTCGCCGCCACCCAGACGCCATGGCCACTCGCGTAACCTCTCTTGCAGCCATACTCAGAGTGATCAACCTTCTCCACCGCCAACTTGCCCTAGCCCCTCTTCTTCCGGGCCGGGTTGGAGCCCGCCTTCACGTGGTAAGGCAATTTCTAGTTCTTTGAACTATAGGTCTCTGCCTGGGGGAGCATCTCAGTTTGGCGGGCCACCTCCTCCGGGCTGGGGGATCATGGTGTCGTTTCGTGTCCAGATGCCAGTCCAGGATAGTTGGATGATCAAACCCCCTTTTGATGAGCCTCACACACTTGGCTTATTTCTGCCAAGGGATGATCTGCCTCCGCCTCCTAGTGTCGTTGCTCCTTGTGCCTAAGTATGCTATGATATAATACTTTTCGTTCGCCCCTGTGGTTGTTTTTGTTGCCTATGTGGCGTTTGATGTATTGCCCTATGGGCTTCGTTTCTTTTGAGGTTGTGTCCACTGCCAGCCGCCCTCTTACTATGTAACACTTTGTATTATCTTGTTTATAATATAAAAGCGGTTCTAATAGTAAAATTGGACCATATTGGTGCATGAGTCAATATTCAACAACTGAAAATGGAATAAGGCATTATAAGGTTTACATGGGTAATAGGGAAAAGGGCCAAAAGAAAGCCTACTAAAATCGTGTACTTGACGCTTATAGTAAAGGGAGAACATAACTGGGAGCTAAGTATGGACTTGTAGAAGTTAACAATGACATTAGTAATACCTAATTTAGACTAATAATCAACAAGTGCAGAAATATACTTAAAAACATGTAATCTAACGCCTAACAAATAGCTAGGGCCATTTTTATATTGAAGGTGGAAACAATCAAATCTTTATTTGTCAGCAGGTTTGGAAGTCTAAGTTATTGGTGCCTCTCAAATAAAAAAAATCAACAACTTCCAATCTTCTATGTCGCTGTAAATTCTAATATTTTATATACAAATTTTTATGCTTTCTTTATACATATAAAAATAAGTTTTATATTCTTACTTGATTACACATACTTATAATTTAGGTTTTCTAAAATTTTAACTTGTAATTGTCTACAACTACCTATTTTTTTCCTTAATCATATTTAAAAAAACTCGTACAAAAACGGCCTCTTGATCAATTTTCTTTGACTTACTGACAAAGACTAGACTAATTAAGATTAAGATTTATTATACCTTGATTAAAATCAATTTATTATACATGATGGACAATTTTTTTAGGAATCATATAAGTAAATTGTATAAGTAGATTTTTCTTTTGATCGTCTCAAGGTTCAAATTAGAAAAAACAACCGTTAAAAAGAGGCAAAGGTAGAACGCCGTTCACACATAAACGTGTGTTAAAACACCGTTTAATGAATTCAAAATCAAGTTATAACGTTATAATTGTGAAGAAGAATATTTGTATCTCTTATTTTCAGGGGTTCTCTCTTAGTTTTCTGTAAATTGTTTCAGGATGTTCATCTTGTGATTTTTTCTCTGATCGTTTCTTTTTCTGTGGTTGTTTTGTTTTATTATATGAGTATTGTTTCAGCATGGCCATGCTGGTGAGTCTGTGTTGTTTTGCTGTGCATATTTATTTCATTGTGTGTTTAATTATGCATTTCTGTATTTTTTTTTCCCTTTTGTATTGGTTGTGGTTTTGTTTTGGGAGGTTTTTGGTTTTGTTTGGGAGGCTAGCAGCAGAGGAGGCAAGAGAATGGCTGGACAAACAAAGGAATGACAGGACAGACAACTTCTTCCAGGTATTCATCTTAGATTTATTGGACATAGCTTTGTTTTAATTTGCCGAATTAGCTAGCTATTTTTTTCTCATGTGTTTATATAGGCTCCGTTAACTAGTTAGTTTATTTAGAAGTCCCTTTGGTATTTGAGTACATTCTGGATAGGATCTAGGGTTTTGTGTAAAATATTGCTGCCTTCTCAAATTATTTGCAAGTTTTCACATCGATTTCCTAATATTTCTCCATTATCTAGTGTTATTAATGACTTCGCATCATAAGGTTAATGCCAGACACAGGCCTAGGGTTTGGTTTAAAATGCTGCTTCGCTTCAAAATAACTTATGAGACAAGTCTTTATTATATTAATTTCTAAATATTTTCCGCACTAGTTAGCTTTGTTAATGTTTCCCACTGTTTTCAATACATTGTCATTTCCTTGTACTTGTTGTCTTGGCTTGCTTCTTATGCTTTCCCTCTGTTATGACTATGTGTAGACCAGATCTGGATTACAGATCCTCTTCTAGATTTCAGTCTTGTTTTTGAGTATGCCTTGTACATGTCGTAGGGTTTTACGTGAAATGTTGCAGCCACTTCAAAATACTTTTTAGAAAGGTTATTTTTATACTAATTTCCTAATATTTCTGCTCTAGTTAGCTTTGTTGATATTTTCCCCTGTTAAAACAGTATATGCTAGTGTGCTTAAAGTTTGATGCACAAGGCCACAATCACCAAACAGAGCTTGTATATAGCCAGTTCTTTGTATTTCATGGCTTGACTAGTTTTTAATCCAAAAACATCATACTCTAAGCTCAATGCTACTTCAAATCTCATTCTATGATGACCTTGTATATATTAAGATTTCTTTTCAGAGTGCTTTCTTTATTGATCTTGTTTACATTGTTTTTCTCATACTTGTTACCCTAGGCAGTTTGTTTTCTGCTGCTCATATTTCGTTTTCTTATTTGATACTAAAGGATGTGATGATTTAAACATGCATGTTAGACAAATCTTTTGTATTCTGATTTCCTTACATTTGCTGTCCTAGATAGTTTTTCTTTTCTATCTCTACAATTTTTATTGTTGTAGTAGTGAAACCTGAAAGAATCGCCAGCACTGACTCTGAGAAATCTAACTTAAGACAGGAAAAATCACTTGTGCAGTCGGGTGGTTGTGAAATTGATGCTGGAGGGCCTCTAGTATCAGCTATACCAGATTTGGATAGGCCTCGAACTACTAGTACCATTATTTCACCAGATGAAATATTCAAGAATGTATTTGCTGTTGTTGAGGAGGAAATGTCAGGGGACCCAATGTATATGCTTGCTCTTATTGTGGAGTATTATCGCAGGTGTGCTATCTACCATCTTCGTTAACATTTGACAATATGTTTGATTCCCGTGTCTGTTCCGAAGAAAGGAAATTTGAAGCTATGCATTAAATGAACAGCAGCTATACTCTGTATATCATCACAGTTGCTAGAACTAAATATTAAAAGGATCCATCTTGGTGTTTTCTTGATTACAGTGATTATTTTAACACGCTATTTTTACCTTGCAGTACAGCTGCAGAGAAACTCAAAGTGCCTCCTGGTTTACATGTGCTGATGATACAGTTGCCTGTCCGTGGTGAGCGCTATGCCGAATTAGGACAATTTGTTTGAAGCAAGGTAAGATGATTATTTCTCTATTGTTAATTGTTGTATCCTTGAGTCCCATTGACCTACTTTTGGTCATCTTGGGACATTAATATAATCTCTTTCTTTCTTTCTATATAATTTTTGAAATTTCTTCAGGAAACATATAGGCATTTGGTAGGCATCTTCAAAGTTGTTTCCTTAATTTATAAGAATTGGGATAATATGACAATTTTTATCTTTGTTTTTTTTTTGACGAAGTCATTGTATGAAACATGGCATGTTCATTGTCTAGTCTTTTTGTACTCTCTTTTCTTCTGTTTTATTCAACCATTTATCTCCGTCAACCTGTGTGATCCAGACTAGTCATGTTTGCACTTATTTACTTTCACATTAGTACATATTTTATTATTCTCTCACTGTTCCTTTTTATTTTCCAGAGCACTTTTATGCACTATTTAATGCTTCTATTTAAATGTTTACAATCTTTCTTTAGGTACTTGCATTCAAAATATAAATTGAATTATGTGTTTATGCTCGTGAAGCAGTGTCCGTATCTAAATTTGTACCAATGTACCAGGTCTAAAGAAGAACTTATTGCTATAATCAATATGTTCTTTAGGTATTGAATCTTCATGCTGGAAGCGTCCTTCATTGGCTGGCTGTTTTATTGCCCTTGTCATTTTTTAGCTAATATTTTGCCATCATTTGGCCTTATCCTTTGCTGTGATTTGTGAAGGCATGCCTATAACCATATTCTTCATTGTAGAGCTTATTTCATTGCTTCCTCTGCAAAAGTAGTCTTCCTAATCCATCAATTGCCAAGGAGTTAGCTCTTGGTTTTATCTTCTTACCCACAGAAATAGCTTGATCTCTTATATTTTTCTGATGTTGTCAAACTAAACAATCTGTGAGTTAGAAACATGGTTCTTGCCATCACGCTTCTGTCTGGCAACATATTAACCTGAAAGTTTCTTACCACCTGATGGTCTGGTGATGGTTCCTCCAACTATATGGTCTGGCACTCCTTGCTGCCAAAATTGCAATGATTCTCCACCATATGGTCTAGTGCTCAAGTACAGTTCAAGATACATGGATTTGTGACTGCCTCTCTCCGTCAAGCAAGGCTGCAAGTACCTTACATCTTCAAAAGGACTTGGGTTCCATGTTATGGTTAACAGATAACAGAGAGCAGTAAAAGAGGGAAAAAATGAAACACTGCTTAAATAGATTGAGATTATAGATATATGCTATATTTGTGATAGATACATTACCAACCTATATGCTAGTGTCAATAGCATGTATTGCTTAAGTGAAGAATCTACAACATGCATGTTGCACGTATCAACTTAAGCAAAGCTTAATCAATTCTAATGTGATGTGCAACTGTTCTTTTGCATGCGGTACAGTATCTTTTGCCTGGATCGTTGCATAAGTACATTCAACTACACTTTAGCCTGCTACAGCTTTATTTTAAACTGCCAAGAACCCATTATGAATCAGCTATTTTATTACCTCTTTGAATTTATATCTTGAACTTTTTAGCTACAAACCTTTTTTTTGAAGAGTATTAAAGATGTATATATTGGAAGTGATTTTTTTTTTACAAAAACCGCTAGCCTAATACTAAAACGGATAAAAATGCCATTAGTTGATCAAAGTGCTTACTATACCAAAGTAAACTATGAAACAAGAGAAATACCTAAACATAGAACTATGACTTCAGCAGAACTTTATAGGGCAGGTGATTTGCATTGTTCAGCGCTATTAGTATAGGTAGAACACAAACAATCTTAATTAAATCAATATCACAAATGCCATTTCAAACTAGATTCGGCAATTGTGTGCTATTGTTTCTATTATATATTAGTTCCCTTAGAATATATCAAGGTCTTTGATAATAAGGGTTTAATATAGAAGAGATCGTCTCTCTTGTTTTTTTCTACGAATTAAATGTTTAGAAACTTGGAAAGTTATTGGGAATATAGTGGCTGACGGATTCACATTTACTTGTTTTGGGTTTAACTTTTATATTCATTTGATTGTTCTATGAACACTTCTGCAATGAAAATAGACACATCATTAAGTTTCATAAAGATTTTGTTTAACTGCGTATCAAATTTCAGTTAAAGTTGTATATTGCTCTTATAAAATTTGAGCCAAGTTTTTGTATAGGGTTTTCTATTGCTTTTCTTAAACTTGAGGTAGGGTTTTGTATTGTTTTACTTTCTATTGCTTTTCTTAAACTTAAGATACGGTTTTGTATTGTTTTACTTTCTATTGCTCTTCTTAAACTTAAGATACGGTTTTGTATTGTTTTATTAAATGTGAGGCATGGTCTTGTATTGATTATCTTATACTTCAAGTGGGGTTTTGTTTTACTTTTTTCCGTGCACTCATTACATAAAATTAAATGAATAAAAATCAAAAGAAATTTAATGTATGTGTAGAGTTTTATATTTCTTTATTTTATATTTTAGAGATTTTGGTAGATCTTTTTTAAAAATCAATTCAAAAATGGTGGGTTGTAAATGCCTATGGAGGAAGTTAGCGGAGAGGAAATGAAAAAGGATATATAAATTGTTTATTGTAAAGCTTATTTATGGTTTATAATTTATATAAATCCACATAGTTCTTTTCGATTTATTGCTTAAGTTATATCTTTATTAGTACAACCATACTCCTTTTTGAAGAAATTTCTTGCTACGATTGTGTTGTGTAATGTCGATAAGAGGATGGTTTGCATAATGTGTCTATTTCTTCATAAAAATACAGTTCTTACTCCCATCTTTTTGCTTTTTCATATGATTTTATGCTTGACATAACTAAAAATATTGTTTGTTAACTCTTTAGTTTCATCTTAACTGTTAGATCCTTAGATAGAATACTCTAATGCCTTTGAGAGAGTACTGTTGCCTTGGTGTCTGTAAGCATATTTCATCCACAAGTTGAATCACCTACTGAAAAATCATACGTTTCATCCAACTTATATCCTTGTATGTATAAATATGCAAAAGCCATTTAGTAAAAACATCTTGTAAGCATATTGCATTTGCAAACTGAATCACCTACACAAAATTCATGAAATTCATCCAACTTATATCATCGTATGTATAAATCTGCCAAATACATTAAACAAAAATATTTTGTAAGCATATTGTGTTTGCAAGTTGAATCACCTACAAAAAAACCATGAGCTTCGTCCAACCTATATTCTTGTAACATATAAATATCTCAACCCCATTTAGCAAAAACATCTTGTAAGCATATTGCATTTGCAAGTTGAATCACCTTCACAAAAATCATGAACTTAGTCCAACTTATATCCTTGTATGTTCAAATTTCTCAAACCCATTTAACAAAAACGTCTTGTAAGCATATTACATTTGCAAGTTGAATCATATACATAAAAATCATGAACTTCGTCCATCTTATATCCTTTTATGTATAAATCTGCCAAACCCATTTAGCAAAAACCATCTTATAAGCATATTGCATTTGCAAGTTGAATCACCTACATAAAAATCATGAACTTTGTCCATCTTATATCCTTGTATGTATAAAACTGCCAAACTCATTTAGCAAAATCCATCTTATAAGCATATTGCATTTGCAAGTTGAATCACCTATACACAAATCATGATCTTGATCCAACTTATATCCCTAAATGTATACCACCTGCCAAACACATTTATTAAAACATCATGTAATTCAAAAAAATATTTCAATGATATTAAAATCTTTGTTTTGTTTTTCAAAAGATGTCTAAGTTGAACATTGGAAATTTGGCTATTAAATATTAAGTACATATTGCTCCTACATCCACATAACCTACCTTTGATTTCTTGTAAACTATGGTATACCTCTTGAAAAATACTTAATTCTAGAGCATCATTCTCACACATTTCTTCATCTCTTGTTCTTCCTTGTGTAGTTTTGGCCTCAAATTCCAATACAGCTGAACAATTTACATCGATATACTACTTGAATTAACAAAGATCAATTTATCTTTCAAATCCCTTTCCTCTTAAGGAGAAAATATCCAGTTTGACTTGACAAAATCATTTAGAAATGCTTTTTTCCATGTTAGCTTTCAATTCAACGTTGTCATGAGTATTAGATCTATGAGATGCTAGATAAGGAATTGGACCTTTTGCTTTTTGATATACCATATTTCCCCAGCATTAAAGATCAAAGCCAATATATCAAACGAAACTATTAGCATGCTAGTAAAGTGTAATAAAATATCATTGGTAGGCATTAAACTGTCGAATATACTTTATCCAGTAATTACTTTCTTGGATGGGACTGTGACTAAACCCCTGAAAAGTGCCAAAAATCCTGAAAACTGTATTCTTTGTCCAGATTTAAATTTTGGTTTACCTTCAGAGCTTCTATGTTGTCCCTGATGCCCATTATTCACTTTTAGTTTATGCTATGTCTATTAGTACCATATCATATGATAGTAGAAATGGGACCCTGAGTTTATATCATGTACCAAATGACACGATTTTTTTAAGGAAAAAGATTTGAACTATCATTAAATATTGCTTACATGTATTTGGTACTCATTCAAATAGAGTATTGTAGTGACAATACCACCCAAAATAATTGGCTGTCATCTAAAAACATAACGAGGATTAAAAACAACAATGGCAGAAATAAAAAAACGGAGTTTTTCATATATCTTACGCCAGTTGAGTTTAATTTCCTATATTTTAGAATGTCAAACACATAAGACTGTTCTTTGGAATCTTGACCACCAAAATTTCCATGAAAGCATGAAAATAATTGTGATATAATTGGCTCACTCAATCATTCTTCAATGCTACTGTTGCAGGAGCTGTGCCAATAATTGTGATATCATGGAAGGTGAATAATCTTTCATGTGTGAACTTTGTTATTTCTATCCATTTGGTGTTTTTCATATTGGTTTGTATGCTTAAAATGCTTGTTACGAGAGTACAGGTTCTTTGCAAGTATTGGAATGCCAAATTTGGCTATTGCAAGGACTTTGCAATAATACATGATATGTATCATATGATCATCATCATTATTTTAGGAACTGATTCAAGTTTGTATTTACAATTTCTGTTCTGGAGTGCATGGTTTTGATTTATTTTTCACCCCAGTTTTTCCCATCTTAATTTGGAAGTATGTGTATTAATTGAACAAAACTAACTACTCCAGCTAGAAAACCATATAGCTGTGATGTTAATCACAGCAATAGTATCGTTATTTTCAAAGATAAATATCTCTAATTTTCAAATCTCAAGTATCTTGTGACTGTTGGCCTTATAGCCCTCTAATTCTCATTCTTGATTTAACAGTGACAATCTGGTTTGGAATTTTGAGTTGCTTGTATTGCTTAGATATCTTTGAGACTATCACTCTACCCAAACAATGTTGTCAAAGATAATAATTTTAGCTATCTAGATAGTTTAGAACTCATTACTTATTTATTTTTCACCCCAGTTTTTCCCATCTTAATTTGGAAGAATGTGTATTAATTGAACAAAACTAACTACTCTAGCTAGAAAACCATATAGCTGTGATGTTAATCAAAGCAATAGTATCGTTATTTTCAAAGATGACTATCTCTAATTTTCAAATCTCAAGTATCTTGTGACTGTCGGCCTTATAGCCCTCTAATTATCATTCTTGATTTAACAGTGACTATCTGGTTTGGAATTTTGAGCTGCTTGTATTGCTTAGATATCTTTGAGACTATCACTCTACCCAAAAATTGTTGCCAAAGATAATAATTTTACCTGTCTAGATATTTTAGAACTCATTAGTGTATGGCTAATGATCTATTGCGTCTTCTTTTTCTACAAAATACTAGACTCACTGCTCATATTATAAAATTATAATACTTGTATTTGCTGATGCAGAGCATAGCGGAAGGTTAATTTAAGAGAGATTATGATCAATCAAAACTATTGGAAGAGGTAATACTTTCTTTGCAAGTGTGTAAATTTAAACATATTGTTGTGTTTTGGGATGTTTCTGTGTATCAAGATGATATTCTTGTGCTACATTTGCATCATCAAATTTGAGATTTTCCAGATAGCTCTGCATAAAGCATACAAGACTGCATTAAAAAGGCTCTAGCTGTCTTTAGTGACAGTGCAGTGGGAGCAGATGCTGCAAGATAGAAGTATAAGAAGATGGTCCAGATTTCCTTGAAGAAGCAATTTGAGGTAAACATTAATCTTAGTTATAAATGATAATACTTTCTTTGCAAGTGTGTAAATTTAAGCATATTATTGTGTCTTTTTTTTCTACGAAATACTAGACTCATTGCTCATATTATAAAATTCTAATACTGGCATTTGCTGATACAGAGCATAGAGGAAGTGATGCCATCCTAGACCCAGCTCTTTATCCATTGACTTATCATACTTATGTTTTTCTCTCAAACCTTAACTCAGCCTATTTAGGTCCTAAGCATGATCATATACATGCTATGTTCCCTCAATAAAACCCACAGTCCTCCATTCTTGTTTGCTCAAGACTTATAGCATAGTGGCAAGACTATATTGAGAACATTT
Source organism: Taxus chinensis (assembly GCA_019776745.2). Taxonomy (NCBI): domain Eukaryota; kingdom Viridiplantae; phylum Streptophyta; class Pinopsida; order Cupressales; family Taxaceae; genus Taxus; species Taxus chinensis. The sequence goes on from CM034151.1 coordinate 810,201,859, forward strand.
AATTACATGCATTCACTGTTTTACACTTGAGCTATACCATCAACATCACAACATATTCATGTGTTCCCCATCAGTAATTCTCAAGAGCAGATCTATATGCTTATCATCACAAGAAGTACTCAAGCTAGAACCCTATCTACACTCCTATTCTTCATGTTAGAGCTCATTTCCTCTGACATGATATAAGACCATCAGCAGAATCTCCCATTCGGACAGTAATATGCTAGGCCAATTCTTCTTTCCCTTAATTGACATGATGATCCCTCTAACTATTTGTACCTCCTAGATTCTGTTTTAGCTCCAAGTCACTAAATCAACTATATAGAACCTATTGTTCTCAGCTCATGATTCAATGCTCCCTTGATGGCACTACTGTAATTTTCTGTACTTGAGCCATATCCTCTATGAGAGCCTTGATGCCCTGTTTTGAATCCCTTGATACAAACTGACTGCACTCTTTCTTCTTTAGTATCTTTAAGGGGCAGACTTCTTATTTCTCCTGATTTCGCTAACTCATTCCATGTAACACATGCATCATAAAACTGTGCAAGGGTTTATATAGTTCACTAGCTATTAACTATGGTCTAGTGGTTGATTCTCTGATCCAATAAGACTCAACTTAGGCCTTTGTAGTTGTAAAATTGATATATTGTTCCTCCCAAGATAGTCCTTGATAGGATTTCAACATATATAACCTTCATTGGGTGTTTTGCTTGGCTCCCTTATCTAAACTTGGAGAAAAATCAGGTTTTCACAGTTTTAGAGGATCTATTTCAAGACTGTCAAATGAAATTCATACCAAAAGATGGTTCAAGCATGAGAATCCTCATACACACCTTCCAATTGCTTCTAACGTCATCAATAATTCTCAAGGGATTCAAACTGACTGTACTCTTTCTTCTTTAGTATCTTTAAGGGGCAGACTTCTTATTTCTCCTGATTTCGCTAACTCATGCCATATAACACATGCATCATAAAACTGTGCAAGGGTTTATATAGTTCACTAGCTATTAACTATGGTCGAGTGGTTGATTCTCTGATCCAATAAGACTCAACTTAGGCCTTTGTGGTTGTAAAATTGATATATTGTTCCTCCCAAGATAGTCCTTGATAGGATTTCAACATATATAACCTTCATTGGGTGTTTTGCTTGGCTCTCTTATCTAAACTTGGAGAAAAATCAGGTTTTCACAGTTTTAGAGGATCTATTTCAAGACTGTCAAATGAAATTCATACCAAAAGATGGTTCAAGCATGAGAATCCTCATACACACCTTCCAATTGCTTCTGTCATCAATAATTCTCAAGGGATTCAAACTGACTGCACTCTTTCTTCTTTAGTATCTTTAAGGGGCAAGACTTCTTATTTTCTCCTGATTTCGCTAACTCATTCCATGTAACACATGCATCATAAAACTGTGCAAGGGTTTATATAGTTTCACTAGCTATTAACTATGGTCTAGTGGTTGATTCTCTGATCCAATAAGACTCAACTTAGGCCTTTGTAGTTGTAAAAATATATTGTTCCTCCCAAGATAGTCCTTGATAGGATTTCATTGGGTGTTTTGCTTGGCTCCCTTATCTAAACTTGGAGAAAAATCAGGTTTTCACAGTTTTAGAGGATCTATTTCAAGACTGTCAAATGAAATTCATACCAAAAGATGGTTCAAGCATGAGAATCCTCATACACACCTTCCAATTGCTTCTAACGTCATCAATAATCTCAAGGGATCAATACTGACTGTACTCTTTCTTCTTTAGTTCTTTAAGGGGCAGACTTCTTATTTCTCCTGATTTCGCTAACTCATGGCATCATAAAACAAGGTGTTTATATAGTTCACTTAAAACTTTATGTTAAGATCCCGATTAAATTGCATTGGATTTGGAATCTAATCTCCCTACTTTTCGAAGTAGCAGTCATTGTTTTTAATGTGGTTTCAACATATTGAGGGATTAAAGCTCACTGCCAAGACAATATATCCTCATACACATTCCCAAAATAAGCATATAAAACACAAACACAAACTGGTAGCTCATAGATCAAACATCATAATATTAAGAATCATTCAACCTTCATCTTGTCAAGGCAGAGATTTCTTCAAATTTGTGGCCAATTTCATCGGTTTGAAATGAGAATTATCCACTGCCCTAGTTCAGGGCCGCGGGTATAAAACTCTTAAAACTTTATGTTAAGATCCCAATTAAATTGCATTGGATTTGGAATCTAATCTCCCTACTTTTCGAAGTAGCAGTCATTGTTTTTAATGTGGTTTCAACATATTGAGGGATTCAAGCTCACTGCCAAGACAATAATCCTCATACACATTCCCAAAATAAGCATATAAAACACAAACACAAACTGGTAGCTCATAGATCAAACATCATAATATTAAGAATCATTCAACCTCATGCAATTAAGAAGAATTCGAGACTTATGAAGCTTGGCAGGATCAATTCAATATTATTCACGAGTAAAAATCAGTCTTACAACCCTTGGCTCCTACAACTCTTGCTCTCCAATGAAAAAAATATCACTTCCTTCTGCTAATGGTTTTCTCTTCTATCTCAGACTTGAGAAATTCGACCCCTCTTCATCTTGAATAGCTTGAATTTTTTTTACTTAGTTGTAATAGATCTTATCTAGGACTCAAACTCAATTAGGTGAGAATTTGTCTCCACCATACATGCTTGAAACTAGGAATCAGTTCTATCCACTTAGTGACAATCCTAACAAGATCATATTGACCTCCTAGAATCAAGGAAACATCCTGCCCATGTAGCACACTGATAAGAAATTTGACTTTCACCTCTAAAACACCCAATTCTTACTTTTACACTCATGACCTTTTACATTACAATTTCAAACTTCTCGATATTGAACTTAAAGGGAAATTAGAGTAACTTTTTGAACATGATGCTCATGCCTTGAAAGGCTTAATTGTGTACTAACTTAGTTTCTTGTAGCATCATAGGATCTCCTGCATCAAGAAGGTTGATTTAAGAGAGCTTATGATCAGGTCAAAACTGTTGGAAGAGGTAATACTTTCATTGCAAGTGTGTAAATTTAAACATGTTGTTGTGTTTTGGGATGTTTCTGTATATCAAACGATATACTTGTGTTACATTTTCATCATCAAATTTGATATTTTCCAGATAGCTCTGCAAAAAGCATACAAGACTGCATTACAAAGGCTTTAGCTGTCTTTAGTGACAGTGTAGTGGGAGCAAATGCTGCAAGATAGAAATATAAGAAGATGGTCCAAATTTCCTTGAAGAAGCAATTTGAGGTAAACATTAAACACAGTTATAAATGGTAATACTTCCTTTGCAAGTGTGTAACTTTAAGCATATTATTGTGTCTTCTTTTACTACGAAATACTAGACTCACTGCTCATATATTATAAAATTCTAATACTTGTATTTGCTGATGCAGAGCATAGAGGAAGGTTAATTTAAGGGAGCTTATGATCAATCAAAACTGTTAGAAGAGGTAATACTTTCTTTGCAAGTGTGTAAATTTAAACATGTTTTTATGTTTTGGGATGTTTGTGTGTAACAAGACGATATTCTCGTGTTACATTTCCATCATGATTCATCGAATTTGAGATTTTCCAGATAGCTCTGCAAAAAGCATACAAGACTGCATTACAAAGGCCCTATCTGTCTTTAGTGACAGTGCAGTGGGAGCATATGCTGCAAGATATAAGTATAAGAAGATGGTCTAGATTTCCTTGAAGAAGCAATTTGGGGTAAACATTAAACACAGTTATAAATGGTAATACTTTCTTTGGAAGTGTGTAAATTTAAGCATATGGTTGTGTTTCCACGTATCAAAACGATATTCTTGTATTATATTTGCATCATTGAATTTGAGATTTTCCAGATAGCTCTACAATAAGCATATGAGACTACATTACAAAGGCCCTAGCTTGCTTTAATAACGGTGCAGTGGAAGTAGATGCTGAAAGAAGTATAAGAAGATGGTCTAAATTTCCTTGAAGAATCATTTTGAGGTAAACATCGAACATGGTTGTAAATGCTTCAATTTCCAAATTAGCGTGCTTGTTTACAATTTTGAGGAAAAAAACCTCAATCTCAATATTGTAGGAACAATAAAAGGTAAATATATCAAATAGGGTTTTGCATGTTATATTAGTCTTTATTTTTTAGTGTTTTTCAATTTGCTTGTGCAATGTTATCGCACACACTCTTCACTAGATATGTACTCCCCACTGACTCAGGGGAATAAGCAGCTTTTTCTTTTATTTGTTAGGTCGTCACATGAATCCACGTCGGTTCTTTCAGCGAAAATCAATCGTTTTTCTCTTCCTTTATTCTCTGCTTATCATGGATAGTTTTTGAGCCGAGTCTTATCTGTTTTAATCCCATATCTCGATCCTTAGGGATTGAGATAGGGTTTAGTTATTGTCTGGTAAGATTTTATTTGTTAGCGGGACTGTGTCCTTCGTATCTCTTTGTAAAAACGATCGGGATCTATGTAAAAACGTGGTCTCTGTAAATCGAGGTCTCTCTTTAAGCGTGGGCTCTGTAAATCGCAGTTTCTCTTTTTCGTGGTCTCTATAAAATTGTTGTCCCTCTTATTGCGTGGTCTCTGTAAAAATCGTGGCATATTGTATCCTTTTACCTGCAGCTATCTCTGGTTTCCTTTTCATTGACTGTGTTTTTTATTCCTCTGTGCTTTTGACTTCCTCTTTTGGCCTTTGTGGTCAAAGGACCCAAATTACTCTGAATGGAACCCTCCAAAACTCACATGTTTGAGAGAGGGGAATCCTCTCGAATTTCATTTAAGGATGCTATTCGTGGATCCCAAGATCAACCTTTTTCCTCCAAGATAGGTTTGAATCGTAAGATAGGTTTGAATCATCCATTCCATTTAATCAAAGAAGACCCTAGGAAGACCCCAACATATTGCATGAAAGTTGCGAATGGTACTCTAGTTATAGAAGTTGCAACGTCGGATGTTCGAGCCAATATTTGCGAACTGAAAGTTGCGAATGGTACTCTCATTGTACGTTTTATGACGTTTAAGCCTTCACTGGCTGCGTTCAAAGAATGGGCTCGGCAAACATGGAACACTCCAGGTGAGTACATGGTTTCTGTATATCCGAATAGTTACTTTTTGGTTGTGTTTGCAAATAGAGCTGAAAAGGAATACGTATTCTAAGGGGCCCCATGGTTTTATGGGAGAGTAGGATTATTCATGAAGCTGAAAAGGGCTCGGCAAAGAATGGGCTCGGCAAACATGGAACACTCCAGGTGAGTACATGGTTTCTGTATATCCGAATAGTTACTTTTTGGTTGTGTTTGCAAATAGAGCTGAAAAGGAATACGTATTCTAAGGGGCCCCATGGTTTTATGGGAGAGTAGGATTATTCATGAAGCCATGACGACCTTTATTCAAAGCTGAAGAAGAGCTTCCATCTGTAGTTCCAGTGTGGATCCGTTTGTTTGGATTACTTGCGGAATTTTGGAATCCAATGGTTCTCCAGGACATACATAACTCTATTGGAAAATTTGTAAGGGCAGCGGATACAATGAGGATGGAACAAATGGTCTATGCACAGATGTGTGTGTACATGGATATGAATCAACCATTACTTGTAAAAATTCTTCTGGAAATATGGGAGCAACAACTTGATTATGCGAATATACCTTTCAGATGCCACCTTTGCCATGAATATGGCCATCTTGCTAAAGATTGTCTGCTGTGGATTAAGGACCCAATCAAGGAGACACTTAACTCTGATGAATTTGTGACACCCCCAAAAAGAAAGATAACAAAAGAAAAAAATATCAGCAAGGTTCAGAATAATAACACCAACAAATATGCAGCCCCCCAATCGGAAGAAGCAGAGGAAGATATAAACGCAATACAGGAAACCCAAGACCTAGAAACTCAAATGGGTCAGACTCACCAACACGGTCAGGACAATAATCAAATGAACACAAAATCTAAAGCATTGGTGGTGTACCAGGGAAATACGGGAGAAATAAAAAGTTATTAAAGGAAACATAAGCTGGTAGATGAGCAACGAAAGGATGAAGGGGGAAATGCTTAGAGTAATATTCAACTACTTCCACCTCCCCCAAATCAACAACCCGTCATGATAATAATCCTTCTAGAATTCAACAAGAACAACAGAAGAAACTACGGATGGATTCTACTTCACGAGAAGGAAGGAAAACTAATCAAGCCCATCTTCAGAAAGAAGGGCAGCAACTAACAAGAAATGGTAAAGTTGGGGATTTGGCCTCAATCTTTGAACAAACCCCACAATGAAGTTGAATATTTGGAATATTAGAGGGCTTAAGGGAATCCCTTCTAAAGTAAATGAGGTTAAGCTTATTTTGCAACAACATCACTCTCATATGTTATTTCTTCAGGATACTAAAGCCTCTATAGAATTCATGGCAGCGGTGGTTCCAAATATTCACAAAAAAACTCCATGTTCTCTTTAAGTTCACATGGAGCATCTGGAGGTTTGGCATGCATATGGGACCCAAGGCAAGTTCACTTTATTGATAGTGGAGGAAACCAGGGGGTTCTCTATATGGTAGTTTGATATGCTCCTCAAAATCATATTATTTTGATAATTAACATATATGCCCCTACAGGTGGAGGCCAAAAAAGCCCAGTGGAAGATTATTCAAAATATTGTAGAAGAACATTCGGGCATTGCGGTCATTATAGGGGGAGACTTCAACACAGTACTTTTCTCTCATGAGAAACAAGGGGGAAACACTACTCTGGATGCTTCTTCTGTTAATATGCTGAACTCTATACAAAAGATGCACTTGGTTGATATTCAAACCCAAAATGGATTAATGACACGGTCCAATAAAAGAGTAGGGGAGAGTTGTATAATGGAAAGATTGGATATATTTTTGATATCTGAAGACTGGTTTGACTTTTACATTATACCCACGGCTAATGTTCTTGATAACTCAGGATCTGATCACTGGCTGGTGTTATTGGAATTGGGCAAATCACTACCTTTCAGAGCCCCTTTTAGGTTCCAATTGATGTGGTTGCGAGATGAACATCTTCCTCCATTAATTGAAAAATGGTGGAGGGAAGGCCAACCTCAACATGGTACTAAAATGTTCTGCTTCGTCAAAAAAATGCAGTACCTCACGAACCAACTCAAGAAATGGAATTTTTCAGAATTTGGAAATGTTCATGTGAAAAAACGAGAGGTCTTGGAAGCCTTACATGAGGTGTCTCAATAAATAAGGCTACAAGGGTACTCATAGTAATTGCAAGCGAAAGAAATCCTCCTCAAGCAAACATTAACTGAATGGGAATTAAGGGAGGACATATTCTGGAAACATATAGCCAAAATTAAGTGGCTGAAAGAGGGAGATAGAAATACCTCCTTTTTCATAAATCTCTTCTAGCTCATCGCTCCAACAACCACATTGCTTACCTGGATAAAGAGGATGGAACCAGGGCAAATACACAGGAAGAAATCCAACAGGTTGCTATAGAGTACTTTTAACAGTTGTTTCAGGCAACTAATTTGAACAGGAATGCCCAACAACAATTGCTTAACATTATTCTTTCTTTGGTTAGTGAGGCAGACAACACATTACTTCTGCAACCGATGTCAGAAAAGGAACTTCAAACGGTGGTGTGAGCCATGAAAAAAGGGAAAACACTAGGTCTTGATGGATTTCCAATTGAATTTTATCAGGAGTTCAGGGATATTATTAAAAAAGATCTGCTAGAAGTAGTGGAAGAATGCAGACAAGAAAATGACTATTCTTAAGGCCATCAACTATACCTATATTGCTTTGATCTCTAAGAAACAAGAGGCTTCCACCATTACAGAGTATCATCCCATAGCTCTATGTAATGTGTTGTACAAAATAATCACTAAAGTAATAGCTGAACGATTAAAATTCATAATTGAAAAAGTAATATCTCCTAAGCAAGGTGGATTTTGTACCCCACAGACAAATCTATGATGACATCATGTTGGCTCATGAAGCTCTTCACTCGATGGACATATAGAAGAAGCCAACTATGTTTGTCAGGCTTGACTTATCTAAAGCTTATGACATGGTTAGCTGGGCCTTCCTTTCTGACATCCTCTTTCCGATTTGGTTTCTCTCCTCTTTGGGTGCAATGGATACAAGCCTGTATTTCATCGGTTTCTTATTCAATTATAGTTAATGGCATTCCTACAATGTGATTTTCTGCTTCGAGAGGCATAAAACATGGAGATCTTTTATCTCTGTTCTTGTTTATCATAGTTGTAGAATCACTTGGTAGACTATTTGCTAGGACTAGAGTCCAACGAAAGCTGCAAGGTATAAAATTGGCCACACAAGTGGACCCACTTTCTCACTTACAGTTTGTTGACGATTCGTCTATAATGGGGGCAACATCTCTGAAAGAAGCTCCTGAGATCCATAAAAATCTAGAACTTTTTTCAAAGGCCACTGGGCAAGATATTTATACCCATAAGTCAAAATTAATTTTCTTCCATTGTTCGCCAAGGCTGGAACAAGACATATTGGCGAAACTTGGATTTCAGAAGACCACATTAACTGTAAAATATTTGAGTATCCCATTGGGCTCTAGAAGAGTCTCTGACTGGGGGCTGGTTACCTGTTAAGATCCAACAAAAAATTAGTAATTGGACTTATAGATAGTTATCATCAGGGGAGAAGAATAACCTTGATCAAAGCTATGTTGCAAGTTATTCCTGTATATTTTGCGTCTCTTCTGAATATTCCAGCAATAGTTCTGCACCATTTATATTCTATTAGTCAAAAATTCCTGTGGTCAGGCATCTAACAGGCTCGGAAATGGCATCTCGTGAAGTGGAAAACCTTGTGTCTGCCAAAGAAAGAAGGGGGTTTGGGATTCAGAGACAACGTCCCCAATAACAAAGCCCTGACAACCAAACTATATTGGAGTCTACTGTAAAATCTGGACCAGTTGCCAAGCATTAATATCGTAGCAAAATATACACATGGAATGAGACCCCATGATATAGTCCGATACTCTTTACCGTCCCGAGGTTCTCCTATTCTTTCAGTTCGTCAGAATTGGAGAAGGAATTATCAAGCAACACTTGTTTTGGAAAATTGGAAACGGAGAGTAGGCAAACTTCTGGACGGAATTCATGGGATGGTCATCCTCCTTTGATTAAACAGTATCCACATCTTAGTAATATTATGGATAGCCTTCATGGACAAGGAAAAACAAAGGTAACGCACTATATTCAACCTGCATACCCAGGGAGTGAGTGGATTCCTCCATCTTTGTGGTAGATTAATTTGACTCAGGCACAAGTTCAATTCTTCCAAATTCTTCTGCAAAACAGGATCCTTTGTATGAATTCGACATCAGACACATTGGGATGGGGAACAATGCAGAATGGAAAGTATTCAGTAGCTGAGGGCTATAGAGTACTGATGGCCCCTCATCCACATCCATGGAAAGATATCTTTGTGGACCTTTGGCAACTGCTCTATGACCTAAGGTAATAATTTGTGTTTGGCTTCTCATCCATCATAAAAGTTCTTAAAGGTGATAATTTGATGAACATGGGTTTGTTTGGACTCTTTCAGTGCCCCTTATGTAGAAACGCAGAAGAAACCCTAACTCATCTCTTCTTTCAATACACCTTCACATTGGCCCTATGGTGTACACTAGCTGATTGTCTTTCGGGAAAGTGGCAATTCTCTATGGATATAGTGGACACTATTAGAGGATGGAAACATTCAATTAGGGATACTCAAGACTTTACCAGAGGAATCTGGCTGGTTGTTTCTCTTTTGCTATGGAATGTTTGGAAGGAAAGAAACAGACGCATCTTCAAGTTAGAAAGCAAAGACAGGTGGTATATTATGGATTTGACTAGAAGTAATATTGCAGAAACTATCATGAATAATCTGAAACTACCTTCCTTGCTGCATGTAAGGTGGAAATCTCTCTTCGAAAAACTCAATCTGGGCAACAGAGCAATTGCAAATAATGCAAGCTACCAAACACAGGGTACCTCCTACTCTTCAAATATGGCAGCCTCATCCTTTCAGAGTAGTCAAAATAAACACTGATGGGGCAGCTAGAGGTAATCCGGGTCCAGCCAGTATGGGAGGGATAGCCCATGATTCCTTGGGAACTCCTCTCGTCTTTTTTGCATATCAATTGGGACACTACACTAATAATGTGGCTGAAATTATGGCTGTCCAGTGCATTCTCTTAGAGGCAACTAAACTGGAATGCCCTACTATCATAGTTGAATCGGATTCCAAGGTTATTATTAACCTTCTACAAGCCCTTGAGCAACATCCGTCTAATAATTGGCTTATTGCTAGAATACAGGACCAAATAAAACTCATTGTCGGCCAGTTCCAAACAATCATATACTCTTATGTGCCTAGGGAGCAGTTTAAGATAGCTTATGCCTTGACCAATTGGACTTTAGGTCATTCTAATATGATAAACTTTGGTCCTCTACCCCTGACCTGGTCCCAAGAGAAACGGCAACAGATAGAGCAGATCCTCTCTTTGAAATCACATGATGGATAAATCACAGATATGTTCTCTCTTCTACTTTATTTGTACTTGGAAATCTAAAGATATCTCATCAAGTATGAGTATAATTGCTTGGCATTGTAATTTGTACCATATATTTTCACTAATATAAATTTTGGTGGTTTTTAATTTAAAAAAAAATGTACTCCCCACTCCCAAATATGAAAATTGATTGTGGATAAAATACTCTCTTAGATCAGCAATAGACTGTATTCCAAGATTTTCGAAGGTTACTTAAAGTACACATTCATGTTTTGAGTTTCAAGTAGTGACTATCCGTTCCAGCTGCATTCCCAAAAGTTGATGAAGAGACCATTGCCAATAAGCCAGGTGAGGTGTTTAGAAAAAACACCCATACATACTCTTTGTCAGATATGTACCCCCACTCCCAAATAAGAACATTGAATGTGGATAAAATACTCACTTGGATCAGAAATAGATTGTATTCCTTGATTTTGGAGGCTTACTTGAAGTGCACGTTAATCTGTGCTTTGAAGTGGCGACCCTGCATTCCAGCTGCATTATATTTATCTTGGGTTTGTTGTATGCTAAACCTAGGATTGTTTGCATTGCATTTAGTTACAAAGAAAACACCCATACTAACTTTAAGATGTCTGATCGTCCCTAAAAGGCATGATTGACATTTAGTTACTAGTTGGGAATATAAGATATTTTTGTACGTATAATATTGCTCCAAACAGCCTAAGGTTTTTGCCTAAGATGCAAGGCACTTCATTTGGCAAGAGCCTCATTGAAATGGGAGAGACTAAGGATTGCTAGGCCTCCATGGAGCTTTTGGTTGGCAGATTTTTTTCCCATGAAACAAGAAGATATTTATAGTTTATACTGAGTGCCTTCCCCTTACCAAAGAGAATTTATGTTGAATTGATACCAAAGTACACTCTACATTCAGAGGACATGAAATGCATTTGTTTAAAGGGATTGCTTGTAAAACTATTTTTAGTAACTACAATTTACCTGTGAGTCTAACAAGATAACTTTATTTGTAGCTGAAATACTTGGATACCGATATGGCAGTATACAGGGATAGATACGGATACAATACATATCTGATACTGGATACAGACAGGACAAGGATGAATACATCTACAAATTTATCAGGTTGTATCTGGACTGCCAAGCCGTATCTTGCGTTGCATCCAAGGCTCAAAAACAAGTTTTTCAAAAGTTTCTACTTCTTTTCAACATTAAAACATAAAATGGCCCAGTTAAAAAAAATTATGAAACCCTACAAAAAGACAGCAGGGTCTGATCTTGAGACAAATCTGACAAAGGAGGAACAAACACAAATCTGATCCTGATACTTGCAGACAGATTCAATTCTGGACAAAGAATGATTGTGACAGAAAATCTAAATCCCACCACAAATCTGATTCTCAGTTTTGTGCTGCATTAAAAGTAAAACCAGAAAATAAGATCAGTAGCTCATGATATACATGCATCTTCTATTTCAATGATCACGCAAGGATTCGGACCCTGCTGAATTTTTGTGTAATTATAAAATTTAATATCATTATGACATTTGTGACACATTTCATTTAGTTGGCATTATATAGATTATCAGTAGTGTTTCCTGGTTCTTTTGTTTTTATATGCATATTAGGTGGCTAATTCTTATTTACTTGGGCAAAAATTTATATATTTTTTGTACTTCTGTATCCAAAGCCAAATCTGGGGGGTTGGGGGGAAATTTTTGCTATACGCTGTGTCAGAGTATCTTCGTATTTGATACCCCCAGAAATGTATGGCCTAATTAGCTGAAAAATAAAGTCATCCCATAATCTGATCGTATTCTTCATAGGAAGGGAAAATCACAAATAGATATATGAGAAGAAAATTTCCTTTTTGGAATGGCATAATTCTGGAATGGCATAATTCTAGAAATTTCCTTTCACCGCTTGCGAGTGACACTAATAAACATGGGACAATTCAAGTTGATGGTTTCTGAGAATAGAGTGCAAATATTTGATTCTTCAGTATGAATGTTGAGAAGAGAAGTGTGTCATCTGCAAAATGAAATTTTGTATATCTATGTCCATGATCCATAGCTGGGAGATTATATATATATATAGTATGGCTTGAAAGTGGCAAATGTCTCCTATTATTATAAATAGATACATCTAAGATGAAATGATCTCCCATTTGACCATTTATAGAAATTGAGAACATTTGTGTTTTGATACAGTTGTTGATCCATTCAATTATTGCCTCATTAAAACTGAAAGCTTGTAGAGTTCTGATGATAATTTTTCAACAGCATCGATCATATGCCTTGAGACATCCATTTTTATTAATAGCCCTGGTCTACTTTTGAAGTAATGTTATCTTCTATTTATCTTCCCTCCACAAATTTATACTGGTAGATAGAGATGATTTTAGGCAGAGACGGTTTGAGCCCATTGCTATTAACTTTGATAAAATTTTGTGCATCTTATCACACAAAGCAATTGGCATACTCATCAAGCTGATCTGCTTTATTTTTTTCGGAAGTAAAGTAGGAACAGTTTCATCGCATTCACATTTTAAAGCATTTTCTTGTTCATCCGTGATTCCTCAAAACTGTTGCTTCAAAAGCTAGAAATCCATCTAGCCCTGTTGTTTTTGGTTGAAAAGAGAAAACTATTGATTTGTGTTCATTCTCTGTGATGGGTTTCATCAAATAACCATTTTCAAATTAAATTTGGGATATTTTGAGGGAGGTCCTGCAGTGTAAGAGATTGTGCATTATTGTTTTCTCCCTTTTTGAGTGTTCTCTGAAAGAATTCCATAGCAAAAATTAGAATTTCCTTCTGATCAGTAAGAAGAGATCCATCTTGCAAATTTTTATTTGATGGAGAGAGCTGATATTTTGTCTTCTCTGTACTGATTTATGAAAATATCTGGTGTTGAGCCTCACTCATGATAGTCTAGTTTTCCCTAGACCTTTGACACCACTCACGGTATAGTTTGGCATTTATCTGCCTTTTTATTTACCATGGATAGTTTTTGAATGAGCTCTTATTTTTGAGAGGCCAATAGTTGTATTGAAACATGTCTCTAATATCTGTTGTATTTTGCTTCAAGCTGACAATGAAGAGTTGATGTCTGTTAAAAGACAAAACCCAAAAACTTCCTTATGCTGAATTTTCAAACTTACTTTAAGATATTTGAGTCTCTATACAAACCTAACATTTTTGAAAATGAGATTAGCGTGACATCTGGGAACCAGGTAGATGGTCAAAGAGACGGGCCAATGATCAGACAAAGTAGAGTCTTGACCCTGAGGGCTGTAAATTGCAGAGCTTGTGCAGCCACTTTTCTGCGAATCTGCTGTCAAATACCAAACCTAAAGTTTTCTATCAAAGAATGATTGTCACGTATTTAGGATTTTGTGGGTTAATTTTGTGAATAAATATTTTTATAAGATCGTGTCACTAAATACAGAATTCTATGTTTACATTGGGGAATATAGATATTTAGACCCTGAGTGTAGAAACTGATTTGTTAATTCATAGGAATATAAATTAGTCCCATATGCCCCACTGAAGCGTTTCATGCAAAGAAAGGCAGTGAGCTCACTTTCCAGTGAAATTATTATGTAATTCTTGTCTACCATCAGAGAGATGTGTTGATGATAAAGTTTTCTTCTCACCAAATGTTTACAAATGCAAAGCAGTGAGCCAATTTTCTGAAATTATGCTTATGTACACAACCTCTTGCAGCAGAATTGTACCAAATCATATAAAGTTGAGTCTTCACACCCTCGTTGTAAATTGTAGAGGGGCACTTTTCGATACATATTCCATGAGACTTGTTATCTGCATCATGTGATTGATGGCCCAAGTCAGAGGTGCTTGTGGCCAAATGCTGGAATAAGTACTTTTTGATAATTGATTTTAAATGGTGTCTAGATTACACAAAGCATCAGTTATCAGATAAAGTGAAGATTCCCTCCAGCTGGTTCTGGCAGTCTAGTGAGCCAATTTTCTAAAATTTTTTCTTTGGCTCCAACTTACAAATTGCAGCGATCACTAATAAATACTTACCGTTGATTGTTTCAACATAGGGAATAAGTCATAATATTCCATCCAGCTGGTTCTGTCATCTTGTGATTTACTGGAAGTCATAGGTGCTCGTCTCCAAAAGGGGAATAAATACCGTTGATTTTCGGTGTCTAGATTTGCATCAGTTTTGAAATCATTCCCTCTTCTTCTCCAGTTGGTTCTACAATTCTATGGATAGATTTTGATTTTTTCTTTGGCTCCAACTTGTTTGCAGGGTCCCAAATACTTAGATGTGTGTGAATTGGATCCAAGGCAGTGAGCTGTTTATGGAAACTTTTTTGCTTCTTTAATTAGGCTACAAAGTACACTAGTGTTTGTAGAGAGTGTAAAGAAATATCGAATTCTACAGATTCATCCAAGATACACATGGGTGTACCCAGGCCATTGAGAATGTGTCCTAGATGAATCTACTGATAGATTTTCATTTTTTCTTTGGCTCCAACTTTTTTGCAGGGTCCCAAATACTTAGATGTTTGCGAATTAGATGCAAGGCGGTGAGCTGTTTATGAAGACTTTTTTGCTTCTTTTATTAGGCCACAAAGTACACTTGTGTTTGTAGAGAAGTGTAAAGAAAGATCGAATTCTACAGATTCATCCAAGATACATGTGGGTGTACCCAGGTCCCAGACCATTGAGAATGTGTCCTAGATGAATCTGCAACATATCAGGGTTAAAAACGTGGTTTTTATTTAAATTTTATTTTTCAAGCGGGATGAAAACAAGGGGATTTAAAGGAAAAAATTTTTCAAAATTTGGAGATGGTTGTTAAAATAATATATAAAAGTTAATATTTAAATATTCTAATTTTATTCAATAAAAGTTAGGGATTTAAATTGTATTTTAGGTAGTTTCAAGATTATAATTGAATGTTTTTAGTAGAAATAAAAGTTTTTTAAAAGTGAAAAACATCAATTTTATTTTGAAATTTTTAAAAATAGGGGTTGTCCCCTCTAACTCCCCAGTTGATCCTTGAAAATATTTGGGTTGCCACTGAAATCTTAGGGACGTGCATAGTTTTCCAACAAAGGGGTAAGAATGAAGAAATTGATTGTTCTTTGTCTTTAACATTGGCTAAAAAACATAGTTACCAAAAAATAAGAAAAAAACACAATGTAAATTATTTCTATTCCCCATGCTCAATGAGAATCGTTAACAAGTTATGTGCATGATACGTCATGTAAATGATTTATTTTTTAGCGCAATTATTTAGATTCTCTAATCCCCATATAGTGAACTAGGGTTATCCTGATCTTGATTTTTCTCTAATGATCCGTTTCTAAGAGTAAGATATGGAAGACTTATTTTTATTTTGAAATCCTTCTATTGGACATTCCCAAAGGAAGCAAAAGTTTTATGATTAAAATCCCCATAGAACTACCTAGAAATCCATATGACCCAACCAAATCATAGAACACAATTCTCAATCACTCTAAATGCATACTATCCAAAAAGATTTCCCTAACTTTTGTTGTTTTTTATATGAATAATATGTGGTTATTTCATGTTATATTATATGGTTTTATCCAAGTTGTACCTTGCCAATACGTATCCAAAAAGAATCGGCAACTTAGGGATATGCCATATCCCATATGACAACATATTCGGTTCTGTGTCACCTTCTAATGCCCATAGAAACTGTACTATTTTCTTAATACTGAAGAAGTGGATGTTGTCATTCAAGAGTTTGGTACCATTCGATGCCCACCCATGTCCAGTATTAACCAGTATGGAAAAGGCTTTGCCAAATCCAGATTATTATAGATCCTAACATAAGTCAACATTTTGGGCTTCTTAGTGAACTCAGAGGAAGCAATGTAGTCCCTGATTGCTAAATCAATTTTCTTGAAAGATGATTCTTGTCAGTATTAAGGGCAACTAGACTTATTATGGGATAGTGCTGGGTAGATACTCTGCGGTAAAACTTAATGTTGAAGGAACCAGGGGCCTAACTGCAAAAGCAGTCTTTTTCAAGCTTTGTGGGAAAAAATACCATAAAATAATTTGAAGTCTTTCAACAGAGCTGGTGGGTTTCTAATTCTGGTAACCCAGGTGCATGGTGCTTTTTGACCTGGAAATGTGCTCATGAACCTGCAAATCTAGGAGGCATTTGCATCTATTTTCCATTTCCTTCATTGAGAAAGAAACTTTGGGATATCCATTTTCAAATGACAGCCACTCTCCTTTTCTGTAGGGTTCCATTAAACAAAGTCCCTTTTTTTGGCATACTTATTAATTTTTTTTATACATATCTGTGGTGCATCCTTTGAGACAGCTGATCCATAGGGGATTCCGAAGAGGTTCTATTTAGAAGAGCACGTGAGCAAGTTTAAGTTCACAAGCTAAAGGTTTGTTGGGCTTAGCTTCAAATTTGTGCTGAAAGTAATTGATAAAGTATGTTATATATCTTGTGGGTGTTGGGTTTGCTAGTAACCAATTATTTTGAAGAAAGTGTTGCACTAGGTTAATCATATTTGTAATGAATTTTCTCATGATTTTTTTTGTCATAACACCATAGTTTTGTGTCCTTAATAATTGCTGAAGATCTTTGGGTCCGTATTAGTACAAGAATAGAAATGCTATGTTTAATATGGCTTCTTTTAAATGAGTTTTCGTAGATCTGTCACATGCTCGATGTTTTCCATACCTTGTTAGTAAGTTCTTCATATATTAAAGCACTAAAAATTGCATGGGCTACAAAATTTAAAACATATTTATCTTATTTTGTTACTCTCTTAAGGTTTTTACCTGTTTCACCTTTTGAACGTAACAAACATTTTCTTTGTTTGTTGCTGGACATCTTTCTTCTAATGTTCTTATTCCCATTCTTTGCATAGTGGGCAATATACAGACTCAGAGTATACACCAAATCAGATCTTTATGGTTTTAAAATTTACAACTTTAAGTGTTGTAATTGCCTCACACTAGTTTATAAACCAGAATAAGAGACCAATTTGTCATATAAGATCTCCTTGACTGCGACTTGTTTTAAACCATTCACCAATTATATATTTGATTTCCATTCTTTGCATTTGTTTTAGGTGTCATTGATTGTTTTCTGATTCCTAGCAATCTTCATGTTTACATGTCTGGTGTATGATTTTACATTCAATTTTGCAACATCTTATTGAGTGGATTTGTGTGGGATTCAACTTACACCCATAGCTATATGTGTTGAGTACTATGATGCATTTTCTAGTTTGACACTTTATTATTGACCTACTATTGACCCACTGAAAATTTACTGTGACAAATTAGCTTTGTTTTTGCTACTGTTAGATGATTTTATCTTAAATGGCATTATGTTGCAGGCCATGATCAACAATCAAGTTATTGCACAAAAAAATCCCAAGAAAAATCATTAAGGAAGCATATTGAAAATTTCCAACATCAGAGTGGCAATAAAGACCAAATACAGGTAAGTTGTTTATGTTATTCAATGTGAGGAGCTTATCGCTAGAGTTATTCAATAGTTGTGAAACATATTCCTAACTCCAATGCTCAATGATTGCTTTTCCTTCTAGTTTGCAGGCTCTCATTGATGCAAACTATTATTTCTCTCGATGAAATTTTGCTTCAAATTACTGAATCTGACATCAAGGAAGAGGTGACATGGACAATCTATCCCACAGACAGTGTAGATAGGTTCACTCTTTTGTTAAGTTATTCAGATTTAAAAGGAGAAGAAAATATCTAGAGGAAATAATTTAGGTCAATTAGATTGACTAGCATCTTGTAATCTTAAAAAATGATATTATAATAAAAATATCTTTTTATTGGAAGGGGCCAAAAGCCCCTTCCGAAGACCTGAAGGAATGGAAACTGGCCATGGTCAATCCTGAAGGTTTGTGTGTCCTAAAGGCTGAAAGGGGTGGCCAATGGGCCATGGTCATTCCTTAATGTCTTGTGTCTCTTACCTTTTATTAGTTTTTATAGCTATAGATTATATTAAATTTAAGTTCTAATGAAAAAACTATTTTTTAATATGATAAAATAAGTTAATAATGCATAATCTTAATAAAAAATCACATTACATATGCAATAACAAATCTCACTTACCCTATTTTGTGACACATCCCAAATAATTACAAAAACTCACTTGATAAATACCCTCTACCTAATTACATCTCAAATATTTAACACATCCCAAATAATTACAAAACTGGGGACACATCCCAAATAATTACATAACTCACTTAACACATCCCAAATAATTGCATAACTCACTTGGCACATCCCAAATAATTACAAAACTCAATTAACACATTCCAAATAATTACATAACTCACTTGACACATCCCAAATAATTACAAAACTCATTTGATAAACATCCCCAATAATTCATATGAACTCACTTGACAAATCCCATATAAGTTACAAAATGCATTTAATAAAGACCCCTTTGGCATAGAATATTCACATAAAAATTGATGTTAACACAAGCATGAAACTCACTCCATAAAGACCTCCCACACTTCATGAAGACACTTATAATAGACAATCACATTCGTTAACTTGGCACACTAGTTTTAATGATCAATAATATTCATTTACAATTTTAAAATTATGATTACATTTGCAATTTCAAAATTATATTTATGATATTATTATTATTTATTTATGATAATTAATAAAATGTGTGTGTGTGTGTGTGCGTTGTGTGTCGTGTCATGTCTTCGGTTAGGTGGTCATAGTAGTAGGTCAAAGTAATAGGTCATAGTTAGGTCTAGGTTAGGGGAGGCCATATAAGCTTCCACCTTCACGTGGTTGGCCTTGTTAGTAGAGAATAAAAAATTCTCGAAGCTAAGAGAAGCTTATCATTTGGTTTTATTTTTGATTATTCAAATTCTTAAAAGGAAAAATTATCATTATAAATTATTCCCTATCATAAGGCCCACTTCAAGATTAAAAAATTAATGATAACAAAGACTAATTTGAATAATTCAAGTTCTTATAAACAATGATGAAGAGTTAAAAAACAATAATAAGATTTTATTTAGCTAATTGAGAAACCATTTCAAAAAATGTATAGAATATGTTAGGAATAACCAATAATAATAACAAAATATGTCAACATCATAAAACTTGTGACTTTACTAAGAAGCTTTAATGTTATGGAACCCCTTGTTGCTACGAATGTCAAAGAACTCCATTTGTGACTTAAATTACATGCCCACCTCCAAGGTTGTTAGATTTGTCAACCCAATTCTTATGTGAACAACATCCAATTTGAAGATGTGGCGAACAAAGATGCTGAACATGAATGTTTTATACCTTGGTTTTTGGGGTGATCCATGATCACGAGATCTTGATGTTGTGACCCACCATGTGGTGAAAGTGATTGAGTTGTTCTAGATATTTGTTAATCGTGGACCCCTCAGTCGGGAAAAGATGGAATGTGTGAACCCCTTGTAACAAATCTTTTAGGGCTAATAACAAAGGAAAACCTTTTAAAGATCCCACTTTCGACAATCCTATATTCTCTAGAAAGATCAAGGGAAAATTAGAGAAATTGATTTTGGTAAGGAGATAAAAATCTTTAGTTGTCCTAGAGAAAGCTAAGAATCAAGTTGTAAATTATTATTTTTAAATTTTTTTTGGAGAGGTCAAAAAAATTGGTTTCAAAAAATAAGGAGTGAAAATCTATTTTGGGGAACGTCCACCAACTATAGTGCCTTTTTCTCAATGACCACTCACTATTATAGATGACAATGGCACATTACTTAGTACCTGGTCATAAAGGATATGGCCCTATAACAATGGCCCAACAACAAAGGACATTATTGGTAAGTTGAGTGAATCCCAAAATAACTAACTAGCAATCTTTGAAAATATGTTAATGAAATAATTTCCATTGATTTATCTGATTGTGCGTCAATAGAAAAATATTTGATAGGCTACTTTGTTGGTATCTCTTTCTCCTTCTTAACCTTCAATGAATGGTTCGACAAAAAATGACAGTCCTTTGATGTTGGTTGTATTATTTGTTTGTGATTCTTTGAGGTATCTTTTTCTTCAGAATTCAGATGTAGGCAAATGGGTTCCACGAGTGCAAGGTATTGTAATGTGATTCATTTACATCTCGTTCATCCTTGATTTACATGCTTTAACTTATGCTCATCTTCAAATTATTAGGTTATGGGAGGATGGTACCGTTGCGATCCTGTTGTCAAAGACGAAACCAATGATTGTTATATTGCTAAAGGCTTGAAAATTTTAAAATCACAAAACTTTGTTGTAGGTTTGTGTAAATCATCTTTCTTCACTGTATTTTTGAAAATTCGCCTGCATTTTAGCTACTATAGTAGACAAATCTAACTCATAGTCTACCTCTTCCTTGCCCTACTTGACATTTTAGATCCTTTACCACTACCACGAGTTGATCCTTCTTGCCATTGATTAGGGTATAATGATTAGAGTTGTGTTCAAAATCTAGGGTTTAGGGTTAGCGTTTGGTCTCATTGTTCAGGGTTTAGGGTTTACAGCTCAAGGTTCAAGATTTAGGGTTTACAACTCAAGGTTCAGGGTTTAGGTTTTAAGGTTCACGTTGGTAAAAATAGGGTCTTCGGTGGATTATACAGTTGCAAAGGTCTTTAGAAAACAAGACTTGTGGTGGTGATGGTAAAAAGAAAAAAATGTGAAAAAAGGTTGTGCGAGGATGGTACGGTTGCAGTCTTGTTGTCAAGACGAAACTAATGATTGCTATATTGCTAAAGGCCCAAAGTTTTTGTCACGAAACTATGTTGTAGCCTAGCAGAAATAATCTTTCTTCAGCATATCTTGAAAATTCGTCCGGTGTCATGCTTGGCATTTTGGATCCTTTACAACTACCACGAGTTGATCGTCTTGCCATTGATTATAGGGATTAGGATTTGGGGTTCAAAATCTAGGGTTTAGGATTGATATTATAGAGTTTAGGGTTAAGGGTTTGGGGCCCAGGGTTCTGAGTTTAGGGTTTTAGGGCTCATGGTTCAGGGTTTAGGGCTAAGGGATCAGGGTTTAGGATCACAACTAGTACCATTCTCGCATAACCTTTTCTTGCAATTTTTGCTCTTTTATTTTCACCGCCACTAGTCTTGTTTTTAAAAGGCATTCACAACCGTATCGTCCATCAGAGACACTATTTTTACCACCCTGAATCCGAAAACCTTGAACGTTGAGCCCTAAAGCCTAAACCTTAAACCTTGAGTCCTAAACCCTAAATTCCAAATCCTTAAACCCTAAACACTGTATCCATGTATATCCTAAACCCTAAACCTTAAACCATGAGCATGAAGCCCTAAACCATGAACACTAAACCCTAAACCCTATAATCTCAACCCTAAACCCCGAGCTTTAAACCCTGAGTGTTAAACCTTGAACCATGTGACCTAAAACAAAAACACTAAACCTTAGACCCTAAACCCTAAACCCTAAACCATGAGCCTTGATCCCTGAAACCTAAACCATAGAATCTCAACCCTAAACCCTAAGCTCTAAAACCTAATCCTTAAACCCCTAAAACCTGAACCCTGAACCATGTACCACAAACCCCAAACCCTAAACCTTGAACCCTAAACCCTAAACTCTAAACCCTAAACCCTAAACACTAAACCTTTTTTTTTTTCGCAATTTTTGCTCTTTTTATTTTGAATGTCACCAGCCTTGTTTTTTAAAGACCTTCACAACCAGAGACCCTATTTTTACAACCCTGAACTTGAAACCCTGAATGCTGAGCCCTAAACCCTAAACCCTAAACCCTAAACCCTACACCGGACACACTAAACCTTAAATCATAAACCATAAACCATAAACCCTCAACCCTAAACCTATTTTTACCACCCTGAACCCAAAACCGTGAACGATGAGCCCTAAACCCTAAACCCTAAACCTTGAACCACGAGCCCTAAACCCAAAATCCTAAACCATAAACCATGAACCCTAAACCCTAAACCCTACACCTTACACCTTAAACCCTAAACAATAAACCCTTAACCTTGAACCCTAAACCCTAAACCGGTTAGGGTTTAGGGATTCAGGGTTTAGGGTTTAGGTTTTAGGGTACATAGTTCAGGGTTTAGGATTTAGAGTTTAGGGTTTAAAGCTTAGGATTTAGGGTTGAGATTCTAGGGTATAGGTATAGGGTTTGGGGTTTACGGTTTAGAGTTCAAGGTTTAGGGCTCAGCGTTTAGGGTTTAGGTTTTAGAATCACAACCGTATCATCCTCCTATAACATTTTTTTCACATTTTTGCTCATTTACTGTCACCCGCCACTAGTCTTGTTTTTAAAAGATATTCACAACTGAATCGTGCACTAGAGACCCTATTTTTACCACCATGAGCCCGAAATGTTGAACGATGAGTTGTAAACCCTAAACCATAATCCCTAAACCTTGATCCATAAACCTAAATCCTAAACCCTAAACTCTAAACCATAAACACTGAACCCTGAACCCTTAAACCCTAAACCCTACCCCATCTACCCTAAACCTTAAATCCTCAACGTTGAGTCCTGAGCCTTAAACCCTAAACCATTTACCCTAAACCAGTTAGGGTTTGGGGTTAAAAATATAGGGTATAGGGTTGAGATTTTACCATTTAAGGTATAAGGGATTAGGTGTAGGGTTTAGGGTGTAGGGCACATGGTTCATGGTTTAAGGTTTAGCGTTTATGGATTAGGGTTTAGAGCTCAGGATTTAGGGTTAAGATTCTAGGGTTTATGGTTTAGGGTTTAGGGTTTAGAGCACATGGTTTAGGGTTTAGAGCTTAGGGTTTAGGATTGAGATTTTATGGTTTAGGGTTAACGGTTTTGGGTTTAGGGCTTAGGGCTCAAGGTTTAGGGTTTAGGGTTTAGAGTTTGGGTTTAGGATTTGAGGTTTACGTGCTCAACGTTCAACGTTTCGGGTAAAGGGTAGTAAAATTAGGGTCTCTGGTGGATGATACGGTTGTGAAGGTCTTTTGAAAATAAGACTAGTGGCGGTGAATATAAAAAGAGTAAAATTTACGAAAAAAGGTTATGGGAGGTTGGTTTCGTTGCCATCCTAAACCCTATACCCTGAATCCTAATCCCTAAACCCTGAACCCCAAACCCTAAACCCTAAACCCTAAACCATGAGCCTTAAGCTGTAAACCATATATCCCAAACTCTAAACCCTAAACCCTAAATCCTAAACCCTACACCCTATGCCCTAAACAATAGAATCTCAACCCTAAACCTTGAGCTCTAAACCCTAAATCCTGAACCATGTGCCATAAAACCTAAACCCTAAACCCTAATTCCTAATCCCTAAACCCTAAACCCTAAACCCCAATCCCTGAGCCCTAAACCCTAAACCCCAAACCCTAAAACCCTAAACCCTAAATCTTAAAACCTAAACCTTAGAATCTCAACCCTAAACATTGAGCTCTAAACCCTAAGCCCTAAACCCTAAACCCTGAACCATGTGCCCTAAACCCTCCTAAACCCTAAATCTTTTTTCAAAATTTTTGCACTATTTATTATCACTGCCACTAGTCTTGTTTTTAAAATACCTTCACAACCAGAGACCCTATTTACCACCTTGAACCTGAAACCTTGAACGATGAGCCATAAACCCTAAACCTTGTGCCCTAAACCCTAAACCCTAAAACCTAAAGCTAAACACTTAACCCTAAACCCCAACCCCTAAAACCTAAACCATAAACCATAAATTGGTTAGGTTTTGGGGTTGAAAATCTAGGGTTTAGGTTTGAGATTTTAGTGTTAAGGGTATACGGGATAGGGTTTAGGGTTTAGCGTTAAGGGCATAGGGTTTAGAACTCAGGGTTTAGGGTTTAGATTATAGGGTTTAGGGTTTAGGGATTTGAGATTAGGGTTTAGGGTTTAGAGATAAGGGTTTAGGGTTTAGGGTTTAAGGTTTAGGGTTCAAGGTTTACAGTTTAAGGTTTAGGTTTTAGGGCACATGCTTCAACGTTTAGGATTTAGAGCTTAGGGTTTAGGGCTCAAGGCTCAAGGCTCAAGGTTTAGGGTTTAGGGATCGCAATGGTACCCTTCTCCTAAAAAAATGTATTTTTTCTCTTTTTATTGTCACCACCACTAATATTGTTTTTAAAAGACCTTCACAACTGTATCGTCCACCAGAGACCCTATTTTTACCACCCAGAACCTAGACCTTGAATGTTGAGCCCTAAACCCTTAACCCTAAACTTGAAACCTTGAACCTTAAGCCCTAAACCATAAACCCTTACCCCTAAACCCTACACCTATACCCTAAACTCTAAATCCTAAAACCTTGAGCCCTAAAATCTAAACCATAAACCCTAAATTTGTTAGGGTTTGGGGTTTGAAATGTAGGGTTTAAGGTTGAGATTCTAGTGTTTAAGGTATAGGGGATATGGTTTAGGGTTTATGGTTTAGGGCACATGGTTCAGGGTTCACAGTTTAACGTTTAGGGCTTAGGGTTTAGAGCTCAAGGTTTAAGGTTGAGATTCTATGGTTTATGGTTTATGGATTAGGGTTTATGGCTCATGGTTTAGGGATTAAGGTTGAGGGTTGAGGGTTGAGGGTTTATGGTTTAGGACCGCAATGGTACCATCTTCCCATAAAATTTTTCATAATTTTTGCTCTTTTTATTGTGACCCCCAGTAGTCTTGTTTTTAAAATTCCTTCACAACCATATCCCCACCAGAGACCCTAGTTTTACCACACGGAACCTAAAACCTTGAAGTTTGAGCCCTAAACCCTAAACCCTAAACCATAAACATTGATCCGTAAACTAAATCCTAAACCCTAAACCCTAAACTCTAAACCGTGAATTGTGAACCTTAAACCCTAAACCGTAAACCCTAGAATATAATTCCTAAACCCTAAGCACTATACATTTAGCCTTAAACCTTAATCCTTAAACCTTGAACCCTAAACCCTAATCCCTAAACCTTAAATCAGTTATGGCTTGAGGTTCAAAATAGAGGGTTTAGGGTTGAGCTTCTAGCATTTAGGGTGTAGAGGAAAGGGTTTAGGGCACATGGTTAAGGGTTTGGCGGTTATGGCTTAGGGTTTATAGCTAGAGGTTTAGGGATGAGATTATAGGGTTTAGGGTAAAGGGTGTAGGGTATAAGGTTTAGCGTTTAGTGTTAAAGGTTTAGGGTTTAGGGTTTAGGTTTAAGGGCACACATTCCATGGTTAAAGGTTTAGGGTTTAGGGTTTAGGTTTAAGGGTACACATTCCATGGTTTAAGGTTTTGAGCTTAGGGTTTAGGGTTGAGATTTTAGGGTTTAGTGTTTAGGGTGTAGGGTTTAGGGTTTACGGCTCAGGGTTTAGGGTTCAAGGTTTAGGGTTTAGGATTGTAAGGGTAACATCCTCCCATAACCTTTTTTTGTAATTTTTACTCTTTTTATTGTCACTGCCACTAGTATTTTTTAAAAATACCTTTACAACCATATCATCCACTAGAGACCCTATTTTTACCACCCTGAACCCGAAACCATGAACGCTGAGCCCTAAACCCTAAACCATAAACCGTAAACCCTAAAAATTGAGCCCTAAATCCTAAATCCTGAACCCTAAACCTTAAACCCTAAACTCTAAATCCTGAACCATAAACCCTAAACCTTGTTCCCTAAGCCCTGATCCCTAAGCCCCAAACACAAAACCATAAACCCTGAACCCTGAACCATAAACCCTAGAATCTCAAACCCTAAATCTTAAGCCATAAACGTTAATCCCTAAACCCTAAACCCTAAAACCTTAAAACCTAAACCCTAAACTCTAAAACCTAAACCCTAAACCATATACCCTAAACCCTAAACCTAGAATCTCAACCCTAAACCACGAGCTATAAACCCTAAGCCCTAAACCCTAAACCCTGAACCATGTGATCATAAAACCATATACCCTAAACCTTCTTTTGCAATTTTTACTCTTTTTATTGTCACCGCCACTAGTCTTGTTTTTAAAAGACCTTCACAACCAAAGACCCTATTTTTATCACCCTGAACCTGAAACCATGAATGTTGAGCCCTAAACCCTAAACCCTGAACCTTGATCCCTAAACCCTAAATCCTAAATCCTAAACCCTAAACCCTAAACCCTAAACCTTGAACCTTGAACCCTATACCACAAGCCCCAAGCCCTAATCCCTAAACCCTAAATCCTAAACCCTGAACCCGAAACCCTAAAACCTAAAATATCAGGGTTTAGAAAATTAGGGATTAGGATCTAGGGTTTAGGTTTTAAGGCATATGGTTTAGGGTTTAGAGCTTAGGGTTTAGATCTTAGGGTTTATGGTTTAGATTATATGGTTTAGGGTTTAGGGTTTAGGGTTCAATGGTTACAAGGTTTACGGTTCAAGGTTTAGGGTTTAGGATTTAGGTTTTTAGGGCACATGGTTCATAGTTTAGGTTTCAGAGCTTACAGTTTAGGGTTGAGATTCTAGGGTTTAGGGTATAGGGTGTAGGGTTTAGGGTTTAGGGCTCGAGATTCAAGGTTTAGGGTTTAGGAACGCAACGGTACCATCCTCCCATAACTTTTTTCACCTTTTTTACTCTTTTTATTGTCACCGCCACTAGTCTTGTTTTTGAAATACCTTCACAACTGTATCATCCACTAAAGACTCGATTTTTACCACCATGAGCCTGAAACGTTGAATGATGAGACGTAAACCCTAAACCTTAATCCCTAAACCCTAAATCTTAAACCCTAAACTCTAAACCATGAACCCTGAACCTTGATCCCTAAACATTGAACCCTACCCCATATACCCTAAACGTTAAACCCTAAACCATGAGCCCTATAGCCCTAAGCCCTAAACCCTTTATCCTAAATTGGTTGGGGTTTTGGGTTTAAAATATAGGGTTTAGGGTTGAGATGTTACTATTTAAGGTATAGTGGATAGGTTTTAAGGTTCAAGGTTTAGGGTGTAGGGCACATGGTTAAGGGTTTAAGGTTTAGGGATTAGGGATTAGGGTTTATAGCTCAGGGTTTAGGGTTAAGATTCTAGGGTTTAGGGTTTAGGGATTAGGGTTCATGGTTTAGGGTTTAGGGTTTTGGGTTTAGGGCATATGGTTTAGGGCTTAGAGCTTAGGGTTTAAGGTTGAGATTCTAGGGTTTAGGGTGTAGGGTGTAGGGTGTAGGCTTTATGATTTAGGGTTGAAGGTTGAAGGTTTAGGGTTTAGGGTTTAGGGCTCATGACTTAGGGTTTAAGGTTTAGAGTTTAGGGCTCATGGTTCACGGTTTAGGATGGCAATGGTAACATCCCCCCATAACCATTTTTCACAATTTTTGCTCTTTTTATATTCAACACCACTAGTATTATTTTAAAAAGACCTTCACAACCATATCATCCACCAGAGATCCAAATTTTACTACCCTGAACCCGAAACCTTGAACATTGAGCCCTAAACCCTATACCCTAAATCCTGAACCTTGAAAGTTGAGCCCTAAACCCTAAACCTTGAGCCCCGGGCCCTAAACCCTAAACCCTAAATCCCAAGCCCTAAACCCTAAATTCTAAACCCTTAACCCTAAACCCTAAATCCTGAACCCTAAACGCTAAAACCTCAACCGTAGAATCTTAATCCTATACCCTGAGCTTAAAACCCTAATCTTTAAACCCCAAACTTTGAACCATGTACCCTAAAACCTAAACCCCAAACCCTAAACCATAGACCTTAAACTGTGAACCCTAAACCCTAAACCCTAAACCCTGAGTCCTAAGCCCTTAACCCTAAACCCTAAAACCCTAAACCATAGAATATCAATCCTAAACCCTAAGCACTAAACCCTAAACCTAGAACCATGTGCCCTAAACCCTAAACCTTAAACCCTAAACATTAAACCTTAAACCATAAACCCTAAACCTTTTTTGACATTTTTCTCTTTTTATTGTCACCACGACTAGTCTTATTCTTACCACCCTTCACAACTAGAGACCCTATTTTTACCACCCTGAACTTGAAACCTTGAACGATTAGCCCTAAACACTAAACCCTAAACCCTGAA
The DNA here is from genome assembly GCA_019776745.2 of Taxus chinensis. NCBI lineage: Eukaryota > Viridiplantae > Streptophyta > Pinopsida > Cupressales > Taxaceae > Taxus > Taxus chinensis. The sequence goes on from CM034151.1 coordinate 810,230,449, forward strand.
CCTTTAGCCCTAAACCCTAAATCCTAAACCCTAAATCCTAAAATATAAACCCTAAAAACTAAAGCCTAAACAATAAACCCCAAACCCCAAACCCTAGACCCTAAATCAATTAGGGTTTGAGATTAAAAATCTAGGGTTTATGGTTGATATTTTAGCGTTTAGGGTATATCGTTAAGGGTTGATACTTTATAGTTTAGGGTTTATCGTTAAGGGCTTAGGGTTTAGATCTCAGGGTTTAGGGTTAAGTTTTTAGGGTTTAGGGAATAGGGTGTAGGGTGTAGGGTTTAGGGATTAGGGTTTAAGGTTTAGGTTTTAGGGCACATAGTTCAGGGTTTAGGATTTAGAGCTTAGGGTTTAGGTTTGAGATTATAGGGTTTAAGTTTTAGGGATTACAAATTTGGGTTTAGGGTTTACGGATCAGAGATCAGGGATCAAGGTTCAAGGTTTAGGGTTCAGGGATCACAATGGTACCATCCTCACATGACATTTTGTTTCCATAATTTTTGCTCTTTTTATTGTCATTACCACTAGTTGTCCAAATTTATCGTTCATTATGAAGTTAATGCACTAGTTACTAAAGAAATTAGCAACTCTGAAATGAAGGAGGGTTTATGTTACCTCAAATACGTGATACTTAATGCAAGTGTTGAATGATGGATTATGGCTGCTGCAAAACCTATAAATAAGACTGGAAACAATTTTCATGATGCTACTCAAAACATTGAAGCTCCAACTTTAAACCTTGGCGCTCAAATTCATAAGGGGCCAAGAACAAAGAGGACAAGTGGGGAGAATGCTGCACCGACTATGGGCTATGACAAGGACACAAGTAAAATTGTTTGCGCCCATTTTTAGAATATAGTGGGCCTCAAGGAGTTGTATGGATGGGAGTTGATGGATGCAGACATGGCCACCACTCACACAAGGAAACAATTATTTTGGTCTATGTAAACTCATATAGACGAGCCCGATTTTGATGTATGTGAAGACTCATGTGTGTCAAGAAGAATGAAAAAGGCACTGCAAAACAGACACATAAATATCAAACCCATTGTTATGTCTGATGAACAAGTGAGCAATACCTTGGTGAAAGTATCTACAGAAGTGACACATAGGAACATGGATAAGGCTGGCACTATTAGAGCGCTACGAGAAGATAACAAGGCCAAAGCTGTAGAAATAGTGCATCTAAAAGGAGAGAAGGACTTAAAGTAGAAGAAGAATGAGGCCTTCATCAAAATGGCAAAGGAGATCAACAATCATGTCCTGAAAGCAAGACCGCAATTGGAATCCAAAGTACTTGAAATATTTCCTTCAGCTATGCCTTACACGTGTACATTAGTTGATTTTGTGCTTGAGGATGGACTAATTCACATGCCAGCGCCAAAGGAACCTGAACAGGACGCAGAGAGAGAAAATGCCTCAATGGTTAGGAAAATTTCATCTTACGAGGCATTACTCCAAACTTTGGAGGAACAATTGAAGAAAGCAGACCTGGGTTTGAATATTTATGCAACTCTAGAAGCATTGATCATAATAAGGACAATGGTAGAAGGAAATGAAGTCTTGAAGGTGATGAAAGATGAGACTTTTGGGCGCGCGAAGAGATTAGCACTAGTAAAACAAAAGCGCGAGGCCCTTGCAGTAGCCCAAGACCCCCATAGGGAACGACTGGATGAAATTGGGAAGCTTATAACGCAGAAGATGGATGTTCTGGAAGGAAGAATGTCTACTATGTCTAACCTTGTTATAATATTACATAATGAGAAGGAAGATATTTCCCATGATGAGTTAGATTCTATTGCAGCAGATATTCTGAAAAAGTCAGAAGCCGCACGAACTGATTGGCAAACCTTGGAGGTTGAGATCAAGGAAGAATATCCAGAATTCATTCTTCCAGTTGAGACAAAGGGTGTTGCGGAATAAGAGTTCATTATTTGTATAGTAATTCTTTACATTCATTCCATTCTTATTCTTTATTCTTGTCATCCATAAGAAAGAAACCCCATTTTCGGGATGACAATGTAGTTTAGTGTGGGGTAATGTTGATCAGAAAAAAGTATGGTACTAAGGAAGGAACACCCAGAAGATTCACGCGCGGGAGCAAGGCAAATTTGAAGACGTGGAAGGATAGGGAAGGAAACACGTGCGTGAAATACAAGGAATAATCCGGGAGTTAGCCATTTTCATGATTACAAGCTATTTTCTGAGATAGCGTACGAGGCACACAACTAGATGGAAACTTGTACGACACACAAATGTTATTTTGGGAAGAGTATCTACTAAGCTCTTTGCATGGGTTCACGTTAATAATAGGATTACTACTGCCAGTTAACTATAAGAGATCTATTGTTAGCACACCTTCATGTGTGCATGCTATTGTAAAGGCACATGGCTATTTTTAACATGCAACCTATTTTGGGAATTATGTAAGCGGTGAAGGGCAAGTCCCCACCCCTATAAATATATAGTGAGTTGTGTAGTTTATGAGGAGTGAGATACTATGGAGTTATGCTCCCAGATCTGATGTGCACATAAGTTTATGATACTAATTATTGTAAGAAGCTTCTGTATTTACTGTGTTTAATATAATGGAGTGTATTGGATGAATAATGGTGTCAAACGTGACTGTAACTAGTTATTGCGTGGACAATTTCATTATGTTTATCATTTGATTCATGATTCTTTAAGATATAGATCTAAAATATGCTATGTGGAAATTTTGTACTGTTTATGGATCTGAATGCATTAACTCTTCATCATATTCACATCCTGCACAAGTAACTCTAAGAAGGGGACTGGAACCTTTGCGTGCTTCGGGTGAGTGCTTAGTCTTGGCTAAGTGATGTGCCAACGCTCCTGGGTTATTCGTGGTAAATTTTAGGCTGCATCACCTTCTTTAATTTTTTTTTGTCTTTTTATCGTCACCGCCACTAGTCTTGTTTTAAAAATACCTTCACATCCAGAGACCCTATTTTTACCACCTTGAACCTGAAACCTTGAACGTTGAGCCCTAAACCATAAAACCTAAACCTTAAAATCTGAAACTCGAGCCATAAATAATAAACCCAAAACCATTAACCATACACCCTATAACCTAAACCCTAAACCCTAAACCCTAAACCATAAAATATCATAGTGTAGGGATTAGGGATTAGGGTTCAAGGTTTAAGGATCAGGGTTTATGGTTTAGGGTTCAAGGTTTAGGGTTTAGGGCACATGGTTAAGGGTTTAGAGCTTAGGGTTTAGATTATATGGTTTAGGGTTTAGGGTTTAGGGTTTAGGGTTTAGGGCTATGGGTTTAGGTTTAGGGTAAAGGGTTCAGGTTTCAGGGTTTAGGATCACAACGCTACCATCCTTCCATAACCTTTTTGTCACATGTTTTTCTCTTTATATTGTCACTGCCACTAGTCTTGTTTTTAAAAGAAATTCATAAATTTATCGTCCACCAGAGAACCTATTTTCACTAACATGAACCCGAAACCTTGAATGATGAGGCCTAACCCATAAACCATGAACCTTGAGCCTTACACCCTAAATCCTAAACCTGAACCCTAAACCACGTACCATAACCCTAAACCCTACACCCTATGCCCTAAAACCTGAACCCTAAACCCTAAACCCTAAACTTGAACCCTAAACCCTAAACCCTAAAATCTCAACTCTAAACCCAAAGCTCTAAACCCCAAGCCCCAAGCCATAATCCCTAAATTCTAATCCCTAATCCCTAAACCCTAAGCCCTAAATCCTAAATCCTAAACCCTAAACCCTGATCTCATGAGCCTTAAACACTAAACCCTAAAACATAAGCCATAGACCCTAAACCTTAAACCATAAACCCTAAACCATAAACCCTAAACTATATAATCTCAACCCTAAGCCCTAAACCCTAAACTATGTGCCCTAAACCCTAAACCCTAAACCCTGAATGCTAAACCCTAAACCTTCTTTTAAATTTTGTTCTCTTTTTATTTTTACTGCCACTAGTCTTGTTTTTAAAATACCTTCACAACCAGAGACCTTATTTTTACCACATTAAGTCTGAAACCTTGAACATTGAGCCCTAAACCCTGAACCCTGAACCCTAAACCATGAACACTAAACCATTAACCATAAACCCTAAACCATTTAGGGTTTGGGGTTCAAAATCTAGTATTTAACGTTGAGATTCTAGCAATTAGGGTATATAGGATAGTGTTTAGGGTTCAAGGTTTAGGATTTAGGCTTTAGGGCACATGGTTAAGGGTTTAAAATTTATGGTTTAGGGTTTAAAGCTCAGGGTTTAGGGTTTAGATTCTAGGGTTTAGGGTATAAGGAGTAGGGTTTTGGGTTTAGGGTTCAGGATTTAAGAATTAGGGTTTATGGTTTAGGGTTCAAGGGTTACAGTTTAGGGCTCAGGGTTAAGGGTTTAAGGCTCAAGGTTTAGGATCGCAATGGTACCATCCTCCATAACATTTTTTCACATTTTTTCTCTTTTTATCGTCACTGACACTAGTCTTGTTTTAAAAATACCTTCATAACCATATCATCCACCAAAGACCTTATTTTTACAACCCTAAACCTCAAACGTTGAACTCTGAGCCCTAAAAACTAAACCCTGAACCTTGAGCCTTAAACCCTAAATCCTAAACCCTAAACCATAAACCATAAACCCTAAAGCTTAGAATAGTAACCCTAAACCCTGAGCTCTAAACTGTAATGCCCTAAACACTAAACCCTGAACCATGTGCCCTAAAACCTAGACCCTAAACCTTGAACCCTACACCCTAAACCCTAAACATTTTTACGTATTTTTCCCCTTTTTACTATCACCACCACTAGTCTTGTTTCTTAAATACCTTCACAACAAGATATCCTATTTTTTACCACCCTGAACATTAAACCTTGAACTCTAAGCCCTAAACCCTAAACCCTAATCCCTAAGCCCTAAACCCTAAACCTTAAGACATAAATCCTCAATCCTAAACCCTAGACCCTAAACCCCGAACCCTACACCCTACACCCTACACCCTAAACCCTCAACCCAAAAACCTAAACCCTAAACTCTAAACTGGTTAGGGTTTGGAATTCAAAATCTAGGGTTTAGGGTTCATATTCTAGTGTTTAGGGTATAGGGGATAGGGGTTAAGGTTTAAGGTTTAAGGATTATGGTTTAGGGTTTAGGGCCTAGGGTTTATAGCTCAAGTTTTAGGGTTAAGATTATAGGGTTTAGGATATAGGTTGTAGGGTTTTGAGTTTAGGGTTCAGGGTTTATGTTTTAGGGTATAGGGTTTAGGGTTTAAGGTTTAGGGTTTAGGGTTTAGGGTTTATGATTAGAATGGTACAATCCTCCCATAACCTTTTTTTGCAACTTTTTTCTTTTTATTTTCACCGCCACTAGTCTTGTTTTTAAAAGACCTTCACAACCATATCGTCCACTAGAAACCCTATCTTTACCACCCTGAACCCAAAACATTGAACGATAAGCCCTAAACCTTTAGCCCTAATTCCTAAACCCCAAATCTTGAGCCGTAAAACCTAAACCCTAAATCCTAATCCCTAAACCCTAAACCCTAGAATCTCAACACTAAACTCTGAGCTCTAAACGTTAAGACCTAAACCCTAAACACTGAACAATGTGCCATAAACTCTAAACCCTAAACCTTGAACCCTAAACCCTAAACCTTCTTTCAAAAGTTTTACTATTTTTATCGTCACCACCACTAGTCTTGTTTATAAAATATATTCAGAACCAAAGACCCTATTTTTACCACCCTGAACCTGAAACCTTAAACAGTAAGCCCTAAACTTGAAACCTTCAGCCATAAAACATAAACCATAAACCTTATACCTTACACACTACAACTTAAACCGTACACCCAAAACCTTAAATCCTGAACCCTAAACCCTAAACCATGAACCCTAAACCCTAAACTCTAAGGCTTTAGGGATTAGGTTTTAGGGTTTAGAGATTACGTATTAGGGTTCAGGGTTTACGGTTTAGAGTTTAGGGTTTAGGGTTTAAGGTTTAGGTTTTAGGGCACATTATTTAATATTTAGGCTTTGGAAATTAGGGTTTAGGGTTGAGATTCTATGGTTTAGGGTTTAAGGCTCATGGTTTAGGGATTTTAGGGTTCACGGTATTTCACATTATTTCTCTTTTTTATCATCACCACCACTAGTCTTGTTTTAAAAAGACCTTCACAACCGTATCATCCACAAGAAACACTATTTTTACCCCCATGAACTAGAATCCTTAAACGTTGAGCCCTAAACCCTAAACCAAAAAACCCTAAACCCTAAACCGCAAACCCTAAACCTTGAGCCCTAAAGCCTAAATCCTAAACCCTAAACTCTAAACCCTTAACCCTAAACCCTGAGCCCTAAGTAATAACCCCTAAACCCTAAACCCTAAACCCTAGAATCTCAACCCTAAACCCTAAGATCTAAACACTAAGCCATAAACCCTAATCCCTAAAACCTAAACATTAAACCCTAAACCATAAACGCTAAATCCTAAACCTTGATCCCTGACCCCTAAACCCTAAACCCTAAACCCTAATCCCTAAACCCTAAACTTAGAATCTCAACACTAAACCCCGAGCTCTAAACCCTAAGCCCTAAACCCTAAACCTTGAACCATGTGCCCTAAACCCTAAACATTAAACCGTGAACCCTAAACCCTGAAAGCTAAACATTAAACCTTCTTTCACAATATTTTGCTCTTTTAATTTTCACCACCAATAGTCTTGTTTTTAAAAGACCTTCACAACTAAAGACCCTATTTTACCACCCTAAACCTGAAAGTGTGAACATTAAGTCCTAAAATGTAAAACCTAAAGCCTGAACCTTGAGCCCTAAACCCTAAAGCCTAAACCCTAAACTGTAAACCATAAACCCTACTCCCTAAACCATAAACCCTAAACCCTAAGACATAAACCCTAAACCCTAAACCCTAAAATTTTAGGGTTTAGGGATTAGAGATTAAGGGTCTGTTATCCAAAATCACCCCCCAAGGTAATTTTGATAACTTCCGTAATTTCTTCAGGCTTGAGCAAGTAGAATTGGTTCGAGGCCCAAAAAATCAGATTCCAGAGGTTCCTTTGGCTCTTCTCTAACTTCCCTATCCAAGGAAAAAATTCAAGAAGTTAGAAAAATTTGAGAAAATATGAAAAAATGGATTCTTCCAGTAAATTGTGGAAAAAGTGGAGGTTCATGTCCCAGGTAGTTTGCGGGAAAATTGGGACATTGGGACGCGCAGGATGCACAAAGCCAAAATGGCTGATTTACAAAGGAATGCGGAAAAGGAGGAGAAAAGTGTCCAAAACGGTCTGCGAGACAGAGGGATGACTCGGGACGTGCAAACCCGCAATTGCCGCAGTTAGTTCAATGCGGGTAGTGCGGAGATTTTTGTCTCGTGATAGTCGAGACGTCAGGGGACGCGCAAAGGCGAAAAATCCGTAGGCAAAAGGCAATCGACAGAAGGCGGAGGTCAACGGCCCAAGAGGCCCAGTCAACGATGGGACATCAAAAGTTGAAATGTCTGACATGGAAAGGAAAAAAATGCACAATTTCAAGGTTACCGGACTGGGGAAGACTTTTTGCCAAATGTGTAATTATAGGGCTACGGGCTTGGGGAAGACTTTTTTCCAAATGCGCAATTGTGGAGCTGCGGGCCTGGGGAAGACTTTTTGCCAAATGCGTAATTTTGGGGCCACAGGCTTGGGGAAGACTTTTTGCCAAATGTGCAATTGTGGGGCCGCGGGCCTGGGAAGATATTTTTGTAATTTTATGATTTTTCACAAATGGCGTAGTTTATAGTTGCAAACCCGTTGGCCCGCCGAGAGGTTTTTTCACCAAATGTGTAAAAAGTGAAATTGCGGGCTCGGGTAGGAATTTTTACAAATGTGAGTTTTCGCGCATGCGGGGTTTTTTTTAGCAAAAGTAGAGTTTCGGGCCGGCGGGTCTGCCGGAGTTTTTTGCAATTTTGTGATTTTTTCACAAATGGCGTAGTTTAGCAGTTTTGGGCTCACGCTGGTCCATTTTGCAAAGCTTGCATTTTCAGCCATCTCTCGTACATGGATTTAATGCAAATTTTCAAATGGGCATAACTTTTGATCCAGGGCTCAAAATTCAACAAATGTTATACCATTGGAAAGGTCTCAACATCCTCTACGCGATCATTGCTATAGTCAATTCAATGCGGGTAGTGCAGATATTTTTTTCCGGGACAGTCGGGACGTCAGGACGCATGGGACGGGAAAAGGTGAAAAATCCGCAGGCAAAAGGTAATCGGCGAAGGTGGAGGTCAACGACCTAAGAGGCCCAGTCAACGATGGGAGATCAAAAGCTGAAATGTCCACATGTAAAGGAAAAAAATGCATAATTTCAAGGTTGCGGGACTGGGGAAGAATTTTTGCCAAATGTGTAATTGCAGGACCGCGGGCCTCGGGAAGGCTTTTTGCCAAATACGCAATTGTGGGGCCATGGGCCTGGGGAAGACTTTTTGCCAAATACACAATTTCAGGGCCGCGGGCTTGGGGAAGACCTTTTTCCAAATGTGCAATTGTGGGGCCACAAGCCTGGGGAGATATTTTTGTAATTTTGTAATTTTTCAAAAATGGCGTAGTTTGCAGTTGCAAATCCGTGGACCCGCGGGAGGTTTTTTTGCCAAATATGCAAAAAGTGAAATTATAGGCTCGGGTAGGATTTTTTACAAATGTGAGTTTTTCGAGCCTGCGGGGTTTTTTTTGGCAAAAGTGGAATTTCGGGCCTGTGGGTCTGTGGGAGGTTTTTGTAATTTTGTGATTTTTTGCAAATGGCGCAGTTTGCAGTTTCGATACCGCGGGTCCGTTTTGCAAAGCTTGCATTTTTGCCATCTCTCATACAGATTTAATTCAAATTTTCAAATGGGCATAACTTTTTATCCAGGGCTCAAAATTCAACAAATTTTATACTGTTGGAAAGGTCTCGACATCCTCTATGTCGTTGCTATAATCAATTCAATGCAGGTAGTAAGGATATTTTTTTCCGGGACAGTCAGGATGTCGGGACGCGCAAAGGCAAAAAATCCACAGGGAAAAGACAATCGGCGAAGGCGGAGGTGAATGGCCCAAGAGGCCCAGTCAATGATGAGACATCAAAAGCTTAAATATCCACATGTAAAGTAAAACAATGCATAATTTCAGGGTTGTAGGAATTGGGGAAGAATTTTTTCCAAATGCGCAATTGCGGGGCCACGGGCCTCGGGAAGACTTTTTTCCAAATGCGCAATGCGGGGCCGTGGGCCTGGGGAAGAATTTTTGCCAAATGCACAATTTTGAGGTCGCGGGCTTGGGGAAGAACTTTTGCCAAATGTGAAATTGCGGGGCCGCGGACTTGGGGAGATATTTTGTAATTTTGTAATTTTTCACAAATGGCGTAGTTTGCAGTTGCGGACCGGCAGGCCCGTGGGAGGTTTTTTCGCCAAATGTGCAAAAAGTGAAATTGCGGGCTCGGGTAGGATTTTTTACAAATGTGAGTTTTCAAGCCTGCGGGGTTTGTTTTAGAAAAAGTGGAATTTTGGGCCTGGCAGCAGGTCTGCGGGAGGTTTTTGAAATTTTTTGATTTTTCGCAAATGGCGCAGTTTGCAGTTTCAGGCCCGTGGGTCCATTTTGCAAAGCTTGCATTTTCGCCATCTCTCGTACGGATTTAATGCAAATTTTCAAATGGGCATAACTTTTGATCTAGTGCTCGAAATTCAACAAACTTTATACCGTTGGAAAGGTATCGACATCCTCTATGCCATGGAAGCCTGAAATATTAATTTTGACGAGGATAGGTGGTTAAAAAATCAGGAAATGTATTCATCTCGAGAAGGTGCAGTTCCAGGCATCCCAACCACCAAAATTTAATGCAATATGGTCTGGTTTCTTCTCCAGCAAGCTTGAGTGCATTGGGGAACATGGATTTTTAGAGGTACCCATGCCTTTTCCAGACCAATTAATGAAATTTTTCAGTTGGTGAGAGCAAGAGTTCGAGTTTCTCTTTCTTTCTCTCTCTCATTCGATTTTCTATATATTGTAAACACTTCTCTTTTGAGAAGGAGAGACATTCTAGGAGCTGGGAAAACTCTTGAAAAATTTGTTTCTCAACTCCATTTGAGTTGTAAGCCTTCTCCTATGCCTGACAAGCATATTTATGCCTTTGAGCATCCATGTAATGGTCTGTGCACCTTCTAGAGCAATAAAATCATGTTTTTGTGGTGTTTTTCAACCCTTTCTCATGTTTTGTTGTTTCTCTGTGCCTCTCCATTTTGTGTTTGTTTCCTGTGCATGTATTTCACATTTGCAGGTGTAAGATGTTGTGTTTCATGGATTTTTGATGGCAGATTAGGATCTGGGTCTGTGTCACTTCTGTCTGACCTCCCTCAGCTCCTTTTTACCTGTTTCATCCTCCCTCAACAGAGTATCCCCTTTCTTTTCTTGGTGTATCACCGCTTTAGTGTAGGATATCCTCTCTTTCTCTCTCTCTCTCTCTCCCTGGTCTCCTTGGAATTGTTAGATTAGGATAGATTAGTATTTTCCTACATTAGAGTAGATTGTGGCAGGTAGTTTAGGAGCAAGAACCAACTTTCTCTGGAGGTCCATCTCAAGTTTGCAAGTCCCACAGCTTGAGAGATGGTCCAATGTTATGCAGATTACACTGGATGCCCCATACAAAATCAGGCCATTTCGGGGGTGCTGTAATTTTGCATCAACAAGTTTTGGCACGCCCGGTGGGACAGGTTTGAAGCACCTTACCACTTCATTTCATCAAGTTGATGTGTTCTTGGTAAGATTTCAACCTTTGGAGGCACATGCAAAGCACATCTGGTGACTCCATCTAGTCAACAACCCATTCTATGAGTTGCAGACTTTCCTTCCATCCATTTCCACCCATTCTTCTTTCCACATCTTTCATCTTCTTCCATCCCATGAAGTTTTGCAATCATGAATTCATTCCCATCTTGGAATTCACACTTGCAGCAACAATAGTGCATTCCACCTCCAATGTATTTCTCATCTCCTCCAGATCAACATTATGATCAGATTCAAAACCATCATGCTTACCCATATGAGCAGTGTCAAAACCAGTTTGGCTATGGAGCTTATCAAGAAGCAAGGGTATGCATATGATGACAACAGTCTAAATGGAGAATGTTGATATGTTAGAGAAGATTCAAAGAATGGAGGCTAACATGGTTCAGTCAAGGGCTACAACACAAATGAAAGCTTTCAAAATTGGTTGTAGGGCACCTTGTCCATGGGAAGGCCCTTTTCCAAGACACTATAGCCCTCAGGAGAAGCTTGACTTCATGGTTGAAATGCTTCCTCAACTTGCACAGTGGACCGAGGAGATTGAGGCTTATGAGTTGGATACAAGACAACCTTGTCAATGGGTAAGTCCACCACCTCATATCTTTTCTTTTCCTCTTTCTCAATCAATATCACTGCAGCAGTGTCATGACTCTAGTTTCTCACTTGCTGCCCCAAGTGTTGATTTCCCTTCTCCATCCCCTAATCTTCCATCCCACCTCAATTCTTCTTCCCTTTTCCCTTCCAAGATCTAAGTCCCCTCCACAAGATCCAAAAGAAATACCTTCCCCTCCACCACAAATAAACCAAAAAACTAGTGGAGACCCCACCCACCACTCCTCCTGCTTTCCCGAGCCCATGTCGGGAAGAGACTCAAGAATCCAGTCAAGGAGAGCAGTAAGAAGAAGAGCCAAGAGAAGAAGAAATGATTAAAATCTTGGTGAGATTGGCTCTAAATTTGGAATTACAAAGATCCCCTTGATGGTTAAGCCCCCAGAGGAGGTCGAGGTCAAGCCATAAGTGGTGGCTAAGGCTGATTTTGTAGCAGCAGTGGAACAAGATGATCAAAAATCAATTTTCTCTAAATGCAGTGCCCATGTTGGATACTTTATTTGAAGAGAATGCTGATCCAATTCAAGCCACAAATCATTCCAAGTGAGGGAAGAAGAAGCTACTCCAAATCCAAAAGAGAGGAGTGCATTCCGGCTGTGGAGGAGAACCATACAGTTTTAGAGGCTTCAAGCACAAAAAGGCTGCAGAAGAACCTTCAGTTCTCCTCCCACTTCATCCCCTTTGAGCTCTAATTTCAAAGAAGAGTTTGATCTTTCAAACTTCATGTTCAAGGATGAGGGGAACCATGGTGAGCAGGTTGCAGATCAGGAGGACACCATGGAGGAGGTCGAGCACATGCAAGTAGGAAAACAAAGAGGTAGATTATCTATCTATTTTGGAGGATTGCTTTGATGGAGAAGAGCCCATGGAGATCACATCATTTTCTCCTCCATCATCCACCTTCAAGCACATGATCCTGCTGTCACGAAGGAGGGCATTCAAGTGCAGTAGCCTACATTCATAGTGGTCCTTTGGAACCAAGGTTGGAAGATCCAAATCTTTCATGTTCTTCATAGGAGGAGGAAGGGAAAAACGATGACACACATTGCATATCAATCATCAAGGTAGAGGATCAACTTCTTGCAGAGGAAATGCAAAGAAAAAATCAACATGCAAGTAACCTCTATTTTCAGGAAAGTCTATAGGAAGACTCCATTTTTGGAGTTGAATTTCAGAGCAAAGGGAACATCCATCAGATTAGACCTTGCCCAATTAGGTACTTGGCTTCACTAGAGCCAAGAGAGGAGCCACAAACCAGTCATGCTTGCTTCTAAGCATGAGGGAGAGCCTCAAAGTGACAAGGATCAACAACAATACCTCTTGGAACTAAGTGAGAGACAATTAAAGAGGTATTTGTTTTGTTTCAAGTTGATACCTTGATGGAGGGAGTGGAGAAACAATTTTCAGTCAACCTTCCACTCCTAATCTCAGTTATATTCAATGCCAAATCATTTGCATGGCTGCCTATTTTGAGAAAGGGAAGCTACTTCTCCTTGCCAATTGCAGGATTTGTTTGAGTTCCCTTTGCTTCTAGTTAGCGTAGAGTAGGTAGGTTTTCTTTCAGCAGAAGAAGTGCTTGTGCACACTCTGCATGTTCCACTTGGGGCATGTATGATCTTTAAGTTTTGTACATAGTGTGTTGTGGTGTTTTTTTGCTCTTGCACGGTACATTGGAGGTAGCATTTGGTGAGATCAGCTCCAGTTCCAGTGGTGTTCCAAGTGGCTCAGGGACCAGATTTCAGAGTTTTAGATCATAATTGTGTTTATCAGGCTGACTCCATGCCCAATGATGTTTCAAAGCTACTGACCATTTCAAGTAGGCAGGTGACCCTGCTGAGTTGCCAAATTTTTATCCAAAATCACCCCCAAGGTAATTTTGATAACTTACATAATTTTTTCAGGCTGAGCAAGTAGAATTTGGTTCAAGGCCTAAAAAATCAGATTTCAGAGGTTCCTTTGTCTCTTCTCTAACTTCCCTATCCAAGGAAAAAATTCAAGAAGTTAGAAAAAATTGAAAAATTCTGAAAAAATGGCTTGTTCTAGTGTATTGCAGAAAAAGTGGAGGTTCATGTCCCAGGGGGTCTGTGGGATAATTGGGACATCGGGATGCGTGGGACGCGTAAAATCCAAAATGGCCTCATTCCTTTTTTGTGAATGGAAAAATTTGATATTTTTGTCCCTGCACAGTTCAGTCGGGACAGAGGACCCAGGGAAGCGCAAAAAATCTCCATAAACAATGCAAATCAGAAAGTGCAGAGATTTTTGTCTAGGACAGTTGAGACGTCGATGGGACACGCAAAGGCAGAAAACATCCACAGGAAAAAGGAAATCGGCGAAAGCTGGAGGTCAACGGCCCAAGCGGGCCCGGTCAACGATGGGACAGATGGGACATCAAAAGTTGAAATGTCCGCATGTAAAGGAAAACAATGTAAATCAGTTTGGGCCTGTGGGCTTGGGAATATTTTTTGCCAAATGCATAATTTCGGGGCCGCGAGCCTAGGGAAGACTTTTTCCAAATGAGCAATTGTGGGGCCTGTGGGCTTGGGAAAGGTTTTTTGCTAAAAGTGAAATTGCGGGGCCGTGGGCCTAGGGAGGATTTTTCACCAAATGTGAAGTTGCGGGGCTGCGGGACTGGGGAGACTTTTTTGAAATTTTTGTCAGGATTTTTCACAAATGACGCAGTTTGCAAATTGTGGGCCCAGCTGTGGCCTGTGGGAGGTTTTTTTGCCAAATGTGTAAAAAGTGAAATTGCGGGCTCAGGAAGGATTTTTTGCAAATGTGAAATTTCGAGCCTGGGGTTTTTATGGAAAAAGTGAAAATTCAGTGCCTACGGGTCTGCGGAAGGTTTTTGTAATTTTTTGCAATTTTTCACAAATGGCGCAGTTTGTAATTTTGGGCCTTGGGGTCCATTTTTCAAAGCTTGCATTTTTGCCATCTCTCATACGGATTTAATGCAAATTTTCAAATGGGCATAACTTTTGAACCAGTGCTCGAAATTCAAAAAATTTTATACCGTTGGAAAGGTCTCGACATCCTCTACACCATGGAAGACAAAATATTAATTTTTGACAAGGATAGGTGGGTGAAAATTTTGGAAACATTCACTCAGCTTGAGAAAGTGCAATTCCTAGTATCTCAACCATCTGAATTTTAATGCAGTATCGTCTGGTTTCTTCTCCAACAAGCTTGAGTACATTAGGGAATGGATTTTTAAAGGTATTGATGCCTTTTTTAGATCATTTAATAAAAATGTTGTCGGTTGGTGAGAGTATAATTCCAAGTTTCTTTTCTCTTCTCTCTTTTTCAATTTTATATATATTGTAAACACTTCTCTTTTGAGAAGGAGAGACATTCTGGGATGCTGGGGAAACTCTGTAAAATTTTGTTTATCAACTCCATTTGAGTTGTAAGCCTTCTCCTATGCCTGGAAAGCATATTTGTGCCTCTATTTCATCAATGTAATGGACTGTGCATATTCTAAGAGCAATAAAATCATGTTTTTGTGGTGTTCTTTCAACCCTTGCATCATGTTTTGTTGTTTCTCTGTGCCTCTCCATTTTGTTTGTTTGTTTTTTGTGCATGTATGTCTCATTTGTCATGTGTAGGATGTTGTGTTTCATGGAGATTTGGTGGTTAATGAAGATATGGGTCTGTGTCACATTGAGTCTGGGCTCTCTCAACTCCATTTTCCTTCTATATTCTCCCTCATTAAGCTATTTACCCCTTTCTTTTTTGGTGTATCACCTCTTTAGTGTAGGCTCTACTCTTTCATTCTCTCTCTCTCTCTCTCTCCTGGTCCTTGGAATTGTTAGATTAGGATAGATAAAATATTTTCCCTTCATTAGGAGTAGATTTTAGCAGGTAGTTTAGGAAGCAAGAACCAACTTTCTCTAGAGAGTCCATCGCAAGTTCGCAAAGTCCCACAACTTTGAAAAAATGGTCCAATATTACCCAGAAAACACCGGATTTCTCATTGACAACATGCTTGAAGCCATATGATGGTGTTATGTATTTTTTGATAACAATACTTTCTAGGGTATCAGGGAAAAGCCACCTTAAACCTTTAGGGTCTCAATCTTTACAAGACCTTACATGCGTCAACAAGGATGACTCATGGACCAGGGTATCAAGAGCAATTAGGGTTTCAAACTCCTCAAACGGACTTAACTCAGTTCATATTCTATGAGTATTCACTGTTTTAGGGTCTAAGAAATATGCCATTTCAAGGGTACAATGTTCCTCAGGGCTCAGGGTTCCAAACACCACTTCCAACTTGTCTTCAACTTTTCCAAATAGGCACTAGGACTAACATATAGATACAATGTTTAGGGTTTCAGGATTCTCAACTGTGTACCATCCTAACCTAGGCTATTTTTTTTGAGGTTTTTGACTCTGAGTCTCCTTATCTAATGCATGGAAACTAGTCTTGATCATGTAAAATAAATTCACAACCCTATCATACACCAGAGATTCTACTCTTATATTATCTTGGAGTAGGTCTAAGGGACCTTGAACATTCAGCCCTAAACCCTAAACCCTAATTCTTTGAGCTTCTTCAATATAGCCCTAAATCCTAAATCCTAAGGTACTGAGTCCTGCGCCTTAGACCCTGAGTTTTAAAACCTATACTTAACACCATACACCCTATACCCTAAATCCTAAACCTAAAACCCAAAACCATGAGACATGAGGCCTAAACCCTGAATCACCTAAACCCTAAACCCTAACCTAAACACTAAACCCTAAAATCTTCAACCCTAAACCCTAAGCCATAAACCCTAATCCCTGAAACCATAAACATTATTCCATAAATCCTAAACCATAAAGCATAAACCATGAGCCCTGAGCCCTAAACCTTGATCCATAAACCCTAATCCCTAAACCATATAAACCCTAAACCCTAATACCCTAAACCCTAAACCCTAAAACCTAATACCCTAAACCTTAGAACCTAAAACCTAAACCTAAAATGTAAACTTGCTTAAACCCTAAAATCTCAAGCATTAAACCTTGAGATCTAAAGCCTAATCCCTAAAACCTAGAACCATAAATCCTAGAACCTTGTGCCCTAAAAAATAAACCATAAACCATAAACCTTGAACCCTAGACCCTAAACCCTAAACCCTAACCCTAAGACCCTAAACATTCTTTTGAAATTATGTCTCTCATTTTATTTTTACCGCCACTAGTCTTGATTTTAAAATACCTTCATGAACATAGAGACCCTATTTTTACATCCCTGAACCTGAAACCTTAAACACTGAGCATAGCTTAGGTGGGAAGAATAAAAGGTGGGTCCCAGTAACAAGCCATGATGAGGTACCCACATACAATAACCAGGAAAAATCTCAGACACCACAAGGTACCCAAAATCAGTAATAACAAAGTAGAGAGAGAAAATCCCACTTCAAGATATCCCAAGTTGGCTCAAAAAACTCACATAATGCTGAAGAAGTTTGGTGTGCACTATGGTATGAATCCATTACTCGAGCACAAAAATCAAAAACAACTAACACTGGGCTTCACCAGAATATCTCCAAGCAAGGAGAATGTCAATGGAGTGATGTCGAAAGTGTAAAAAAAACACCAAACATAATTGATCAACTGTTACAAATAGGTGTGCCATGATCCAAGAATAATAATCAAGGAAACAGGGCAAGGAAACATGAGATCTAAATAAATTAGGAGTGCCACGATCCAAGAAAATCCAAGGTAGCAACAAGGACATGAGATCCAAATAAATTAGAGTGTCACGATCCAAGAAAATCCAAGGTAACAAGGCAAGGACAAAAAAACCAAATAAGTAAGATCAACTACTACAAATAGGTGTGTCATACGATCCAAGAACAATAATCAAGGAAACATGGCAAGAACACGAGATCCAAATAAATAGGAGTGCCACGATCCAAGAAAAGATAAGGTAGGAAGGCAAGTACATGAAACATGAAGAAACAATATCAACACATAAGGCAAGGACACAAAACCCAAAGAAGTAGTATCAACACCACACACTCCCATACTGTTGAATGGGTAGAGTGACGTTACAAATCTGTATGAGTTGTCAAAAAAACTACTCGAATACTGACAAACTAACACTGAGCTTCACAAAAATAGCTCCCCTACAAGAGAGACTGTCAACATGCCAAAAAAGTTAAAAAAATACAAAACTAAAATTTCTCAACAAACAAGAGAGATATAAATGTTGGCACTTTATAATTGAGTGCGTGTTACAAACACGACATTTTAAATTTTTAGTTTATTTCTCAAAATAAACAATTCAAGAGGAACAAACACGAAAAAAAAAGCACTTTTGAAAAAATGGCACTCAAATCTGAGTTACCGATCAAAAGATAAAATATTTTCAAATTTATGCTCTAATATTTATTTTAAAAAACATTAAATGTCTTGCAGTTTTTGATTTATTTTCTAGAAAAAACTTTCAATTCTATATCTACAAAATGGAAGAAGAAAAAAAACCCATTACCGAACGTGAAAACCTAGAAAAACCTATAAATTGTTTTTTCTAGATTTTCTATCTCGTCGGAACGAATTTATAAATGGATCCATAAATCTTCAAATCCTCTCCACAGATAAACTCTGCAAAGTGGAAGAAAAACCTATTACCCAATGTAGAAACCCAAGAAAATATTTTTTGTATTTTCTACTACCTTGGCACAAATTTCTTCCATTGGCATAGATTTCTATGATTTCCACGTTCTCATCAAACAATAACTCTGCAAAGAGGAAGAAAAAAAACCCATTACCAAACGTAAAAAACCCCAAAAAATCCAAAAACTAATTATCTTGAATCTCTACTTCCTCGGAAAATATTTTTTTCCTAGTACGAATTTCTAAAATTTCCAGATCCTCACCAAATAGGAATCTACAAAGCGGAAGAAAAAACCCAGCACCAAATGCAAAAAACCCAAGAACCATTTTTCTAAACTTTCTACTTCCCTGGAAAAGATTTATTCCCTTGGCATGGATTTCCAAGCGGATATGTATGTATCTATGTCCACGTCTGCAAAACAAAAACAAACTAAAAAATAAACTGTCTTCTTCAATGGCCAAGTTTACTGTTGTTTTCTAGGAATTTACCTCCTTATGAATCCATCAGAGCCCTCCATTTTGAGTAAAAATGGAATCTGCAACAAAGTGTTAACACATTCAAAAATATATGAAAACTAATAAACCTTTTTTTGCAAAAACACTTACATATGGATGTCTACATCATCTATCTCTCTGATACCATGACAGGAATGATAATAATATTGTTCCATGTTGTGAATATATCAGATGATAATATCACACCACATTAGATTTGTGAAACACAAGAACTAAAATATCATATATGGAAATCCATCATAATCCATTATTATCAATACATTAGAATTGAATTACAAGTGCAACAACTACCTAGATTGGTGGTGAAGAACTCCCAAAAACTGATAGTGGTACTTAAGTTAACTTCACAAGACTAGCAAGCTAACTCCACATAACTAGAAAACTAACTCAACACAACTAGTAAGCTAACTCTACATCAGTAGTACACATAAGAAAGCTAACCCAACAAGTGTATGACTAACATAAGTGTAAGAATTATCCTAGTAAAGTAATAAAAGGATAAATAATAACCTACACTAACACTTAACCCTAAAATTTAAGGTTTTAGGGATTAGGGTTTAGGGTTTAAGTATTAGGGAACATGGTCCAAGGTTTAGGGTTTAGAGCTTAGGGTTTAGGGTTGAGATTATATAGTTTAGGATTTAATGTTCAGGGTTTAGGGTGTAGGGTTTAGGGTTTAGAGTTTATAGAAAAGGGTTTAGGGATTATGGTTTAGGGTTTAGAGTTAATGGTTTAGGACTAAGGGTATAGGGTTTAGGATCACAATGGTACCGTCCTCCCATAACCATTTTTCCCTGTAACATTTTCTCTTTGTTTTGTCACCGCCACTAGTCTTATTTCTAAAATACGTTCATAATTGTATCATCCACCAGAAACCCTATTTATACCACCCTGAACCTGAAAACTTGAACCCAATGCCCTAAAAAATAAACCTTGAACCTTGAGCCCTAAACCCTAACTCCTAAACCCTGAACATTGAACCCTAAACCCTAAACATTGAACCTTGAACCCTAACCCCTAAACCTTAAACTCTAAACCCCTAAACCCTAATCTCTAATGCCTAAAACCTAAACCATAAACCATGAACCCTGAGCCCTGAGCCCAAACCCTAAACCCTAAACTCTAATCCCTAGACCCTAAACCCTAAAGCCTAAAACTGAAAGCCTAAAGCCTAAAATCTCAACCATAAACCCTGAGCTCTAAACACTAAGCCATAAACCATAAATCCTGAACCATGTTCCCTAAAACCTTGAACCATAAACACTAAACCGTAAACCCTGAACCCTAAATTGTAAACCTTATTTTGTAATTTTTGCTCTTTTTATTGTCACCACCACTAGTATTGTTTTTAAAATACCTTCATAACTAGAGACCCTATTTTTACCACCCTGAACCTAAAACCTTGAACACTGACCCCTAAACCCTAAACCCTAAACTCTAAGCCGTAAAACCTGAATCATAAACCCTAAACACTAAACCTTGAACCCTAAACCCTAAACCATAAATCATAAACACTAAAACCTAAACCTTATGCCCTAAATGCTAAACCTTGAGCCCTAAATCGTGAATCCTAAATCATAAACCCTAAACCTTGAACCTTGAACCCTTAACCCTAAATCCTATACCCTAAACCCTGAATCAGACACCATATACCCTAAACCCTAAACCCTAAACCCTAAACCCTAAACCCTAGAATCTCAACCCTAAACCCAAAGCTCTAAACCCTAAAATATGAACCTTGATCTATAAAACCTAAACCCTAAACCTTAAAACCTAAATCCTTAATATTAAATCCTAAAACCTAAACCTTAGAATCTCAACCCTAAACTCTGAGCTCTAAACCCTAATCCCTAATTCCTAAAACCTGAATAGTGTGCCCTAAACCTTGAACCCTAAACCCTAAACCCTAAACCTTGTTTCACAATTTTTGCTCTTTTTTTTGTCACCACCATTAGTATTGTATTTAAAATACTTTAAGAACCAGAGACTCTATTTTTACCACGCTGAACCTAAAGCCTTGAATGCTGAGCCCCGAAACCCTAAACCATAGATCCTAAACCTTGAGCCATAAACCCTAAATCCTAAACCCTAAACTCTATAACCTAAAACCTAAACCTTGAATCCTAAACCCTAAACCCTCAACCTTGAACCGTAAACCATGAACCCTAAAACCTAAAAACTAAACCATAAACCCTAAACTATCAGCATTTAGGGATTAGGAATTAGGTTTTACGGTTTTGGAATTAGGGTTTATGGTTTAGATTTTAGGGTTTACGCTTCAAGGTTTAGGCTTTAAGGCTTATGTTATAGGGCATATGGTTCAAGGTTTAGGGTTTAGAGCTTAGGGGTTAAGGTTAAGATTCTATGATTTAGGGTTTAGGGTTCACGATTTAGGGTATTTAGGATTCACAATTTTTCATATTTTTTTCTCTGTTTATCATCACTTACATTAGTCTTGTTTTTAAAAAACCTTTAAAACCATATCATCCATTAGAGACCTTATTTTTACCACTTTGAACTCAAGACCTTGAACACTGAGCCCTAAACCCAAAAACCTAAACTGTAAACCATAAACCTTGATCCCTAAATCATAAATCTTAAACGCCAAATCTTAAACCCTAAACTCTGAACCCTGAACCCAGAGCCCTAAACCCTAAACCCTAAAATCTTAACCCTCAACTTTGAACCATGAATGCTAAACCCTAAACCCTAAACCCTAGAATCCCAACCCTAAACCCTTAACCCTTTAAATGCTAAATTCTAAACCCATACCCCTAAGCCATAAACCCTAAACCATAAACCTAGAATCTCAACCCGAAACCATGAGATCTAAATCCTAAGCCCTAAGACCTAAAACCTCAACCATGTTCCCTAATCCCTAAACCCTAAACCCTAAACCTTGAACCTTAAACCTTAAACCCTAAACACTAAACCCTGAACCCTAAACCTTAAACCTTCTTTTGTAATTTTTTCTCTTTTTATTGTCACCTCCACTATTCTTGTTTTTAAAAGACCTTCACAATTAAAGACCCTATTTTTACCACCTTGAACCTAAAACCTTGAACATTGATCCCTAAACCATAAAACGGAAACCCCAAATCATGAATCTTGAGTCGTAAACCCTAAACCCTAAACAATGAACCCTAAAACCTAAACTCAAAACCCTAAACTGTAAACCCTAAAATCTCAGGGTTTAGGGATTAGGCTTAAGCTTGTAGGGCTTAGGGTTTAGAGCTCAAGGTTTAGGGTTAAGATTCTAGGGTTTAGGGTTTAGTGTTTAGAGTATATGGTTCAAGATTTAGGGTTTAAGGTTTAGGGTTTAGAGCACATGATTCAGGGTTTCAAGTTTAGAGCTTAGGGTTTAGGGTTGAGATTATAAGGCTTAGGGTTTATGGTTTTGGGTGTAGGGGTTAGGGTTTAGGGTTTATGTCACAGGGTTTAGGTTTTACGATTTAGGGTTCAGGGTTTAGGACTAAGGTTTTAGGGTTTATGGCTTAGGATGAAAACTGTACCATCCTCCCATAACCTTTTTCACAATTTTTTCTCTTTCTATCATCACCGCCACTAGTCTTGTTTTTAAGAGATCTTCATAACCATATAATCTACCAAAGACCCTATTTTACCACCTTGAACACAAAATATTGAATGTTGAGCCATAAACCCTAAACCCTAAACCTTGAGCCCTAAAATCTAAATCCTAAACCCTAAACCTTGAACCCAAAACCCAAAACCCTATATCTTAAACCATAAACCCTGAGCCATTAGCCCTAAACCCTAAACCCTAAACCCTGAACCCTGAACCATAAACCCTAAACCCTATAATCTCAACCCTAAACCCTAAGATCTAAATACTTAGATTTAAACCCTAAAACTTGTTCCTTGAGCCCTCAACCATAAACCCTAAACTGGCTAGGGTTTGGGGTTCAAAATATAGGGTTTAGGGTTGATATTCTAATGTTTAGGGTATAGGTGACAAAGTTTAGGGTTTAGGGTTTAAGGCACATGGTTTAGGGTTTAGGTTTTGGTATTTAGGGCTTAGGGTTTAGACATCAAGGTTTAAGGTTGATATTCTAGGGTTTAGGGTTTTATAGGGTGTAGGGTTTACAATTTAGGGTTTTAGTTTCAAGGTTTAGCCTTTAGGTTTTAGGGTACATGGTCTAGGGTTTAGGGTACATGGTCTAGGGTTTAGGGTTTAAGGTTTAGGGTGAAGGGTTTAGGTTGTAGGGTTTAGGGTTTAGGGTTTAGGGATTAGGGTTTAGAGTTTAGGGTTTAGGATTTAGGATTTAGGATTTAGGCTTGAGGATTTAGGGCTCAGGGTTGAGGGTTTAGGGTTTACAATCGCAATGGTACTATCCTCCCATAACCTTTTATGTATTTTTTCTCTTTTTATCGTCATCGCCACTAGTCTTGTTTCTAAAATACCTTCACAATCATATCATCCACTAGAGACCCTATTTTTACCACCCTGAACCCAAAACCTTGAATGTTGAGCACTAAACCCTAAACTCTAAACTGTAAACCGTAAACTTTGAGCCCTAAATCCTGAATCCTATACCCTAAACTATGGACCTTAAACCTTGAACCCTAAACCCTAAACCCTGAGCCCTGAGCCCGAAACCCTAAACCCTTATCTGTCAACCTTGAACCTTGAACCCTAGACCCTATAATCTCAACTCTTAACCATAAGCTCTAAATAATAAATTATAAACCCTAATCCCTAAACGCTAACCCCTAAACTCTAAATGTCAAACCCTATACCTTGATCCCTGAGCCCTGAGCCCTAAACCCTAAACCCTAAACCCTAGAATCCAAACCTTAAACCATAAAATCTAAACCCTAAATCCTTAAACCATAAACCCTAAAACCCTAAACCCTAAAACCTAAACCCTAAACCTAGAATCTCAACCCTAAAACATGAAATCTAAACCCTAAGCCCTAAACCCTGAGCCATGTGCCCTAAACCCTAAACTTTTAACCCTAAACCCTAAACCCTGAACCTTAAATCTTAACCTTGTTTGGATTTTTTTTCTCTTTTTATTGTCACCACCACTAGTGTTGTTTTTAAAAGACCTTCACAACCAGAGACCCTATTTTTACCACCCTTAACCTGAAACATTGAGCCCTAAACCTTAAAACCTAAACCCTTAACCTTGAAACCTGAGCCATAAACCCTAAACCCTAAAATATCAGGGTTTAGGGATTAGGGTTCAGGGTTTAGGGATTATGGTTCAGGGTTTAGGGTTCAAGGTTTAAGGATTAGAGATTAGGGTTTAGGGTTTAGGGTTCAAGGTTTAGAGCATAGGGTGTAGATATCAGGATTTAGGGTTTAGATTATTTGGTTTAGGGTTTGGGGTATAGGGTTTAAGTTTTAAGGTGTAGGGTGTAGAGTTTAGGGTTTAGGGTTTAGGTATTAGAATTTACGGTGTAGGGTTTAGGGTTCCAGTATCAGGGTTTAGGGCACAGGTTTTAGGGTTTAGGGTGTAGGATTGCAATGGTACCATCCTTCCATAAACATTTTAAAAACATTTTTCTCTCTTTTTATTTTCATAGCCATTAGTATTGTTTTTAAAAGAAATTCAAAACTATATCTTCCACTAGAGACCCTATTTTTACCATCTTGAACCCGAAAGGTTGAATGCTCAACCCTAAACAATAAACCCTAAACCCTGAACCTTGAGCCTTAAAACCTAAATCCTAAACCCTATACCATAAACCCTGAACCTTGAACCCTAAAACCTATACCCTAAACCCTAAACCCTACACCATATAACCTAAACCCTAAATCCTAAACACTAAACACCGAGACCTAATCCCTAAACCCTAAACCCTAAACCCTGAACCATAAACATTGAACCATAAACCGTAAACCCTAAAATATCAACCCTAAACCCTAAGCTATAAACCCTAACCTAAAACCCTAATCCCTCATCCCTAAACCCTAATCTTTAAACCCTAAACCCTAAACCCTAAGCCCTGAGCCTTGAGCCCTAAACCCTAAACCCTAAACCATAAACCTTGAGCCCTAAGCCCTAAACCCTAAAACCTACCATAAACCATAAACCCTAATCCCTAAACTCTAAACCCTAAACCCTAAAACCCTAAACCCTAGAATATTAACCCTAAAACCTAAGCCATAAACCCTAAACCCTAAACCCTAAACCATGTGCCCTAACACCTAAACCCTAAATGCTAAACCTTTAACCCTAAACCCTAAATCCTAAACCCTAAACCTTCATTTGTAACCTTTGCTCTTTTTATTTTTACTGTCACTAGTCTTGGTTTTAAAATACCTTCATAACTAGAGACCCTATTTTTACCACCATAAAATTGAAACCTTGAACATTGAGCCATAAACCATAAACCCTAAACCCTCAACCCTCAAACTACACTATGAACCCTAAACCCTAAACCAGTTAAGGTTAAAAATCTAGGGTTTATGATTTATATTATAGTGTTTAGTGTATAGGGAATATGGTTTAGGGTTCAACGGTTAAGGTTTAGGGTTTAGGGAACATGGCTCAGGGTTTAGGATTTAGCGTATAGGGCTTAGGGTTTAGAGCTCAGGGTTTAGGGTTGAGATTCTAGGGTTTAGGGTATAGGGTGTAGTGTTTTGGGTTTAGGGTTTAGGATTTAGGGATTAGGGTTCAAGGTTTAGGGTTTAGGGTTTATAGTTCAGGGTTTACGGTTTAGGGCCAGGGGTACAAGGTTTAAGGCTTACGGTTTAGGGTTTAGAATTGCAAGGGTACCATCCTCACATAACCCCTTTTTCATAATTTTGGCTATTTTTATCGTCACCACCACTAGTCTTGTTATTAAAATACCTTCACAACCGTATCGTCCACCAGAGACCCTTTTTTACCACACTGAACCTGAAATCTTAAATGTTGAGCCCTAAAACCTTAACCATAAACCATAAACCCTAAACCTTAAGGCCTAAACCCTAAACCCTAAACACTAAACCCTAAACCCTAAACTGTACATCCTAAACCCTAAACACTACAACCTAAACCCTAGATTCTAGACCCTGAACCCTAAACACTAAGATATAAATCATAAACCCTTATCCCTAAACCCTAAACCCTAAACAAAAATCCTAAACCCTAAACCTTGAGCACTGAACCGTAAACCATAAACCTTAAAACATGTTCCCAAAACCCAAAACATTTAACCCTAAACCCTAAACCCTAAACCCTAAACCTTCTTTCACAATTTTTCCCTTTTTATTGTCACCCGCTACTAGTCTTGTTTTTAAAATACCTTCACAACCAGAGATCCTATTTTTACCATCCTAAACCTGAAACCTTAAACGTTGATCCCTAAAACCTGAACTTTGAGCCCTAAACCCTAAACCCTTAACCCTAAACCCTAAACCCTTAACCCTAAACCCTAATGTGTCTTACGACCTCCCGTACCATGCATCTCATTTCGCAACCTAACCTCATCACCTAAACCGTACACAATTATTTATTAATTACCTTACAATTAATAAATCCACATCTCCAAACCTGCCACCTCATTTTGCCACCTCATCATGACCTAGTCCTAACCCTAAACTAACCTAATTAAGA
This sequence comes from Taxus chinensis, assembly GCA_019776745.2. Taxonomy (NCBI): domain Eukaryota; kingdom Viridiplantae; phylum Streptophyta; class Pinopsida; order Cupressales; family Taxaceae; genus Taxus; species Taxus chinensis. The sequence goes on from CM034151.1 coordinate 810,256,568, forward strand.
CCTATAACTTGGTCTACATCCACACTCATGACTAATGACTCCTCACTCGCACCCAAAACCGACCTCATAATGACTTGACCAAGCCCACAACTAATCCCTCGGGAGAAAAGGAGGGAAAATTGGCTATTTTACTAAAAATAGCCCACTTTGACTGAACCGATACCGGTTTCTACGCGACCGCCGTCGGTTACGTAACCGCCATCGGTTCCCTGTAAATGACCTCCCCCAACCAAAAACAAAGGATCCAAAAATTCATTTGGGGAAGATCGGGAATTCATTTGGATGAGCAGAGACAAGTGAAGAAACAAGAAGAGTTGGCAGAGGAGGACATTAAGCCCAAGACTGCAACTGAGTAACCAGAGCCCTGTGACACTCATCCGAACATTGGGAGGGAAGATAACTCATCTTCTGATTGTCAGATCATCCTACCTGAGTTCTACCTTTGTCATCACAGTCCTTGGACCTGCATCCTCATCAATAACCAGTAAGTAGTATCTTGTATGTCCTTTTAATAACATTTCTTGAACTTCTGAATCACAGCCATTATAAGTCTATTCCTAGATCTACTACCCGGTAACACACTACATCTAACTGTCATTCCTCTACCCTTACGTTACCCCAAGAACACCCTCCCCGTACTCTCTGAGTCCTTTTCATCACCCCGTTACCTAACCCCACTCATTTACCAGCCTTATAAACAACACAACCACCCTACAACCAACCTTCACCAAAAGCCCCTAAAACATTGCCCCTACCGATATCGGTTATCAGCAACCGGTACCGGTGACAGTGACCGGCATCGGTCACTGTGATTCAAAACCAAAAACCAGCCTTTCTTCTATTGTTTTAACGAGGCAATTAAATTGTGATTTTACAATCATTTGTGTTAATTCATATTAGTAGGGGAACTGACCACCTTCGAAAGGAAGTTTTATATTTCCTGGGCCCAAGGCAGTTCCCTCAGTTATTGTCTAATTAAAATCTGGTGGTCTTGTATTCTTACTTGCAGGTAGTCCTTCCAAGACAAAAAGGAGTTCTTCGCAGTCGATCTGATCTCTCTCTATGGTATGCGCACACCCTCCCAACATTCAACAGGTATTCCTCCTAGCCCTAACCCTTATCTGTTTCTCAAGAGAATAAAAGGATAGAAGCAACTCTATTCCAAGAACTGAAACATTCTGTGCGAAACATTTTGGCACGCCCGGTGGGACCCATTTCGGGTTTCTTTGATCCTTGCTTGCTTTCATATAGGGAGCATACTTGCTATTTTCTTCTCCTAGATATTCACAAGGTATTTTGTTATTTTGGTAAAAGAATTTTCTTTGCTTTCACATCTTTGCATTAGTGAAAGTCATCTCTTTTGCTTCATCGAATATCATTTTCGATTTGGGTTTAAAACACGTGCATCACATTCTTGCTTGCTGCTTTCAATTCTAGTGAACATAGATTAAGTAACAGGTCGTACACGTGGGGGTGATATCCACGGTATTGACAAGAAATTAATCTTACTTTCACTGCACAACACATACCGAATCACGACATAATCAACACAACAGCTCAAACATCCCCCCTTTTCCTGCGGTATTCCTCCGCCCGATTGAGGTAACCTTATAAGCCAAAACAAACTTGACATTTCCCCTAAGTCTTTTGTCTAGGATTGACATCACCTTGCATCTAAGGCATAAGCCCACAATAATTAAAACTAATCCTAGGGTTAGTCTCTGGATTTGCGTGTGCATCTTGCTTGTTTTTAGCTTTGTTTCTCTGTCCTATACTGTCAGTGATCACTTCAGAACAGTTTGATAGATGTACTAAGCATTGTTAAAAACTCAAATCAGCAGCTTCTTACAGTTTCTTATACCAGTCCTATTATACCGACATCGGTTAATTGACCGACACCGGCTACAGTATAACCGACATCGGTTAGCAGACCGATATCGGTTACAGTCTTTTACAGTCCCTGACAAACCAGCAACCTACCAATTTCAACATTCTGGGGTTGTTTCTGTTCCTGATAGATTGAAACCCTACTGTGTACTCTTGTCCATGGTTGTTATCACTCGGAAGCAAGCCGCCGCCATGGTTTCACATGCCTGCTCTGTGCCTTTGCCTGAATCACCCCCTTCACATTCTATGGGGAACCCTACGGACACCAGTGAGGTTCCCAAAATCCCTGTAGGAGATAAGGAATTTGCCAAATTTTTAGATGCTAATCCTAGCGCTGTACAGTACTATTTGTCTCATACCCCTGACCGTACACCCGACGGTCAGCTTCTCGTAGGTATGCCTATCAGTATAGCTGCTCATTTAGCTCCTTCTCCACCTAATAACTCCACCTTACCTTCTTCATCCTTGGCCCCGTCTCCCAACTCAGTGGCTTCAGAGGTTCATACGACACAGATTGGTTTTCCTTTGGTTAATCTGGGGCCCCACATATCATTACCGCCAACTGCTCCTACCTCGTCTCTCTCGCCGACTGCCCCTTTCATAACTTGCTCTCTGCCACCTATCCACATGAGCTTTCCTTCTCAAGCTCCGCCCACCTTTTCATTTCCGCACACTTATCCGGTGGCTTCGACACCTTATATAGGACATCCCTATTCGGTCTCCTCAACATATTCATCCTCAATACCTTATCAACATTTAACCCCACCATTGTCTAGTGGAGGCCCTTGGCCCAATCCTCCACCTTTTACAACAACCGCACCAGCATCTCATCCAACCATGGATTTCATCAAACAAATGATGGACAAAATGCAAAATCTGGAGGCTTCTGTTTCAGGAAGTCGTAGCGCCCTGACATACGAGCAAGTTTGTCGGGAGCCTATCCACCCTTCTGTCCCTCTTCATTCATATCCTCCTCAATGGGAATTACCAAAATTCACTCGTTTTAATAGTAAAGAGGATCCTCAACAACACTTGCGATCATTTAGACATGCTTGCTATTTGATTGCTCATGATGATGCCTTGCTACTCCGCACCTTTCCCATGTCCTTATCAGGACCCACCTTGGAATGGTACAGTGCTTTAACCCAGCACTCGATCTTCTCTTTTAACCAACTAGCCCAATCTTTCTTGGATCATTTCTCCATTAATATTGCTAAGAAAGTATCTATCACCGACCTCTATGCCGTCCGACAATTTGAAGACGAATCTATCGCAGATTTCGTTGGACGATGGCGGGGCCTCATCAACCAACTTACTTATGCCTTGCCTCAGGCCGAACTTATCGAACTCTTTACGCGGGCCTGCGCTAAGCACATTTCTCCTACCCTCCAAATTCAAACTTTCCGCACCTTTGATGAGGCCTTTACTATGGCTCGAAAACTAGAGATTCGAGCCTTAGAGGAAGAGAAATTGTGGTTGCGCAACAAAAACCCTAATTTCCGGACCCAAGACCCCACCAACAAACCCAACACCACCAATTCTCACACATCGACTGCTTCGAAATCAAAAGGAGCTGTACACGCGGTGATGGTCAAATCTCAAGCACCGTCTAATACCCCACCAAAAACCGCCTATAAGTATAAAGCGGAGCCCATCAATTACACTCCCTTGGGAGAAACTTATGGTGTCATCTTGGAAAAATTGCTCAAAGCCGGAGCTATCACCTTGCCTCCTGTTAAACCTCACTCCGGGTTTGACTCCACCCGCGCTATACCTTCTTGGTACAAAGAAAATGACTTCTGTAACTTTCACCGCGTAAAGGGACACAGTCACAAAAACTGCAAGATGTTGAAAAACATAGTGCAGGAAATGGTTGATGCAGGGGATATAACCCTCGATAATCCTAATGCCCCTGCTAACCGAAATTTGAAAATCTTCAACAAACCATTCCCGAACCACTCATCTAACAGTAATGTAAACCAAGATATCTTAGCCGAGGAGAGTGTTCATGAAATCCATGCAGTTTTCGACTCTCAACCAAAAGCCTCTATTGAGGAAATTCTGAATCAAACCTCTTCACTAACGCAGGGACCCGAATCCCCTTCACCACCATCAAGACAAGACAATAGCCTTACCATTCCTTTACCCATAAAGGAATCAACCGTCCAGAGTTCTCTTCTCACAGATGAGCCTTCTTACACCACATCCCTGCAAGACTGTGAGCGGATGTTATCTAACTTATCTATTTCCCAAACATCTCCTTCCGTCACTCTTGCTATAAAAGAAGAAGACTCGCCCCTGTTTCTGTCGTCCTTAGGAGAGAAACCTCTCGAATCAACATCACCACATTCTTTAATCATGACGGATCCCCTCAAACATGCCCTTCTACCTATTAGTTCTTCATCGCCTAAATCTTTTCAGCGACCGGTTGACCTCTTAACACCCATCGATGCAGTGCCTCATTTACCCCCTGTATCACACCCACAGTGGACCGGGATCACAACACACCTCTCTTCCATATCAAAGTTCCAATTCACACCTGAAGATTGTCATTCCCCAGAAGATAGACGGGTTTTATGGGAACGTTTGAGTACACCATGCTCTACTCAAATGCAGATGACTGATCTCGACACCTCTACCATATACCCAAGATGTTTACAAAAGCTCAAAATGCCTGTGTCCTCATCTTCACCCCCCTCATCTCTACCGAATACCTCGTCCACATCTACTAACCTAACCAAACCTTCCCCTACGCTTGGGACTCCACCGATACCCAGTTTAACACACCCACCTAAACGGTTAGATTTATCCAAAAATAAATCCATCCATCCACCTAGGAGACAAATCCAATCTCCTCAAATCCAATCCCTACCTTTGTCACCACTAAAACCCTCGCCGTCATACCTACCTTCCATATTGGGACCTCACCCCTCCACCTTGCCTCAATACATCACACCTCCTGCGTTTTCTCTAAAACAACCTGCACTTTCTACACCCATACAGAGATCCTGTCCACCTATCAACCCTAAACAAACTCCATCATCAAAGGATTTGTTTGCGGTCGCCCCACTTTCTCCATGGTTGTTCCCCGCCACCACGTTATTTGGAGCCTCACCATCTAACCAGCTAAACTTGACTTCTGCGCCGAAGAAGCCATGTTTAGTTAAAACCACTCATCAATACCCCTTGTCTCAACCACCACCCGTACGAACCAACCATACCCAAACATTACCAAAACCCACCCAATCAATACCCTCATCTTCCTCTGACTTTGACCCACTCAAAGGATCTTACGCCAAGATCCTTGATGTGTTGGTGGAGAATGCGACCATTTCCCTACCCCCACTTAGACCCTATGATCCATCTAAACCTCGACCTATAGGTTATGATGAGTCTAAAATCTGTGCTTATCACCGCACACCAGGGCATGATGTAGAGGGATGCAAAGCTTTGAGAGCCATCCTTCGTCAGTCACCTCGCTCTGATAGAAAGGTTAAAAAAGACAACTTACGAAGGGAGAAACCTTTAGCTTCAATCTCCTCTCCTATACCACCTGTCCCCGCTTCACCAAGATCTATCATTATTACAACCCCACCTCTCGAAGCCCATGATTTATCCCTACCATCTTCCTCCTCTCGTGTTCATGAGATCAACATGATCAGTGTTGCTACTCGAGGGCAGAAAAACAACGAGAAAGCTAAAGGAAGCACACCTGCGGCCTCTCTTTCTCCGTCCGCCATCCCGATCGCACCACCACCTAAAGTGGTTATTCGTGGACCTGCCTACCCCATCTCTGATGGAGTTGCCCACCGTACCATGATCAAACAGCTTCACCAATCACCTGTAAAAATGACACTGTACGATCTCATTCAAACTTCTGAATCTCATCGACACGCTCTCATTGAGATCCTTCAAGGGATAGAGGTCCTACCCAACGAAACCTTTCCCGTTGCCTCCATTTTAACACCCAATCACGTTGCTTCCCTCACCAAACAACCTACCGCCCCAACCACTTCTGTCTCTGTACAACAAGCCACTGCTGTCAGTTTCTCCGAAGATGAAATTGTTGACTTTGGTGCAGAAGATCCTGACCCTGCTCTTTTCATCTCAGCTTACGTCCGGGACATCCGAGTACGTCGTGTTATGATTGACGGGGGCGCTAGCCTAAACATCATCTCTTCAAAATCCTTCCAACAAATGAATATCCCTTCTAGCTGCATGTGTGCCAACCCCATCATGTTGCGGTCATTCAATGATGCTATTACTTCTACCTTAGGCACCGTGATCCTTAACATTCGTGTAGGACCACGTACTTTACCCGAACTCTTCTATGTCCTTGAGGGAGAGTTCCAATACAATATGTTGTTAGGCCGCCCTTGGATCCGGGCTATGGGATGCGTTCCCTCCACCTTACATAGATGCATAAAATTTGAGTACGAGGGGAAGTCCTACACCGTAAAAGCTGATCCTCCCCCCTTCAAAACCTGCAATATGTTATATCGCCCTAATGATGTGCTTGTACCAGTCAAGACACCCATTCATCCAACCCAACCATCCACTTCAACCGCACCTCTACCATCCACCTCAACCGTACCTACACCTTCAACCAATGAAACCGCCGTCGCAAATACCACTTCCTTTTCCGCAGACAACATCCCAACCTCAGACCCCTTAGTAGATGTTTTTCAATGCCTTACGCTGGGGGAGTATCACCTATATAACGTTAGCACTTTCCATACCCCACAGGAGTACGGACAGTTACATGCGCATCCTACCTATGACCGTCGTGTGGGGGAAGTAATCCCCTACGGACCACCTAATTGCCGCACTAACTTAATGTATGGGGGTGTCGATACATCTTCTGTTACCCCTGAACCTCCTCTTGGTGTGGTTCCTTTCCAATCTGATTTTCAATATTTAACTAATCGTCGTTTCGCTCTCACCTTCCTGACGCACTGTGCTTGGAAGGGCTTCGGTTTCGGTCTTTATGAACAAGGCCGACATACGATCATCCCCATTACCACACGCAAACACAAGGATCGTTGTGGTCTTGGCTTCTCTGAACCACCTACACCGAAAACACCACCTATCTGTTGTATCCAGGAAGACAACGAAGTCACCCCTTCCGAACCATTATCACCCATTTTGCCATCGTCACCCACAGAGCCGATAGACCCTGAATCTATCCCTCCTAACTTTTTTTTTTCATAAATGCTATCTTCCTGGGTCCTCTCACTTATCAACGCGATAATGAAGACCCATCTTCTCTTCCCCTCCTGTATCCAGACATGATTGAAGAGGACTCGCCTTCAATTAATGTCGTTGAGTGCCAGGATGATGACTCCATCCTCACTTACCTTGGCGCGAATGACTCTTATATTCAACGCGCCTTGCCATCTGATACTCAAACCATGTTGAACGAGTCGACTATAGAAATCAACATCCACACCAAGGACGATCCTCACATTGTGAAGATCAGACAATCTCTTACCGCATCAGAACAAACTGCCTTCACTACCTTCCTCCGTGCTCGCAGCCAAGCTTTCGCCTGGTCCTACGCTGACATGCCAGGAATCGATCCTGACATTGCTGTCCATAACATTACCCTGAAACCCGATTCCAAACCAGTTAAACAGAAACTGAGAAAAATGCATCCACGCATTGCCCTCTTGGTCAAAGAAGAACTTCAACGACTCCTTTCTGTTTCCTTCATTTTACCTATTGACTATCCTCAATGGATTTCTAACATCGTACCTGTCACTAAAGCAACGGGGGGACTTCGGATATGTATGGATTTCTGGGACCTTAATCTCGCTTGCCCAAAGGATGACTTCCCCCTACCAAGTATTGATCAACTTGTTGATCTCACTGCCGGTCATGAGATGCTTTCTCTCATGGATGGCTTCTCGGGATACAATCAAATTTTGGTAGCCCCGGCCGATCAACATAAAACTACCTTCATAACTCCTTGGGGAACCTTCTGTTATCGTGTCATGCCGTTTGGCCTTAAGAATGCTGGTGCGACCTATCAGTGGGCTATGACTTACATTTTTCATGACATTATGCACACTATCCTTGAAGATTATGTCGATGATCTTCTTGGCAAATCTAAACATCGCAGTGAACATCTCGATGTTTTAGCCATTATTTTCGATCCCCTGTTACAATATTGTGTTCGTCTTCAACCAAAGAAATGTGTCTTTGGTGTTCTTTCGGGAAAACTCCTTGGTTTTATTGTCTCTTTGCGTGGCATCGAGGTCGATCCAGCTAAAGTCAAAGCTATCCTAGAAATTCCCCCACCCACTAACCTCAAACAATTGCGTAGTTTGCAGGGAAAACTCCAATCTATCCGGCGTTTCATCTCACAACTCTCGGATCGATGTCAACCTTTCCATCATCTCCTTAAAAAGGATATTGTCTTTCAATGGAGCGAGGAATGTCACCAAGCCTTTGAGGCTCTTAAATCCTATCTCTTGCAGCCACCCGTGCTTATCCCACCTCAGGACGATCGCCCTTTCTACCTTTACCTTTCCGCCACCGACCACGCTGTAGGGGCCATGCTCGCACATTGTGACTCCGAGTATCGAGAACAAGCCATTTATTATATAAGTTGTACTCTGGTGGATTATGAGACTAGGTATACACATGTAGAAAAGTTGTGCCTAGCCCTATCATTCGTGGCCACCAAACTCTGACACTACCTCCTGAATCACAAAACTTTCGTCATCACCAACACGGACCCCATCCATTATATGTATGCCAAGCCTCATCTAAACCAACGCATCACCCGATGGCTTATGCTCCTCGCTGACCTCGACCTTGAGTTTGTACACCAGAAATCAATCAAAGGACAAACTATCGCAGACCAACTCGCGGAAGCCCCTTTACCTGGGGAACAATTTACCAATTTTACTTTCCCCGATGAACTCATCGCCACTCTTTCACTCAGTGAGGAGTCGTATCCAATGACCCTCTTCTTTGATGGATCCAAATGCCAGCACGGCGGAGGGGCCGGCGTTGTTCTCATTCCTCTTGACGCTGAGCCTATGCCTCTTTCATTCCGGCTCGATTTCCCCTGCACTAATAATACAGCAGAATACGAGGCCCTTGTTTTGGGTCTCCAGGTCGCGTTACACTTAGGTGTTAAATCTATTAACATTTTCGGTGACTCTCAATTGGTAGTCAATCAAGTTATGGGCATCTACCAATGTAAAAATGAGGAACTTCAAAAGTACAAACACTACGTAGATTCACTTTTGACCTTATTTACTCATTATTCTATCCAAACCATTCCCCGCTCCACTAACAAATTTGTGGATACTATGGCTTGCTTAGCCTCACAAATTCCTACCTCACCAACTGACTCTGACATATTCGTCTTGGTCCAACAACTCTTTGCCCCATCTTACTCTGCCCCGGATGTTTGTATGATAAATAATGTGTCTACTAATTCACAGGATATCTGGTATCACCAATTTCATGACTACCTCACAACCTCTGTTCTCCCACCTGACCTAACGAGTACTAGAAAACGTGCTTTTCTTAAAAGTGTTTCTCGTTATGTCATCATGGGGGGACTCCTTTATAAACGTGGCTTTGATGGCATCCTCCTTCGATGTCTAACCGGCGCGGAGGTCACCTATACCATCCAACAAGTCCATGACGGTATTTGTGGTGGACATTTTAGTGGCCTTGCCGTGGCCAAACGAATCCTTCGCCTAGGTTATTATTGGCCTACTCTTAATAACGACTGCTACGAATATGTTAAGCATTGTGTTATGTGTCAGCAACATGCCAACCTTCAACATACTCCTAGCCATCCGCTACAGGTCGCACGAGATCTTTGGCCTTTCTCACAATGGGGTTTAGACCTTATTGGTGAGATTCATCTGCCCTCTTCGCAACGTCACCGATGGATAATCACAGCAACCGAATATTACACAAAATGGGTGGAGGCCATTCCACTCATTTCAACCAAAAAGGAAAAAATCATAGAGTTCATTAACCATCACATTATCTGTCGTTTTGGTGTTCCTCATCGCCTGATAACAGATAATGGAAAATCTTTCAAAAATAAGTTGTTACAAGACCTTTGTAACAACTTCGGTATCAAACTTAGCTTCTCGTCACCATACTATCCACAAGAAAATGGCCAAGCCGAATCTTCTAACAAAACCCTGACCAAAATTCTCATGAAAGTTGTTAATAATTCTGGGAAAAATTGGCCTGATCACATCCCTTTTGCCCTTTGGGCTTATCGGACTAGCATTCGTACCTCCACTAATGCCACCCCATTTTCTTTGGTATATGGTACCGAGGCTGTCTTGCCTCTCGAAATACAAATACCCTCCCTAAGAATATCTCTTCAGGATATTCTCACCAATGATGATTTCCGCCAAGAGCGGTTAGCCCAATTGGAGCTTCTTGACGAGCGTCGTCTTACAGCTCTTGACCACCTTCAAATCTATCAAAAGTGCATCAAGCGCGCTTATGATAAGTGACTTCATGAGCGTACCTTTAAGGTTGGTGATCTTGTCCTCAAAGAAAATCAACATGTAACCAAACTAGAAAAGAGCAAACGTGGAAAATTTGCTCCAAATTGGATTGGGCCTTACATTATCACTCACACTTATGGATCAGGCACTTATCGTTTAGCTTCGCTTAATGGTAAACCTGAGCCTGAACCCCTTAATGCCTTGCATCTTCGACCATTCTACTGTTGAATTTAGTGTTATGTCACTTCTTATCTACCTTGCGCTCGTCCCTTGAGCTCATTTACCACCGCATACACTTTGTTTCCTACATCTCAAAATCAAATCAAGCTCACATGGTTTGATTATCACCTCCCCTTAAAGATGCCTTCCCCTTTTTAGTCTAGTCCATGACTTCAAAGTATCAAAATGACACATTCTTAATTAAACACTTATGGGATTTTCTTGAGTCAAACTTCCTACAAAACTAGATGCTTTATGCCCAACGGACATCTAGACCTCTAAATTATACATAGACTACTCCCTCGAAGGACAGCTATATGCCAAACTATTGCTGCTATTATATATAGACTGCTCCCCCGAAGGACAGCTATACACAAATGTCGCATCTGCTACTATAAATAGACTGCTCCCTTGAAGGACAGCTATACACAGTCAGCCTTTATCAGAAGCTTCTCGCATTGATCAGCTTCGTGAAGACCTCAAGAGTAACAAAATACATATCCCTTGTAGACTTCCCGCATCGATCAGTCTATATTCAGCAAAATAAAAGCCGCATTCAAAAGCACTTTTGAGTCATGGACTTGTCTATTTAGGTTTGGTTCTCTTTCGTCAGGATACTCACTTTATAACAAGTTCTCTGCGCCTCAGCTACACCATCCACCTCACCTCACCATTTGTTTAAACAACAAAACTCAAGGGACGTGACGTATACCTGATATATTGTGATTATACAACTCTTTTCACCTATCGACTTCTCGTCTATGCAAGGTACCTAGGGGTTCAAGCTCATTCTACGTTATTATGTGGTTTTTTTGGCTCTTTTCAACTACGGAACACTTTTCCCTCTTTTACCCGAATCTAGGATTATGTGTTGACCTTAATCAGGACACGGTTCCCTACCACTTGGGTAGGCTAACTTTCGCTTCACCTATACCTATACCAACATCGCCAATTCCTTACCAACACCAACAACATTACCCTACCAATATCAATATTTTTACCAACCAACAAATTGCCTAACCATACCTAAATTGCCTGAATTCACCTCTCCCTGGTCCTAAGGGAGAACTACATCGGTCTGAGGCCCCTCCTTGCTTTGTGCAATGGGCTATGTAGGCAGCACTTAGGAGACATGGGGTCTCCCAAGGTTAGCTCGACCATCCCCTACCATAACCTATCATGTGTTGTAAATATACATATTTTTGTGTATTTCTTTTTTGCCAACATTCATCTTTATCATTTTTCAAAACAAACATTCAAAACACAACCATTCTTATTATTATAACTCAAATCAACATACATATTCAGTTTTATTTAGATGTTCAACAAATACATCTTCTCTATCATCGACGCGTAGGTCGGCATCCTTATTTATTCTTATACCTCTATAAAACTCACTTAGACCCTTGCGCCTCATCCCGAACCAGGTGATGATCGTGATCGTCGACGCCTCTCGCCGGGCCTCTCCATCCTCAAAGGCACCACGGCTATTGGTACCACCCACTGATCTACCAATCTCTCCTGTAACATATGAATACGCCCTCTCGCATGGAGGAATCTCACCTCTAGTCTCTCCGCTCGTGACTCCGCAACCGCTAACAATCCTGTTGTCTCATTCACCCACGTTTGGAGCTGATGAACTAAACCCTGCAGACGATCTCTCTCCGCTGTAATCACAGCTATGTCAGGATGATCGGCCCTCTCACGTGAACCTCGCAGCTCTGCTACCCACCATAATCTATAAGCCTCTGTCGCTCCTGCATCCATTACCCTGCGATCGGCTGCTATCTCTTCTGGTCCTTCTGGAGGTGTCGGCCGGGGAGGTGAGAATGATGCCTCCGCGTCAATCCTCATGTATGGTCTATAAGCCAGGGGTATATCCTGAATGAATCCAAATTGTCACCGCACGCGATCTAGAGGAATCCTCTCATACTCACCTGGCCTGTGCCCCGCGATCCACCTCAATCGCTCTACACCCCTCAACTCCTCAGCTATGTTCTCTGTTACCATATAGTTCCCGTAAGGCCTCCAATAGATATCCGCAATCGTCACCATCTCCCATACCTGCCTATAATACTCGATGTCACCTGTCCGTAGCCTGGGATCTTGCCTCTTGTTCTGTCTGGACCCATCATCTGAATCCCAACCTCTGCACTCCTGTCTCTCCCGACTGGATGGGTCGGCCTGTTGGTCGCACGCAAACAATGTGCTCATAGGCCCAACAATGTAATAAGTATGAACAATCCAGTGTCATCCTGTGACTTTGCCTGCAAGCCCATAAACCCCTGTATAGCTCCGCCAAATATGCGGGTGCCCATGCGAAAGTCACGCTCCTTTCTATCATTTCCCAAATAATACACATCAATGCTTTTGGAAATCTTCCGCCATCCACCCTCGGTAATGCATAATACCCCACCGCTATCATTAATACTACTGCCAACCTTGTTGCCTCAGGGTGTGCTGCATACATTATACCATAAGTGAATGTCAAACCTCGCTGTGTCAAATCTCGTGCGTATGGACCAAATACTGCTGTTATCGCTCCCCGCGCCGCGCTAGGCAATGCCTGATATACTGGTCTTCCTGTAATTGGGAGTCTCAAAATACGGAACACATCTTCCAATGTCACTGTCATCTCCCCTGTTGGCAGATAGAAGGTATTCTTTTCTGGATTCCATCTCTCAATCAACACCTGCAACATAGCATGGTTACGTGTGATTCGTGAATAATAGCGGATTCCACTTAACCCCAAATGATTTATCAATGCCCATTCAGCTGGTGTTACATCCGCTCGGATTCGTGACAACAACGCTGGCACAGTATCATTCATCCTTAGCCCTGCCTCTGCCTGCACACATCAAAACGACACACAGCCATTCAATAAATCAAATCCCCAAGGGTTTTTTCTCACATTCTGGAAATTCCTACAGTAACCGGTATCGGTTATAGATAACCGATACCGGTTTACTACCGATACCGGTTATCTCTAAACGATACCGGTCACTGTAAAAAAATATACAGCATGCTTCAAAACATACACCTGCGATAAATATTTTGCCCGTTTACTCCTCTCTATACCTAAAAACATACGTGAACACCCTGCTTACCTACCCCATAACACTCACCCCATCCCAAACCCTTGCCTATCACCTTTTCTTTCTCATCTTTATCCACTTACTCTCTCTCATCCTATTCATAAAACATGTAAGAATCAAATTACAACCAAACAGTTTACCTCTTGGGATGCAGCAGCTTGAGGTGGAACCTGTCTTCCCTCTCGTCTCTGCCTATTGGATGCTTCTCCTCGTTCAGCCATGTTCACCACCCTCTTCAAATATAACTTGTCTTTCTTCCTTCTAAATCTCAGCCCTTACTCACTTTTCCTATCTCTTTCCTCCTTATCACTCAATTCTCTCATGCAATTACCTGTATCAGTCGTCAAGCAGCGTCGCATTCTCGTATTTAACTTGTTGCATGCTTCTAAAAATAAGAACTTAAGTTGCCAACCAAGCAGTTCTATTTTTAGGAAATCTAATTTTGGCATAACCGATATCGGTTACATAACCGCTATCAGTCATAGAGCTACCGACATCAATTACATAACCGATATCGGTCATGTGCCCCATTTTGCTTAAACCTAGGCCATTTCTTCATTTTTACAAATTTTTGTGGCGCCCGCCTCTTTTTCCTGCATCACAACACCATTACCAATATTTGTCATCAAAATCACATCAATATATTCATCACAATTTCATCAACATCATCTATCTACAATAAAACAAACCATCGACAAAACACATAAAACATTTCATATACACCATGTGGATCAAACTCATCATACATTAAATTTCACAAACCATCGACAAAACACATCATACACCATGTGGGTAAAAATCATCATACATTAAATTTCACAAACCATCGACAAATCCATAAAACATTTCATATACACCATGTGGATCAAACTCATCATCATTAAGGTTTCACAAAATATAAAACATTGCATATGCATAGGGGCAAAATCATCATATGATATCATATATATATATCAAAGGTTTCAAATATACAACTTGCCCTACATAGGGGCCTCTGTGATCTCAAAATAATACGACAGCCGGCACGCAGGCCGGCAATAACTGTCAAAAATCTCGACTCGGCTCGCAGGCCGGTCTCTCACTATCACAAAATATACTCGGCTCGCAGGCCGGTATATACAACAAAAATGAATAAAAGAATCATATGTGGGCGCGCAGGCCTCTATATACATAACCGGTTCGCAGACCGGTGTCTCTATCCAATATCCAAAAACAAAAACTATCTCCTCTGCAAGGATACCTCAGCTCTCTCCACCACCCTCGGCCTGTCTCCCTGCTGGTCCCTGTGCTGCCTCTCGCCTCCTCCCTGTAACGGACCCACCGGCTATGGCTGCACCCCCCTGGGATCTCTGGCTCCGCGAGGTCTCGGCTCTGTGCGCCGCATATGGCTGATAGTCAGCCCCGGTACCATCAAGGACGTCCTGATAGTACCGGGCCTCCACTCTCACCTCCATATAATGAGCCCATGCCACCATGGCTGCTGGGGCTGGTCCCCCGACTCCTAATAGCAAACCCTGCCCTGCCGATGCACCCTGTGCCTGTAGAGGTATATGTACCTGTGCCTGCGGCAGTGCTGGTGCCTGTGGTGGTGCCTATGGCTATGCCGCCGCCTGCCTGTGGTGGTGCCTGTGGCTGAGCCTGTGCCTGAGCTAGCTGCCCCTGTAGGACACCCATCTGTGCCTGTGCAGCAGCAAGCTGCCCCTGTAACAACTGCACCTGTCCCCTGAGCTGGTCCCTCTCTACTATAACAGCTGCTAAATCTAGCTGTGCGGGCTGTGCTCTCCTCGCTGCTCTCTCCCCTGCCCACCATACCAAAAATGACCCTGTGCAGCCGGCGTCATCCATGGTATCATCCGCCGGCCTCTCTGCTACCCAATCTGGGTCCACAGGCTGTGGTGCAGGCAGTGGGGCCTCTACATCATCCCTCCAGTACTAAGGGAAGGGAGGTGGCTCATCCTGTCGTAGCCCCAACTGCCGTCGTACCCTCTCCAGGGGTATCCACTCATGCTCTCCCGGCCTCCATCCAACTATCCAGAAAGTATACTGGATCCAGCGCATCTGTGATCGGGCTCCTCCTCGGGGCTGATGACCTCTGTAAGGCCTCCATACAATATCCAATGCGGTCAGGCCCTCTAGCATATGACGGTAGTAAGCTACATCCCATCCTGCGAGCACCACTCGTGGCTGGCCCACGACCCCCAACCACCTCTGAAATCCATACCTGTATATCACCTGTGGCCCTGGCTGCTGGGGCAGCCCTACTGGTCGAATACATATGATGTGCTCATATGCCCAACAGTGTAACAAAAATGTGGAACAAATCCCGAATCACCTCATCCGGCGATAACCCCACAGCTCTCTATATAGCTACACTAGGTATACTGGTGCCCAAGCATAGCACGTATGCTCCTCCACCATCTCGTGCAGCACCCCCATCAACACCCATGGAAAGCGGCCTCCCTCTGAGTCCAGGAGGGCGAAGCATGTGATGCCTATCATCATCAACACGGCAAGCCGTGTCTCATGTCTGTGGGCGTGATACATATCTCCATAAGCAATACTCATGCTGTGGTAGGTCAATAACATGGCTACATCCCCAAATACATGAAGAATGTTGTCCATAGCCGTCTCTGCATCTACCTAGAATACTGCCTCTCCTACGATCAGCAGTCTCAGGATGCGATATACATCCTCTAAGGTAATAGTCATCTCTCCAGTCAGGAGATGGAAAACATTAGTTGTCGGATCCCATCTCTCGATGAGGGCAACCATAAGGCTGTGGTCCCTATCTATAGCCCTATACCGCTAGACTCCACCGAGTCCCACCTCGCGCATAATGGCCCACTGCACTGCGGACATGTGTGGCCGCATCCGTCTCAACAGCGGGGGCATCCTATCCCGCATAGTCAGCTGCTGACGTGCCTGCACAAATAACCCACTTCATTAGACCTACCCTTTACAACAACAATTACGGCATCCCTCTATACCCCCTGTTTACCCACCCGACCACACCCCGACTTTATAACACACATCTAAACTCACCTATTTTACCCTAAAAACATATACGATATCCCCTTCCCTTATCTCACGCCCTACCAATCACCCAGATCTACTCTCGCCATCTACCTATGCCCCTACCAATTTAACACCGAATTGTTGCTTTGATGTTCTCGGATCCCGAAAACCCGAAATCACTAAAAACCTGAAATTTTGAAAATTAAAATCTAAAAAATCTAAAGATACCCTTTTGAAGATTACAGTCAGATCTACCAACTGTTAAAATTTTGACCTGTCTTCGAGCGAGTTAATCCCTTGAAAATTGATTTCGGGGTTCAGGCCCAACAAGATGCAAAATCTGAAATTTGTAAAAAACTTGCAAATTTTTAGTGCAAATTTCATGAAAACTCCTTGACCAAATTTTGCTGGAATGACCTCTTGGTCCCACCGGGCGTGCCAAAACTGTTGTATATATTTCCCCGACAACAGTCGACAAAAAACCCGACGCGAAAGGAAGCACGCTGCAGGGGCCACTAAACCTCCCTACAGGACAATTTCATGAAGAACACGGCGCGAGTGACAGACATCGGTCAGCCAGGCACGGCGGAAGGGTTGAGAAGCCCGACGCGGCCAGGGCAAACTCATTTGGAAACCATGCTCCCTTTTTACCCAGATGAAACAACCCTAACGAATACATGTCGACCCTTTTTTAAAACCTCGACTAGCCCAGGATTCGGGTTTCCGGGTTTTTCAAACATTTCGGGTTATCCATTCTTTTATGCATGTCGGGGGGTCCTACCCAAAACCGACGGGAAGAAGCATAGCGGGAGTTCTAAAAGGCCCGACACAAGATTCACATAATGCTTTTGAGGTCTCCAACCTACCCGTACGCACCTAACAAATCGGGTTTTCGGGTCGGAAACGCATGACGGTGAGCATGTCGGGAGCCCACCAAAACCCGACACCAAAGGACATGCCAGAAGGGTATAAAAAATCCGACGCACAAGGAAATCGGGTTTCGGGGGTGGAATGACATGCCTCAACGAATACATGTCGGGGGGGTCTTCAAAAACCCGACAGCAAGGGAATTCGGGTTTCCGGATCGGGAAAACACGCCGGAAGAGCATGGAAAGGAAGCATGTCGAGCCAGTTTCCAAGCCCGATGCAAATGCACGAGGGAGTTCCGAACCCGACGGGCGTTGGAGATCTCACCTACCACCATGGTTGTTGAAGAGTTAAGTGCAGTCTTGGAGGTGGTTGGGGCAGTTCGAATTCCTCTCTTCTCCCTCTCTTTTCCTCCATATAAAATGTAAGGAGGGGCTTCTTTCTAAAGGTTGAACATTTTTGTTTTGTGCCTCCTCCCTTCTTCTCTTTGGCAGGTGGAGTTGTGGAGCTCAAACCTCCCATTTGAAACTGTAATGCACCTTTGCCTCTGGGCATTTTTTGCAGTGTATTGTATCAACCTTCGGAGCAAATAAATACATGACTGTGGATGTTTCTCAACCCTCTATGTGTTTCATTTTGCATCCTCCTGATCTTTCACTGTGAATATGTTTATCTGTGCATGATATTGCATTGCATTTCTGTGGTCTGTGTTTAATTGGCAAAACATATGTTCTTCATTCCTCGGTGCATCACCTCCTTAGTTTAGGTTTATTTTTCATGCATTTCTCTCTCCCTGTCTCCTTGGTAGTTAGATTAGGTTTTTTGGGGTAAACCTCTACGTTTCATTGGTGCATCTGAACAGAGGAATAGGAGCCGGCCTTCATCCGGAGAGCTTTTCCGATTTCGCGAGGTCCCACACTTGGGAAAAGCTCCATGTTGTGCAATCGCACTGGGAGTCTCAAACGATCGCATTGTGGAGTCCTAGGGGTGCTGTGATTCGACACCAACATGTACCTTACCCAGTATATTCCCTGGAGCTACTTCCTATGCCTTGGATACCAGGATTATATCATCCTTGTTTGGATAAACTATCGACCTTTGCCTATGAATTGCTTGTTTGCTCTTCAAATCATGTACCCTGGTCGCACTACTGCATTTCAATGTGCGTCTGCTTCCTTGAACCTACCCCACCATCTTACCATTCTCTCAACATCGTTTACCCTTTATCAACCATATCCCTGATTTCACGCTACCTCAATCTATGATAGATTTGAGGTGGATTACCTATACCCTTAACAAGAATAACCACTTCTTATTATTGTCAGTGCAGCTTTACAAGACAAGCTACACGACAACACGGGGCTAATGTAGACACCAAATTTGTGTCTTACGACCTCCCGTACCATGCATCTCATTTCGCAACCTAACCTCATCACCTAAACCATACACAATTATTTATTAATTACCTTACAATTAATAAATCCACATCTCCAAACCTGCCACCTCATCGTGACCTAGTCCTAACCCTAAACTAACCTAATTAAGACCTATAACTTGGTCTACATCCACACTCATGACTAATGAATCCTCACTCGCACCCAAAACCGACCTCATAATGACTTGACCAAGCCCACAACTAATCCCTCGAGAGAAAAGGAGGGAAAATTGGCTATTTTACTAAAAATAGCCCACTTTGACTGAACCGATACCGGTTTCTATGCGACCGCCGTCGGTTACGTAACCTATCGGTTCCCTGTAAATGATCTCCCCCAACCCAAAAATAAAGGATCCAAAAATTCATTTGGGGAAGATCAGGAATTCATTTGGATGAGTAGAGACAAGCGAAGAAACAAGAAGAGTTGGTAGAGGAGGACATTAAGCCCAAGATTGTAACTGAGTAACCAGAGCCCTGTGACACTCATCCAAACATTGGGAGGGAAGATAACTCATCTTCTGATTGTTAGATCATCCTACCTAAGTGTTACCTTTGTCATCACAGTCCTTGGACCTGCATCCTCATCAATAACTAGTAAGTAGTATCTTGTATGTCCTTTTAATAACATTTCTTGAACTTTTGAATCACAGCCGTTATAAGTCTATTCCTAGATCTACTACCCGGTAACACACTACATCTAACTGTCATTCCTCTACCCTTACGTTACCCCAAGAACACCCTCCCCATACTCTCTGAGTCCTTTTCATCACCCCGTTACCTAACCCCACTCATTTACCAGCCTTATAAACAACACAACCACCCTACAACCAATCTTCACCAAAATCCCCTAAAACATTGCCCCTACCGATATCGGTTATCAGCAACCGGTACCGGTGATAGTGACTGGCATCGGTCACTATGATTCAAAACCAAAAACCAGCTTTTCTTCTATTGTTTTAACGAGGTAATTAAATTGTGATTTTATAATCATTTGTGTTAATTCATATTAGTAGGGGAACTGACCACCTTCGAAAGGAAGTTTTATATTTCCTGGGCCCAAGGTAGTTCCCTCAGTTATTGTCTAATTAAAATTTGGTGGTCTTGTATTCTTACTTGCAGGTAGTCCTTCCAAGACAAAAAGGAGTTCTTCGTAGTCGATCTGATCTCTCTCTACGGTATGCGCACACCCTCCCAACATTCAACAGGTATTCCTCCTAGCCCTAACCCTTATCTATTTCTCAAGAGAATAAAAGGATAGAAGTAACTCTATTCCAAGAACTGGGAAAAATGGAAATTTCCTTCTGATCATCAATGCAGACATCTAATCGACTCAACTACAAAATTTTAATAAGATTTTACCTCTTTCCTTCTTCTGCATACCAAATTAACATGGGGACATGCATCTAACAACCTTATAGGTGGATTTGTAGGCATTCATTGTTGTTTGTTGGTGGTTGAAGATTAAAATCTGAGTTTCCATCTTCTTTTTCCTTCTATTCTCTCATTCTTATTCTATAAATAGTAGTGAATTGTGTTATCCAAAATAACTTCCCTAATTATTTGGATAACTCATATCTCTATTCTAGCTCTATGGTTTCACATTGCAGGTTGCGCACACTTTAGTTATTTCACTTGGAACATCTCCATGGTTACAATCTCCCTGTATGCCTCACGCACTCCTTTTGTCCATGCCTTATTCGTTATTCCTTTTCCTCTTTGTTCCATATTTCCCCCTTACGCACACTCTCTGTGCACTCACCTTCTTCTCAGTAATACGTTCATCCTACACATGCACCTTGGTCTTGCTCAAAATTAGCTAAGTATTTGGCATCCCCATGTGCGCCCCTTCCTCGTGCACCAAACATTATTTTGTAATGGTTGCGCCTCGCCCATACATTTCTCTCTCACCCGAATGTTCCATTTCCTCTGCACACATTACAATTACATGTGATTTCCCTCTATTTTCCCTCCTTGTTGCATTCTTCTACGCTCATGCTTTTTCACCTTCTTCTGTTCCATTTTGTGCCACATCACTACCTAATAAGCTTGAGTGTTCTAGACACAACCAATCAAAGGGCACTAGCTAGGCACTGAATCCTTGCAACAAATCAATGAGTGACACATGATAGAAACAATAAAGCATTTACATACTTTTCCATCTTTCAGCCAATCCACGCGTGCCACATGTCTTGCATGCCCAGACGGCTATGCTAATATTTTGACAACCATATCTTCCGCTCCAGTGCTCAGATCCTTGTACGCCCAAAATTTTTGGAAATATGCTGACGTGGGCTACATTGTAGACCATTCAAATTCAAATTTCAGTAGGATTTGGTAGGTGAGACATGGGAAAATGTATTTTTGAGAATTTATGAGTAGATATGATTACACCAACCACTCGATTTGACATAGACTTCACCTCTTTCCTTCTCCCACACACCAAAAAAACATGGAGAACCCCACTTGATAGATTTGCATGCGGATTTGTAAGCATTTATGGCTGGTGGTTAAGGTTTCAAACCGGATTTTACTCCTTCTCCTCTCTTTCTCTGTCATTGACCTATCTATAAATGTAAGATATATTATCATTATAAAGGGTTGGACATTTTACATCCTTAGTGTTTGCTAAGGACTCCATATCTCTACATTTTGAGTCGCAGACCTCTAGATCTGGTTCATGCATGTGAATATTGACCTTCAGACTCCATCGTAATCAATTATGCATACTTGGGAGTAATAGAAGAACTGTTTTGTGGCAATCTTCTCCCTTAATGAGTTTTATTTCTTCTTTCTTACCATATTTTACATTATATGCTTGCCGTGTCACTTTAAGTTCTTTGCATCACAACTTTTTAGTTGTGTTTCATGAAATTGATGGTGTAATTGTGTGCTGGTCTATGTTGTGCGTGCCTAGCCTCCCCTCATGCTTTTTCCTTTGTTTTCACTCAAAACAGATAGTGTTCATCCATCTTTTTCTAGTGTTATTGTCTCCCTTTTAGTTTAGTTTTCTGACCTGTTATCCTTATATCCCTAGTCCCTTGGAATTGTTATCTTAGTTCTCCCTTCTAACATTAGAAGTAGCAGTAGTAGTAGATATAGGTAGAGGAAACGACCTTCTTCGGAGATCCATCTCAAGCGTGCAAGGTCCCAAAAATTGGATGCGGTTCCATTGTTGTCTCAAAAAACTCAGATCCTTAGATATGAGACACAGGTACACATTTGACCACCAATATTTTCTGGTACGCCCAATGGGACCAATATTGAAAGCTTAAATTTCACTTTGCTAAGTTCTGGTGTGTGACTTAGTGATTTCCAGCCTTTGGAGGCTCATTTCAACACATTTGGTGGCTCCCAACAATTTTAGATCTCTATTTTAGTGGTCCTGAGAACCTTTTATGAGAAGAGTGCATACCAGACAGATTGTTGTAGCTAAATGATCCTTTGAATTTATCTAGGTTTCTCCAAGAAGAAAACACAACAAACTTTCGTGCGTGTATCCCCATCTCTAGCGCGCCGTGTGTACTCTACTCCTCATCACAAAAAACATGTGTGACCTGTCATGACACACCAACCACCTCCTCCTCCGAGGAAATTTTATAGATTCACTAGTGGAAGCCCACTCAATCTCAATGCACATCATGATATGCCAGTAGCCGCGCTCAAGAGAATCCCATACTTCATGGGTGAAAATCAAGTCACCCCTGTCAAGTACATTCAAGACGTTGTAAACATGTGTTCTATCTATCTGATCACACATGACGATGTTGTTTTCAGGTTTCTCACAGATTCATTCAAAGGTAAAGCGCTCTAATGGTACTGAGGTTTAAGGCAAGTGCTATTGCCACTTGGGATGAACTGAGAACACATCTATGTAACTAATTTGAAGACAAGTCAGATTATCTGTCTTTCATGGAACAACTGACTACAATGAAGAGGGCGCCCAATGAGTAGATGATTGATTTCAACATCAGATTCAAGAAGACTTGGGATAAAATTACTCAAGTGGGATGTAAGGCTTATATCCCAACATGATTTCTTGTATTATCTAATAGATTTGAACAGTGAAATTTTAGTCATGATTCAATCCATGGGTGGAAGAACTTTACTTGTTGCATAAAACATTACGATAGGGGCAGAAAATAGCCTTATCCAGGCTGGTAAGTTGGCTCCTAGGCCTCATGTGCCTTTATTTCTAGAGATGATTCCATCACCCCAACCTTATATTTCCCCTGTTCTATTATAGAGTGTGCAACTAGTTACATCAATGTCCTACTCTCCCATGTAGTAGAAGGAAGATGAAGAATTGAAGACCATGATTAGAAATTTCCAATAAGGTCATATCATTAGAGAAGCAATAGGTGCAAGCCTACAAAATAAATTGTAATCAGGTACATAACCAAAGGAATCAAACTTAGTGGAATCAATATGGAAACCAAAGATATGTGCATTACCAGCAAAATGATAGATGGAAAGCCAATGCGCACTTGCCCTTATAAGTTATTCCTCTTGCACAACCTCTTCTAGAGCATAGCACAAGTCAAGCACTCATCCATGTTCAGAATAATATGGCACAAGAGTCAGAATGGTTCTTCCCTTGCAACATGCCTCACATTCAATATGACTGTGATAATCTTGCGAATGCTCAAGCCTACATGATTTAGGCTGCTTCTAGTTGTGAGCCTTAAATAAGTGCGAGCGACCCTGAGAACCAAGAAAGGTCAAAAGTTCCTCCTAAATACAACTTGATATTCTTTGGGGCTGAGGAATTTTTTGCAATCAACCAAGTTGCATATGATACAAACATACCACATTCCCAGGTTGTAGACAACACAATATATAAGAAGAGAATGCTCAAATCTCAAGCACAAGTCACAATTCTAGCAATACTTGCCGATGCTCAAAAGTAGAAAGATCCAGCTAAGGCCTCTGCCTCTGATCTTGAACAAAAGAAGAAGGATGATATTGTTCCTCCAATACACAAGGCATTGGGTCTCCCTTTTAACATTTTGGTCTAGATGAAGAAAAAATTATGAACATCAAAATGTGGGATGCCCTGGCCATACCTTATCAGCATGACTTGTTGCATGAAGCTCTGGTTCAACTACCATGTGCTAATTCAACTATTTAAAAAATGTGTAATTATGTCAATATCTATCAAGAAGAAGAAAATTAAGTAAGTAATTTTCTAAAATCCCACCATTAAAAAAACTGTACTTTTATCATAGGAAAACATAGTTTTTTGCATACTTTCATGAATATTAAAAATCGGGTGACTTTTTCAAATATCTCGAGTTATACCCTATAAAATTGCTAAATGTTTTCAAAAAGTATTGACGTTTTTAAAATCCCAACTTTTTTTGAAAATCCCGACTTTTCAAAATTCCAACTTTTTCAAAAATGGCTCGAATTGTTACAAAATTGTAAGGATTTTCAAGGATTCTCATTTTTTTGAACCCTCCACGACTTTTTAAAAATTTGACATTTTACAATAACTCAAGATCTGTCAAAAATCAACTCTGACCAAAAATCCTTACTTTTAGTAAATCTCTTACTTTTTCAAGAATCATTGAATTTGTCGAAAATGGGTGATTACTTGTCTTATGATTGGTCCCAACTATGCTACTGAAAACCCAAGGTACGCTTACTCAAAGTCCCAATTTTTTCAAAAATCTAATGACTTTACAAAAATCTCAGAGTCATTTTGAAGGTCAACACCTTCTCAAAATCCTGACTTCGTAATTTAAGAAAACCCAAGAGCAATTTTCTGAAAATCCTATCTATGTTCCTGAAAACTTTAAAACTCTCGACTTAGTGCTCAAGATCCCAAGTTTTTGAATAAACCCCAAATTTTTAAAAAATCTTGATCTTTTTCGAAATAAAAACTTTAAGCCTTTATAAACCCGACATTTTTGAAAATCATTGCATCCATTAAGAAGAACTTGTGCTGCTGCGTTTTTGATCAAGATTAATACTTTTCAAAGATATCAACTGGTCTATTCAAGTTATAGTCTAGACTGGTTTCATTAAGTCCCAAAAATTGAATAGGTGCAAGATCTTGTTCTCATTTCTCCGAAGGATGATAGGTGACTTTTCATGAAAAAGTTGATATTTTTGAAATGCTCCATTGATTTTGAAAAAAATAGAGCATTTCTTAAAAGTCCTTCAACTTTTTTGAAAATCTGACAGGGATCTAAAAAACACTGCAGATATTTTGGGATAAAAAATTGATTTTATACACTAGTCACCAACAAATCCACGGAAAATAACAAGATTCTCAAATATTATAAACAAAGAGTTTGGGACCTCCTTGAGATTTTTGATGCTCTGAATCTATAGGTGGTACTACGCAAATTAAATAAATAAGATGATTAGATTTTTTCACTGGGTTCAATAGTTCTCTCCTGCTAAAGAATTTTTCAAAGGAAACACGCAACATGTGAAGCTGGTGATTATCACCATCCATTCCAGACAACAACATAAGCTGGAAAGTGTTTGAAAATGATTTTTGCAAAAATCATCTAGGATTCATTCAAAATGAAGCTGATATTCTCATCAAGCTTGTAAGTTGAATTGCATAAAAGTTATGGTGAACAAGTGATTCAGTAAAAGACAAATAATTTTCCAAAAAGGCTGGTCTCTTTAGAGAAAATGTTTAGCCCTAATGATGAGTTCAAGGGTAAAGAAATATATATGCACGTAATGCAAGAAGAATATGTCCTATTCAGAATTACATGGGGGAAAGAGTTGATACTCAATAAAGCTTGTGCGCATGATGAAAATCAAGACTTCATTTCTTTCTGTCAAAAATATAGTGACATATTTTCATGGGAGTATGAAGTTCTCAAAGGTTTTGATCCAAGTATTTCTCAACACTCAGGGTTTGACCTTGATCCAAGTATCAAGTCCATAACACAAAATCAGAGGCCATTCAATCAACGGATTAGAGCCCCTCATAGGGAAAGAGTTGTCTAAAGTCATTTAGGGAAAAAGTGTTTATTCCTATCAGGGTTTAGGATTTAGGGCTCATGGTTCACGAATCTAAGGGTTCCAATGCGCAAGAAGAATGGTGAAATAAGGCTTTGAATTGATTTCAGAGATTTGAACAAGGCATCTTTGAAGGATCATTATCCTTTTCCTTCTATGGAGTCAGATTCTAGGGTTAAGTCTAGTGGCTGGCGCGTAAAGATTCTTCATGCTGGAGGGATATTCAAGCTACAATCATATCCTTGTCAAGGAAGAGGATCAATTCAAAACATCGTTTACAACTAAGTAGGGAACATATGCATATTTAAAGATGCCCTTTGGTCTATTAAACCAGGTGTGACGTTCCAACATGCCACATGGATATTACCTTCAAAGGTTACATCAAAGAGTTTATCTTGGTTTAGGGATAGATGACATTATAATATTCTCAAAATAGAGCACAAATCACATGACTCATATGGAGAAATTATTTGAGAGGTTTATAAAGTTTGGGTTATCTCTTAACCCCAAGAAGTTTAATTTTATAGTGGTGGCTCAGGGCAAGATTTTAGGCCACATGGTTTTGAAGGATGACATCTAAGCCATTGATCCTGAATGATTTTCTTCTATCCTGGCTCTTTCCCTATTGGCACATAAGAAAGCCTTACAGTCCTTCCTTGGTAAAGGGTTAACTTTGTTAGGCACTTCATCCCTAACTTTGCAGGACTAGTTCGGCCCATCAACCTCATGCTACAAAATGGACATAGTCTTCAAGTGGAAAGCAGAAGGAAGAGAGAGTTTCAACAAGATCAAGCAAGATATTTCTTGTGCGACCAACACTCATCAACCCAGATTAATCAAAGAACTCCATCCTTTATGGTTATGGCGTTGATGCAAGTGTTGTTGTTGTCCTGACACAAGAAAAGGAACAAGGACTTGAAAAACCGGTGGATTTCTTCAATTAGACACTAAAGGAATATGAATTGAGATACAATCAAATAGAGAAGCATGTCTTCACCATCATGAAGTCTACACTTAAAAATTTTAAGAGTATGCTCGCCATAAAATCATATCAAGGTATTAGTTTCTCACTCTAGTGTTAGAGACTTCATCATGGGAGCAAAAATCAATGAAAAGAGAGCGTGGTGGGTGAAAAAAATTATCGAGTATGATGTGAATATCAAGGCCACAAAGCTGGTAAGAGGCAGTGCACTCTATAATTAGATTTCTGAAGATGTGTAGAATGAACCTGAGACCTCATTATTTCTGGATGAATATCTTCCACACGTAGAACCAGAGCAAAATGAGGATCCTAGTGTGAGTAGTTGGATGAAGGACATGATCACATTCCTTTCTGAGGGCACATACCCTCCTTATTTGAACAAGGAAAAGAGAAGACATATGAGGTTACAATCTATCCTTTAAGTCATGATTGATGGCCTTCTATTCAAAAATAATCTTGATGGCATGCTGTTGAGATGTATTGACAACACGCAGATTGAAAAAGTGTTAGCATAATTTCACGATGGATTCTCTGGTGGACATATTCTCTGCCAAGACCATAAGTAATGAAGATCATAATGAAATTTATCTTTTGGCCCACCTTGTTCATGAATTGAAAAGAATGTGCTTTATTTGCAAGAAAGAAGAAATTCACAACGCTTCCCCTCCGAACAATCAAAGTTGAACAAACTTTTCCGCAATGGGGTCTTGACTTCATAGGTATGATAAATATGCCTTCAAAAACTATACATAAGTGGGTGATGATAGATATAGATTACTTCACCAGATTGACAAAATTTGACTTGTGCTTAAGGAACCAATCGAGTCATTCATCCTTGACTTTCTCGAAGGTATAGTAATAAGGTTTAGTGTCCCTCACACAATCATTTTAGATAATGCAAAAGCCTTCCTTGGTGCTAAAATCACTAGTTAGGATCTAATCCTTGGAATATATTTGAAGAATTCTTCCAACTACTACCCTTATGGAAATGGTCTGGAATTAATCTACAAACAAGAACCTAATCAGGACCATGAAGTGCACAATGAGTATCAACTAAAGATAGTGGCATAAAAATGTCTCTTGCATGCTTTGAGTAGAAAAAATTAAAGTAAATAAGGTAATATGAACCTTGCCTTACAAACATGTCTATGGAAAAGAAGCTGCTCTTCCTTTGAAACTCGAGTCTTTTTAAAATCGTTGAATGTCTTTCCTGAATAGCTGGAATTCAAAGGCGTGGACCAAAGAGAAATCAGAATGGAAAAGCTGAATTAGTCTTGAAGAATCTAGGAACTTCTACCATGAT
The DNA here is from genome assembly GCA_019776745.2 of Taxus chinensis. Lineage (NCBI taxonomy): Eukaryota > Viridiplantae > Streptophyta > Pinopsida > Cupressales > Taxaceae > Taxus > Taxus chinensis. The sequence continues at coordinate 810,284,850 of CM034151.1, forward strand.
CAAGCTAGAACAACATCAACAATCAATGAAAATGTGGTTTGATAGAAAGGTATAGGCCTCAAGTTTTCAAATTTGGGGACTTAGTCTTCAAATGGGATGCTGAACAGAGTTTTGTAAAACAGGGCACTCATTCAAAGTTTGATGCACTTTGGAGTGGACCATACACTATCAATTCATGTAAGGAGGCTAAATCTTTCAAGTTATCTCGTCTTGAGTGGAGGTGTGTTACCAATCCCAGTAAATGGGATCTATCTTAAACCCTTCCATTAAGCTTGCTGCATAGTTTTGTAAATATTAGAGTAGTTTCAATTCCTCTAAGTGTATTGTATACACATTATTTATTTGTACATAGTTATTTATTTTCGCATGCCCCATGTGTGTGATATTTTGTTGCTTCCAGGATGTCAGTCTCCTTCTAGCAGTTTCAGTAGTTTTACAAAATTTAGAACAAAGTTCAGAAATACTATAAAAAGTGGCTTTAGGGGCAGTTCTTCAAAGTAACAGATCTAGAAATTTACATTCCCAATTTTAGACTCCATGCCCAATGGATACTCCATAGCTACTGATCTCCTTCATCTATCTGGAAGATGGCCCCTTGAATTGGTCACTGTTGTTGCAGACTCACAGCACCCCTGGATGCAGATCAGGCTTTTAGGTTGATCACTCTAGCATCCAGTGTGATTGCTCAACATGGAAACCTCTCTCCAAGTGTGGGGACTTGTTAAACTTAGAGAGGAATCTCTAGATTAGAGGTTGGTTCTTGACTCTAAACTACCTGCTACATTTAGATCTATATTTGCAAAACTACAGGCAGGTTTGAAACCTAATCCTACTCTAACCATGCCAAGGAGACAGAGATAGAGAGAGAAAAGGCAGAAACAGCAAAAGCCTAAACTAATACGGTGATACACCAAAGGAGGAGGATTGGTGAACATCTATCAAAACTGTTCATGGAACAAAGAGAGGTGAGCAATGGGAAGGATGGACAGATGCATCACAGGCCCAAGGATAGATTTCACACAGATAATGTCCCAACACTCCATGAACGCAGCTCCAGAGCTGTAATGAACGATAGTACATTCAGAGGTACCTGAAATGAAGAGAGGCAAGAAGAGAACAAGCAAAACAAATGAGCAAGGATGGATAAACTGCATCACAGAGCTTGTATTGTCATTGCTCCAGAAGTTGTCACAGAATCCTTGTATTACAACAGTCAAAAGGGCAAGAAAACGCTGTTACAATTTTAGAAGAGGTTTGAGGAGGTTGCAAAAATCACATTGTTCAACCCTAAAGGTGAAAAGAAGGGAGGGCCGAGCTGATCCAAGATGAACCACTTGTAATCATTATTTTTCAGAAATGAGCCAAATCTGGCTTTTACAGTGAAAGGGTCAAGCCCAGGGGATAGAGAAACGTACAAAAACATGCAGAGCCCATCCCTCCTTGAATGCTAGGTGCATTAAAATGGCATGGGGGACCTTAACAAACCCATACCCTATCATCTTTGACTGAAATACAGGAGAAGGCGACCCATTCTGCATTAAATCTGGTCGCTGGAATGTCACTTCTGGCCATGAACATGCGTCAGATCCGTTTCTCGATTTTCTCCCTCCAGACTACACCAAAACTCAAGATTAACCCCAGAATCATGTAGAGAATTTCATAAGATTTTCTGTTGATATAAAGAATGTGCAAATCTGAGCTCTGGATCGAAAGATATGGACGATCTGAAGATTTAGGGCACAAAACAGGCGAAGATGCGATTTTTAAAAAAAAAATTCCCGCGCCCTACCACCTGGATGACACGTGGCACGTGCTGATTGGATATGTTATTCTCTCATCTTACATGTCCCGTACGGGTTTTCCTTGAAAACTTTGAATTTTTGATGATTCGGAACATTTTTACTTTTCCTCTGCGCCCCCCGCCACTTGGGACACGTGGCATGCATTGATTGGTCGACACGGGGCGCGAAGTATACTTTCGCTTTTAGCTCTTTGGCTGAACTTGGCCAAATTTCCCAAATCTTTCCCTGGCTCCGCACTTCCCTGCTCCATTGGACACGTGTCCTGTACTAATTGGCTCGGGCCAGCGCTTCAAAACCTTGCCCCTTTGACTTTTTTGGAACCTTTTTCCTTGGCGACACGTGTCATGTTGTGATTCGTGCACGGGCCTGCCAGATTTTCACGTCCACCGTGTATCCTTTTGTCCCAGATGTCACAGTGCTTCGCGGGACAGAAACTTCCGATCCGCCCAAAATGGGCTTCCATGTCCCTTTTCTGCCAGTCGACACGTGGCGTGATCTGATTGGCTTTCGACGTCCTTCGGCTATCCGCGTCCCGCGCGTCCCTAAATGTCCCACTTGTCCTTGTGCGAAAGTTTCTCGTTCTGGCCGAACCAGCCGGTTCAGGTCCTTCGCGTACTCTTGTCCCGCTTGCTCCCGATAAAGGACTTGGACAAATTTTCTTTCTTTCGGCCGATTCAGGCATTTCACATCCATTTGTCCCAGATGTCCCTTTGTTGTTTGGGCCGCCTGTAGGCTTTTTGGCTGATCCGCGCCTTGATGTCCCAACTAATCCAACTTTTGCGAGGACTAGGACTTAAGCCATTTTTCACGATTTTTCCTGGCCCAAGCTTGTTTTTGCAGCCTTTTCACCTTTTCTCAGAACTTGCTCTTTTCAGCCTGGATAGGAGAGTTAGGAAAAAATATGAGGGAACCTCTGTAAACATGATTTTTGGCCCTGAATCAATTTATTTTCCTGGGACTTGAGAATCTGATGCATGTTATCAAAAATTACCCTGGGGGTGAATTTTGGATAACAATTTGGTGACTCAACGGGGTCATCTGCCTGCTAGATGAAGTTACCAGTTGCCTGAAGCATCCGTTGGGCATGGAGTCATGAGTTGTAACCTACAAACTGAACTTTGAAAACTTCCCTTTGAACTGCTTGAATCCCACCAGACATGGAGTTGTTCTCAGCCAAAAAAGTCACTGAAACGAACTGTGCAAGAGCAGAACCAGCAACACCAAAACTATATACAAAACTGAAAATCATACATGCTCCAAATGGAACATGTAGAGTGTGCATAAGCACTTCTTCTACTGAAAGCAAACCTACCTACTCTACTCTAACTGGGAGCAAAGGGAAAGCTAAACAAACCCTGCAATTGGTTGTGAGAAATAGCTTCCCTTTCTCAAAAGTGGCAGCCATGCAATTGATTTGGAGCTGATCATGGCTGTTGGGATGAGTGGAAAATCAACAAGAAGCTGGTATCCCACCCAAATCATCAAGGTATCAGCTGAAGGTGAACCCAATACCTCTTTTAGTTGCTTTGCATTCGGATTGAAGAGGTATGACAGCTGATCCTTGGTGCTTTGTAGCTCACCCTCATGCTCAGAAGCAAGCATGACTGGTTGTGACTTCTCCTTTGGCTCCAATGAAGCCAAATACCTGATTGGGCAAGGTATGATCCGTTTGATATGCCCATAGCTTTGATTTTCAACTCCAAAAGTGGAGTCTTCTTGTAGACCCTCAATGGATGGTGTGGAAGCAATGGTGAAGTTCCTCTGTCCTTTCTCTTTCTCCAATGAAGAACATGAAAGACTAAAATATTCCAATCTTGGTTCCAAAGAGCTGCTATAGGATGCAGGCTGCTGCGAATGAATGTTCTCCTTCATGACAGTAGACTCTTGTGTTTGGAATGTGGATGATGAAAGAGAGAATGGTGCAAACTCAACCGACTCTTCTCCATCAAAACAGTCCTCCAAATCTGACAGATAAACTACCTCATGGCTATCCTGCTGCAAATGTTCAACTTCCTCCATGGTGTCCTCTTGATCTGTAACTTGACCACCATGGTTTCTTTCACCCTCCAGCATTGACTTTGAGAGATCAAACTCCTCTTCAGTACTAGAACTTGAGAGGGGTGAAGTAGAAAGGACTGAAGGCTCTCTTGTAGCCTGCTTTGTGCTCAAAGCTCTCGGATCCGCACTTTTCTCCTCCACAACTAGAATGTGCTCCTCTTCTTTTAGATTTGGAGCAACTTCTCCTTCCTCTACTACTTGAAGACAATCTTGCTCTTGGTAGAACTCTTCCTCCAGCAATAAAGTTTTTTCAAGTCAAACTCTTCAATCTGCTGCTCTAGAGGACAAGTTGGGACTGCAAGAACTTCTTCTGCTGCAACAAAATCAGCCTTGACCACCATTTGTTCAACCTTAGCCTCTTCTGTAGGTTTGACCATCAAGGGGATCTTTGTTATACCAAACTTGGCAGCCAAACTTACTAAGCTCTTAATCATTTCTTCTTTTCTTGGCTCTTCCTCTTGCTGTCCTTGATGACTGATTTTTGTAATTTCTTCTTCCCTACATCGAATTGGGAATGCAAGAGGAGGGGTGGGTTGTGTTGGTCATCAAATAGAACTTTTAAGAAGAGCAACAGTCAGGGGACAAGAAGTCCCTCCTCTTTAATGGGAGAGGTTCCCTTATTCAGAAATGAACCTATTTACAAATGTACAAGACATGATTTGTTGGTTAAACTTGGATATTACGAAAGTGTTTTCTATGAAGATCATCAATTACAAAAAGGACTGAGGAAATGAGAGTACGGGAAAGAGCAGAAAGGAAACATGCAGAATTATAGATATCAGAGTAATTCTTTATGTATGCGAAGTCACAGTGAATTGAAACAAGATCATTTGTATCGGATAACTAAGATGGAATTCAAAGACACAAAGTTCTGTAAATAACATCTGCTAGAACACAAAGTTTCTTAACATAACACAGACTTATTAATCAAGGACACAAAGTTCCTTCTTGGTTATACAAGATCACCGTGCTTGCAAAGTCGAAGAGTATGCAATCGGCAAGACTAATGAACTTGAGACAAATGATCTTCACAAAGAAAATAAATGAAAGCTTAGGAGTAACAGAGATCAGATAGACAAAGAATGGAAAGTCCTTCTGTATTGATTTCTTTATGATCTATTTACACTTTCAGAAAATATGCCAAATTCTTCCTCCTTTTGAATGGCGTAAGGAAGGCCATTATATAGCTTACAAATCAGTTACTCTTCGTAACCGCTTCTTTAACCAAGAACAGTTAAGGACCGCCAATCGCAATACCTTAACTTCTTACAAAGAAAACGGAAAAAGAAAGGGAAGAAGAGAAAAGAACAAGGAGAAGAAGACAGGTGGCCAGTCACTGAGAGGGACCCACTGACTTCAGAATCCGCTGCCTGAATTTCTTTAACGCCTCAGCTATGTCTCAGAAGTCTCATCCTGAAGATGACAGTGTATGTCTTTGAAAACTTCGTCCTTCTGCTAGCTGTTCTTCAGTTCTCCCAAGCCTCTTCCAAGACTTTGATCTTCCCGGGATTTTGATAGATTATCCTTGACGTCATCGAAAACCTTATTCGCCAGCAAGATGTTGGAGCAAAAGATAGCAAGGAAGCAGTGTGAGAAATGCAAAAAGGGGGTCTGCCCATTATATAGTTGTTGAGGAGAGAGAAAGGTGATCAATGCGCATTAAATTCATATCTATTAGTTTGAAAAACAACATATTCGGGTAGAGCAGGAAAAACTAATTATGAATGGCATTTGGTTCACTTGGGACATGTGAGACGCGAATGCGTGAAACACGCGGCTCGGCCGACTCGGGTGAAACAGGGAGAAGACACACAAATGCATTTTGGGACATCTGGGACGAAAACGCGCGAAGGACGCGGTTCAGGTGAATCGGCCGAAAATGGAACAACTCGCACGAAAAGTTTGGGACACTTGGGACGAAAACGCGTGAAACACGCGACTCATGCATTTCCGCCGAAAAGGTGACAATGAGTTCGAAAAAGTTTGGGACATTTGGAACGCAAGTACGCGAAGTACGCGGTTTGGGCGTTTCGGCCGAAAATGGAACAACTTGCAGAATTAACTTTGGGACATTTGGAATATGAAAGAGAGAAGTACGTGGTTCGGGTGTTTCGGCTGAAAATGGAACAGCTTGCATAATTGACTTTGGGACATTTGGAACGAAAAGTTTTGACAGGCCCGAAAATGGAACAACTTCGGGGATTTCAGCCGATCGGGGAACAGAACGCACTTCAGAACTTGGGACACGCGGGACAAACATGTCTGACAGGCTCGAAAGACATACAAAATGGCTCAAAATGTAGATTTTTCTCAATTTCACGACTTCGGTACATTAGAGAAAACACTTAAACTCAAAATTTTGAAATTTTTACTTTCATCAGAGCAGGTTATTTTGAGTGGACAACAACTGGCTCCTTCTGGGGATAACTTGGCATAAATTCAAGGAATGAGACAAGGCAAGAACTTAGACAAACTCGGGGAAGCAGACCAGTACCTTATCCATTGGGCAACGGAGTCAAAAACAAACCAATACAGAGGGCAACACACCAAAACAAAAAGGAAAGAAAAGCAAAAACGCTATAGAGAATATACAAGGGACTCCCTAATCACCTAGGACTTGAACAACTTGAGATACTGCCCACTATAAGGAAGTGGGAGAGAAGAACCATCCATGTAATCAAGATAAAAGGAATTCTCACCAGCAAAGTGTCTGATCTTGAAAGGTCCGAGCCACAGGGAATCAAACTTTCCATGGCTGCCACGAGGTTCATGTCTTTTGTCCCATAACAACACGGTGTCTCCAACTTGGAAATCTCTGAACCTAGCTTTCTTGTCAAACAGGACCTTTACCTTCTGCTAGTGAACAGATATCCTATCAGCAACCATCAATCTGTCCTCATTCAGTTTGTGCAGGTACATAATTCTCTTGTCCAAAGCATCTCTGAAACTAGTATCTTCAATGGCCTTCATTAGGTGCAAGGCTGGAAGTTCAACTGTCACTGGAAATTGAGCTTCTAATCCATATACCACTTGAAAAGGAGACATTCCAATAGCTCTCTTTGGTGTAATCCTGTCTGCCCAAAGAGCATCATAGAGCTTCTTGTGCCAGTTTTGTTGAGACTCATTGACCAACTTCCTTATGATAGTCACCAGATTTTTGTTAGTGGATTCTGCTTGCCCATTTCCCTGGGGGTAATAATCTGAAGAATGAGCCAGGGAGATGCCATACCCATAGCAGAAATCCATTATCTCAGTTGAAGAGAAATTCGAAGCATTATCTATTACAATCTTATTAGGTACACCATACCTTACCAATATGTTCTCTTTAATGAAGCTGCACACCACTTCAGAAGTAGTACTCTTGACTGGAATAGCTTCCACCCATTTGGTGAAATAGTCAGTGGCAGTTAGCACATGAGTGTGACCAGCACTAGAAGCAGGATTAAGTGTACCAATGAAGTCCAAACCCCACTGTTGAAATGGTTCCTCAATCACAACTGGCTTGAGAGGCAAAGAAGCCAATTTAGGTCTTCCCACAAAAGTCTGACAAGCCTCACATTTATCAACCCACTTGGATGCATCTCTGAACAAGGAAGGCCAGTAGTATCCTCCACGGAGTATCTTATGAGCTGTAACCATTGATGAATAGTGCCCTCCACATGCCTGATCATGAAAAGCTGAGAGCAACTTTCTCTGTTGTTCCTTGTCCACACACTTCAAAAATCTCCCATCTAACCCACGCTTGAACAAAGCATTTTCCCACAATACATATTGCACTGACCTCAATTTAACAGTCCTCTTTTCTTTGGCAGTTAAATGAGAGGGGCATTCCCCATAGGTGAGAAAATGGGCGATGTCAGCATACCATTCATCAACTGAGCTAAGGAACAGAACGGTAGGAAAGTCAACTTTCTCCTCCAACAACTCATGTTTAGCTCCTTCAGCAATGAGCTCACAAAGGCCTTTTCCACGAACCAGCTTGGTCGGTTTGATGTCAATGTCATACTCTTGGACCTTAGCAACCTAGTTCCCTCTCTTGGATCCAAATTCTTGTTGTGTGAGAATTGACTTAACAGTTGTATCTGGAACCAGCACCATGGAGTGAGAGTTGAGGATATAAAAACGAAACTGCTTAACAGCTTTGACCACTGCAAAAGCATGCTTCTCCATCATGGTGTATTTCAACTCATGATCTTTCAGAATATAGCTCATGAACGCAATTGGGAGTTCATGCTCATTAGAGTCTTCTTGAGTTAAGACAGCAGCCAAGGTATTATCTGTAGCATAGCAATAGATGATGAAATCTTTGCTGAAATCAGGACAGGCTAAAACAGGAGTTTTAGCAATAGCTCTCTTGATACCTTCAAAGGATTCCTTTCCTTCAGAAGACCAACCAAATGTTTGCTTCCCTTTCATCATCTGAGAAATATTCAAAGTTAACTCTGCGAAATCAGGGATGAATCTTCTCAAGAAATTTATCTTACCAAAGAAGGAGTGCATGCCCTTTTTGCTGGTTGGGAGAGGAATTTGTTGGATGGCTTGAACTCGTTCAGGATCAATCTTAATACCATCCTTGGAAACGATGTGCCCTAATAACTTTCCCTCAGTGACACAAAAGACAGATTTTTTAGGGTTCAGAGAGATCCCATGCTCTCTGCATCTTAGCAGAACTGTCTCTAGGTGATCAAAATGATCCGCTCTTGTCTTGGAAAACACTGTCAGGTCATCAAGATATATGACAATACACTTCCCTTTCAAACTTCCAAAAGCTAGATCCATAGCTCTCTGGAAAGTGGCACCAGCATTAATAAGCCCAAAAGGCATTCTCTTGTAGGCAAAGGTACCCCAAGGAGTAGTGAAAGCTGTTTTGTGTTGATCTACAGTATCAACCTCTACCTGATTATATCCCAGAGAATCCATTAAGCATAGATAACATTTCAGATCCTGTTACTGCTTGCAAGACTTGATCCATCATAGGCAAAGGATAATTATCTTTCAAAGAAGCCTGATTCAGGTTCCTGAAATCAACACAAATGCGGATCTCACCATTTTTCTTCCTAACAGGGACAATATTTGCAATCCATGTTGAATGGTGAATGGGAAAAATGATTTTAGCCTTCAACAACTTCTGAATTTCCTGAAAGATGGTGTCAGCTATTTTGGGATTATACTGCCTCTGTTTCTGCTTAAAAGGTTTAATTCCTGGTTTGAGAGGAATCGAGTGCTGCATATCTTTTGGTTTGAAAGCTTTCAAATCTTCATAAGAATAAGCAAGAACATCCTTATACCTCCTTAGAAGATCAATTTCTTTTCTCCTCTCATCTGTTGTGCAACATTTTCCAATATTCACTAGCTTAGGGTCATTAGAACTCCCAATATTGATTTTGTCATACTCAGCTGATTGCTGAGGTCCAGTAGAAGCTCTAGACTTCACATACCTGTCATATTTATCAAACAGTTCCTCTAAGCTTACCAATCCTTTAGGAATCTTATTCCCCTTGAGTTTAATGCACCCTTCCTGACCTGTTTCTTCCCCTTGGGTGACTGCTTTGTCAAAGGGCACACTCTCACGAGGTAGGTTGTCACTTCCCTCAAAATACAGCTGTTCGAAATTACCCTTGAGTTCCAGGAAGGAAAGAAAATGTTGATCATCATTGAAAACCTGCCAGTTATTGGTGTTATCAGGTACACTAGGCCGATGGACCATTTCAATGGTGAACTTATCTTGAGAGAAGTCAGGATGAGGAATCAGTAGCGACCCTGAGACAGCTAGTGAATCAGCCCTGTTGTTCTTTTCCCTAGGTACTGCTTCAATAGAGAAAGCATCAAGGAATTCAATGGAATCCCAAACCTGATTCCGGTAATGCTTTCAGCCTTCCATTTTTTACTTGAAAAAGGTTTCTGACCTGCTTTACAATCAATTCTGCATCACCACGAGCCAGAAGATTCTTTACACCTTGTTCTTTGGCCACTTGCAATCCGAGAATGAGAGCCTCGTATTCTGCTGTGTTATTAGTATTCTCGAACTGCAACTTAAATGAAAAGGGGTGTAGGCTTCCTTCAGGTGACACCAGCAGGACACCGGCTCCGGAACCAGCTGAGGAACAACTTCCATCAAACTCTAAAATCCAAACCCCATTAGGATCTTTAGGAGACACTTTGGGGGGTTGGATTTCATCAGGGGACATAATCATGTAGTTACCATGCCCCATATCCTCGTAGAGTATTTGTGCTTTAGGATCATCCGTTTTCTGCACAATATACTCAGACTGCTTCTCAGGCAGTAACTTCTTCATTTGTCCATTGACAGGCATGAGTGCATGTGACCAGTCCATTTGGATTTCCCCACCCACGTCCTTACAGAATTTCCTACTTAGCAACATCCCGTATGAAGGGGGAATATCTGCCACTAAGATGGTAGCCAACACTTTCTTCTCAGGCAAAGCAACAAAAGTTACTTGTGCATCTTTAATTCTCCCGACCAGGGGCACTTCTTTACTCTCCATGGAGTAACAAGATCCAAAAGTGCATGTGAGGGTCAGGCCTAAAGCATGAGCTACTTTAGCAGGCATCACATTATCTGAGGCTCCGGAATCTATGACACAATTACTGAGCCTATGACCAACTATAAGAAGTGTTACATAAAAAGGCTTGATTTTGTCATTAGGCGAGGTAACAGCGGCTACCAGACTAGGCTGTGGTGCAGAAGGAGGAGTGGGAAAAAGGCCTTTAGAGGTGGTCTTAGAGTGGGAATTGACAAAGTGGATCATTTTAGCAAAAGCTTTGGGATGGGTTTGATAATACTCAGCTTCTGAGATTTGGACCTTGGTCTTTTTCAGGTGATCAACAATATCAAAAGATCCAGAAGTGGACGGGCCATCATCATTCAGTACTCTAGGCTTATCAACTTTAGGAGAAAAAGAAGAAGCAATTTTAGTAGTAGGATTAATAGGACTCACCTTTGGTGTAGGGATAGGAGATCCTCTTTTTGCAATCACGGGAATAGTTGTCGACTGCTCCTTAGATTTCTTGATAGGCTATGTCACTTTCTCCCTCTGATTTGTCTGTTCTTGAGTCATGACAGTGAATGATTCGCTATTCATGTCTGCTACCACTTCATCATAATCATCTCCATCATCAATGCCCTCAGTGGTGAAGAAATTTACTCGAGATCCCTCAAGTTCGTCTGCTTCGTCATCAACTTCTCTCGCAAACTCTTCGCAAGCTTCGTTATCTTCATCATCATCTGGTTCTTCCACCTCGCAGGTCGCATTGATAGGGACTTTAATAGGAGGTCCTTCAAGTGCTAATCTTGTTTGAGAAGCAGGCAAATGATTTCTGGGCTGAAAATTTCTCCTTGGAACGTCTGCATAAGGAGCGTGTTGAGGCAATTGTTTCTTTATAGCAATAAGATCATTTGCAAGTTTCTGAACTAATGGATCAGTATTAGGTCCAGGGGTGGAAGAGGAAGAAGCAGCAGACTTAGATTTGGGAGGGTCTCTTCTCAACTTCCCTGACATGATCAAGTCATCCTCGATACTAACAGCGAGAGTTTGATCCTCGACCAATGTTGCGAGATTCGCCCCTCTTAGTGCATAACTAACTTTGGGCGATTGAGCATTTAGGAAGAAACATTTTTGAATTTGATCAACAGGTCGGGTAGGCTGCGGAATTTTATTGATCAATTTGTTGAACCGGGCCACGAATTCTCTCATGGGCTCTTGTGAATCTTTCTTTATCTAAGAGATTTGGGCTAGCAAGGCATGTACATCTTCTACCCGGCTTGAAACGGTTTTCGAACTGAGTTCTCATTGTGTCCCAGTCGGTGATAGCGCCAGCCGGAAGGTGGTAGAACCAATCAACGGCATTATCTTGTAACGTCTCGACGAACAGCCTTACGGAGACGTCTTCATATTCGACTCCCAGAACTCCACAGGAAACAACGAAGGCTGCGATGTGTTCATCAGGATGTACTTTGCCATCACCTTTGAATTTAGGAAAGTTCTTCCGGTTACCTCTGGGTAACTCATGCAAAGGCTGAGTAAGGGCCAGGGGCCCAACATGATGACCCCATGGTAATGGCGCCGCCATTATTGGAAAAACGGCTTGGAGAGGGACTGCAACACCAGCAAGAATCAAAGGTTGAAGATTAGGGCTAGCTGGCTCTGAAGGAATACCACCCGTAGGAATTCTGTCTTGAGTACATGGAGTGCTTGTCCAATGAGTCCTTCTATTTCTTGTTGAAGGGAAAGGAAAACCCTGCTGCTCCAAAAGCTGAAACTGGAAATCTTCAACACCAAGGGCCCTCCTCCCTCGAGTAAAATGCGGAGTCGCCAGATCAAAGGATGATCGAAAAATTATAGAACTGGAATATGATTTTCCCCAGTGGAGTCACCAAAAACTATTGGTCGTCAAATAGGAATTTTAAGAAGAGCAACAGTCAGGGGACAAGAAGTCCCTCCTCTTTAATGGGAGAGGTTCCCTTATTCAGAAACGAACCTATTTACAAATGTACAAGACATGATTTGTTGGTTAAACTTGGATATTACAAAAGTGTTTTCTATGAAGATCATCAATTACAAAAAGGACTGAGGAAATGAGAGTACGGGAAAGAGCAGAAAGGCAACATGCAGAATTATAGATATCAGAGTAATTCTTTATGTATGCGAAGTCACAGTGAATTGAAACAAGATCATTTGTATCGGATAACTAAGATGGAATTCAAAGACACAAAGTTCTGTAAATAGCATCTGCTAGAACACAAAGTTTCTTAACATAACACAGACTCATTAATCAAGGACACAAAGTTCCTTCTTGGTTATACAAGATCACCGTGCTTGCAAAGTCGAAGAGTATGCAATCGGCAAGACTAATGAACTTGAGACAAATGATCTTCACAAAGAAAATAAATGAAAGCTTAGGAATAACGGAGATCAGATAGACAAAGAATGGAAAGTCCTTCTATATTGATTTCTTTATAATCTATTTACACTTTTCGGAAAATAAGCCAAGTTCTTCCCTCCCTTTAGAATGGCGTAAGGAAGGCCATTATATAGCTTATAAATCAGTTACTCTTCGTAACCGCTTCTTTAACCAAGAACAGTTAAGGACCGCCAATCGCAATACCTTAACTTCTTACCAAGAAAACGGAAAAAGAAAGGGAAGAAGAGAAAAGAACAAGGAGAAGAAGATAGGTGGCCAGTCACTGAGAGGGACCCACCGACTTCAAAATCTGCTGCTTGAATTTCCTTAACGTCTCAGCTATGTCTCAGAAGTCTCATCCTGAAGATGACAGTGTATGTCTTTGAAAACAGAGATGACCAGTGTCTTGAAAACTTTGTCCTTCTGCCAGCTGTTCTTCAGTTCTTCCAAGCCTCCTCCAAGACTTTGATCTTCCCGGGATATTGATAGATATCAGAGCCGCAACCTAAATTTGGGGAGGAATTACAGAGAAAAGGGATATACGTGTAGGGAACTAGATTGCAAGATGTTCGAGCAAACGATAGCAAGGAAGCAGTGTGAGGAATGCAAAAAGGAGGTCTGCCCGCTATATAGCCGTTTAGGAGAGAGAAAGGTGATCAATGCACATTAAATTCATATCTATCAGTTTGAAAAGCAATGTACTCGGGGTAGAGCGGGAAAAACTAAGTATGAGTGGCACTTTGGTTCACTTGGGACATGTGAGACGCGAATGCGCGAAACACGCGGTTTGGGTGTTTCGACCGAAACATGGAGACAGACTTGCACAATTTGCATTTTGGGACATTTGGAACACGAAAACGCGGTGAAGTACGCGGTTCGGGCGAATCGGCCGAAAATGGAACAACTCGCACGAAAAGTTTGGGACACTTGGGACGAAAACGCTTGAAACACGCGACTCGGGCGTTTCGGCCGAAAAGGTGACAATGAGTCCAAAAATTTTTGGGACATTTGGAACGCAAGTTCGTGAAGTACGCGGTTCAGGGCGTTTCGGCTGAAAATGGAACAGCTTGCACAATTTGACTTTGGGACATTTGGAACATGAAAGTGCGAAGTACGCGGTTTGGGTGTTTCGGCCGAAAATGGAACAACTTGCATAATTGACTTTGGGACATTTGGAACGAAAAGTTCCGACAGGCCCGAAAATGGAACAACTTCAGGGATTTCAGCCGATCGGGGAACAGAGCGCACTTTTGAAGTTGGGACAGGTGGGACAAAAATGTCCGACAGGCCCGAAAATGGAACAACTTCGGGGATTTCAGCCGATCGGGGAACAGAGCGCACTTCAGAACTTGGGACATGCGGGACAAAAATGTCCGACAGGCCCGAAATACATACAAAATGACCCAAAACGTAGATTTTTCTCAATTTCATGACTTCAGTACATTAGAGAAAACACTTAAACTCAAAATTTTGAAATTATTACTTTCATCAGAGCAAGGAATTTTTAGTGTACAACAGGTTGCAACTCAATTGATTTGGCAATTTTTTGTGGTGGTAAAGGAGATGAAATCTCTTGTTTCTTTAGAGGAGGGGGTATTTCTTTTAGCTCTTGTGGAGAGGATGACTGCTTGGAAGGAAAAAGGAAAGAAGAATTGAGGTGTGGGTGGAAGACTAAGAGTTGAAGACATGGGATCAACATTTGGGACAACAGATGGAGAGTTTAAAATTTGCAAGTCCAGATGAGATGATGCTGCTTAAGTAATGGGAAGAGAAAAACCAGATGATGGTGTAGAACTTAGCCATTGACAAGGTTGTTCAACATCGAATGCATAGGCCTCTATTTCTACTGTCCATTGTGCAAGTTGGGGCAGCATCTTTATCATGAAGTCCAGCTTCTCTTGAGGGCTGAAGTGTCTTGGAAAAGGGCCTCCCCATGGACAAGGAGTCCTGCAACCAATTCTGAAAGCTCTCATTTGAACTGTTGCTTTGGAATACACCATTTTTACCTCCATCTTTTGGATTTTCTCCAACAGACCAATGTCTTGCATCTGATAGTCTTCATAACCAGCATACCCTTGCTCTTGATGTGCTTCGTATCCAAACTGACTTTGGCACTGCTGCTCATATGGGTATGCATACTGATCTTGAATCTGCTCAAAATGCTGACTTGGAGGATTTGTAAAACATATTAGAGGTGGAATATACTGCTGTTGTTGATGTGAATTCCATGATGGAAATGAAGTCATGATTGCACAACCTCATGTAATGGGAAAGAATGAAAGAGATGGAAAGAAGGATGAATGGGAATGGATGGAAAATGGGTTTGTAACTTCAGAAATGGGTTGCTGATCAGATGGAGTCGCCAGATGTGTTTGCAAGTGCCTCCAAAGGCTGAAATATTCACAGGAACACACCAACCTGCAAAAGATGAAATGGAAGACCTTTAAGGTCCCACCGGGCGTGCCAAAACTGTTGTTGCAGACTCACAGCACCCCTGGATGTAGATCAGGCTTCTAGGTTGATCACTCTAGCATCCAGTGTGATTGCACAACATGGAAACCTCTCTCCAAGTGTGGTAACTTGTGAAACTGAGAGAGGAATCTCCAGAGAAGGCTGGTTCCTACCCCTAAACTACCTGCCACAAGTTATTCCAGTGCAGGCAAGCTAATCTAATCCTAATCTAACCATGCCAAGGGGACAGAGAGAGAGAGAAAAGGGAAAAACAACAAAATCCTACACTAAAACGGTGATACACCAGAGAAGGAGAATGTTGAACATCTATCAAAACTGCCATGGAACAAAGAGAGGTGAGCAATGGGAAGGATGGACAGATGCATCACAGGCCCAAGGATATATTTCACACAGAAAATGTCCCAAAACTCCATGAACACATCTCTAGACCTATAATGAACGTTAGAACATGCAAAAATACCTATAATGAAGAGAGGCAAGAAGAGAACAAGCAAAAAACGAGCAAGGATGGACAAATGCATCACAAAACACGTTTTTTTATTGCTCCAGAAGTTTGCACAGAACATCATTTCAATAGTAAAAGGCAAAAAACGCCATTACAGAGAAGGGGAGGAGGTTCGAACTCCATTTTCAACCCTAAAGAAGAAAAGAAGGGAGGGCCGAGCTGAAAAGATGAACCACTTGTAATCATTATTTTTTAAAATGAGCCAAATCTGGCTTTTACATTGCATGGGTCGAGCCCAGGATAGAGAAACGTGGGAAAACATGCAAGCCCATTCCTCATTGACTGCAGAAGCATTAAAACAGCATGGGGAACCTTAAAAACCCATACCCTGCCATCTTTGACCGATTTGGAGGAGAATGCGACCCATTCTGCATTAATTTGGTCACTAAAATGTCGCTTCTAGCCATGAACACGTGTCAGAGCCATTTCTCAAATTTCTCTCTCAAGACTACACCAAAATTCAAGATTAACCCCGGAATCATGTAGATAATTTCATAATCTTTCCGTTGATATAAAGAACGTGCCAATCCGAGATCTGGATCAAAAGATATGGAGATCTGAAGATCTAGGGCACAAAACAGGTGAAAACAGATTTTTAAATTTCTTCCCGCACTCTGCCACCTGGATGACACGTGGCACGTGCTGATTGGATATGTTATTCTCTCATCTAACCTGTGCCGCGGGTTTTCCTTGAAAACTTTGACTTTTTGATGATTCGGAACATTTTTATTTTTCCTCCGCGCCCCCGCCACTTGGGACATGTGGCATGCATTGATTGGTCGACACGGGGCGCGGAGTAGACTTTCGCTTTTAGCTCTTTGGCTGAACTTAGCCAAATTTCCCAAATCTTTCCCTAGCTCCACACTTCTCTGCTCCATTGGAAACGTGTCCTGTACTAATTGGCTCGGGCCAGCGCTTCAAACCTTGCCCCTTTGACTTTTTTGGACCTTTTTCCTTGGCGACATGTGTCATGCTGTGATTCATCCACGGGCCTGCCGGATTTTCGCGTCCACCGCGTATTTTTTTCCCAGATGTCCCAGTGCTGAAGTTTCTTGTTTCGGCCGAACCGGCCGGTTCACGTCCTTCACGTCCATCTGTCCCAAATGTCCCAATGCGAAAGTTTCTCGTTCCGGCCAAACCGGCCGGTTCAGGTCTTTCGCGTACTCTTGTCCCGCTTGCTCCCGATAAAGGACTTGGACAAATTTTCTTTCTTTCGGCCGATTCGGGCATTTCACATCCATTTGTCCCAGATGTCCCTTTGTTGTTTGGGCTGCCTGTAGGCTTTTCGGCTGATCCACGCCTTGATGTCCCAACTATCCCAACTTTTGCGAGGACTAGGACTTAAGCCATTTTTCACGATTTTTCCTAGCCCAAGCTTGTTTTTGCAGCCTTTTCACCTTTTCTCAGAACTTTCTCTTTTCAGCCTGGACAGGAGAGTTAGGAAAAATACGAGGGAACCTCTGTAAACATGATTTTTGGCCCTGAATCAATTTATTTGCTTGGGACTTGAGAATCTGATGCATGTTATCAAAAATTACCCTGGGGGGTGAATTTTGGATAACAGTCACCAAAATGTTATCCAAAATAACTCCCCTAGTTATTTGGATAACTCATATATCTATTTTAGCTCTACGATTTCACATTGTAGGTTGTGTGCACTTCAGTTATTTCACTTGGCACATCTCGATGGTTACAATCTCCCCACATGCCTCACACACTACTTCTTTACATGCTTTCTTCCTTTTTCCTTTTCCTCTTTGTTTCATTTTTCCCCCTTGCACATACTATCTGCACACTCACCTTCTTCTCAATAATACATTCATCCTTCACGTGCACCTTGGGCCTACTCAAAATTAACTAAGTCCTAGGCATCCCCGTGTGTGCCCCTTCCTCGTGCACCACACATTATTTTTTAATGATTACAACTCACCCATATATTTTTATCTCACCTGATTGTTCCATTTCTTATGCGTGTGTTACAATTATGCGTGTTTTCCCTCCACGTTGTATTCTTCCATGTACATGATTCTGCACCTTCTTCTGCACCATTCTGCGCCATATCACTACCTAACAAGTTTGAGTGTGTTACATGACTCCAATTAAAGTGCACCATGAGGGCACTGAATCCTTGCAAAAAATAAATGAGTGACATGAGGCAGAAATGATAAAACATTTACACATTTGGCCATCTTTCAGCCAATCCATGCATGCCACGTGTCTTGCGTGCCCAGATGGCTCTAACAATATTCTGATAGCCATATATTCAGCTCTAGTGCTCAAATCCTTGCATGCCTGGACTTTTCAAAAAGATGTTGACATGGGCTACATGCTAGACCATTCAAATTTAAATTTTGGTGGGATTTGGTAGGTGAGAAATGAGAAAATGCCTTTCTAAGCATTGACGAGCATACTTGATTGCTCCAACCAGCCGGTTTGACATAGAATTCACCTCATTCCTTCTCCCACATGCGAAAAAAACATGGAGAACCACACTTGACATGTTTTCAGGTGGATTTGCAGGCATTTA
Organism: Taxus chinensis; assembly: GCA_019776745.2. Classification (NCBI taxonomy): domain Eukaryota; kingdom Viridiplantae; phylum Streptophyta; class Pinopsida; order Cupressales; family Taxaceae; genus Taxus; species Taxus chinensis. The sequence continues at coordinate 810,303,136 of CM034151.1, forward strand.
TAGCTGGTGGTTGAGGTTTCAAACCAAATTTCCCTCCTTCTGCTTTCTTTCTCTCTCATTGGTATATCTATAAATGTAAGAGTTATGCTCATTGTGAAGGGTTGGACATTTTACATCCTTAGTATTTTATAAAGACTCCATATCTCTTCATTTTGAGTTGAAAACCTCTAGATCTGGTTCATGCATGCAAATATCGACCTTTAGACTCCATTGTGATTAATTGTGCATACCTGGGAGTAATAAAAGAACTGTTTTATGGTTATCTTCTGCCTTAATATGTTTTTATTTCTTCTTTCTTTCCTTCTTTTACATTATATGCTTGTTGTGTCACTTTAAGTTCTTTGTATCACCATTTTTAGTTGTGTTTCATGAAATCGATGGTGTAACTATGTGTTGGTCTATGCTGTGCGTGCTTAGCCTCCCCTCATACTTTATCCTTCATTTTCACTCAGAAGAGATAATGGTCATCCCTCTTTTTTTGGTGCTATCACCTCCCTTTTAGTTTAGTTTTCCTTTCTGTTGTCCTTCTATCCCCAGTTCCTTGGAATTTTTGGTGTAGCTATCCCTTCCAGCATTAGGAGTAGCAGTAGGCATTAGAAATAAGTAGAGGAACCAACCTTCTTCAGAGATTTGTCTCAAGCATGCCGGGTCCCACAACTTGGAGACAGTTCCATTGCTGTCTCAAACAACTCAGTTCCTTGGATCTGAGACACTGGTGCATGTTTAAACAAGAACATGTTGCTCATTGAAATATATCCCTCTTTGTTGTAATGGCACCATACCAAAATGGTGGATGAATTCCCATGAGTTTCATATCTTGCACTTCATATATGCAGTGTATCCTTGCCTCCTGCCATGAATGTAACTAGCTTTGTATATTTCAAGCAATAAAAATTAGGTATTGTGGTACTTCTGTTTTCCCTTTTCTCATTTCTGTTTTGTTTTACCTCTATGTTACATTTTCACTTACTGCGGGCATTACCCGCTTGTAGGTTCCATTTTCACATGTTTTCAATATGCACGAAGCCAAGTATGCATGGTTCTTGTCTATGGCACGTGCCTATCCTCCCTTTTCCCAAATTTTCTCACTTTCCTTCCCCTCATGGAGAGTGATTGACCCTCATTCTAGTGCTATCATGTTCCCTTAGCTTAGGATTCCCTTCATGCATCTGCTTCTCACACTGGTCCTTTGGAATCATAGAGTAGCGATAGATAACTTCATTTTCAACATTAGGAGTAGTGTTAGCATCAGGAATTGGTAGAGGAATTGGCCTTCTCTAGAGGTACATCTCAGTGTGAAAGGTCCCATAACTTGGAGACGGTCACATGCTACCTCAAATCCCTAATTCATCCTGATCTGGGATGGGTGCAATTTTGAGCTCCAATAGTACACCGAGAGAAGAAGTGAGAAGCACTTGATGAATGGACCACTGAGATCAATGAAGAATGACCTATTTTTCACTTGAACTAGTCATTCCATTTCATGAAACAATTCCAATGCCTATCTGACCCTCTTACACTTGATGAGAGCTTGAAACAATTTCCCACAAAATGCAACCACGACATGATCCTTCCACCTCTGGGAAACACAGAGTGACTAAGGAAATGTGAGACCAAAAACCATCTGATCATGGTATGGGTGAAAGTAGGAGATTAAATGATGAATGATTCCATATTTCAATCAACCGATCAAATGAGAGGATAAACACAAGTGAAACAAAAAATGCACTTTTAGACTTAAAATAGGGAATCAATAGGGCTTACCTTCTTCCCAAGTCACAATTTAAATACCAATCCTTCATAATAATGAGTTTGTCCTTAACAGTTCCTATGAGGCAAGTAATAGAGATATTGTAAAAAATAGTGACATCTGGAGATTTGAAGATGCTGATACTTACACCTCATAATGGTGATTGTCATAAATAGAATGTTGTTTATTAGGGGTTAGTATCTCACTGAGGATGGGGCCAAATTTCATGAGTTGAAAAGCACCTTCCCATAACACCCAAGTTTCATTTTTTGAGTGACAAAACTTGTTCTCCATAGGAAGAGTGAATTCATTTTTATATCCCCCATGTCCCCCATGCTAATGTATGGGAAAAAGGTTAAAATGGGACATCAAACCTTCTAAAATTCATCCATGTGTCCATTCATCATGAAAAAGTGCTTAAAAATGAGTCACCATGAGTTGAAAAGCATGTATCTAATACCTCAAGTAATGACTGTAAGTGACGCAAACAAATCCTTGATAGGAGGAGGAAAACTTTATTGTCCCCCATTTTTAGTTGCACATGTTTGGACAAAGGGAAAAATGAACATCAGGCCTCTAGAACCCCGACCAAGCTTCTTGGAATAGTTGATTTCCTAATTATCAACTTGAAAATAAACTAAGGAGTGAATTCGTCAGGCTCTGGGAGCAAGACACATGGAGTTGAGAGTGTCAAAATTATAAAATTTGAACCCTAAAGGGCACTAATGAATACATTTCAACCATGTTTCAAGACCTGGTTTACCTTGCAATTTTCCTTTTCTAGTCTATTTTCCAATTTATCCCTTAGACATGCACTGATACGGTGAGTTTCCATCGAAGTCCTAGAATGAATATAAAACAATATATCATTTTGTTCATCTGAGGATGGTCTAATGAAATCTATTTTGAATTTTGGTTAGCATCCTAAATCTTCTCAAGTATTTATGAAACCCTTTGATAAATTTCCACCTTGTAAAACAAACCCTTCTACTACAATGGTGGAAAATTAAATATGCATTTTGTATTGCTCTTATAATTCTTCCTCGATAATTTCACTATCAATTAGTGCCTTGTAAAATTTCCCATTTCTAGGATATGAGATACCAACACTTCATGAGGCTCTTGAAATCCTTCGAAAAAGGTGACTAGATATTTTGGAACATGCACTCCCTAGTTCGTTGTCTAAAAAAGACCGGGTTTTTCTCAGCTTGTTCTTGACCTCAACTATCTCTGCAACGAAAATTCATAAACTACCTCGGAAAAAATTAATTTCTCTTCCATACAAACTTTGAAATGATTTAAATTTTTTCTATAAGATTCTAGAGGATGCTTCATCACTGAAACATAAAGGCAAAAAATATGCCCTTTTGAAGCCTTCTGAGATAATTGTTCTTTATTTGGATATCTTAATAACCTCATGAATAATCTAGATAAAATTCCCTCCACATTAAACAAACTTAGAAAATCTATATTTAATCATTTTCCTCTTGATGTAAATGATGGCACGAATCATTTGAAATGACTGGATGGAGGAAATAGGTTTTCATTAACCGAGAAAGGTAATTTCAAGTATGGGTTTAGCATGTTGCATGACCAGAAATTTAAAATTTGACAACAATGCCATTAGATGAATGAGAATTGACCATTAATTTTCATTCCATTTTTTTAACAGGGGTAGCTATAAAAAATTTCAAGTGTTGCTCTACCTTTCAGTGGTCATAATTTGGTAATCTCCATTAATCATGTCCCAGAGATCAATTAGGAAAGCATTTTAGACCCTAATTATAGTTGGTAAAGGCATATGTGATGTAGAATTTGGACTCAAAAAAGACTCGTAGATTATATCATGTAACACATAACCAGGTTGACAGGTTTAATAATAGAATAAATGTTGACTAAATGTGAACCATGTAAAACTAATTAGAAGTCACCAAGATTTGATTGCATAGATCATGACAATAGGAGTGAAGTAAGGAGACTCTAATCTTGAGTCAAATAGCCAATGCACACCGAACTATTGAAGATGCAAACACACATGCTCAAATAAATCAAGGGTGAGATTGATAAAACAAATCACATAAGTTTTGAAATATTAGTTAAGTATGGGCACACACAAGGATGGTGAGAAGGATAATGGAGAAAGGAAAGTGCAATAAAAATGTTGGGTAATGGTGATGATTATGTAGGGATTTCACGAATACTAAAGGCCAAAATATTGACCTCCCAAAATGCACATGGATTACACAAGTGAAATATCCTAATGTGTGAATGAAATCGAACCAAGTATAACAATTGAGGGGCTAGAAGTGACAAGGACTTGAAAGAGACGAGTTGAGTCACGCGAAACATAGTGACAACTTTCCATAGTGTCATAGATAAACACCATTGTACAACAAATTCCATAGAGATGAAGTGAAGTTGTAATGACAGTACAAAATAATTTTAATAGTAGGTTTGCTCCTCTCCGTCAAGGATTTCACCCACATATGCAAAACAAAAGTAAAAACATGTACATATTTAGGGTTTCATCCCTTGTCACAAGGGGGATAAGGACCATGTTGATCCTAGTCAATGGTAAATGTTGAGCAACTATGGTTATCTTTGAAACTTGTGAGGTTTGTAAAATCTAATTATTGACTCATCTAACAGTCCTACAAATGTCAGTAAACAATCAAAAATTCCCCAAAACCTAAAAAATGACTATATTATTTCCCAAAATATACATAAATTGTAGAATTTAAACCCTAAAATATTTATGATGAATGCTGAAGTCCTAAAGCAAGAAAAATCACATAACTGACTTTATTTGATTTTTCTCAACTAAATCTTAAACTGTGACTCATGGAGCTGTCAGACTAGTTCCACAATGCATGAAAAATGACCCTAATTTCTAAAGTAATTATCTTAAAATAAATTTAAAGGATAATAAATAATAAAGTATAACGAATAATACAATGAAAGAGGTTATATGTTTACCTATATTTTTCATAGATACAAGAGCTCCCAGATTGACATGAAATCAGCACAGGTGGGAAATAAGACCACACATCTACATATTATAATTCTTTTAAACGTTCCATGCATGTTATGATACAAAAACCAAGCTCTTGATTAGGATTGGAATGTATTTGGTTTCCCAAACCTAAGTCTAACCATGCACCTGGGAGTGTATAAAATAACTAGCTACTGTGTTTTTTACTAAAAAATACATAAACTCATTTTTACCATGATAAATCCTACAAAAATGATTGTGATATTTCTTACAAAAATTCCTACAACAGAAAGAAAACTATCCTCTTTTTAAATATATTACTTTAAAAAAAAAAAATCGCTATTGTAAGGTTTCCATTTATATTTATTTCAAATTGTGTCTTTTATACCTCTATTTTTAGTGATTTTAAACGCCTATATTTTGTTTCACTTCTCCAAATTGAATAAAAATTATACGTTCCCAAACTAAGACTAATTCTATACATATTCAAAAAAAATTCTATTTCTCAATAATTTTGAGATAGTTGAGAGGGCACGGTCCCCTATCCATTATTTTTCAATTTTCAAAATATTTTTACTTGGAAAATCATAAAAACATAAATACACATTAAAAAATATGAAAAAATTATATCCCAAACTAGATGCTCCTATATATCTTTCTACCAGAGGGTTTTCAAAAATACTAAATTATAGTACTCAAAAAATGGGCGGGAGACGACTGGCTATCTACTATGTTTTTTTTAACAAAAACAAGATCACCTATTGATATTTTAGCTCTTTAACCAACTTACACTTAACCATTTAAAAAAAATTAGTAGCTTAGAAACTATACTCAAAATTCTACAATTCATCTTCAAATTTTGACTTAACTATCTCAAATAAATCGTACAAGTTTAAGTTTCTTGTTTTTCTAGAAAAAAATGTCTAGTTAAGACCCCCTTTTCCATTCAATTACCCATGATTATGTTTCTATAAGCCACTACTTAATTTCTCTACACTTCTATTTATGCTAATATGCTCGTATTACTCAATTTTATGACATGTTTGAGTACTACTCTAATGTTTTTATACTATTAATACTTTGGTTTTTATGATACTTGATTACCACTCTTTTCTATACTATTTTACATTGGCTTATGACATGATTAACACTTTTTACTCAATTGTTTTTACTACTATTCACATGTATTCTTATTTGTTGTGTGTTGTATGTTACTTTCTCTATACACCATGGTTTCCACCATGAACAACCCCTTTTGTAGGTACATGTTCCCAACAGTAGTCACCATTCTATCCTTTTATGTGATCCTACACATATTAGTATACTTATTACACATGGGTACACACATATTATTTTGAGTTGTGCACTTAATAATTTATCACACACACCTCAAAAGAGGCCTGAAGGACAAAGCATATAAATGTGTCCCACTTTTTGGAACTTTTTGTACCTTGAAAATAATATTTCCCGCAGCCAAAACTTGACCAAAATTGTATAAAATGACCAAACATGTATTTTAAGGAGCTCAAATATACCAAGGTACATGGCATCTATAATTTACCTTCTTTTTGTAATTGGTAAGCCAAATTTACACAGAACAATATAATAATAATACTTCACACTGTCTATTCAATATATTATTTAACCCATATAAATAGGATTTTACATCCCTAGAATTTAGGAAACTGCTTGAACTACCCAACCCATAAATATCTCACATTTCCTATATACGTAAGTTGTTTATTAACAACTTCGCATATAAAAAAATATAATAACAAACATAACAATTAATAATATGAGTTGTTAACCAACTCATATTATATTACAAATAATAATTATGATTAATAATGTTTAAACAATAATATTAATCCTAACATTCACCCCCTTAGTGTGAACATTATTAATCACTAATCTTCACCCCCTTAATGTGAACATGGTGAAGAACCATATTCGAAGAAATTGAACCACCTCCTGAAAGTATTTATTAGACTAGGTAAAAACTCCATATATTATCTCTTTACCCTCGTAAAGGCGTAGTGTCGAGCTGAATTATGCAGGAATGCTCCCTTCCTCTTTGGGTTCCTGTGGGACTTTCCCTTCCTCCCTGGGTGCCCGAATTCTGAATCTCCAAGATCCACAAGCTTCACACTAGCTGGATAACCATCCCTTGAGTCTACCTTGAAATATTCTCCTACTCCAAAAAGTGAGTATTCTGAAAACATGACTCCTCCAAAAATCTCTAAAAAGGGTTTATTCAGCAAACCATCACACTGCAAACAGGAACACTGAAAATGAACTGAAAATAGAAACCGCACTGCACACATGTCACCAAACCATTTGTGTCGCCCCGTCGTCGGTGACTAACGAGAGGTCACTGATTGACCTCTTTCCTCCGATGCCTCCATCCTCCAGTAATCTAAACTCAAAACATGTAGTCTTCAGAATTATAAGCAGGTTCAACAGTCACTCATTCATCTTCTGATTCAGAAGATTCTTCTACAACTATATTTGCTTCATGTGGCTTCAATTTTCCACTGAGAAGATATTTGGTTCGAGTTGTGCAAAATTTAGACATATGTCCTTTTTTTTGCAATAAAAGCATTCTAAGTCCTCCTTTTTAAAGAACTTTTTGCATTTCTTTTTCACATACATTGCCGTTTCTTCTTCTATATCTTCTTTAGTCCTTTTTTCTTCAGACAGAAGAGCTGATATCATATCTTCCAATGAGTTGGAAGGCATCTGACTAATATTGAAAATAACATTACTGTATTTGGGTCGTAAACTATTCAGCAGAATAGCTTTTGCATCCTCGTCATCTACTAGAGCTTTTACTTCTGCAAGTTATCTCAGAAGAGATCGTAAATTGTTGCTGTGACTAGACATTGTATCTACATCACTCATTTTGAGCTTGAACAACTGAATTTTTAGGGAAAACTTTGCATTGACTGCTTTTGAACCAAATAATTTGCTCAGATTATCCTAGATGTCCTTCAAGTTTTTATCTAGATCAACATAATGTAATTCAAAATCTTAAAGGGCAAGGCCAATAATGGCTTTAGCTTTATCATCCCGTGTTTCCCATTCTGCCAATCTGGTTGGATCTAAAGGTGTTGGTTCTTTTCCATCTACTATCCTCCAAAGATTTTTGTTCATCAACTGCATCTAGATCTTGACTTTCCATGTGTGAAAATTGAGACCATTGAATTTTTCTAGTGGAATGTCCATTATACCTTAGAGCGTCGGTTTCAACTGAAAATGCACTCTTAGGGGAGTCGGCTTCAACCGATATTGCTCATGATTTACAATATATATTTAAAAATTAATAAGAACAAATTACTTTTTAAATTTTACGTGGATATTTCTATGGTATAAATCAAAACAAAATATTGAAATATATAGAAATGACTATCAAGTGAAAATTACATAATACCTTATCTGAGTTTGCAATGAGCTCGAGCCACTCTAATCTAGATATTATTAAATACTGCACCTTTGAAAGATAACCAATGTGCTAAATCTGTGGAGAATTCTGACGTATTGATAGACATCCTATTTTATGTTGCCGAGTCAGGAATTATGAGGAGATCTCCATCTGAAGTCGATGTCCGAGTGAGTATAGATCCAACCAGCTAGTCGATGTAATGTGATTCCCATATGAATAGGTATATTTTTGGAAGCCACCACCTATAGAGGCCATAATACCAAAGCAAATAGGTCTCCACACGCAAGGCACGACCTCTCAGAGCAAGAAAAATGCAGCAATACTTAAATTGATTTGCAGAAATGATACATCTCCACACAGGTGATAGCTGTCAGGAAGATGTCAATGCACTGTACGTGGGCAGATCGATCTAGAGGTAGATATGCATGTGGAGGAAATGAATTTTTGTCAAGCCAACAGCTATGAAGGGCCAAAACAAATCGTTCTGAACTCAGGTGCCAAGTCTATATGTTCAATCCAATGTAAATCCTTGGGAGAATCAAATGTAGTTATCTCCAATGCCAATGAAAACTGGTGACACCAGATTCAAAAAATAGATATAGGTTTATCAGTATATGACCATGCAATTCTAAACTGCGAATTAACTCATATCTCAATGCCATGACTGATCTGGAATGTAGATTGACTTGACAAATAAATCAAATGATGCACACAATGATAGATCTTATTGATGCACACACAGGTTAGAAGTGAAATTACTTGAGTCTCAACAAGCTCAGTCATTGTGAATACAAAATCAGTTAGCCATTACATTAACATGGGTCCAAAAGAAATGAAAATTTATAGACTATGAGTGCCCACATGAAATGGCCATAGGCCACTAGTCAATGCAACACACCAAACTTCGGTAGCATCTTTTTGATTGATGAGACTAAAGCTCACTGGTTCAAGAAATCATGATAATCTTTTACCAACATAAATCAATCACGGAGATTGTATATTGCACATCCATATTACGCTCTGATACCAAATGTAATTGGTAAGCCAGATTTACACAGAATAATAGAATAATAATACTTCACACTATCTATTCAATATATTATTTAACCCATATAAATAGGATTTTACATCCCTAGAATTTAGGAAACTGCTTGAACTACCCAACCCACAAATATCTCACATTTCCTATATACGTAAGTTGTTTATTAACAACTTCACATATAAACAAATATAATAACAAACATAACAATTAATAATATGAGTTGTTAACCAAATCATATTATATTACAAATAATAATTATGATTAATAATGTTTAAACAATGATATTAATCCTAACACTTTTTTAAAAATTTAAAGTTTAACTATTATTCATATTTTAAATTTTTTTGCCACCATGTGGGACACACTTATAATTGATAATGAAATATTCTACATCTATATATAGGTTTTTAGATACATGAACATGTTTTTATAGGGATCACATCCTTAGAAAAAGGCACACATACTAAAATGTGACAAAATGTAAAGCAATTCAAAACCATACAAAATAGTCATGATTGTAATATGATCTTGTCCAAGATACACGTTCACGGAAAGGGGGCATATTATTTGTAATTTTCAACTTAGAAAAATTATATCAAATATTTACAGGATTTTCAAAATATTTGATAAAATTTACTCAGTTCAGAGCATGATACGAGGGCATGAGTACTTCATTCCTTTCCTCTATACTATTTAGACTTGGTTGCAAGAACATGGTTTGGGGCATGGTCCTCCTTCTCCCTCATGACATTTAATAAGTTATACACTTAGTCTCAATAGTACAATACCTTATAAGGGCATGACAATGTCCATTAATTTTGTGTTTTTTATATTAGTCAATAGTTACAATAGTACAAAATGGGACTTAGGTCCATTTGTAATGTTGTGCTATATGGATTTTTGGAATTTTTCAAAGTGGATAAGTTATTTATAGGCTAACCTTCCTCTACTCTCACATTATTCATAAATGTGAAAGGTATAAAAGTAACTAATTTCTTTATAAGATGATCTTCCTCTTTACAAAATTTCAATTAGGGGCAGTTTAGTTCCTATTCTCTCTCTTTAGTGCTGGTTTGCATGTTACAAATCTAGTTTCACCACTTAACTCATGCTAAGATGCAAGTGAACCTTAACTATTCTAGTGCACATAAATCTAGCTCATCTCCCTACATCATCCTATCATGCTAAGGTAGGCAATCTCAGCATGCTCACTTGGGCATGAGAGAGTCCCAATCCCCATCATGTTTGGCATATTGATATGAAATGATTTCATACATAAAACATCTAAATGAGAAACATTCATACTATAATGATAGAAATATAAAAAAATACAAAATCACATGAAGGATAAATCTATAATACCCGTATCCATACTTATAATCAAAATATATCTCTCATACAAGTTCTCACCGGTGATAATAATCCTAATCATCAGTGTTAGTTTTTATGTATGTTTACAATTATCTCCCAAGGGGTATATATACTAGTGGGATCTTGCCCTTCACATTCAAACAAGGGTTATAATTATGCCTTTGGGTTCTATTTTTAACAAATAACTATTACATAAATGTGGAGTTTATGCCACATTGTCACGTTATCCTAGTTCTTTATCCAAAATGGAATCCTTTCTTTGTTGCATGATATTTTCATTCCACTTCTAGATGCCTACTTCTTTATTTTTTTTGCTTTTTGGATATTATTAGAATTCTCTATTCTTAGACCCCCAACTATTTTTCCGTGTGCCACCTACTTTTCCTTAACATGAACACATCAAAATATGTAGTTTTTTCTATCTTTAGTCCATCTGATCCTCTGTATTTTCTTGAAATTCTCTTGCCCATATAGCTATTCTTCAATCCCAACTATATTAATATTTCCCTTTTTTCACTATATCTGCATGTCTAAATTTGTCTCAATGTTCTATATTTTGCACTTGGATTTTTTCCTTGTTTATTTTACAACTTGCGCAACTTTTATTTCCTCCTCTCCCAAATGTGTGAACTTTAAATAATATAAAAGAATAAGGAATAAATAGTGACAAAAATTTCCCAATGTAGGACTAGCCAAAATAATGTATAATAATTTAGGTGTCCAACATTACCCCACACTAAACTCATCACCCACCCTTGGGTAACCCTTTATTTGCTTTTTCAAATAATTCTAGAACATCCTACCTCATTAAATATTTGTGTGCCTTTTATTGACCTAAGGCCTTCTGAATAAGGGGCCCCATATTTTCAGCTCATGCGGTCAAGTTCCTTTAGGGTCTTGGAACTTTTATTTAAATCCTACACCTCAACTTAAATTTTTTGCAAGGTTTTCCCTTGCCTCAATTTTTGCTACATCAAGCATGTCCTATTCCTTGGAAGTTAGCTTCCTTATCTCACCCAATTGCTGCTTGATATTTTCCTTTTTTGCACTAATATCCTCTTATAGATTTTAAATATCTTGTAGGAGTTTATCACAACCAACCTTGTTAATTTAATTGTTATCCATCTATATTTACAAGGTATTTTATTTTTTAGACCTCTTAAAACATCCACATGTCAATAATTTTGGATTTCTTAATGAATCATGTATTACCACCTTATCTGCAGATGTGGCCTTTTCTTCAAGATTGGAAATAAAATACATGCAAGTTTTAATTTTATTTGCACAAAGAGCTCTTAATTTTTCTTATTATTCCTTTCTTTATTGTTCACAATCATCTCTTTTTGCTTCTCCATGCTTAAGTAGTATACTTACTAGAGTTTCTAACTTATCATCCCTTCTCACGTGCCCTACTCTAATGGGACTATTTTGGTAAGTCTAGTCTCATTTGTGATGATATGTTTACACAAGTTTAGCATTTTTAGGTCATCATGCACATGTTTCTCAATAGGTCCTTGTGATCATTGGAAAACTTCTCCAAATTCTTTTTCATTTCTTGGAGCTCTTTGGTTAGATATTACACTCTTTATCACCGTAAGAGGTTGAACACACTATTAATGAGGTTTTGTTACAAAACCCCTCTTGACATCTTGAAAAGAACATCCTATGACTCGAGGTTTTTGATATTTGGAATGTGTTCGTGAGGTCACTCCTATTTTATCCACGAAATCATCCTGAACCTTATGTAGCATAACATATGGAATTTGGAACATGGGATCCTCCATACAAGCTTCCAAAATGAAATGTAGCACCTTCTTTTCCCTTATTATTATAACCATATACTTTAGATAATTATAATAAATGAGTTGGTTGTATATTTTCCCCTTTTGGAATATAAAGTGAAGTGTCTTGAGAGATTATTTCTCATCATAATCCATTTCTTCTTCCTCTTCTTCATATTCTTCTTCTTACAAGTATTTTTCCTTACCCATGTAGCATTGTGTATCTTCTTAGTTTTCTTCTTCATTATCGGTGCATGTTTCCTCTTGATTTTCCTCTTCTTCCTCATCATGTTTCTCCTCATCTGCGTTACTAGTTTCCTCCTCCTCATCATATTTTTACTTATCTCCATCTTCCACATCAATTATCTTCCACATCAATTATCTCCAGGGGGTTTTTGGAGGTATAGTTATTTTGGTGTTAAAGTACTTAGGATCTTGACTACTTTTCGAACTGACTTCTATACGAGTGATACTTTTGATAAGAGAAGGTTACCTTAGAGGAGTAGTTTTTGTGTGCACTCTCATGCTTATATTTTCCCCCTCTTCTAAGGTATTCACATCCTTACTAACTCCAGTGTCAGTTTCCATTGGATTTGTCATATCAGTTTTATTTTGAGGCCTCCTCTGGCCCTACGCTACTTGTTGACCTAGTGCTAAACATGGAATTTCTTATTGTATCTAGCCTTTACCTTGTTCTTCTCTCCAACGATAGATTATCCAATTCATGTTCCTCCACTTCCTCCTTTCCCTCTGCGTGATGCTCTTAATAATTGGGTTTATTTTTTTTAATGGTTTTTGTTCTCTTCCCCATCTTAGGCATTTTTTTTCTTCTTCCTTAGAGGTGTGCACATTTCTTCATTTACCTCTTTAATATATTGTAACTGAGTGGTTTTATTTTTAGTGGGTTTCAAATAGTAGAACAACCTTACTGTTTGGTCACCTACTACTATCAGTTCCACATGGATTATTGCACAAATGTATGTCTGATGTGTCTCTATGTATGCACTCTTTCCCACATACTTATATTTTTTGTCAAGGGTATGCATGTATGCATCAATCCTTAGTGCATCAATGTTTAGATTCTTTTTATCACTAATCCGGTTTACAGATCACGTGAAATATTCCACTGTGAAGGTGAAGAGAAACTTAGGGTAGGAGATAGGTTTCATTATTAATTTTAAATCACACCAAGGAGTATTTTTGCATCACAAAAACTATTCCTCTCCTTCTACTACTTCAAAAATTTGTCGCAATACTTGCCAATCTTCTTTCGTTAAATGTATTAGCCAATTGTGGAGTCTAGCTTTATATGCATTATTCAATGTGGTGGGGAGATTAAAAATTCTTATATCGCTCAACTAAAAATTTCTTCTCTATAGGGTGTACCCATCTTGATGGCCCGCTCCCTTCTTGCACACCTATTTCATTTACGATTAATAGCATAATGATCATGCCCTAAATGAAATTTACTCTATTTTTATGTGTTTTATTTACTTCTTTCATGATGCTTTCATTTATGTACTAGGACAGGTTATAACATGTCCCCTTCACCATTTTGTGGGAAATGTGGAAGAACTATTTTATTTCCACCCATATTTCCACACCATCCAACTTAGAGGTTAGAAGGCACTTTGCAAACCTTGTTCTAGGGTCTTAATGTTAGAAATAGGAAAGGGGTGCCCTCATTTCTTATACTTCATAAAATTACCAATATTCTCTATTTCATCATCATTATACAACTCCAGCCCTAATTTTTTCACCACTGTTAACCAACCTGGTCACCTCACTGATGAACACAATAGTTATTCTCATGTGTATGCCCATAAAGTATAAATACCCTTCATGGATGTGATAAAATATTAAATATTGAATTAACTTTGTTGGCTTGCTAAAGTAGGGAAACTCATGGAGTTGTAAACCTTGACCTTTTAAAGCTTCTAATTCATGATGTCATAAAAAATGATGCAATTCCTTCAATCATCTTCTTCTATATTTTTCAAATATAATATTGTAAGAAACAAAATCCTTCCAAACATGACGTGCAATGGTTGAAATATGTGATCCTACACATGCTAACTTTAGTCTTCTAGCTTTATCCCTCTAAAACATTTTCTATATATTGCATTTCCAATTTTATGGGTGACATTGACATAGGAATATTTACCTTTGAATTCCATTTCCTATTGAATGTCATGGTTTTTCCCTCTATTCTTCCTTGATTGTGTGGAAGCACTGGCTTTGGATCTAGCTTTAGCCTCTTCTAGGTCCTCTACCATTTTTCACTCTACTTCTTCTTATTCTTCTTTATTAATTTATTTGATAATTGTATTGTCCTTACCTTTTCCCAACATCGATTCTTCAAAACTTCCTCTGTTATATTTTCTTGAAGAACTTAAATCGTATGTAGAACTAATCTCATGTACCTCCTCCTATATCATCCTTTTCACGTGCCTCATTTGGAACCCTCTTTAATTCCCTATGGGGTGGTTTAATGCCCCAAAGTTCCCCATCTCTACTGAGAAATATCAACTTTCACATTTTTGGGCGATCGAGTGTTTTATAGAGTATGAGTATCCTATTTATTCCACGAAAACTTATCAATTCCAGTACTCTTCCACTTCTATTCTCCACCATGTCATTGTAATATCTCTAAATCTTCTTTAAGTGGAAAAAAGGTCTTCACTTTTATGTGTTTTAAATAACTTTTTTACTTCGTTTGTTGCTGTTTTCACTTACATCTCTTGTTCATTTCAATGCGAGGTAGCTTCTAAAATGAGTTCTTTCCCTCATTTTATACCCCTCCAAATTGGTAATTAAGGCCACATTTACTCCGTTTACAAGTGTGAGCTCTCACTTCTTCACCAACTGCATTCAATACCAAGTGGCTAACGATTGTTCTCCACTCCTTATCTTCACACTTTTTTTTATCAATTTGAACTTGACATGATGAGTCATCTACTTTCATGTGTGCACCAAAAATTTTGTGGACGCATACTTATTTTCCCCTGTACTTCTAGTTGTGATAGGTAGCTTACGTTCCTAGGCCAATGTTTATTCCCCAGTGTATTTTCATTTTTCTTGATCACTTCTTTTCCCCATAGTTTTCTTACAAAAATTCTACCTTTTTTGTTTACTCTTCACTCCCCCTTTTATTTTTTCATCGTTCCTTGTCAAGTTTTTCAATTCATAATATGTTCAAGCTTAACCATATTCTTTCATTCCTTGTTTATTCTTGCGTGTCGAGCATACTATTTTTCCTTTCCAAAACTTTTTAATTTCCAAGAACATCGTAAAATTTTATTCATACATTTTATGTCATTTCTTGCATACCACAAACTAAATTGATGCTCTATTTTTTAGCATGTTATCACATACCAAGACCCTTATTCTTCTTTTTGCATGTGTAAATACTCAAAAACTTAAAATATTGTTGTTTTTTTCCCTTTGTCAATTTGTGACACGTGGAGAACATGAATTTTACCATGTTCCAAAACCTTATATCAATATGGTCTTTACTTTCTAAAATATGCCAACAAATGACATGCGAGAATTATTAGTTTTTCTATCCTTTGAAATATTATTAATTTCAATCATGGAGAATACCCGGTGAAAAACATGCGGCCTTCGCCAATTCCTATGTTCTCCATACATTTTTGATGTTTTGGTTTGACCTTGACCTCCACTCTATCCACTGTATCGATTCCTTCCAAGTCGTGTGTATTAGTTTACTCTTTTTCTACAAGATTTCGATGCTTAGTGAATAAACACCTTTTATCCTCCTAAATTTAGTCATGTGTTAGTCATTTTCATTCATATTCCTATTAAGGGATTAGAATAAGACAAATAGATCATTCAAAAAATTAGTATTCACTTTCTAAGAACAATATTCTGGATTATATCATATGGATGATTCGTGCGCTAAACATGCACACTTATTACAAAATAAAGGTTTAATTGACAAAAAAAAGCTATCCTAAGAGTGTGTTTTTTTTTTTGATAAAAGGTAAAAAAGGCTTGAGGGGACCCTACCCCATACATAGTCAGAGCTCCATATGAGCAAATGAAAACATTACATGCCAAAAAAAAAGATAGTATAAAAGTCCATAATAATACTCGAGCTCCACCAAGAGCAATAGTAAAGAGTGGTTAAATAATAGCTACTGAAAAAACATAGAGGAACTAACAACACCGAAGAGCTAACAACAAAAAAGACACAGGGAAGAAAATAAACAACCCCCTTCTCCAGATCACTTATAGGATTTTTCAAGCCCTTCCAGTACTTTTTTCCCACTCCTTAGCCAGAGCATCTATGTTTTCAGCCAAAGACACTAAGTTGAGACCTTCAGGAGTCACCTTTCTTTTCTTGCCCTGATTGTCCACAACACTATAAGCATTTGCCTAGCCGACCCAGAGTTTGGAGATGTTGTAGTGTATATTTGACCGTGACCACACTCCACTCCATGTAGCTGTGAAGAATAACCCGAATGTGGTCCAACTTGTTGGTTATGAAACCATAGTTAGGTTTTAGAATTTCAACCTTTCCACCATTCCCATTTTTAGCAGCTTCCTCGACATGCGATTGCATTTTATGCCAATCGTTGAACAAGAACTGCACAAAGCTCTTGGTGAGCCTCGTATCTCCCTTAAGTTCTTCCATGTCCGTCGTCATCTTAGCTAGATGGTTCTCCCCTTTCACATGTCCAACATGCCCCATAGCCTCGAGAGGGCTCTGTTATTCCAATTGGACATTAACAGGAGCCTGAACATCCTATTTACTAGATTCCCCTTTGGTATTCCACAGAAAACACTACGAAACTGCTTGGATTTTAACTCCCTGAGATTCTAGGTAGTAACAATTTCAATAAAATCTTTATCCTCCTTTGAGTCACCTTCCAATGAGTTAGACTCATCGCTTGAGTCTTCTTCCTCCGAATCTGAGTTAGCCTCCTCCGCATAAGCTTCCAGGGCTTTAGTAAGGGAACCAAATTTATCAATATTCAGAACTGCTCTTTTGACAAGGGCGAGAATGAAGCCCTGATGGAGCGGAACAAAGACTCTTCTACTTTTAAATTGAGAAATTGAAGCGCTCAAAGAGCGGAAAATAAAGTAGGGGAAGCTAAAAGTATGGCCGCGACAGAATTGATTAAGCATAGGTAGATGATAGGGGTAAACACACTTGTGACGACCCCTCAATAGTGAGAAATTGGATAAGGGTAAGAGCCACATCATCAAAAGGTTTCTAGGTAAAGACAAATAGAGATAACCAACAAAGTGGGGAGTAAGATTTTTCGTTACCTCTGAGAAACAGGTTCAGTTCGTTGGAGGCTTATTTTTTGGGTTTATAGACCTCCCTCCCAGCAGCAGGAAAACCCATCACTTTAGCAACCGAATCGACAGAGATCTCAATACGAATGCCATTTCATTTCAACAACCACCCCTTTTTTTGTAGTCTTCCAAGCATTGGCAAAATCTTTACTTAAATTTTCAAAATGGCCTTCAATTTTTTTAAGGAAGGGCGAAAAACCCACACACTATAGGTAAGTAATTCTAATTCTTCTTAATCTTTTATCTTACACTTGTATAATGTTGATTGCTCATTCATTGTTATAGACTAGAGTAGGTGTATGTATGCTTTGATCTATTGCATTGTCTTATTATAGTATGCTCCTTAGCTTATCCATCCTTTGATTACTCTTATTTTGAATCTTAGTAGGATACCTATATTTGTCTTAGATAAAAGCCTTGGAAACTTATATCTATCATAGGGTTAGGGTCACTATCCTCTATAATCCTAGAGTACCTTTGTATCTACATCATGTGTTTAGACTTAGATTTCATCCTTACATTTGAGAACCCAATTGAGAACCTGTCTTTTCTTGTCATACAAAACGCTTTCCTTCACTCCATTGTATCGTGATACTTATTTAATAAATAATATTCCCTCCTACTTCCTAATATCACCTCCTCTTCGCATTACTCTATCTACTTGATTTTCATTCAACCCTCCTCGCTGTCCCCTTACATTATATTTTCATTCACCTCCCTTTTGGATGTCTCCGTACACTACGTTTTCATTCACCTTACCCTATCTGCACCTCCATTACACCACTCATATGCGATTACTCATTTTAAAACATCGACTGCTGTTATGGAATCAAACTTCAAAATGGCTTTGTTAGCACCGAAGTATTCTAGATTCGGGCACTGTATCTTCTTATTTTAACCCTTTAATGTTAATTTTGACATGGCAATCTCATATTAAGCGATAAATCAACGCATTGGTGTAAGTGTTTTGGTTACTCGGACCTAAAAATTTATATCACACATCGATTTCAACAGCAAGAAGTGATTTCAATGATTTCCGGCAGTAATCGTCTGGGGTATGGCAATTAAACCACACTAAGAGAGATGCTTGGAAAGTGCTCTGAACTACGTTGACTCCGGATAGCAGCGGCGAGTTAATTTTCTCCACGGGTATTAATTGTATTAATCTTTTCCGAACTGCATTACATCCGAATTTGGTCAGGGTTAATGTTTCTGGATCAATGTGGTAAGTTTTACCCGCAAAATTTCTTGTTATTTGTTTACATCCTAAAAAAACAAAATTGCAGATGTAAAATAAACAAGGGTTTGAAGGTAATGCTGTGGAACATGGAGTTTATTTGTTCAAATGGGGCTAACGAGGCTCGGTAAAAACGCATTAAGGTTACATTATTCTCTTTTTAAGAGGTGCATGGTGATAGGAAATTAAGAGTAACAGAACAACTTCCTACGCTAATCTTGAGGAGAGATATTATGCAAAACTTTCAACATAGTAAAAACAGTTACAGAAATATCAGAAACATATTCATAACAGAAACACAAACACCAGATATACGTGGGGAAAATCCTTTCGAATAAAAAACCCCAAACTCCAAAAGCTCACTCAATGTATTTCAAATCTAATAACAAGATTACATACACTTGCAGAGCAAGTTTCTTACAGGAGTATCACCAGAAACAATTCTAGGAGGATTAAAACTCACTACTCCAATTGTTTCTCCCAAGCCTTCAATTTATAGACCTCCGGTTATACAAGAAACCACCTATGGTTTACAAAACCATGTGCCAAACCTCTCATGAGGTGGATAACATTAAAGAGCAAGATTTTGGTCTAAAAATAGGCTCCCACGTCCACAATATTCTCCCCTATTTTTGACCCTCATAAATGTCATAAAATCTGTCATAATATCTCTAAAAATAGCCCTTCCATGATATGCTATCATATGGGAATCTTTTGACAACTTTTATTTCTATTTTTAGAGCCTAGACAATGTGAAACGGTTGTAGGAAAATATTAAATTCAAATAAACCAAACAAGTTTGAGACACCTCATTTCCAACAATCTCCCACTTGTCAAATACCTTGCAAGGGCCAAGGGAAAGATACCATCATGGATCAAATTCTAGGGGCTGAGAGGCCCATAGACTCGGAACACCACCTGAATTTCGCTATGCTCACGAGCTTAGTTAATGCATCTGCAACATTTACAACTGTCTCTACCTTTTCCAGCTTCACCCTTCCATCCTTGACCATATCTCTCATGAAGTGATACTGAACATCAATGTGTTTGGTCCTGGCATGAAAAGTCAGGTTCTTCGCAAGGCAGATTGCGCTCTGACTGTCACAGTATATTGTAACTGCACCCTGTTTTAATCCAATATCTGAGCACAAACGCTTCAGCCAAATGGCTTCTTTACAGGCATGAGTAGCTGCCATGTACTTTGCCTTAGTAGTGGACAAAGCGACCACAACTTGTCGCTTTCTCATCTAACTAATTGCACCACCATTAAGATTAAACACATATGCACTGGTGGATCTTTTGCTATCGACATCACCGGCCCAATCTGAATCCACAAAACCATGAATACGTAGGGAATGTTGATCTCCTCTTCCATGAAAATATATAGAGTACTCTGATGTACCCCGCAAATATCTGAAGACCCTCTTAACTGCATCCCAATGCACTCTTCCAGGATTAGACATAAAACGAGAAAGAACTCCCACTGCTTGGGCAATGTCTGGTCTTGTACAGACCATAGCATACATTAAGCTTCCAACTGCACTCTGGTAAGGCACTCTGCTCATTTCTTCCATCTTCGATGGGGATGAAGGACATTGTGAAATGGAGCTTCGTTCCCAAAGTAACAAGAACACAAAGTGGTTTACAATCCTGCATGTTGAACCTTTGCAAAACAGAACAAACATACTTACTCTGGCCAAGCCATAGCTTTTTGTTCTCACGATCTCTTCTAATCTCCATCCCAAGTATGTGTTTTTCTGCACCAAGATCTTTCATTTCAAATTTTGCAGAGAGCTGAGATTTCAATTCTGCAATCAAACCTTTTCCTTTCCCAATAAACAACATGTCATCAGCATATAAAGTAATTACCAGGAAACAATCACCATCAGATTTAAAATATACACATTGATCAGATTTAGACCGCACAAACCCCAAACTCAACACATATGAATCAAACTTCTGGTACCACATCCTAGGACTTTGTTTAAGGCCATACAGGGATTTCTTTAACTTACAAACCATATTGCTTTTACCTTTCACCATGTAGTGCTCTGGTTGTGTCATATAGATTTCTTCCTCCAAATCACCATGAAGGAAAGTAGTTTTCACATCCATTTGTTCAACCTCTAAGTCATAAGCTGCTGCAATAGATAATAAAAATTGAATGGATGACATTTTAGCAACAGGAGAGAATATCTCACCATAATCAATACCCTCAACTTGAGAGTAACCCTTCGCAACCAACCGTGCCTTATATTTTTCAACATTTCCATCTGAACCAATCTTTTTCTTAAACACCCATTTACATCCAACAGGTTTCCGACCTTCAGGCAATGGTACAAGGTCCCATGTATCATTCTTTTTAAGGGCTGCCATTTCTTCATCCATGGCTATTTGCCAGGACTCTGCATCATTCATACCCAAAGCCTCTTGTACAATGTCGGTTCATCAATGTTAGTACTCTAAGCAAATATGCACTTCCAATCATCAGGAGAATACCCATACCTTTCAGGTGGTTTCCTTTGCCTTGTAGAATTTCGAACAAGCTGAGGTGGAGATTCTTCCACTTCTTCCTCTTCTCCTTCCTCTTCTGAAGATTCAGAGCTTGATGAGCTCTCCTCAACTTCTTGTCTATTTTGGAGTCTCGATTCAACTTTCTCAGGTGTAGAAGGAAGTTGAACCACATCCTTTTTTTGTTCATTTTCTTTATGTTGTTCTGGCTGAAAATTAACAGGGGAAGATTTAATCTCTCTAAAAATAACACTTCTAGAGTATATTACCTTTTGTGCAACAGGATCCCAAAGCTTTTATCCTTTCACAACATAGCCATATCCGATGAAGATACATTTGACAGCCTTAGAATCCAACTTTGTTCTCTTCTCCTTAGGCACATGTGCATATGCCTCACAGCCAAAAAACTCTCAGATGTCTAATTGAAGGCTTTTTCCTCGACCACGCCTCCATTGGTGTTTTATCAACAAGCGCTGATGTAGGAGATCTATTTATCAAATAGCAAGCAGTGGTAATAGCTTCAGCCCAAAACCTCTTTTCTAGACCAGCTCCAATCAACATGCTCCTAGCCTTCTCCATCAACGTTCTATTCATTCTTTCTGCAACTCCATTCTGCTCCGGAGAATACGAAGTTGTATTTTGTCTTTTAATCTCGCAATCTGTACAAAATCTGTCAAAGTCTGCAGAACAGTACTCACCGCCATTATCAAATCTCAAACACTTAATTTTCTTCCCAGTTTGAGTTTCAACCATAGCCTTAAATTCCTTGAAACGACTAAAAACTTCAAATTTACTTTTTAAAAAATATACCCATGTTCTCCTACTAAAATCATCAATGAAAGTAACATAGTAAACTGATTTAGCAATAGAAGCAACCTTAATAGGACCAAATACATCCGAATGGATTAGATCCAAGATACATGAAGACTTATGAGTAGACGAGTAAAACTGAACGCGGTTCTATTTTCCATAAATACAATGTTGACAGAAATCAAACTCCAGATTGCAATCATTCAACCCCTCAACGAGGTTCTTATTTTTCAGGGCTTTTAAACCCTTCTCACCAATGTGGCCAAGCCTTTGGTGCCATAACATGGTCTTCTCTGCAGGTAATTTTGATTTGGTAGACAGAGCACCCTTGGGTACCCAGAAGCCACGACCATCCGCAGAGGAGGAAACCCTCTCCTTTTTCAGCGAAGTAGTTACTGGCTTAGTTTCATTCGAAGTGCTATTGCACTCAACCGTGCATGCATCAAGTTGGTACAATGTACCCAATCTACTTCCTCTTGCTATCACCATAGCACCTCTCACCATTTTCACACCTGCTTCAGAAAACTGTACATGCACACCCACATCTATTAGCTTGCTAACAGATAGTAAATTTCTTGCTAGTCCTGGGATATGAAGGACACCATCAAATCTTCTAATTCTACCATTAGAAAATTTCACTTGAATACTACCACGACCAACAATTTCAAGGAAAGAATTATCACCCAAATACACCTTACCACCATCATAGTTTTCATACTTACTAAACCAATTTTTGTTAGGAGTCATGTGGAAAGATGCACCTGAGTCTATCAACCATGCATTATCACTTGCACGAGTGGCCAAAGCTGCAACAAAGGCATCTCCATCTTCTTTTTCAGACTCAGAATCAGAATCATGCTTCTTCTTTTTCTTTTTCTTTTTCTTTTCTTCTTTGCATTCCCTTCGGAAGTGTCCAGATTTGCCACAGTTCCAGCATATCACCTTGGACTTACCAGGGGATTTTGATCTCCCCTTATTCTTGGAATGGCCACGCTTCTTCTCATCTTTGCCTCGTTCTTTTGTTCTTCCTCGAACACTCAAAGCCTCTTTGGCGTTCAGAGAGACCTTCCTTCTCATCTCTTCGGAGAGTAGAGAACCAACAACATCCTCCATCTTCAAAATGACTGAAGTGCTCCCAATGGCCATGACTAGGCTGTCCCATGAATCTGGCAATGAAACCAACAACGTTTGGCACCTTTCTTCTTCGTCCATCTTAACCCCAACCGAGCTCAACTGAGTCACCAACATATTGAATGTTTCCAGATGCTCAGATATTTGTCCACCTTCTTCCATTCTTAAGGAAAACAACTTCTTCCTCAAGAAAATCTTATTTACTAAAGACTTAGCTTGATATATCTCACCCAGCTTTTTCCAAAGCTTCTCCGAAGTGGATTTTTCATGGACATTTATCAGGATAGAATCTGCAAGACATAGTCTAATAAGACCCTTTAGCTTTTCTATCCATTACATCATATTGTGCAGCCAAAACTGGATCCGTAGGCCTATAGACCTTCTCATCCACCGCATCCCATAGATCTCGATCAACCAACAGATCTTCCATCTTCAGCTTCCACATTTCAAAGTTTGTACCAGAAAAATTCTCTATGTCAATCCTCCCAGATGTGCTCGCCATTTGAAAAATATCTGCAACCAGACAACAAAGTATTCTCTGCATAAGCTCCCACTCAAACCCGGATTAGCACAAAAAACCCAACAACCCACAACTGAAACCAAAGGTGATCAGGCTATGATACCACTTGATAGGAAATTAAGAGTAACGGAACAACTTCCTACGCTAATCTTGAGGAGAGATATTATGCAAAACTTTCAACATAGTAAAACAGTTACAGAAATATCAGCAACATATTCATAACAGAAACACAAACACCAGATATACGTGGAGAAAATCCTTTCGGATAAAAAACCCCACACTCCAAAAGCTCACTCAATGTATTTCAAATCTAATAACAAGATTACATACACTTGCAGAGCAAGTTTCTTACAGGAGTATCACCAGAAACAATTCTAGGAGGATTAAAACTCACTACTCCAATTGCTTCTCCAAGCTTTCAATTTATAGACCTCCGGTTATACAAGAAACCACCTATGGTTTACAAAACCATGTGCCAAACCTCTCATGAGGTGGATAACATTAAAGAGCAAGATTTTGGTCTAAAAATAGGCTCCCACGTCCACAATATTCTCCCCTATTTTTGACCCTCATAAATGTCATAAAATCTGTCATAATATCTCTAAAAATAGCCCTTCCATGATATGCTATCATATGGGAATCTTTTGACAACTTTTATTTCTATTTTTAGAGCCTAGACAATGTGAAACGGTTGTAGGAAAATATTAAATTCAAATAAACCAAACAAGGGTGAGATACCTCATTTCCAACACATGGAGTTGCAGAATACTCAGCTTCAACAAATTTAACACTGTTATTTTCTTTTGTTTTTGGTACAAATTTGGGGGTTTTAATTTGCGAGGACATATAGCTCCTGAGTTTGTGTTAAATGGGTGTTATTATTAATGTTTTTTTGCAATTTCTTTTTCCAATCAAATTTAGGCGGTTTTTAACTTGCGAGGATTAGTTCCTAAGTTTATGTTAAATGAATATTATTTGGATTTATACCTGCTAGTTGCATTTGTTTTATTAACTAGCCCCAATTTTATGCATAAACATTATAGTGATATTTGTCAGGCCTGGTTCATATTTTAGGCTGTGGTGACAAAAATATGGAGATAGAACTTAAAACTGAATTTCGAGCCAATGCTCTATACGACACCCCAAACTCTTCAGTTTCCACTGTTTTCCTAAATGTATGAACTATCAAGGTAACGAGAATGTGCCTTGCTTTTTCCATCTCCACTTACAAAAGGAGTAAAACCTTTCGGTTCAACCATTCTCTTCCTTCCTCTTGCACATTACATGGGATTAGGTCCATGACGAATGTGTTCATAGAATACTTAGATCAATACACAAAACAGACATTATAATGCTTTCACTTGTTTATACCATATATTCTTGATCTTAACCAAGAACAGTTAGCTATCCATAAATGATGGCTTTCTGACATGGGAGTAATTACCTGCCAGCTTCTTTTTCAATACAAATCTTAAAATAAGATTCTTTTGTTCATAGATCAATTTTGAATGCATCATCTTGGCGTACAGAGCATTGCGAATACCATGTGCCCAGACAATAGATACCAGTCCTTGCATATATGTATTATAGGGCATTCAAAATTACATCTAACAAATCTCCACTATTTGATTAGTTTTTGATGAATCTCCAATTCTGTTCCAGAGATCTCATTTTGGCGCACGTTCAGATGATGCTAGAAAATATTGCAGAGCTTGGATTATACCTAACATTTGCATTTGCTATATAATCTCCGTGGCTTTCTTGACTTGCTCAATTTTGTGCACATCCTCTAGTCATTGCATTGCATGAAACTGTGGAAGTTTTATACAAAACCATTTGTGTTCTTTCTTTATGTTTCTTATTTGCTTAATGTGAAATTAATATAACCATACCACATCCTGCCATTAAATATAATTCATCCACGAACACAATTTACAATACAAAGAGAGGGACTAGCCATTACATACAATTCATCCACTGGCACAATTTACAATACAAAGAGAGGGACTATCTATTACATCCTGGCATTACATATAATTCATTCACTGATACAATTTACAATACAAAGAGAGGAATTGAACATTACATATAATTCATCCCGACACAGTTTACAATACAAAGAGAGGGCCAGACCCTTATTGTGAACTTCCACACAGGAAACTAATTATATTTACCATCCAAGAACACTTCCATTATATTATTGTTCTCAATGTACCGAGGAGGCCCAGATTGTAATTAATATTCGTATCATAAAGAACACTCGAAAATTAACAGCTTTCAGCTCGTATTCTGTGCTGCACACTACGGTATAAAATTGAAATTCGCCATTAAGGTTTACAGCCTTCCAATTCATATGACAGTAAAGTAGACGACAGGCTTTAAATAAAAGATTGCAAAGCCTTTAGTATAGGTAAATGCCTTATCAATTGTGTGTGTACTTCAGCGTTTGAGAATTTAAGGCTTATTTTAAGATCATTATTGTCCATCATGATAAAAAGTAACGTTAAAATTAGACAAACTTACTATCCTTAAAATAAGGCAAACTTTTCTTATCAGCTGTTCTTAAATCGGAAAAATAATGTTATTTTGGAGAGTCTGTAGCCCCCAATCACTTAAGTGAGGCCATTTCTTTGGAAATTCAGAAGAATTGTATCATGATGGTGGTGGATTTTTCTAATACAATCACTATTTTAGGTAATATATACAAGCAAACGAATAGGAATAGGGAGTAATCCTGTGGCCCCATCGTGGAAAATTCCTGAAATGTATGTACACGTGTTGCGCATGAAATGTAGGTTTTTTTTTGTTTGCAGTTTTAAGGTTCCATAGAGTTTGTTTTATTTCTGCTAAACTACATGCGCTGAATTAATAAAAATAATAATAAATTGTCATATGTCAGGACACTTTCCTTTAATTTCTGAACATTACCTACAAACTTTCTTGTAGCATGGTCTCATGGAAGGGCACCAGCTCCTGTTTTCTTGTAGCAGAAGGTAGCATGATTCTTTTTGAAGTTAGATACAGGAAATTATAAAATCTAGGCTTAAAAAATAGGAGCTCCTTTTTTTTGCCCCCTGAATTTAAGAGATGGTTGGAGAGGGGTTCCTGATAGTTCATCCTACAGTTTAGGTTGATTTTTATCCATGTGGAACATAACATGCATTCCTGTCAATAATTTTTGGTGATTGTAGAGGAAAATATTATTTTTATTTACCAACAAATTACCATAAAAGTGCAATGAGATCTTATAATATCTCACTCTATATTACTTATGAACTTAACAAAAAAATATCAAACCTTAAAACAACTAAAATACTCCTAAATTTTCTTAACAACATCCGATAAGATATTTATGAAAACCCTTCCATAAAACCGTGTTAAGACTTCAATCTCTAGAAACAACTGAATTCTCCTATTTTTGCAGACAGTTAATTTTTCCCCTCATTAAACCACCCACAACATCAAATTAGGAGCAGTTGTGGGCTCCATGAGACCCCACTATAAGTGTAACAGATAGGAAGTGCGCTGCATTATGTTGTAGAGGTTTTTAATTTTTTTTTATATAAATCAATATAATTGACGCTTGCCCCAGTGATTGATGAGAATCTGCAGATATTCCACCTTCAACCTGACTTTTCCTGTCTGGAATTGGATCGGGTGTAACACAAAAGAGCATAATTTCTATGCTTTTAGATTATGAAAAAGAATATCGACTCGATATATTTTTCCAAATCTGGTTGTATTTTACAGGTAGTATGGCCAAGTCCGTGAGTAAGACCATTTTCTAGATTAAAAAATCTGGGAAATTGTACTGAAACAGGGAGTGAGTCCAGCTTCAAGCAGACTGGACAAAAGGACAAAACTAAAGCTGACTGTAAATGTTAATAACCCGACTTTTGCTAGATTTTATATTAGCACCGTACTTTATCTATTTGATCAGTAGATAATTATTAATCAATCAAAAAAATTGACGCTTCATAAATCGTTGGGACGTAGTTTGATGGACAATAAATGTAACTATCATCAAATTTTTCTATTATAGGCAGGGTGGAGCTCAAATTATTTTCTTGTCAAATGAAAACTGTTGGACAGTTAATTGGTTATGTCTTCCTCATTACAAAAAACATAAATTCCAATCACAGTTTTTTCAGATTTCCAATAAATACTAAGGAGGTTTGGGACAGCTTTAATATTGTTTTAATATACAGAACCAGATTAGTCTACAAATGATTCTTAATGTTTGTATTTAAATCTCTACCCAACTGAAGTTTTCTTCAAATATTAACAGTAGAACGTTAGGGTTAAGGGGTAATTTTCAGAACAGTCATTTATAACATGATGTACAGGTATAAAATACTAAAGCAGGCTGCAGGCCCTCATATTCTAGGCCTGACTAGAGTATATCAGGCCACATTTTGTTTGAAGTAGGAAGCTTATATAGCTTACTCCACTGGATTATTGCAAACAATTTTTTTTCCATCAAGCTCACTCTAAGGTGCAAGGGAGATAATTGTTATTATCAGATCAATTAATGAAACTAGCAACACAGATAATTGTTATATACAAAGCGAGATGAATTTCAGTGAATTTTTTTATCTGCGTGCAAGAGAGGTATATTGAAACTAGTAAGCGTGAGAATTGTTATCATGACAAAGAAGTGAGTTGAATTGTAGTGATATTTTTAGTGCTGTAATTGGTATTGCTCTAAGAGTCTAATCTAATAAATCTGTAATTCCACATTGAAATCATCACACCTTGAAATTATCCTGGAATTTGTAACATACAAATTTTACTAGATACCTCGAGGAAAAAACGGAACGGAGATGTTAGCTGAATAGAAAGCTATCCCTCCAACAATCAGCGAGCTTCTGC
Source organism: Taxus chinensis (assembly GCA_019776745.2). Classification (NCBI taxonomy): domain Eukaryota; kingdom Viridiplantae; phylum Streptophyta; class Pinopsida; order Cupressales; family Taxaceae; genus Taxus; species Taxus chinensis. The sequence goes on from CM034151.1 coordinate 810,331,920, forward strand.
TCACAATGCTTCACAATGACTTTACGTCACATAGATAAGTATTGGATTTTTTTATCCACCAGAACATCATTTCAATTTTTTCGGAAGACATACCTTTAAAACTGATTCTTTTCATGGTTTCCCTTCATCTTTTCCTGGTTTCCCTTCTTCTTCTGGTTTCCCTTCTTCTTGTTGTTTTCCTTCTTCTTTTCTTTTTTTTACTTTTCCTTTGAATTTACCTACAGCACGGACCGCTGCAGCTTGCGCAAAAGCTGTTTCTTCCAGCATTCTCTCCTTTCCAATCTCTGATATCTTCTTTTCTCTCTTCTTTTTGTTGTCCTCTTCGTTCTCCTTTGTGGTTTTGTCCTCCATCTTCTTCGTTACAGCAGAGTCAGACTGTTCTCCGCATCCCATGTGACCTAATAACACCCACAGTTGACTCACAAATTCCCCTCCAGCAGCCACACACTCTGCATGGAATGTAGCTTTATTGTACAGTGCAATGTATATCAGCAACCCGGCCCAGTACTCTGCTAAAAATTTCCACCTTTGTTCTTGTTGTTTTACCATCAGTTGAGATGCTAGTTTTGTGCCATAGCCAAGCACACTTTCCTTTTTGTAGTGTTCCAGAATTTTAGCATCTTTGTACCTGTTATATTTGTTCACAAGCTCAACAAGTTCAAAGTGAACCTCCATGTACACAACCCTTGCAATATCGGCGTGGAGCGGCAAAAGATTGGGTTGTGACACCAGCAGATATGCACAGTACCTGGATAGTGTTCTACTGAAACGCACATTCGCTTTCTCTTTCTCATTCTCATTCTGGCCGAGCTCTTCTCTCTGCATCTCACATATTGTGGTAGCTATATGCCAAGCGATAATGGCTTCCTCCAGCCCTAATTTGGCAGCCCACTGCAGGACTTCAAATTCCCCAGTAAGCAAATACTGCTCAAAGTTGTAAACTCTCTGTCTGCACTCTTCAATATCTTGCTCTGGAGAGCATCTCTCTTTCAGGGTTTCAAAAATAAAGCCTCTGAAATCATCTTGCATAGACTCTGTGTTTATATGCATTGCTTTTATGTACCAGCTCACAATAAAACTGTCGGGCTTGGGGAAAAATCCAGCCACCTTCCATACATAAGGAGAGCTATTAAAACAAGTCTGTATCAAGCAATATTGCTGAATTCTGTTCTTCCAGTATCTGTTATGAAACTTGCGGAGCACAAGCATAGAGATCTCTATCAGCTTCAATCTGCATCGGTAAATACAGCTTTGTGGGTGGGGATGTCTCAAATGCTGAACATGTGCGCAAATCAAGCGGACCCTGGTCCAGTCCGACACCAAAATTCTGCTGAGCTGATAAATCTCCACCATCAGTGCTACTGTTAGTAGAATGTATGTGACCACCCGCTGTGCTTGTTTGACTCTCAATCTGCTGAATAAAAGAATGCACGCGATTCCGAGGAGGATGGTATTCACAAGACGCACTAGTGCTCCCCATCTACTGAATGCTGTGCCGCTTGACTTGGAGAAGAGGACATCGTATGTGAATTTTAATTCCATCTCTACAGTTCTGAATGCTTCCTTTGGAGAAAGGGTAAGTAAAAATTTTCTTATTTTTGGCTGAAGACCTTCATGAAAATATAAACTTACAAACCTCCGCCTGTACATTTTGAACAACGCATGCGCCAAGCAGAGGGTGTAGTCTGTTCTCTGTAAGCCCTTGTCATTAATGACATCATCAATGGTTACCATCCCTCTTCCTTCTAGGATAGACGGTGACCAACTTTTTAATCCCTCTTTCATCTCCACCGTCAACTTAAGGTGCAATTGCTCCTCTCCCATAATGAGATATCTGTAATTTTCACTGTCTATCTCATCTATAAACTGCATAATCTTGTAAATTGGCTGAGTGGACTTCACAATTTGGGAGTAGCTCGCTAATCGCAAAGCAGCGGTTCTTTCTGCATACTTGATGGCTCCAGCAATCAATAGAAGAATGGCAGAAACCAATGACCGGCCATCCAATGCTGATACATAAATAACATACACTGCCACTGAAACTTGATAAACCATATTGTATCCGTGCCTCAACCATAGTTCATTGTCAGCTATGGAATATGCAGTGATGGCATCAGGTCCTCCCAAATGCAGGAGCAGTAGAGGAGCCCATACTCCATACATGTCATTCCGAGCATTATGCATCATGGTTCCAAGTGCAGAGATTGCCACAGCATCTGCAGAAATGTAAGCTACCCACACAACTGAACGCAAAACTGAATTTGAGCTGAGATATCTCCGTGCACCGCAAACAACCAGAAGAAGCTGCAGCAGCATGCTACTCAATACTAGAAGTCTTACCAGCCATTCAGTTGGAATCCGCAGCGCCAAATCCTGGAAGGCACTTGACATAGAATGAATTTGTGCATCCATGGCTCCAAACAAACAAAAACAGAGAAGAAACAAAACATTCACCCTCCCATCGTTTTGGTAACCTGCATCTTTATAAATGCTATTTTGATCTTACCGTACAATCTCAACAAAATTCCAACTCAACAATAATTAGATGGTCTTGACAGCAATGTTAGGAATCAAAAAATGCCGACACCTTCAGAACCCGTAAAAAAGACATAAAACAGTGAGAATACCCTGGTACTACTTTATAGATGCCAAGCGTAATTTTGGTTTTTGCTTTGACCTAAGTTGTTTTACAGGTTGCCACTTAGGTAAAAATTCTAAAGAAACGATTAATTAAACGAAAGATAAAAATATTCGAAATTCGAGACTTTGGTTAGATGACAAATGTAGTTTAAAGTGATTTCGGATAATATTTATGACCAAATGTGGAATTTGAGAAAAGAAAAGACGTCCTTGCATTAAATCTCTAAAGTGAATTTGGATAATATCTAGTTATAACTAAAGCTGCGAATTCTAAAAATGAAGAAATGTCCTTGTAATAATTCAGAAGCACATCTTGGCCTCCAACTTTATTTTATTTGATGCTTAATTTGGATCGATGGTCAACACACACAAAATTAGTATCCGCCTCTATAATGTTTTATTCTGATGTTTTATATATTTATAAAACTTACAAAATTGTGTGTCGACATGTGTTATATTTATCCACGATGTGTTGAAACATGAGAAAGAAAAAATAAAAATTGATACACATAGTTTAATTGATGCTTTGGTAGTTACCAATATATGAGTCAATTACCAATATATGAGCCCCCGACATCTTTAGATATGCATACGTGTTATATTTATCCATGATCTTCTAAATATGAGAAAGGAAAAATAAAAATGGATACAAATAGTTTAGTCCGTACTTTTGTAGTTACCAATGCATGAGCCCCCAACATCTTTAGATATGCATACATGTGTTATATTTATCCATGATCTGCTGAATTATGGGAAATAAAAAATAAAAATTGATACACAGTTTAATTGATGCTTTGGTAGTTATCACTATATGAGCCCTCAACATCTTTGGATATGTAGATGCCCATGTGAAGCTTACAAAAACAAAGATACATAGATAAATTCTTACAACAATAAAATGTTAGAATTAGAAAAGATAAATTTGAAATGGTGCACTTGGTTTTGTTACAAATGTGAGGGTTCCCTTTTGTGAGTTCCCAACGTCTCCAAATGTAGGACAGATAAAAGTGCACCCATTAATGTCCAAGTCTCAAAACATGCACTAAATCTTATATATATCTCGGTGTTTGATTTTTAGTGATAAATATTATAAAGCTAAATAAATATGATGTGATATAAAAGAGATTAGGGCTAAGATAAGTTGTGAATGTATTCCATAATAGGAATAAATCTCATGTGTTGGCTATCTCTTAAAGAATCATGTAATTTCCTCATTTTACAAGAGCAAAAACAATACTCAATGCCTAGGGCCTAGAGCCTTGAGTTTGGAATTTAAAGTATGTATAAATAGGTGGAATAGACGTCCATGTCCATGACCCCACTCTTCTCCTTGTCCTTTTGAGATATAGGGTAAACCTATGAAGCATATATCTCAAAAGAAAATGGTTGGATGCATTGTGTAGGATAAGAAATAAATAATTGATACTAAAATAATAAAATATCATCTTGTGAGCACATGTATCAAAAATAAATCATCCATATATATGCATATAGTGTAATCGATATAAAAAAGTGTAACATGCCCCCTCACGGGATAAATCTAAGCAAATTAAGCACAATAATAACACAGAAGGAAACATGTACTTTATGTAACACAACTAATATGCCCCAAGTACATGCAAGTAATATAAGAAGAATAACATGCACCTCATGTGTGGATGTTAAGCAATGTAATCACTATCACAAAAACATGATTCCTCATATGAATTAATTATAATGAATGAAAGCCCAAGGGTGACATGCAATCAAGTAGGCAAATGTAGTCATTGTGATCATATCCATATGATGCTTCATATGGAAAACATATGAGCAATATAGACTAATAACTCATAAAATATTGTAATAAGAAATTAACACATAAATTCTTACCCCTAATAGATGTATGCTATAAATCATATATATAAGAACATAAAAACATTCACGTGATATAAATCATGTCAAATAGTAAACAATGACACACATTTCAATACAAGATCAAGGAAAACTAACATTAAGAAAACACAACGAAGTGCAAGGATGCAAGGTAAAGATCAAATACAAAAAACAACAAGACAAAGAAATAATAAATTCTTGGGAATCAAAGAATGAAAATATTCAAAACCAAAAAGTTCAACCAAATGAAAATGGTAAATGATAAATATAGAAACGACAGTAAAGAAATGACCAATCAATCATTAAAAAACAAACAATCATAGAGCAAACGTATAATCGAAAAAGAACATGCAAGGCTCAAACATAGCACCATCCCAAATGCATACTTTTAATGTGAGATTTCAAATTATTACTTACTAGTGTAGCAAGGTGACATGTCCTCATCCAAAAATAATTTATAGCAAAAGACCCAAACCAATTAGGTTTAAACTTGCATTTCTGCAATATATCTACATTAACTTATTTTCCTAATTTTCTTTTCATATATTACCATAAACAATAAAATTTCTTGATTCGATTTTCTTGGTATATGCCTTCTTAAGGCTCTTTGATAAATGTTGAGGTGCTTAATGGCATGATTTCACATTCCATCCAACATTTCCAATCGATGTACTATTTTTGTAACTAAACTTCATCGTTGCGGTAATACCTTCAAGTGACACTCTAAATGACAAAATATCTAGTTTCAGGGGAAAAACTACTCTTATTGCGTAAATTAATGAATGGGAGGTTTCTGCCATAGATGTTCGTGCACTTGTTATGTATACCCACAGAGTGTAATATATGTGATAATGCCAATCCTTTTCATGCATGTTCATTTTCTTTTATAAAATGTTAACAATATTCCTATTGAATACTTAACATTGGCTATTCCTCGTGGATGGTAAGGATTTGATAATTTATGTCTTATCTTATATTTATCATAGCTTATTGATTGCCTTTTTCTTGAAGGATGAATTATCATTAATAGTTGAAGATGATAGGCCAAATTTAGAAATAATGTTTTACATGAAATTAAAAAAAATTCATCACATATGGTGGTTTTTAATGGAACAATTTTAGTTCGCTTTAGAAAAAATTATTTCATTTGATAATAAACTTGTGACCTAATGAAAATTGGAGGTAATATTGCCAACTTAATCCAATCCCCATATGGGATATAGTCATAGTGAAATAATAGGTTACAACTCTTGAAATGGAGTATGTGTAAGATCACTATGTCTTTAACATTCATCACATATCTTTCTAGATATCGTGGTATATCCCATTCTGATCAATTTATTTTATGTGGCTTTCCAAGTAGAGTTTGCACCACACTTACTATCACAAACTTCTTGTTATTCCAATTTAGCTTCTTTGTTTAGAAGACATTAAGAAAAATCCCATTAAAATATCACCTGAACAGTACATATCCAAGGGAATCTCATTGTAATGTACTTCTATCATTTCTTGAAACTTTTGTATTAGTAATTTCTTTTAATATGTAACTAAACACATTCATACGATCCTTAATTTTGTGTAGTACTTTCTAATCCTAATATAAGTAGAGAGACAAAACTCTCTATCCTAGTGGTGGGTTGTCCTAATATATTAAGAGTGTTGGCACCCAAAATTGTCCACCTCATTTTGGGGTTTTAGGGTTAAAGTTTGGAGCTCGAACAGTGACATAACTATCATTTTTGGCATCTCTATATTTATAAACTCACCAAAAAGGGTGCACTTTCTTGCTCTACATGTGTGTAGGTTTCCTAGAAAAAGTGAAAATATTTGAACAATTTTTGGCCTCCATATGTCCAAATGATGGTTTGACTATTCATTGCCTTTGTTAAACAAGTCATTAAGCTTAATTGGACTGGAAAAATATATTTGGTAGTTTCTAGTCACTTGGTTCACATTTTGTCACTTGGGATAAAAGACATATGCATGAGGAGATGGATTGGGTTCGGCTATATAAATAAGGTGGTCGTAATGTTCAAATAGATCTAAGGTTTCACAACCTAACTCTTTTGCACGACCTTGAGCTGAGATGGGCAAGTTGAAGATCTAGGTGAGTTGGTCAACTTGGTAATTGAGATAGGCCCAAATCTGAGTTGAGATCGAGTTAAGCCCAAACAGAGAATCAGACCTAAGATCACGGAATGTCATGATAGGTCCACATGGACCAATTATGACACTCAGTGATCTTGAAGATTGAGATTGAAAACATTAGCTAAGGCATAAAGGTGGGGATCTCGTGAACTCGGTAATGAGTCATTGGTCCATATGGACTATGGTGGCAAAACTGAGCTCTTGAAAGTCAAAGATACGCACAAACAAAGCAAATAAGGTCAAGTGGTCCTTGTGAACCAAAAATCTAGTGACTGGTCACCAGGTTAATAAGACCAATATGAGAAGATTAAAGATCTTGAGGAAACCCAAAGAACCAAAAAAGAAGTGATTGGTCCACATGCACCAGTAACGAGCCACTAATATTCTCTAGTGTTAAGAAGTGGCTAACAATTAAATATTTGAGGCTTTTCGAAAGCTTGTAAAACTAAAGGTGAATGATCTAATGAAGGTGAGCTTGCGATGTAGAAGTGATGGTGACCCTTTAGTCTTGAGACTCTGTAGCGAATCTGTGATCACGTGAACATCGAAAATATGTGATTTGGCCACATGAACTAATCAAGGGTCACTTGGAATGTTCAGATTGTTGAGAAAATGTAATGCAGAAGTGATGATGACATAAGAACCCAAGAAACCAAAAGGTTATGCAGCAAGTTGTGGTTGGGAAAAAGGGTATTTTAGTAGATTAAATTTGACGACCAAACTTAGTGTAAGATAAGGCTCAGGGACATCAAAACCGTGGATATCCATTAAAAAACAAGGGGCTCAATTTTTGGCCATAAAATTTGACTGGGTGATCCATTTTGAGAATTTTTGGTAAAATTGGAAAGATTGTTCATAGAGATATCTATTACTTCTAATTTTGAGAGACATTATTAAGAAATTGAAGAGAAATTAGTGACAAAGTTTGGGGTGGTTCAAACTAATTATATTGATCAATTTGGCTCTGAATCACTTTATGAGTCCTCTAATTCATCCCACTCACTTGGAAAGATGTGTTCTTAGTGGTGTATTCTCTATAAGACCCATTGTAGTCATTTTTACACCCACCAAATAACAAGGAAACCCCATGCGCATCGACCTATCACCCAATGGGTGCTGGGTGCTCACCCGAGGCACGCGCGGGCGCCGAGTCTCTCCTTTATGTGACGTTTAGTGGGAAACATCATCTATGATCCGAATTTAAGAGATTTGAAAGGAAATTAAGACATACAAGCACCATAGAGCTCACAACGGCTTCTAGATCCTTGCAGTCATTCCAGACAGAATAGTTCTTAACAGATTATAGAACTTACACCAAAATAGAGAGGAAGTTGTACAAGCACTCATACATAGTTCATGAGCATAAATGAAAAAGAACCATAAAGAAAGATGCATGTATCAGAACCATTAATGTCCATACTTAGTATAGTTGGTAACCTCATTACATTCATTAAGCCCATTACAGAATGTCACAGAATGACAGACTGCAGTTATGCATCATAACTGGATTCATATAGCTAGGCTCCCAAAAATAAAGAAAATTTATACCCCAAGGCCCTTGATACATTTCCCTCCCATGTTCTATCTAAGCTAACAGAGTTCTTGCAGTATTTCTGTAGAGCTCCACTCTTTTATTCGTTATATCTTTTCCTTCTGCAGATGCTTGTATATATAAGCATTTGAAGCACCAACTCATTCTTCTGCGGCCTCAGATCTATCGCTAAGTGTCTAAATTTGGTCCTCCATGGGCGCATGCTCCTCCAGGCCTGAGCTCACCACTCCTTGTCATGATGTCCTTCTAGAAGATTCTATCGCAGAGCATATTCCTTCCAGGCCACCTTGTCGCCAGGCTGGCACCTTATCCACTTGGGTCATATTTTTCTCGCGTCCTTCCCGATAGGTCAAAAATGGATAAGTCCCGGATCTTTGCTCCACGGGCGCGCATCCCAGGTTCTACCAAAACCATCCTTCAACCCTTCCATGCATGCCTTATCTTGCACGCTTTCTTCAACCTTGCGCACCTATGTGCCCTTTCAGACTTAGTTGATATTTTAAGGGCCCAACATTACCCCACACTTTCCCTGTTCTCCGCCCTCGAAAAATTCCTCAAAGAATAAATAATTACAACAAGACTTAACATCTTGGGAAAGAATAAAGGGGATAAAGAATGGGAAAATAAGGAAGAAAGGGGCATGGTGCTACTTAAATCAATAAGAGAGGAAAGTTCTTCTGCAAGTCGGCCTCTAGATTATTCCAGGCATCGACTTCACTTTGTGCTCTCTGGAAAAGGTCACTGACTAAGGCACTTATCTGATCAAAACCCAACCCATCCCCTTGTGCACTCATGGTGTCAACAATTTTCTCTAACTCTTTGCCTATATCCTCCAGCACATCCATCCTTCGTGTACTCTGCGGGTATAGTTCCTTTAGCCAGTTTTTAACTAAGCCCCACAAGGCCTCAATAGCTTCTGATTTCTTTTCTACCTTAGCTAGGATCTTTTCTCATTTTCCTCTATTCCCCTTGTTCTTCTCTTGGAACTCTTTAAGTTCTGCTTCATCATTGGCGACTAGCATGCTTGCTACTTTCTCTCTGTCCGTGTAGTTTTTGTACACGGCCTCAGCAGTCCGGGAAGCGATCTTTACATCAGCAAGGACCATTTTGTATTCAGCTATGAGTGCCACAACTTTCAACTTATCCTCCTTCTCTAAGCATGTGGCCACTTCTTTTGTAGATTCCAAGGCTAGCGGCTACCTCTGCATGGTGAGGATTCGATTTAAGTCTTCAAGGTATTCCAGGGAGGATCCATACTTGTGTGCGGGAGGTGTTAGGTTTGGATGCTTCAACACTATTGCACATGTAATGGACTCCACCTTTTTTACACTTCACGCACCCTAGCCTTTTCATCCTTTAACTCATGCTGCAACTGGGCGCTGATAGGCTTCTCCTCACTTAGCTCCTTTTTCTTCTTAGCTAGCTCCTCCTCCCTCTTCTTAAGGTTAGCCTCAAGAATTTTAACTCTATCATTTCACCCAAAGAGCCTAGCTTCTAACTCAATAGAGACCTTGTTGAGTGCATTGCACACTTATTCATCTGAAATTTGCTGAGCATTGATCACGGGGTTATCCCCCTTCGATTCTAGCAGTGTTATTACTGCCCTTTGGCTCACCTCAAACTCTGGCTCGTCTAGATGGGACTCAAATGCCCATGAGAGCATTTTCCTCATCTACGGGTACCCACCCTTTGGATCAAACGATGTCATTTCAAGGAGTTCCTCCACTGGAACCATGCTTTGGAAGCACATGTGCAACACTTTGTTAGGGTCATCAATATAACCCATCCTTGGCCTCTCCTCCTCCGCACGCTTACCTCCTGTCCACTTGCCCTTATGAATAGTTACAGTCAAAACGGGGCCTCCAATTTTGCCATGTTCCTTTTCCGCACTCTCTTCCTTATCCTCATTCATTACTGTGCTCCACACTGCGCTCCAAATCCTCTTCCACCAAGGTCTCAATGATCTTTGCAGCCTCTCTTTCCGCTGCCTTGTTTACTTCTTCTGTGAGTCTTGGGGTCCTCAGATTTTTCATGCTTACCTCTTCACTTCCTTCACTGTTTCAGATGCCTTCCTCCTCAGTGCTGCCCTTCCTCCACATGAATATGTATTCATTATTTTCTCCCTCTCCTTCTTCCTCCTCCGAGTCATGTACACTGAAAATAGGATGTTCTTGATTTACCTCAGGTTCCTCTTCCTCATCATCATCCTTCTCACCTTCGTAGGCACCCAAGCTATCTCTATACTCCGACTCTGACTCTTCTGCCATCTTCTACTTTTTCCTAACCAGGGATTTTGGTGTAGGTGATTTTGTCCTTTCTTCCTCTAATGATTCCTCCTCGGTTAATGGCTTTTTTGGTTCAAGATTCTTCTCCTTGATTATGGCCTTCTTCTTGCATGTGTAGGTGCTTGTTCCAGGGGTACCTATTGCTTATGTATCCACTACACTTGGTACTTTCTTCTTTGGTTCTTATTCTTCCTTCTATTGGGTGTAGGCCTCTTCCTGTCAGTTGGGTCCTTAGGTATGGACACCTCATTCTCCAGATATGCACCCTTCTCAAATTTGGGTCTTATGCGGAGGTATACTCATGCCGTGGAACTTCCTGCGATGGGAAAGGTCATGGGTCTCACCATTTGGACTTCATGTGACACGTACTTCTCCACGTATGCACGCTTTTTGGGGTAGACCAACCCTTTGCACATTTATTTATGGTCTCGATCTAGATTACCAAGGTCCAACTTCAACTTCTTGGACTCTTTGAACTTGTTTAGTCCCACTTGGAAGTGTTGAGTTGTGAAGGAAAAAAGGAGCTTACACCATGGGCTCCATGTCTCATTCATCAGTTTAAATCTGCCAAGGCAGAAATGTTGGTACACAGAAAACTCGGCTTCTCCCTTGGTGGTTGCTAGAATTTGTTCAGGGATCCTCCATTCTACCCCGAACGTGTTCCTCAAGCTCGTATACCGCTTCTCAAGGCATTCCTTGTGCACGGCCATCATACTATCACAAGTGTACTTCTCAAACCTCTTTGCAGGTGAAGGGTCTTCAGCTAGGTACTCCCACACGAACTTGTCCGCTGCATATGGCAATCCAATTTCTAAAAACATGATGGTTAATAGGACATTACCAAAGAGGATTTTATCACCTTTCTGCGTATTACTGACAATTTCATCTACAATGTACGTGGATAGATTGTAGATGGCATCCTTCAAAATCCTCCTGTAGAAATTCAACCAGGACTTATTTACATGGGTCCATCTCTCTTGGCCATTTAACTTTGTCACAAGGTGTGCAGCCATCTTCATCACCGGGTCTTTGATGTCTGAGATATCAAAGTACCTCGACCCTTTTTTGTACGCATAAGCAGCGATGGTTTCCTTAATCACCTCCTTGTTGCATAGGTCATCCTCCAAACTCTCTCCTTCACAGATGAGGCCTGTGACATGTGAAATAAGCTGAGGGGTTATGTGCATCATGCGCCCTGCGAAGTGAAAGTAATCTTTGTGCACGCGTGACAACAACCATTGATATAGGTGCTCAGGATTTCCGAAGTAGGGAAACTCAAAGAGTTGTAATAATCCCACCTTCTCCATTTTTACTTTTACCTCGTCGTTGTAGATTGGTAACCCCTCTGGTGTTCTTTTATTCATCAGGCACACTAACTCCTGCACCATTTCCTTCTCAATTGTGCTCGAGCGATGATTGTAATCGTTTACTGACATTTTTCTTAAATGGGACTCCCATTCTTACCCAAGCAATACTCCATCTGGGTACTGTATTTATGCATACCACTCTTCATTTGTACTTGCACTAGTTTCTTGTTGCTTGCTCTTGCCTTTTCCTTTACCCTCCTTAGGTGTTCCAACTAGTTTCTTGGGTGCCATTGTATGGGTTATCACTTCTACTTCTTTCACTTGTTCCGCTTTGCTACCCTTTCCAAGTTTGGATCTCAAACTGACGAAGAAACTCTTTTTCCACCTGTGCCCTAGATTTCAAACCCTAATTGGAATCTCTTTTCATTAGAGGCGCTTCTCCACAACTCTTCCCATGCCCATGAATCACTTCCTTTCTGGTTTGTAAATCCAAACTGGTCACTCACGCTCAAATTCTTGTAATTTTTCTTCGCAAAGTAAAATAATGAAGTGTCCAACCCTCTATTTATAGTTTTTCCACTTTTAAGAATTAAACGCTACTTCACCTACCACCACACGAAAATACTTAATGCGGATTTTTCAAACAAAACCCAAATTCAGTGCCCTTACTCACGAGCCTAATCCTTCATGGAAAATCTTCCAACCTTCTGGCGTGCAACCAACCCATCATGACAAGAGACTCTTGTGCACGCATCACCAACACCGAAGACACTTCTTCTGTCCTCATGATTTTTGCTTTCACCTACCTCGTGTTGTTTTTGCATTTTTTTCTCCCTGTATGTGGATTTACAATGTAGCCTTATCTTGACACCAACCATCCTTTTTCACCTTTTCTTCATGCACCTCCCTTAACAGGGCCACTCAACTGAGCTTTTCAACACAAGCCTCCTTGGCACTTTACCAACACTTCCCTTCACATTACTCCCACCCCACACTAAAACGATGTGTGATCCTCTGCGCATTCACAAACCTTCAAAAAGTAACAAGGTTACCAGCGCCCAAGGAGCAAAACAAAACAACAACACGAAAGGGAAACACAAGAAAGAAACTTCATAAAGGAAAGTCTAAAATATCTAGAAAAACTACCTTATTTACAAATACTAAGAAGCCTTATTTATAATAAGGCTTCAACCTACTCACATTGAAGTTTCCAGGCAATTTTGTCCCATCCAGCGCTTGTAACTGGCATGCGCCTGAATCAAGGATGTACGAGATTATATAGGGACCCAACCAATGGACTTTCAATTTCCCAGGATGGTGCAGAAATTTTGTATCATACATCAACACCATCTGTCCCAACCTCAAACTTGTTGTTCCTAATGTGGCGATCATGCCATGCCTTTTTCTTTGCTTTTTCAATTGTCTAGCTCCACCTGGACAATGATCATCTTTCATCCAGCTTCATCAATTCATCAATTCTCTCTTCCAGCACTTGTTCATCATCTATCCCTCCTGTGTGTGATATATGCAGCGAAGGTAACATAAACTCAACTGGTAAGACAACCTCTGTGCCAAACACCAACTGAAACAGTGTGGCTTTGTTCAACCTTTATAGTTTGTTCTGTATGCCCAAAGAATGGGTGACACTTTATCATCCCAATCCTACCTACCAACATCACAGATCTTAGTCAATGTGTGACTAAGTATTTTGTTAAACGCCTTAGCAGTTCCATTTTCCTGAGGGTGATAGGGGTAGTTTTGTGATGGGCTACCATGAATTCTGATAACAGAATCCTAACCATTTCATTGAGAAAATGCGTACCTCTATCACTTGTCAAAATTAACGGGAATCCATACATGTTGATTATGTTTTCCCATAAAAAATCTAGCAGCTGTAGTTGCGGTGCAATCCTTAGTGGGTGTTGCTTCTACCCACCTTGTTAGATAATTAGTACAAGAAATTATATACCACGAACCAGTCCTTCGCGCTACTGGTGAGATTGGTCCGACAAAGTCAATAGCCCACTTCTCAAATGGTTACGCATTGGGTATTGGTCGCAAGGAAATTTAATCCCTCTTTCCAGGTTTTTCAAGGCGTTGACAATGGTCACATGCCTTGCAAAACTCAATGCAATCTTGATAAATGGTCTCCCACCAAAGCCCTACGAGTAGAATCTTCTGTGCAGTTGCATTTCCCGCATAGTTTCCTCCTGCAATCCCACCATGTGCTTCTTCTATTATAGTAACAGCGCTCATGCTCCAACATGCATCGGTGCAGAACCTCATCATGGCCTTATTTTGTATAGATCTCCATTGATCAACATGTAGTGTGCAGTGCATATGGCTAACTTCTTTCTATCCAAGGCCTTCATTCCTTCTGGTGCCACACCTTCCTTAAGAAACACCGCAATACCCTCCCCTGAATTAATTCTTGACAAATTATCAGGACCACAATTACTCTTTCCTAGTTTCATCACTACTGTGAACTCGAACTCTTGAAATAATAGCACCCACCGACATATGCACCCTTTCAGAATGAGCTTGTTCACTAAGTACTTCAATGCCATGTGGTCGGTGTAAAATATAAAAGGAGTTACCAGCAGATACTGTTTGAAATTTTGAAGTGCGTAGATCATTAACAATGCCTCACACTCAGTCGTCATATAATTCTACTTTGTTGGTGTCAAATTCCATCTTGCAAAACACAAAGGATGATCAACAATCCCTTCACTAGGTTGTGCAAGTACTGCTCCAATTTTTGTTCCAGAGGCATCCACATGGACATGGAAAGGCTTGTCCCAATAAGGGAACTGCAAAATAGGCGCGGTGACAAGCCTATCCTTAAAAGTGTCAAATGCCTTCTGTTGTGCCTCTCCCCACTGAAAGGAACTTTTATATATAAGAAATGCTTCCAAAGGTGCGGAAATCTTGGCGTACCCCTTAATGAATTTCCTGTAATAACCCATATGCCCAAGAAATCCGTGCACTACGCTTTGGCTAGTTGGTACCCCCAATCCCACAATAACTGCAACCCTTGGCAGGATCTACTTGTAAGCCCTCCTTACATATGATATGCCCCAATAACGTTCCAAAGGGGGTAGCAAAGACACACTTCTTAATGTTGAGGGATATCCTCAACTACCGACACCTCTCAAACATCAACCTCAAATTATCACAATGGTCCCTTACTATCCCATACACCGTCCAATCATCAAGGTAGACCTGAAGAAACTTGTGGATGAAGTCCTGGAACACCTGTACCATTATGCACGAGAAAAACAACAAGCGCATTATTCAACCCGTGTATGCAAAAATTCCCTCTTTCAGTGGCAAAAGTTGTCTTCTCCTAGTCTTCCTTTGCAATTCGGACTTGGTGGTACCTCAAAAATCCATCCGTAAAGGAATAGATTTCGCGCCCAGTGACTCGCTCCAAAATTTCTTCAGTGAAGGGGGTTGGAAAAGGATCGATGACACAAACTGCGTTCAACCTCCCTATAATCCACGCAGATCCTAATCCTCTCATCCTTCTTAATGTTGATCACCATTGGACTTATCCATTCTGATTCCTCAACAACTTCAATGATCCCAGATGATATCATCTTGTCTATCTCTTCCTTTACCTTCACATGCAAATTGGGAATCATCCGGTAGGGTCTCTTCCTGACTGGGTGCGCACCTTCCTTCAAATTTATCCTCATCTCCCCCAAGGAATGGTAGATTGCCTTTAAGCTCATGGTACCCATGGCCTGGAATAAATCCTCAAATTCACACAAAAGATCAATGATCTTAGAGACTTCCTTCTTCGACGAGTAGTCTCCAATGATAGCTTCCTTTGGGATCTTCTTCCGAGCCGATGTTAACCTTTTTTAGTCTTCAAAGGTTCATGGTACACGCGCACACATGCATCAACATTATCCACCACCTTGCACATCCCTATAGAATGGTCAACATCCAAGATTTCCACCTCTTCTCGATCAATCACATATACCAACTTCCCTTTTTATTTCTCAACACACGTGCACTCAAACTGTGTCTCTTCTACTTCCTCTTCTTCAAAGCGCACCTTCGAACTAGGTTCACCAAGTAAGTACAACAACCTATCTTCTGCCATCGCACTATCCCCCATGGTTAGGCACTTGACAACATATAATGCCTTATCAACTGATGGTTTGGTACTTTGATACTCAAAGGTTTGAAAAAGATCAGACGCTAACTCTTGTCAACTCCCTGTTTGGCGACAGGTCTCAGAGTGTATGTACCATGTGCACGCACAACCTTGCAATGTATAATATAGCTTGTGCATCCATAGAGATTGGTGGTAACTCCCCCACACATTCTCTCCAAACCCTCTCACACTCCTAGATGTGGAAAGAGGTGGGTTCCTTACCATGATAGTCTTTGATAGTGGTGGTCGCCATTTCTTCTAGAGAACTGAACAAAGAGGACAATTATTACCTCACACCATTCCAAGAGGTTCTCGTTGCATGTCACCTACCACCTTGTTGTTGTGCCAAGCAATACATAACTCAACATCCCACGCTGCTCATCCTGCTTCTTCCACTGAGCTTCCATCTCCTTCAAAAAGATCTCAGGGTGGGCATCTCCAGAAGACTTAGCTATTTTCCTTCCACCCAGGCGTTAGACTGTATGTGCCTTTGTCACCTTGGTCACAAATCCTCTCAAATGTCATCCGACCAATTCATAAGTCCCATGCACCTAATAAATCACATGTTATACTAGTGGTATCACTCATGGACTAATCATTATCGAACCAGTATGACTCCTTCTATAGGATGAATTATCTTTGGATGCCTGATGGAGAGCACATATATCCTATCCAGGAATTGTTCTCCTAGGGGTTCAGTAGAGGGTGTGGAATTTCCATCAGTAAGGGGTATAATGATCTGCTCCTCCTCATTCTCAAAGCTTATGAATCCCTTGTTAAACCGGAGATCTACATTGTTCTGATAGCACCAAGGGGCGCCCAAGTAACGCTGGTAAAATTATCTGCCTTAGCAAGCACCAAGACTTCAAAGTCCCTAGCAAACTTAGCCCCCTGAATGGTAATAGCCGCATCCTTCAAGATACCAATGGGCATTGCCTTTGTCTTATTTTCCATATACAACACATTTGAAGATGGTTGTAATGCAGGCCTTCCCATCTGATGCCATGCATCCAAAGTGAGAACATTGACCTCTACGCCTGTGTCAATGAGGATATTACTCAGCAGCCATCCATCCACTACTACATTCAATGTGATCTCCTTATCATAATCAAGGTTGTGAGGGGGAAGGTTTGCATGTAAAACATATAGGAATAATATGAATAAGACTTCCCCTTTTATAATTGTTTTGTATGGTTATGCGGTTGTAACAGCTAACTAATTTTATAACCGTCTTTACATAATAAATACCCGGACACACAACCCGTTTGAATAGTGTGTATTCCGGTTTTCTCTTCAATCATTCTTTACACATTTATTCAGTTTATTCTCTGTCTCCACAAATTCTAACAGTGGTATACGAGCGTGGGGCAAGCAAAGAGAGGGAGTAAGAAATATATTTTCGTGAGTCCCATTAGGGCACGCCGTTAGCGCATGAAAAATCACGTTGTACAGTCACAAATAAGAAGAATACACTTGCATTTTTCTAAAAAAAAAGTCACAAAAATGCAGTTGTGAATGAAACATTTTTCAAGAAATTAACAGTATTTTTTGAGCACAAAAATACTATCGCGAATGGCATGTTTTTCAAGAAAATAACAGCATTTTCAAGCACAAACAGTCAGATTTTAATAGCCATGAAAAATCGTGATTTTAGATATTTTACAGTCGCGATTTTCACTAATATGGTGCATTATTACAGTCTCGAATTGCTAGGGCACAAATATTTTTCACAGACATAAGGCAGGAAAGACACAGAAGCAAACAGACTACCTACGCTAGGGCACGGAACTATGTAACTGGTATTTTATTTTATTTTATTTATTCATTGCCAAAATACGCAGTTGTATTTATTCTATTTTATTAAAATGGAAATGCCCATAGAAAAATATTCTGGTCTAAATTTTCATACATGAAGTGAAAATACAAATGCAACTTATGAATAAAAATTTGTGGGGCATTGTAAACGGGAAAGAGACAACGCCTACCGATGCATCAAAATTGTTAGAATGGCAAAGTAGAGATGATAAAGTGAAAGCTATTATTGGCCTTGCTCTCTCTGACTCTGAACTTCATCATGTAGACCTAGACAAATCATCGAAGGAAATTTGGGATACTCTAAATAAATTATTTGGAGCAAAAGCAATCAATGCCAAATTTTCCCTGAAACTTCAGTTATATAGGTTCATAAATGGATGATGGAGTCTCTATGTCAAGCCACATTAATAATCTAATGTCTTTGATCAGACAACTAGCACAAGTGAAAGCTGCAATTGAGGACGAAGATGCCAAAGCTATCCTATTAAATAGTCTGTCTTCAAAATATAGGCAATGTAGTTTGTACCCTTAGTCAAATTCAATCTCAATCTTTGGATGATATGATAGCAGTCTCTTCTAGTTGAGGAAAAACAAACTACAGAGGATTTAGAAGGTAACCATTCCCAGCAAGAAAGTGCATTCTATTCTAGAACAAGAAAATATCATAGAAGATCAGATAAATCAGAGATTAAATGTCATTATTGTAAGAAAAGAGGTCACACAACATGGGATTGTCGTGTTCGAGCCATTGATGTGCTCAAGGGTAAATTCATATCAAATATAGCCAATATAGCCATGGTTGAAGACCCACCAGATGAAGAAGGTAGTGAGGACAGTAACAAATACGCACTATAAAATGCTCTAAACTTTGAAGGAAAGAAAGGATACAGGGTAGATGAAGCTCAGTATGGATGGTTGCTCAGATATTTTGGGAGACTATGAATCTTGGGAATTATACCCTCACGAGGGTCATGAGACAACTTGATGGAGCTTGTGGATGGCTCAGTATGGATGGTTGTCCAATAATTCAGGAGATTTGTGATTCGCGAGTTCGGGGAGGTGGAATCTGGGAACTCGAGAATTCAGCTCGAGAGCTACACCTTTATGAAGGTCATGAAGTGACTTGATGGAGCCCTATCCTATCATAGCATTGCTTTCAAAGTGAAAGTTTTTGAAGATAGTGAAAATGTAGTTCTATTTTGTTAGATTGTTTGTTTTTGAGTTATGTAGGGTAAGTCTTAAGAGGGGGTGTAGGAATAAATGAATAAGACTTCCCCTTTTATAATTTTTTTGTATGGTTATGCGGTTGTAACCGCTAACTAATTTTGTAACCGTCTTTGCATAATAAATACCCAGACACAGAACCCATTTGAACAGTGTGTATTCTGGTTTTCTCTTCAATCATTCTTTACACATTTATTCAGTTTATTCTCTTTCTCTGCAAATTATAACAAAACCTACCTCTCGCTCTCCTTTCCGGAGCATGGTACCTTCTCTCTCAACCATGCTCCTAGCAAGGGAATAACATTCTCTTGCCTTAGCATTTTTCACACCTCCTTGAATTCATCTAGGTCATCCTTTGGCACCTCGACAGTCCTTCTTTGCTCCTCTTTTCTGGACTGTTCTTTAGACACTGGATTTCCCCCTGTAAACTCCGAATGACATCCATGGTTTCTTGGTAGACCTCTTTTTGATGAGCAGGGTATGGGTACTTTCCATGCACCACTTATTCTCTTGAAACTAGGGTCCTCTGCATTAGAATCTCCTTCGCATGCACAACCTCTGCTCTTGTTGTCACCATAACAGGTTCCATGCCTGCATCACGCATCACCCATGGCATCCACTGTGTATCAGCTTTCTTAATACTTACCATGGTAGCGCCCTTTTCCTTCCGGTGCTACTGACTCATGTGCTCATACAACTCAGGGCACTCCTCATACTTATGTATCTTTCCACACCATGAGCATTGCAATAGCTCTAGGCACTCATGCTTGTAGTCGTCCGTAGATCCACAATTGAAACAGGTTCCGTGCGGGAACTCACTTTCTTCCTCCTTTTCGGTTACCACGACCATGGAACCCCGCGTGAAATCCTCTTCCACGCGTGCCTCCATCTCCACGCTCCTCATAATGGCACTCATCATTCTTGTAAATGCTAGTAAGGCTAGTCTGGCGCAAACCAAGATCAATAGCCTCATGAATCTGATCAATCAACCTATAGTCCTTGGTGTCATGAGATGTGTATGTGTAGATCTTACAGTAAGAAGATACATTTGGAGAACAAGCAGATTTACACAAAAAAATAATAGATATCTTCTTCATATCACATGCTAATACAATGGCTATTATATAGCCAGGAATGTTGTTGAACAACTTCCTATTAAATAGGAAGTATACAAAACAATAACCTACCCGTACTAATATATTGTTATACATTTGTTATAACAATATATCAACAAACATACTTATAATATAATAATTACTTCATGTAATTATTATTTACTAATGGAGCACTAATTAAATATTTCCTAACATTCCCCCCCTTAGTGCGAACATGGGGAAAACCTGCCTTATACTTGCACCTGCTCATGATCTGGTGATTTTCACAGGATGATCACAAACCTCAGGGATGGTTTTGCAAATGGTTGACCACAAACCGAGAATGGTGGTTTTGCAATTGGTTTACCACAAACCACAAAGTGATGGTTTTGCAAATGGATTACCAACAACCAAGAATGGTGGTTTTGCTATTGGTTTACCACAAACCACAAATGAAGGTTTTCAAGTGGTTTACCTACAACCACATCATGATGTGCCAAGTACTATCATTGGCCCTCATCACATTTCACTGTAGGGAATAACATAGGAAATTCTGCTGACATCTGCTGCTCATACATACATAGAAAAAGTTGACATACTGGAAATGGAACATTGGAATGATGTTCCCCCCCTCAATGTGAAATTTCCACTTATTGAAAACAAGATCACTGCAAACTGAAGCAAACACACAACTGAAAACAAATGCCACCAAATCATCTGTGCGGCCCCGTCGTTGGCGACTGACGAGAGGTCACTAAATGACCTCCAACCTCCATTTGCCTCCTACCTCCTGTTTCATGCTCAGAACAAGAAGTCTTCAGAACCACTGTCTTCATTTACTTGTTCTTCCTCATTCTCTGATCTTTCTTCATTAATAAAGTTGGCCTCAATTCCTTTGAGTTTTCCACTAAGTATATCTTGAGCTTGAGCTCTACAAAATGAAGCTGTATGCCCCTTTTTCTTATAGTAGAAACATTCTCTTTCCTCTTTATATTTAGAAAAATTTTTGTACTTCCTTTTTACATACATTGCTGTTTCTTCTTCTACATCTTCTTTGGTCTGTTTTTCCTCAGCTAGGAGAGCTGATATCATATCTTCCAATGAGTTAGAAGGTATCTGACCAAGAGTGAAAACAACATTACTGTATTTAGGTGGTAAACTATTAAGCAGAATAGCTTTTGCATCCTCATCGTCTACTGGAGCTTTTACTTCTGCAAGTTGTCTCAGAAGAGATCGTAAATTGTTGATGTGACTAGACATTGTATCTCCATCACTCATTTTGAGCTTGAACAACTGAAGTTTTAGAGAAAACTTTGCATTGACTGCTTTTGAACCAAATAATTTTCTCAAATTATCCCAGATGTCCTTCGAGTTTTTATTTAGATCAACATAATGTAATTCAGAGTCCGAAAGGGCAAGGCCAATAATGGCTTTGGCTTTATCATCCCGTATTTCCCATTCTGCCAATCTGGTCGGATCTAAAGGTGCTGGATCTTTTCCATCTACTATCCTCCAAAGATTTTTGTTCATCAACTGCATCTAGATCTTGACTTTCCATGTGTGAAAATTGAGACCATTGAATTTTTCTAGTGGAATGTCCATTATATCTCAGAGCGTCGGTTTCAACCGAAAATGCACTCTTAGGGGAGTCGGCTTCAACCGATATTGCTCCCAATTTACACTATATTTAAAAAGTAATAAAAACAAATTACTTTTTAAATTTTACATGGATATTTACTAAATACTTAAACTCAGAAAGTAATATTTAATTACTTTCTATATTTAAATATTTTGATACACTACGAGATTTAATCCCTTGACTAATAAATTACAAATAAACTTATTATAAGATTTGTGGCTTTTGTAATTCAAAAGAAACCACACCTTTTTATTAGAATCCCATGCACATTTGCAAGCTTGAGCTGGAAGGATAAGCAAGCATTCACATTCATGATCTAACCATGCTTCCGAGTGGGCAACTTGCATGTGTAAATCATATTGTTGATAGATGTTCACATGTCAAAGTGGAGATCAGAATTTGAATGTGGAAAGATCTTTTGTTTGATAGCTGTGCAGATATTGAGATTCAAGTTGACAACGATTGATTTGCATGAGCAGAAAATTTGGAAAGAAAGGCAGGACTCGAATAGGCGTAGCCAATATCAATCAGATCATTCATGCAACACAAAATCTGTGGACAGGTGTCAAATGCTACATATGACCACATGAAAACTTATAAACCAATGCAATGTATTCTACAAAATATTTTCTTTATGGAACTCCCACGCTGTAGCAGCCAACAGCTTAGATCTGCGCGGCAAGGAGTAGAATTTGTCTCAGAACTTTATATTTGTCACCATCTAACAAGGAAGATTCTGATATGGGTCATAACAAGTGTTGATTTCATGCTTCAAGTAGATTGAGATCCAAAAAACACGTGGGCCTGCAAATTCTCGCTGTCATCTTCAATCACCTTCAAATTCTCACTAGCATCGCCGTTACAAACCTCTATATCTTCATGCAGCTCTAAATGGATGTAAGATTATGCAAGTTTTGAATGTTGACTCCGAGCCCTTGGTAAATGCAGGATCAATATAACTACAACACATAGAACTTGATTGTTTTGTCCAGGTTGAAAAGCTTGATAACCGATGTGAATAAAGTTATGCTCTCTATTGAAATTATACCTTAACTGAATCTCAGCAACGAAACAATTTTTAAAATATGCCAGTCGAGATATTTGGATAGATGGCGGTTTGAGAGAAACTGTTCAATTCACAAAATCCTATGCTGATACAAGTGTAAACAAAGCTGAGTAATTTCAACACAGACTTCTAATTCTTTGTCTGTAAACACAACAGACCAGGCTTGCCAGAAAACACAAAGCTTATACGTGACCTCCCAATACTATATCCTCTACACTAAAGATAACCTCGCCAAAAAATACTGCACTACGTTTTCTGCATCGTTACTTCAATTCTATGTAGAATTATATACTTTGCACAATCATAACTTTCTAGCACATTAACAGGGAAATGCAGAATTCTAAATGCCCCTGATATAACAATCAAGGTATATTGAACATGATTTCGCTCTGATACCAAATCTGGAGAACAAGCAGATTTACACAGCAAAATAATAGATATCTTCTTCATATCACATGCTAATAAAATGGCTATTATATAGCCAGGAATGTTGTTGAACAAC
This sequence comes from Taxus chinensis, assembly GCA_019776745.2. NCBI lineage: Eukaryota > Viridiplantae > Streptophyta > Pinopsida > Cupressales > Taxaceae > Taxus > Taxus chinensis. The sequence continues at coordinate 810,355,229 of CM034151.1, forward strand.
TTCCTATTAAATAGGAAGTATACAAAACAATAACCTACCTGTACTAATATATTGTTATACATTTGTTATAACAATATATCAACAAACATACTTATAATATAATAATTACTTCATGTAATTATTATTTACTAATGGAGCACTAATTAAATATTTCCTAACAATACATTCTTGCGGATCGCGTGTTGTAGTAGAGGGCACCTATTGGCATCATGGTCTGCATGACAAATTTTTCAATCCACTGTTACGGCATGTACCGCCTTCCGAGTGCATATCCCACCATTATCTTTTGTATGCCCCTCCACATCAGAATCTGTACACCACATTCCACTACAAGTCTCTGGAGCCAAGCTTGCAGATAACTTCTCTAGCTGCTTAGCCATGGCAATGATCTAAGCCTCCAAGAATGGGCTAACACTAGTGTCAACACTTCCAACAGCTTCAGCGCACAGAGCAGCTTCCAACGCCTTGCGTGGGTATGTGAAACTTTTATGAGACAAGGCCCTTCTAAAGGGTGTGATTAACCCTCCAAAAAACCATTGAGCATGCTATAAAGGGTGAATATCATATGATAACTTAGACAAGAGAGTCTTAAAGTGTGCATCATACTCCCGCACACTCTCTTCCATTTCCTGTTGGATTTTCTTGAGAGTGATGATGCTCTTCTGCTCAAACTCAAGTATTTGGAATTCTAACAGGAAAGCATTTTTCAATGCGGTATAATCCACAACTATCTGATGGGGGTCATGCTTTCTATACCAGCTATGCGCATGCCCTTACAACATCATTGCAAATTGACTAGCCTTTTGTTATGGGGTTGTGATCCCCTTCGCACACCATAGCATCTCACACTTATGCACATGCTCTGTAGCATACTCTATACCTCTGTAATTCGGAAAGTGTAAAGACATCTCAAAGAAGACTTGAGGGGGAGGTTGGGGCCCTTGTCCTCCTGATCCAGTTCCTTGATTCCCTCCAGTGTTTCCTCCTCCACCGGACCCGCTAGTTCCATCAGGTCCTGTGCCTCCAGTCTCACCAGTTCCACCTCCTGATCCTCCCATGACCATCAAGGGGCCTGAAGCAGCTGCACCTAGTGTTCCCAATGTCCCACTGAACTACGTGTCAATGGTCTGTGAGATTGTACCACTGCCAGATTTGTGTCACGCGCCCACTCCCTGATGCGTTACCAAAGCCTTGTGTATTTGTCCCTTCTCTAAAAATGCCTCCAAACAATGGAATAAAATTTACATCCATATAAGAAGGAAACAAAATATTGTATCCCCTAGGTGTGGATCGATTACTTCCACCGATGCCAACGGGGTTAACAATACTTCTCCCTTGATTTGGAAAGCTAATCATCAAGGTTTGGTCGCTAGGTGGGTTCAGATGCGCACCAACAACTCTTCTTTCTCCATGCAACGAACTCTCATCAGAAGCAGAGGGGTTCTCTCTCCCGCACTTGCCAAGATGGGGTAACACAAACTGCTCAGGTTCCACTTCCTCTGCGTGAACCTCAATTCCTTCCTACAACATATTCCTCCATAAATCCATCACACTTGAAACTTCACATTGTCTAGCAATCTCCCTCTCATGCGCTTCACTATACTTGAGTTGTCTCTCCTCCCTTTCTTTCTCAGTCGTAATGTCTGTCATCTTCCTTCACCCTAGCTTCCTTTCCTAGTGCTCAGAAAGGTCTAGGCATCCATTAGAAATTCCTCTAAACTCATGCTCATGATCAAGATCTTTAATGCCAAAGGAATAACATGTAGAAATGATCCTCTGGGATCCCTTAGGAATTCAAACTCAGCAACTTCCAGACAAGAATACATGGAAATAGCGTATTCTAGAGTGTAGCTAGCCAACATTCCTTTCCACCAATGATCGACAAAACGAGTCCACGTCAGATCATCATATTGTAACCTCTGGTATTCTTCTTGGGTCCACACATGCGATCTATAATACCATCTTGACCTAGGCGCGTATGCTGATAGCCATTCATACAACTCTATTGGGAAATAACAGAAAAAAATCTCATATAAATCATGATAAAGGTTGTCTTCCACCCATCTACGTGCATCAAATTGAGGTCCAGTACTGAATCTATTAGAAAACTCATCATCCGTGCTCTTGAACCAAGTTTCAACACCTTCCAGAGTTAAATGCTCTGTCATCACTCATTGCACAAATCATGATGTATGTCATGTCCCACTACAACTTCGAAAAGATGTCCCGACAACAGAACCAAGATGTAGTCATTTTTACACCCACTAAAGAACAAGGAAACCCCATGTGTGCTGGCCTATCACCCAGTGGGCGCTGGGCACTCACTCGAGGCACGCGTGGGTGCCGAATCTCTCCTTTATGTGAATTTAGTGGGAAACATCATCTATGATCCGAATTTAAGAGATTTGAAAGGAAATTAAGACATACAAGCACCATAGAGCTCAGAACAGATTCTAGATCCTTGCGGTCATTCCAAACAGAAAAGCGCTTAACATATTATAGAACTTACATCAAAACAGAGAGGAAGTTATACAAGTATTTATACATAGTTCATGAGCATAAATGAAAAAGAACCATAAAGAAAGATACATGTATCAAAACCATTAATGTCCATACTCAATATAGCTGGTAACCTCATTACACTCATTAATCCCATTACGGAATGTCACAGAATGGCAGACCGCAATCATGCATCATAACTGGATTCATATAGCTAGGATCCCAAAAAGAAAGAAAATTTATGCCCCTAGGCCCTTGATACATTTCCTTCCCATGTTCTATCTAAGCTAACATAGTTCTTTGCAGTATTTTTGCAGAGCTCCGCTCTTCTATTCATTATATATTTTCCTTCTGCAGTCGCTTGTATATATAGGCATCTAAAGTGCCAACTCATTCTTCTGCAACCTTAGATCTGTTGCCAAGTGTCTGAATATGGTCCTCCATGGGCGCATGCTCCTCTAGGCCTGAGCTCACCACTCCTTGCCATGATGTCCTTACAGAAGATTCTATTGCAGAGCATATTCCTTCCAGGCCACCCTGTCGCCAGGTTGGATCCTTATCCACTCGGGTCACATTTTTCTTGCGTCCTTCCCGATAGGTCAAAAATGGCTGTCCTGGATCTTTGCTTTGCGGGCGCGCATCTTGGGTTCTACTAAAACCCTCATTGAACCCTTCCCTACGTGCCTTATCTTGCATGCTTTCTTCAACCTTGCACGCCTATGCACCCTTTCGGACTTAGTTGATATTTCAAGGGCCCAACACCTACCATAATATATCATAGACCTATAAATTGTTAAAAATCATAGAATTGAGCTTTCAAATTGATCCAAAGGTGGAGTTTTTTCTGATTCACATGTGGAAACTTTCCATCCATCAAATTCCCATGATCTTTTGGATATGCATGCTTTATCCCTCGTGGATTACCATTAATTCTTTCTCCTTGGTCACCTTTATAGATACCCCAAAATTACACACTTGTTCCCTATGTTATCCCAGTACATCTTGTTATTCACCCATTCAAGATTAATTAATTAAATTTATTAATCATGTGCATTGTACCCCTTTGGATTAATTAAATTAATCCCTAGTACCCCTTTTGTTAACTTAATTATCATTTATTAATTATTTAGTGTGCACATCCTAGTCAATTTCCACTCAGATTCTTAGTCAACAACCACTTAGACTGCACAAGGACTCCACTTCACCAGTCCAAACAACTACACTTTCAAAATCCTAGAAAGGTGGGGTTAATTGAATTGCACTTACTACTAAAAAGAAATCCATTACTACCCCTAAATGTGTCAGAATTACTGCAACATCCTTAAATGCTATTTTTAGCATGTGCATTCAACCGCGTTTAACCACCTTCAAACTAATTCTACCTCTATAAAATGCAGCCCTAATCTCTTGCAAATCCTCTTGGATTTACCATACAAAAACTCTGTTAAATTTGCTCCAACTTCTGATAATTTGGAAGCAATAATCGAAGCCAAAATAACTGTGTTCGTAGCAATTGCATCCAAGTTTTGAGGTGATTCAAGAGCACCCACAATTCTACAAGGTTACACAACTCCTAAGCTCTCACAACCTACTCAAGGTTCACTTTGGAAGGCTACAAGAGGTTTACAAGTTTGTTTATGCATCTTCCATTTTAGGTAGTTTTTCACATTTTACATTTTGGCACACCCGGTGGGACCACACCCATCTCCTTTCATTTTTGGTGTCATTTGTTATTCATGTGTTTCAGAGTGTAACTTCTATAAATTGTCTAATTATTTTATGATTTTTGTGTAATTTTTACAAGTTATTTGCAAGTGTTCTTGACAAAGCAGGCATTAGTTGTAAACTTGAAGAAAAAAAAAACTTTGTTCTCTTTGTTGTATTGTTTAAGAGTTTAACATTGTTTGTAAGATATATTGTTGTTTTTTTGTAGGTGATTTTTTTGCAAGTGTTTTGAATATTCTTCTATTTTTATAGTTTCTTTTGGTTTATACCAAGAATTACAAAAAAATAACATTTCTACTCCCTGGTCTTTGATGTTTGATTTGTTTTCTGAAAAAACTATTTTTTTCTCTTTAATTTTTTTATTCATAATTTTTTGTTGTTTTTTCTAATCCTATAAAAACCTGCACACAAAAAATAAAAATAGAAAAGATTAGATTTAATAAGTTAGAAAACAAAATTAAAAAAAAAAAAGAAAAGAAAAGAAATATTGTTAACCCTAACTCCCCTACCTCTCCCTATAGCTCGATGAGCTACCTCGCCGAGCTGGCCACCCCCATTTCTTAACTCCCCAACTTGAGTTATCTGCCCCACACCTAAGCCACCCCACGAGCACCCTACACCACTTTTTAGATTTCTTGCACATATTTAATCGTTTTGCAATGTAGACTAACACTTTATAACATGTTTTGCATGTGTTTCCTTTGTTATTTTTTGTTTTTTGTAAGACTAATCACTATGTGTTCACACATATGCTCTTCCCTTGTGTTTTTTTAAGTGATCTTGGGAATCAGAAATGTGATCTTTTCTCATTTTTAATTTTTAGGGTTTTTGTTTTTAATCAAAGCTTATTTTACATGTATGATCTTTCCTTTTCCTTTCTTAAAGCGAAATTGGAAATGAAAAACATGAACTTTCTTCTATTGTCTTGGCCTCTACCTAGGACAACAAGTCCCTCCTCTTTATGGGAGAGGCTCCCTTATTGAAAGCAAACAAAAAATCTTGCATACAAATGTGCAACTTTCAAAGTGAGGATTCATGATACTTTGAAGCGTTTTATGCCCAAAAGATTATCAATACGGAAGAATAGAATAACTAAGAAGATAAGAGAGGAAGAACATAACAATACTTTCAGGAAATATAGATAGCAGAGTATAACCTTATATGTATTGCGTAAGGGAGATGCATAATAGAATCATTTACCTTCATAACAGATATAATTCCATGGACACAAAGTTCCATAAATCACGTAAACAAGAACACAAAGTTTCTTATCATAAAAGATAGATGATTTGCAAGCCTCAGATGATGAAATTTTTGTATCGATTACTTTCAAATCTATTACATCTATAGAGTACCAGGATCCAACCTGTGAGAGCTGACCATAACAATGGTGTCGAGATCCCATCATATAGCTTGTAAGAAATGGTTACAACTTCCTTTAATCATTCACGTCCTTTCAGATTCTTGGTTTGTGGAGGAGTGTTAATGGTGGTAGAAAAATATGCTCTACACCACAACCATTAAAACTGTGTTTGTAACTTCAAAAATGAGCTGTCCACGTGGAAGAGATTTGCTGATGCGGGCCTGGGGGAAAATTTTGCATATGATTTTTTATAGAGATTGTGCATTTTAGAAAATTTGGTCTACCCATCCGCTTTTGATACGGGCTCGACACGTGGCTTTACCTGGTTGGCAATGGATTCACGGCTCACTTTTACAATTTTACCTCTTTTCAATAAAAAGCTCAAAAACTCAAAGTTCTCTACCGACCCTCTTCCCTACTTTGAATTTTCAACGCGGGCTTAAGATCCTAGCAGAGTCGTGGCTCACTTTATAACTTCATACTTTATTTTTGGAAATAAAACCAAAATTCCCAAAATAATCTGACGGCTTGCCTTCGTGCTTTGACTTTCGATGCAGGTTCAACATTTGACTTTTTCCCTGTCCCCGACAGAGCCATGACTCAATTTACAAATTTTACTCCCTTTTGGGGAACAAAACCAAAATTTCCAAAGTTATCCAACGATCCGCCTTCCCTCTTTGAATTTTTAATGCATGACTTAACACGTGGCCTTACCTGGGCATGAGTAGGGGCGCGACTCACTTTATAACTTTACGCCCTTTTGGAAACAAAGGTAAAATTCCTAAAGTGTCCTGATGATCTGCCTCTCCATTTTTGAATTTTTAAATGGCCATGTGTCCTTTTGCGGGCCTTAGGAATTCTTTTATACTTTAAGCCTTTTTGCCATAGTACCTCAAAACACGAAAAGGGCCCGCCTTTCCGCCACCACTTGATTCAGCCAATCAAGATCCTTCAAGCTGTGGGGCCAATTTGATACTTTTATAAAAATAAAAAAAGTGACAAGTTTGAAAAAAGGAACCGCCACGCTGCATCTAATCAGATTTGTCCACATATCTGCAGAACCTGGGAAAAAAATTGAAGGGAAGATACACCCATGGGAAAAGATAAAACGAAGGGGAAACCCCATCGTTCATGCCTAGATTTCAAAAAATTTTCAGTAGAAATGGAATTGTAAAAAATACCAGGATCAACACGATTCACGTCCATAGAAAAGATTAGCAATTTCATTCGAATTAAGGCAACAATAAAATTTTCACACATCCAGAAAGGAAAATGGAAAATACTTCAAACCATGCGGACTGAGGAATTTTTCAAATGAAAAGGGTGAGATTAAAACCAATCACCCACGAATTCAAAGCACGAATTTCTCCAAGGCACCAACTCAAAATTCACAAAACTTGACTTTAAAAAGAGGGGGATTTTGAGGGCAACAACAGCTGGCTCTTTTTGGGGATGACTTGGCTTGGAAAAAAGAAACAAGGCAAGATCAAGAACTGTAGAAAAAAACTAGGAAAGAAGACCAATGCCTTTTCCATTGGGCAAATAGAGTCAAAGGAAAAATAAATATAGAAGACAACACACACACAACAAGAAATGGAACAAACCAAAAAGGAAAGACCAAAAACAAAACACAAAGGAATGACCAAAACCAAAAAACTGTACACAATATACAGAAGGACTGTCTAATCACCTAGGAATTGAACAACTTCAAATATTTCCCACTTTATGGAAGTGTGAGAGAATATCCTTCCATGTAATCCAAGTAGAAAGAATTTTCTCTAGAAAAGTGTCTGATTTTGAAAGGACCAAGCCAAAGATAATCAAACTTACCATGGCTTCCTCAAGGTTCATGTCTTTTGTCCCATAGCATAACAATGTCTCCTACTTGAAAATATTTGGGTCTAGCTTTCTTATCAAACAAAGCTTTCACCTTCAATTGATGAGATTAGATTCCATCAAAAACTTACATCCTGTCTTCATCCAGCTTCTGGAGATACATGATCCTCTTGTCTAAGGAATTGATAAGGCTTGCATCCTCAATAGCCTTCATTAAGTACAAGGCTGGTAATTCCATTATTACTGGTAGCTGAGCTTTAACACCGTACACCACCTGGAATGAGAACATCCCAATTGCTATTTTGGGTGTAATTCTATCATCCCAGAGAGCATCATAGAGCTTCTTATGCCAATTTCTTTAAGAGTCATTGACAAGCTTCTGAACAATGGTTACCAATTTTTTATTTGTTGATTTTGCTTATCCATTCCCTTGGGGATAATAGTCTAAAGAATGAGCAAGGGAGATTCCATAACCATAGTAGAAATCCATCATCTCAGAAGAAGAAAAATTAGAAGCATTATCAGTTACAATCTTGTTTGGCACCCCAAACCTTATCAGGATGTTCTCCTTGATGAAATTACACACCACCTTAGAAGTAGTTCTCTTGACTGGAATAGCCTCTACCCACTTTGTGATGTAATATGTAGCAATTAGCATGTGAGTATGCATAGCATTGGAAGGTGGGTTAAGATTTCCAATAAAATCAAATCCCCAATGTTGAAAAGGCTCATCAATTACTACTGGTTTGAGTGGTAAAGAAGCCAACTTAGGTCTACCAACAAAAGTCTGACAGACTTCACACTCACCTACCCATTTTGATGCATCTCTGAAAAATGTAGGACAATAGTACCTTGCACGAAGGATTTTATGGGAAGTGACAGTAGAAGAGAAATTCCCTCCACAAGCTTGATCATGAAAATCTAAAAAAAACTTCTTCTTTTGCTCTTTGTCCACACACTTCAGGAATCTTCCATCTTTTCCTCTCTTGAATAAAGCATTTTCCCACAATACATATTGTGCAGACCTTATCTTGATAGCTCTCTTTTCCTTGGAACTCAAGTGGGATGGACACTCTCCATAAGTAATAAAATGTGCAATATCAACATACCACTCATCTGTTGAATTGAGGAAGAGAACAATAGGACCATCAACTGCTTCTTTGGACAATTATTCATCAGCTCCTTCAGCAATAAGCTCACATAACCCTTTACCCCAGAATAGCTTAGTTGGCTTGATATCAATGTCATATTATTGGAATTTAGCTACCCAATTTACCCTCTTAGTTCCAAAATCCTGTTGTGTAAGAATAAACTCGATGGTTGTATCAGGTACAAGCAAAATAAAGTGGGAATTAAGAATAAAAAAGTGAGACTGCTTAACATATTTGACCACTGCAAAAACCTATTTCTCCATAGAAGCATACTTGAATTCATAAGATTTTAAGACATAGCTCATGAAGGCAATTAGAAGTTCATGATCCTCAGAATGTTTTTGAGTTAGCACAACAACCAAGGTACTCTCTGTAGCATAGCAATAGATGATAAAATACTTGTTGAAATCAGGACATGCTAAGATGGGAGTTCTAACAATGGCTTTCTTGATACCTTCAAATGCTTCTTTTCCTTCAGAATTCCAACCAAAGTTTTGTTTTCCTTTCATCATTTTAGAAATTCTCATAGTCAGTTCTGCAAAATATGGAATGAATCTCCTCAAGAAATTTATCTTGCCAAAGAAAGAGTGAACACCCTTTTTGCTTATGGGAAGATGAATCTGCTGGATTGCTTGAACTCTTTCTAGATCAATCTTGATTCCTTCTTTGGAGAAAATATGCCCTAGCAACTTAATTTCAGTAATAAAGAAGGTAGAATTCTCAGGATTGAGAGAAACTCCATGTTCTCTACATTTTTGAAGGCTTGTTTCAAGATGCTGAAAATGGTCTGCCTTTGTTTTGGAGAAAATAGTCAAATCATCGAGGTATAAAACAATACAATTTCCCTTTAGACTACCAAAAGATAAATCCATTACCCTCTAAAAAGTGGCCCCAACATTGATGAGGCCAAATGACATCCTCTTATAGGAAAAGGTTCCCAAAGGAGTAGTAAAAGCACTCTTGTGCTGATATGGAGTACTTACTTCTACCTAATTGTATCCAGAGAATCGATCTAGCATAGACAACATTTCAGATCCTAAGACAACTTACAAAACTTAATCCATCATGGGGAGAGGATAGTTGTCTTTTAGAGAGGCCTGATTCAAATTCCTAAAATCTACACAGATGCGAATCTCACCATTCTTCTTTCTGATAGGCACAATATTAGCAATCCATGTTGAATGATGTATAGGAAAAATGATCTTTTCCTTCAGTAAATTCTGGATCTCCTAAAAAATGGTTTCAGTAACCTTGGGATTTTATTTCCTCTGCTTCTTCTTGAAAGGTTTGATCCCAGGTCTTAGAGGGATATAGTGTTTCATCTCCTTTGGTTGAAAAGCCTTGAGATCATCATATGAATAGGAAAGAACATCAACATAATTTTTCAATAGGTCTGTTGCTTTCCTCCTTTCTTCCTGAGTGTAGCATTTTCCAATATTCACCATCTTGGGTTCATTAGGACTTCTGATATTCACCTTTTTCAGTTTCAGTAGATTTTTGAGCCCCTTGAGAAGCCATAGATCTGATATACCTATCATGCTTGTAAAAAAGATCCTCTAGACTCACCAGCCCTTTAGGAATCTTCTTACCCTTCAACCTGATGTAGCCATCTTGACCAATTTCTTCCTTGATATCATCTTCATGAGAGGGAACATACTCTCTAGGCAGAGTTTCACTTCCTTCAAAATATAGCTGATTGAAGTTATCTCTAAGCTCCAAGAAAGAGAGAAAGTGTTGATCATCATTGAAAACCTATCAGTTGCTTGCATTATCTAGTACACTAGGCTTATGAATCATTTCAATGGTAAATTTCTCCTGAGAGAAATCTAGGTGAGGAATCAACAAATATCCTGAGACAACTAGAGAATCAGATCTAGTATTCTTTTCTCTGGGCACAACTTCAATGGAGAAAGCATAAAGAAACTCAATGGAATCCCAGACAAGATTTCTATAATGTTTCAATCTCCTATTCTTGACTTGGAAAAGATCCCTTACCTATTTCACAATCAACTCTACATCAGCACGAGCAAGAAGATTATTTACTCCCATTTCTTTTTCCATATTCAACCTAAGGATGAGAGCCTCATATTCAGCTGTATTATTTGTATTTTCAAAATAAAGCTTAAATGAAAAAGGATGAATATTCCCTTCCAGAGAGACCAACACCACACTAGCTCTAGAACTAGCTGAAGAACAACTTCCATCAAACTCCAGAGTCCAAATGCCATTGGGATCATGAATCACTCCCTTGGAAAGACTTACCTCATCTTCTGACATGATCATATAGTTACCATGCCCTATATCTTCATAGAGTATTTGTGTTTTTGGATCATCAGTATTTTACACAATATACTCATTCTGTCTCTCTGGTAGCATCTTCTTTATTTTTCCATTGACCGAGATCAAAGCATGAGACCAATCCATCTAAATTTCACCTCCTACCTCCTTACAGAAATTCCTACTCAGTAACATACCATATGAGGGAGGAATATCAACAACCAAAATAGTGGCTTTAACCCTTTTCTCTGGAAAAGTAGTGAAGGCTACTTGTGCATCTTTAATCCTCCCAACCAAAGGCACTTCTCTACTCTCCATGGAATAGCAGGAAACAAAGGTACATGTTAGAGTCAGGTCTAAAGCATGAGCTACCTTTGCAGACATTACATTTTTTGATGCTCCTAAGTCTATAACACAATTACTGAGTTTATGTCCAACTATAAGGAGAGTCACATAGAATGGTTTAATTTTCTCACTAGGGGAAGTGACTACAACCACAAGACTTGGTTTAGGTGAGGAAGAGGGAGTGGAAAAAATACCTTTAGAAGTATTAGATGAGGCTTAGGATTTGGATTTGAAAATTTTTACCATTTTAGCAAAAGCTTTTGGACGAGTCTAGTAAAATTATGCCTCTGAGATTTGGATTTTGGTCTTTTTGAGGTGATCAATGAAATCAAAAGATCCAGAGGTGGATGGGGCATCATTACTAGGAATAGGAGAAACTTTAGGCTTGTCAGTTTTAGGAATTGAAGGACAAGAAGTTTTGGAAATAGAAGTAGAAGGAGGAGGATTAGCATTACTCACCTTTTGTGTCGAGGTAGTGGGAATAGGAGCTCCTCTCCTTGAAACTACTGGAATAGTTACAAGATAATCTTTGGATTTATTAGTAGGTTGCACCACTTTTTATTTTCTATTTTTTACTCCCGAGTCATAATAACATATGAATCACTATTCATATATGCTACTCTTTCATCATATTCATCTTCATCATCCATACCTTCAATGGTGAGAAAATGAACTCAAGATCCACCAAGCTCCTCTAGTTCTTCATCAATCTCTTCTTCTGGTTCTTCATAGTATTCATTAACCTCTTCATCATCAGGTTCTTGAACTTCACAAGTTTCATTGAATGGAACCTTGATGGGTGGGCCTTCAATAGCCAATCTAGCTTGAGAAGGAGGTAACCAGTTCCTAGGCTGAAAATTCTTCCTTGGAATATATTGGTAAGGAGAATGCTAAGCCAATTGATTTTTTATCGCAATGAGATCATTTGCCAACTTCTGCACTAACTTACCTAAATTGGCTCCAAGGGAGGAAGAGGAATATGTATTAGATGTGGAAGATTATCTTTTCAATTTTCCAGACATGATTAGATCATTTTCAACACTGATAGCCAATCTCTGATCAACATCCAGAGTTGTAAGGTTAGCTCTCCTTAGTGCATAACTCACTTCAGGTAACTGCGCATTGAGGAAGAATAACTTTTGGATTTGATCTACAGGATGAGTATTCTGTGGAATTTTATGAATTATCTTGTTGAATTTAGACATAAAATTCCTCATGGGTTCATGTGGTTCCTTTTTGATATGCGAAATTTGAGCCAAGAGAGCATGCACATCTTTAGAAAGTTTGAAATGTTGCTCAAATTGAGTTGTCATGGAGGTCCAATCTGTAATTGACCCAACATGAAGATGATAGAACCAATCAACAACATTGTCCTGCAATGTCTCCACGAAGAGCTTGACAGAGACATCTTCATGTTCAACCCCAAGAACCCCACATGCAACAATGAAGGTTGCAATGTGTTCATCTGGGTGCACTTTCCCATCACCTCAGAATTTAGGAAAACTTTTCCTACTACTCCTGGATAACTCATGCAATGGCTGAGGAAGATAAAGAGGCCTAACCCATTTTCCCCAAGGAAAAGGTACTTCCATCATTGGTAATATTGATTGAAGGGGGATTGTAACACCAGCAAACACCAAAGCATGAAGGTTAAGAATGAGTTGTTATTGAGGAATGCTATTCTCATAATTTCTGTCTTTAACAGGAGGTGTGCTCGTAGAACGCGTTCTTCTGTTCCTTCTAGCTAGAAGAAGAGAGATGTTTTGCTACTCTAGAAGTTGAAAATGGGAGTCTTCTACTCCAAGAGCTTTCTTCCCACGTGTATATCGTAGAGTCGCCAGATCAAAAGTGATCTTGAAGTTGTTCTTTTGATAGGGATACGAAATCCACAGCGGAGTCACCAAAAAATATTGGGTTTTAAAATTGTACTTTAATAAACCAAAATCAGTGGACAACAAGTCCCTCCTCTTCATGGGAGAGGTTCCCTTATTGAAAGCAAGCAACAAAGCTTGCATACAAATGTGCAACTTTCAAAGTGAGGATTCTTGATACTTTGAAGCATTTTATGCCCAAAATATTATCAATACGAAAGAATAGAAGAACTAAGGAGATGAGAGAGGAAGAACATAAAAATAATTTTGGGAAATATAGATAACATAGTATAAACTTATACATATTGCACAAGGGAGATGCAAAATGGAATCATTATCTTCATAAAAGATATAATTCCATGGACACAAAGTTCCATAAATCACGTAAACAGGAACGCAAAGTTTCTTATCATAAAATATAGATGATACCCAAGCCTCAGACAAGGAAAAAAGCAATAACAGAGGAAGAAAGGGAAAAACTTATGTATCAATTACTTTTGAATCTATTACATCTACAGATTACCAGGATCCTTCCTGTGAGATCTGACCATAACAATGGCATCGAGAGCCCATCATATAGCTTGCAAGAAATGGTTACAACTTCCTTTAATGATTCACGTCCTTCAGATTCCTGGTTCGTGGAGGAGCATTAATGGTGGTAGAAAAATATGCTCTGCACCACAACCGTTAAAACTGTGTTTGTAACTTCAAAAATGAGCCGTCCACATGGAAGAGAATTGCTGAAGTGGGCCTGGGGGAAAATTTTGCATTTTATGATTTTTTTATAGAGATTGTGCATTTAAGAAATTTTGGTCCACCCATCCGCTTTTGATACGGGCCTGACACATGGCTTTACCTGGGTGGCAACGGAGTCATGGCTCACTTTTTTTTAATTTTACCTCTTTTCAATGAAAAGCTCAAAAAATCAAAGTTCTCTGCTGACCCACTTCCCTGCTTTGACTTTTCAACGCAGGCTCAATACCCCAGCGGAGTCGCGGCTCACTTTATAACTTCATACTTTCTTTTTGGAAATAACACCAAAATTCCCAAAATGCTCTGACGGTCCACCTTTGTTTAAATAAAGCTTTGAATTTCGATGTAGGCTCAACATTTGACTTTTTCCCTGTCCTTGGCGGAGCCACAACTCAATTTACAACTTTTACTCCCTTTTAGGGAACAGAGCAAAAATTTCCAAAGTGCTCCGACGATTCGCCTTCCCGCTTTGACTTTTTAATGCATGACTTAACACATGGCCTTACCTGAGCTTGAGCGGGGTCATGACTCACTTTATAACTTTAAGCCCTTTTTGAAACAAAGGTAAAATTCCTAAAGTGTCTCGATGACTCGCCTCTCCGTTTGTGACTTTTCAAATGGCCATGTGTCCTTTTACAGGCCTTAGGCATTCTTTTATACTTTAAGCCTTTTTTCCATAATACCTCAAAACATGAAAAGGGCCCTCCTTTCTGCCACCACTTGATTCAACTAACCAGGATCCTTTGGGCTGCGGGGCCAATTTGATACTTTTGCAAAAATAACAAAAGTGACAAGTTTGTAAAAAAGGAACCACCACACCACATCCAATCATAGATGTCTATGTATCTGTGACACTGATGGAAAAGAAATTGATGGGAAGATACATTTGTGGGAAAAGATAAAACAAAGGGGAAACCCCATCGTTCACACCCAGATTTCAAATTTGTTTTCACAAGAAGAAAACTGTAAATGACACAAGGCTCGACATGATCCTCAGCCAAAGAGAAGGATTGAAAACAACATTTGAATGAAGGAAATAATTTTTTAAGCATCTAGACGGGAAGACAAAAAGTTTATCAAACAATGCAGACTGGAGAATTTTAAACGAAAGGGGAGAGATTAAAAATCAATCACCAAAAACTTAAAAACACGAATTTCTCCATCTCTCCAGACTTCTTACTCTTTTTTAAACATTTATCAAAGGCACCAACTCAAAATTTTTGAAACTTGACTTGAAAAATGAGGGGGGATTTTAAGGGTGACAGCACACAGGAACCCCAAAGTAGTCTACACATTGAGGGAACTGGCTGATGAAATGGGTACTATCTCGCGTGGTTTTTACCTTGGTTGTCTTGAAATTTTTAAGAGGTAATAACTGAACTCAAACTCAATATGGCGGGGTTTCTAGGATACCTGTAGATGTTGATTATGTTTTTGTGCACCTTGTTCATAAACAATCAAAACAAGTCTTTGTTGTAAATAAGACTCCTGTAATCAAAGTTGTAATGTTATGTTAAGACAAATGTTATTGATCAAGATGAAACACTCTGATATTTATTTAACACATATATTTGTGTTTATAGAAGATCTTGCTAAATAACACGTGTTTATCACTTATTTAAGTACATATATGATTTGAGAATAATTAATAATTAAATCCACAAGTCAGATTAACGATTATTATGAAGGTTCTCAGAGGTTAGAGAATCAATAGAATTAATAGTTTCCTCGTCTTCTTCAGTCACGTATGAGTCAGGGATGGAAATGTAATCCTCAGTGAAGAAGTGTGATTCTTCTTCCTGAGTATCGTACTAGCGGGCGAAGGTATATTCTGAGTTGGGGATGTTGATTTGACTATTGGAATTAGATTCCAAAGTGGTACAATAATTCTTTTCCAAATGTTCAAGATTGGTTGTGAAACGGGGTTCAAGCTGAGCGAGCTCCTCTCGCAATCTCAAGGCCTCCTCGTAAGCTTCCCAAAAGGCATCAATTGTCTCCCTGATATGTTGTGTAGTTGCAAAGATGTCTTCGATATGATTAAGAGGGTCTACCTAGATGACACATAGATATAAATCATTTAGCAATTCATATTTCTCCCAATGGAATGGATGACGAAATAAAGGATAAGGATCAGCTGCAAAGGAAGTTAGAATCTCCCCATGACATCTGAAATCATAAAACTAGACAAGATATTAGAAAAAAACCAAAAATATGCATTCATTTTGATTAGGTTGAATATATTATACTAAAAAGATAGAAATAAAAGGAATCACTAGCAATTCAGGGGAATCATAAGTGATTGAGGTAATCGTCAGCGATTACTGTAAAATTCGATTAGCTTTTAAAAAGAGCCAGAGTTAATGATCTAGTTTTCAATTTTACCCAAAATAGAGTATTAGTAGCAAATATAAGAATTATAAACAAGAACGTACCTGACTATAGTGATTAAAATGAACAAAATGAAATATTTTACCTTACAAAATATTTGTATGACTGATAGATGAAAACAAATGGTTGAAGAGCGAGAATGAGTATTTTGACGATGACTTTGATGCTTTACGAGCAGCGTAACATTATGGTGTGTTGATTTTGAAGACTTGAATGCCTAATGGATTGAGAAAATGGTAGAATATACCTACAAAACCTATGGATTCGTGATGTAAAATGAGGTCTGAAAACTTGTGTTTATAGATTGCTGGCGATTGGGTTAATTGTCAACGATTTTGGTGAAATATTAGTTAGGTTAGAAACCAAATGATTTCCTTCTATTTTTCATTCCAAAGGATGGGTTTCAAGTGTTTTTGATGTGATGGAGGTTACAAAATCATGAGATGACTCGTTTAGATATGGGGAGAAGTTAGATTTTAATGTATTTTATTAGTTAGAAAAATAAATTAATTTAGGAAGGTGACTAGTATTATTTTAGTAATTTGTTAAGTGACTCAGTGAGGTTTTTTGGCGGACTAGATGATGTGTAAAGGTGAGGTGTGAGGGGATAATATCCAATTTTTTTTAATCATTTAAATAATTATTTTAGAGTTTAGACATATGATGGGATAAATTAATTATAAGGGGGGCTGATATAACAAAGCATCACAAGTGTGTCATTTTTAGTCATAGACTTGTTTAAGTTTTAGGGGGTGCAAATTTTCGGTGTCTACATTTTCCCTTTTTTGATTGGAAATTTTTGGGGAAATTGCTAGACAAAAATCATGAAAGAAAATTTTGTTGGTATGGGTGAATTCACTGTAGCACACTACATCAAGCACCAGTGTGTTTGTGTTTTAGAAAGGCTTGCTCTACTCAGAAAGGGTACAAAGCATGATGCTGGAGAACCAAGAGTCAAGGTGGCCAAAGGGATCAACTCCTGTGGGCATATGATTCTTATCAGACCAATGGGGAAAAGGCCAAGTGATGGGGGCCAAAGGGCTCGTCTCCATATGGAAAATCCCAATATTGTTCTTGTTTTGTTTTGACAAAAGGTTTCCATGGGCTAAGGTTTGTTTCAAAGGCATGACACACTTGTGCATATTTTGTCTTTTGTGTGTATTTTTGCTAGATAGGGAAGGCCATCTATATAAAGAGCCCAAAATAGGGTAATCGTTGGCGATTTACAATGATCGCTAGCAATTGTGTTGGGAAGAAAATCGGGGGTATAAATACCCAAATGGTTTTTTTATTTGTTATTTTTTATCATACGAGACAATGAACTATCATAGCAAAGGAAAAACATTTTTTTTTAGCAAAAAGGTGTCAAATGAAAGCCCGTCCTTGGTGAGGTAGGCTACAATTACATTTTAGTTTAGTTTTCTTGTGTTTTTTGGGATTTTTTAAGGGTTTTATAAGGATTTGGGGCCATGTCGATGCCCTAGGGAAAAATTGCAAGAATCTCTAGCGATTCACCTGCAATGCAAATGCTTTGCGTTTTGTGTTGCAAAAATGTGATTTTTGAGAAATGTGTTTAAATTCTTTAAATGTTTAGAGAAATATTTCATATGTTTGCTTATCATATTTGTGTTTTATGAGGATAATTGATGGTTGCGAGTGTTCTATATCTTTATTAATGTTTGCTTTTATTTTTTTGTTTTTGAAGGTGGATGCCTAGTTGACCATACGAGATTGACCATATGAGATCACATCCCCTTGATGTTGGATGAGGTGAGGGAGGATCTATCCGATGATGATTGGGTACATCTGGAGGTTGTGGGGTTTGTTGGAATGAGATATTATAGGATAGTGCACAAATGTCATAGTTTGATCCTTGCATTATTGGAGATGTGGAATCCTTCCACCAACACATTTTAGTTACCCACATGAGAGATGATCATCACACTTGAGGATGCTCCTCGGATTATGAGAATTCCAGTAAGGGGGGTCCTATTTATTGCATTTCAGATAAGGAGAGAACCAATACCATGCAACATTTATATAGAGCTGATTTCATGGGTGTTAGATACTCCTTAGGGGATTTTGATTATCAGGCTTTATATGATGTTGGTAGAGAGGGTTTTTTACGGATGACCATGATGATGATTGGGACTTCGTGTTTTATGTTTCTGGAATCAGGGGTAATTCGATTCCCATGGATGATGACCGAAGTGGTTGCAGTGATGATGGAGTTGTTTTTGAGTGGGCACCCACATTATTGGAACATACATATAGAGAGTTTTGAGCTTGGACAACCTACAAGTGTTATTGGATTGATGTTGGTTTCTTACTACAATGTTGGGCACATGAGCATATTGTTATTTCTTGTTAATTCAGCTTGCCTAGTGTTATTGATGTAAGGCATCTAGGTTTTGTGAGGTGGAGCGAGAGGTTAGGTCAGGCCAGGATGGCCAAGGGGCCTACTTATTATAGGGATTTTATTTTAGGGTTACAGGTGGGAGATGTGTTTTGGTGTCCATATGTCCATCAGTCTCCCTACCCATAGTAACAAGCTTTTATACCAAAACCCCAATCTATTTCTCAACCAACAGCCAACTCTAATAATAAAGCTATTTAGCCAGCCTATAACACTGAATCAACCCAATAATTAGTTTATTCATTTGATGTCAACAATATCCATCTCCACTAAGGAAGAGCACTTATGCCACCAAATAAATCTACAATCACAGAGATAACAGATGAACCGTAGTTGCTACAAGATGATTCATAGCAATGTGAATAGAACTACAACAAAGGTAAAATGTAAGTCAATGGACCCCCATTTCTAGAAAGATTGCAAGAAATGAAGTCTTACCCTAAATCATATTATGATTTTTATATTTTCAATCACTTGAAAGAAATTTGTGTAAATATTCCACTCATTCAAGTCATCAAGGATGTGCCTATTTACATCAAATTGATCAAGGATATACACATAAATAATTTAGGTAGCAAAAGGAAAGATCCATCCACTTTATAGTTCATTGGATAGTTTGCTGACATCATGCTCGGGAACTTTGTGGTACCGAAGTACATAGATCCAGGCAGTTCTTTGTTGAATGTCAATATTAATGGAACTACAATTTAAAATACCTTGATTGAATTAGGGGAAAAAATGAATGTCATGACCAAGAAATTCATGGATTACCTGAAGTTGGAAGGACTAGGCCAATAAATACATTATTGTAACTATCATATTGATCAATAGTAGTTCCTGAAAGTTTCCTTGAGGACATTGTTGTGGTGGTAGACTCTTGGGAATATGCTACTAATTTCATTGTCCTACAACCAAAGGAAAGTCTAGGAGGTTATACTCTTATACTAGGAAGACCATGGTTGGTCACTATTGATGCATTTATAGGGTGTAGGTCTAGCAACATGATCATCTCAAATGGAAATGGTGCTAAGAAACTTATACTCTATCCTCCTTCTCAACTATTGAATGATGAGGATCAAATAGTTTGGATAGCAGAACCAGAAGTTGATCAATGATCCATCCAACATCTGATGATGTTGGAAAATTATTTCATTATTGAAGATTAGGAGGAAGACATTTTTCTCTCTAATATTCAGCAAAAACATTATGGAAGGAATGAAGAAGTTGATGACAGATTGAGGTGCTTAAGCTGTCCCTTGAACCAAGTTATACCACAACAAAAGACCATGAATATTGCAGGTAAGAATTTAATTTTTCACCAACTTCTTCCTCATAAATGCATATTAAATTATATTAGTAGCAACATGTGTTTAATGTTAGACCTCTCCAAGAAATTATAAATAAGACTTGAGAGGCCACGAAATGTAAACAAGATGTTGAGTATACAACATGAGCAATTGTTGATTTCTCTTCTCCAAAAAAAATTAAAACAATATTTGCTTGGGAGTATGGTGATATGTGTGGGATTTATCCTAGGATTTGCATTCATAGAATTTATATTCAAGAATACTGTAAACTAATTAGAAAGCCTCATAAATGCATGAACCAAGAAGTAAGAGAAATTGTGAGAGGTGAACTACAGAAGGTGATAGATGCGAGATTCATATACTCCATATCAGACAGCCAATGGGTATCACCTCTGGTAATTGTACCAAAGAAGAATGGAAAATGGAGAATTTTTGTGGATTACAGAGAGCTTAATTCAGCCACAAATAAAGACCACTTCCCATTTCCCTTCATTTACTAAGTGCTTGATACCCTAGTTGGTAAAAATTACTTTTCATTTCTTAATGGATATAATGGTTACAATCAAATCTAGATTACACCAATGGACCAAGATAAGAATACATTCACATGTCCATGGGGGAAATTTTCCTATCCATTTCTTTGATTTTACCTATGTAATGCACCTACCACATTCCAGAGGGAATTCCTTAGTACCTTCTTTGATTTGAAAAATGACTGCATGGAATTCTACATGGATAAATTCACTATTCATGGCAGTAATTTTTAGGATGATATCCAAAATATAGATAAGGTCTTGAGAAGACACAAGGATCATAATTTTTCCTTGACCAACGATAAGTGTTATATGATGATGTCAGAAGGTGTAGTGCTGGGGAACTACCTTTCCTTAGAAGGAATTCAAGTAGATCTAGCAAAAGTGTCTGTCATAGTCAACCTACCCACACAAAGAAAAACAAAAGATGTTATAATATTTTTATGCCATGCTAGATATTAGAAAAGGTTCATACAAGACTTCAACAAAATTGCAGTGCCACTTTTTGAATTGTTAGGAAAGGATGTTAATTTTGTCTAGATTGAAAGATGTGAAAGTGCTTTTCAAACTTTAAAACATATGCTAACTATTGTTCATGTGTTGAGAGGACTATATTGGAACCTTCATTTTCACATTCACATAGATGCATCAGATCATGTTATTGGAGTTTTCCTACGATAAAAAAATGGAATTCTGGACTATGTAATATACTATGTTAGCAAGAATTTGCAATATGCAGAATTGAACTATAATTTATAAAAAAATAATTCTGGGTAGTTGTATGTTCTATAAAAAAAATTAGACATTATATCACAAGATAGATAGTGTTTATTCACATTGATCATGCTGAAATCAAGTATCTGGTAAACAAACCAATAGTAAGAAGTAGAAGCATAAGATATTTACTCCTCTTATAAGAATTTGATGTCACCATAGAGGATAATCCTAGAAAGATAATGTGGTAGCAGACTTCCTCTCAAGAATGGAGACTAATAGTTAAGATTGAGTAGTTGATGATTCATTTTAATATGAATACTTATTTGTTATTTCTACAAGAACACCCTAGTACGTAGATATAGACAACTACCTGGTCTCAGGTAAAACACCTCCACATTTTTCATCTTCTAAGAAAAGGCATTTAGTTAAAAAGAGTTTACCCTTTTCATGGATAGCTAGACTTCTCTTTTATATAGGTCAAAATCAAGTAATGAGAAGGTGTATAGAAGATGAGGAGATATTTGATGTCCTCAAATCCTGTCACAATGAACCCGATGAGGGGAATTTTTTTGCAATGAGAACAATGCAGAAGGTGTTGAATACTGGATACTATTAGCTATTCTTACACAAAGATGCAACACTATACACCAAGAGATGTGACAAATTCCAGAGAATGGGTAAGCCCACTAAGTCTGATGAGATGCCATTGTAACCTCAATTGGTCCTACAACCTTTTGATAAGTGGGAATTAGATTTTATTGGCCCTATAGATCCTCCATCTCAACAAAAATAATAAATCCTAGTATGTATAGATTACCTAACCAAGTGGATAGAAGTAAAAGCATTGCCAAATTAGAAAATTAAGAAAGTAGCTAAGTTTCTATATGAGCACATCTTTACATGATATGGAATTCCAAGGGAGATTGTGATAGACCAAGGTACATATTTTACTGCTAATGTGATTATTAATTTGGTTAGAGAATATGAAATCTGGCATAAGAAGTCTACACCATACCATCCCCAGTCTACTGGCCAAGTAGAGGTCACAAACAAAGAAATAGAAGCCATATTGACAAAGACTATAACACTCCATAGGAAAAACTAGGAAAATAGGAATCCAGAATAATTATGAGCATTCAACTCAAAATGGAATACCACAACTGGATTCACACCATTTAAAATCTTATATGATAAGATTGTTGTTTTACCAATAGAATTAGAGCATAGAATATTGAGAACTACAATTGATCTAGAAATAGATATATTAGAAGCTCATATATAGAGAATTATCAAACTCAATGAGTTAGATGAATTGAGGAAGCAAGCAGTTCATAACACAACGTTAGTGTAAAAATAACGAATCAAATGGCATGACCGGTATATCAAAACAAAACAGTTCCAGAAAGGTGACTGGGCACTCTTGTTTGACTAAAAATATAAGGATCATATAGGAAATCTAAGAACAAGGTTACTAGGACCATATGAAATTGAGAATATATTCCCTAATGGAGTTGTGAGGCTTACTATCATTGATCTTGTGACATTAAATTTTTTGGTTAATGGCCATAGGTTAATATTGTACAAAAATCCAACTACTAAAGGCTCATTCATGGAATTGTTTAGAGGAGATACGAGAATAATGGATAGAGAAACATCAGAGATAACCTTAGACTTTTAGCCTACTAGCTCACCTTCTGGGATTATGGAGGATTGATGAGATGTCATTAGCATTGGAGCATTCAACTTGCTGAATATTTCAAGGCCAAATAAAAGTTTTTAAATATACCTTTTTGGGTGATCATCAACACTTTGCTAACCCCTTTACTTTACGTAAGTTTTTTTTTGAAGGGTTTAATGACAAGTGATTACATAATGGAATGATCTCCAACACAAGGAGAGAATGCAATGAATAAAGGTTCAACTTGTAGCCACAAGAAATAAGACCCTATTTTTTTGTTTTGATCAAAACTCGTGGTTGTATAACATAAAACAAGGAAGCATGCACACGTGGAAGATATCCAAATAATGACCGACACCGCAACCTATTGGAGTTACCTCTCCAGGAATCATCTTTTTGCACTTAGGAGTAGCCAACACAAGTTAAACCATGTCCTCAGTGTCAAGTCACTTGCATGAATCCAAGACTCTAGTTAATAAAGCATGCACATCCATCATTGTAAGCAAACAATGATATAAGTGCATCTATTGTGCTCATGAATTAGTTAGATAAGCTAGGAGAATTGAAACTAACACATAATAGTCCCAAAACAAAGATAACTAAACATAAACTGTCATGATAAAAGCTAAAAAAGACTAAATATCAACAACGTGCATTAGAACTTTGAAGGAAATCAAACTAACATTGTTAAGCATTAATCTCTACTCTTTGAAAGATAAACTAGAAATGAACCTATGTAGATTATTTAGCAATCAATTATGGTTGTTTATTTGATCTCAATACTTTTAAGCATGGATTTTCATCAAACCATGGCTACAATACTATTTTGACTCTATCCATTTTACCCAAAGCTTGGATGGATGAAATGCAAGATGAAGATACCTAGCTCAACACTAATGGAAGAGGCTCAAAGATGAAAATGGCTATAGTTTAGGCTATAAGCATATAAATATGTAAGAAGAATGGTAGGAGGAGGGTTATTTATATAACCCTTTGGTTTGAGAGAGATTTTCATCCTATTACATGTGGGATAAAAGCCCAAAAGTAACTTTAGTTTAGCCAACCAAAGCGGTGAGTTAGTATGTGGGTTAGTACTTTAGTTTGAACTTTATGCGAATTAGGGGTTCATATAATTAATCAAAGGTGATTAATTAACAAGGATATATTCTTATTAGGATAGTTTAGAAGAGAATTAGCATGATTTGAGTGATGAAATAGAGGAATTTGATCCTATAGATGAAGATTTATTGATTTAGACTAGTGGTCGTAATTAATTAAGAATATTAATTAACCTAGGTAGATGTGGACATTAATTAACGAAATGTCATTAATCGAAGTTTAGAGAGATGGATGGGTTAATCAATTAGTGTAATGTAATTAATTAATAGTGATATAAGAGAAATGGTGCATTGTTGACGATATGTCATCAATGTGTGGGAAACTGAATAATTAGTGTAATATAAGTATTTAAATTGCTTGATCCTAATTATGGGTGTTTACATTTTCCCCTCTTTTGGGTGGTGTGAGTGAAACCTCTTCAAAGATAGTAGACAAGTATAAACTCATGAATTTCAAAGAGATAGAAGAAAAATTAGTGGACTGAAGGGTTCCCCCTCGAGTGTCGATGGGGTGATGAAAGAAGTCAACCGGTGATCGAAAAGATGAGGGAAATGGATAGAAGAATGGGGAGGAGAAATATGCCCCAAGTGAATTGGAAGAATAAATTTGAGAGGAGAATGATATAGAAGAAAAGTGAAGATGGAAAGAAAATATTTAAATTTCATCCAGTGTATTGAAACAACTTTTGTTTCATCATATTGCTAGCGATATACGTCATCGGTCCTTATTAAAAATATACGCATATGAAAAAAGTGTAAGATGACATGAAAATTCATAATATGAAAACTTGTCCATTGCAGAAAACACCAACTCCATAAAACATACAAAATGCAATGCAATACAAGAAGTGAACAAGCTCGTCTAATACAGAAACAAGTACAAACACACATAATTAAACCAACAATGGTTAGGAAGGTTGCACAAATGCTTTTTTATCAAGATGAAGATCCAAAATGTTCATGATTAATGAAAAAGGGTTAAAAATTATGCCCTAAGAAAGGATACATGTAAGGGAAATTGATGATGAATATGGGGCCTAATGATAAAGGTTTGTGCGTTACAAAATAGTACCATGAAACGCGATGTGCCCTAGAGTACAGACGAAGCAAGCAGTCTAGCTTTATAGATGGTTTTTTTGGTGTGTGGGATTTATGGTTAGGTTTCACCTCTACCGAGTTGGTTTGTTCTACCTAGCCAAGTCATGTTTTGCCATGGTCTAGATATTCCATGTTACCTTGTGCTTGGTGAGCTGTGTTTTTTACGAGTCATTTTTTTTAGCTACTTTTTTTGGCAAATCATTTTTGTGTATGTGTTTTTGGTGAGTCTTCTGGTTCTTTGTGTGTTGTGCCCTTCTTTGCGTGCTCTACGAGCTCCTTCCCTGCCATGGCTCTGTGTTTCTGCTTTGTGTCTCCCTCCTTCTCGAGCTCCTCCCACCTCATTTATGGTAAGTTTGCTAAATTTGGTA
Organism: Taxus chinensis; assembly: GCA_019776745.2. Classification (NCBI taxonomy): domain Eukaryota; kingdom Viridiplantae; phylum Streptophyta; class Pinopsida; order Cupressales; family Taxaceae; genus Taxus; species Taxus chinensis. Next base: position 810,380,672 of record CM034151.1, read on the forward strand.
ATTTTTTTAAAATTTCCAAATGGTAGGTATTTTTTTCTATATAATCGTAAGTTTGTTACATTAATTTTTGGAAAGTTTATTACAATTTACTCATGGTAAGATTTTTTAAATGTAGTTAGATTTAATAGATCTTATGTTTTCAAAGTTTTAGATTTATTTAAATCAAATCAAATATTAATTAGGATTTAATTTGTATTAGATCTTAATTAGTTTTTCGTAATTAATTAGATTTAATTATATTAAATCTATTCCTATTAATTACGAATCTCATTTACGATTAGATAAAATATTTAAAATCGTCTTTTAATTAACGTTTTTTTAATCATTTTCTTTAAAGTCCTAATTGCTTTAAAATTAGCTAAATAAAACGTTTCAAAATGGTAATTTTTTAAAGCATTATTGACAATTTTTTACTAATTGTGCGCTCAATTGTGTAGTAACACTCTAAGCACCTATTTGCCTTATGAGCACTTTTCCGGCATTTCTGAAGATCATCGGGACTCATCTTGAGTTTATTTAAAACATTGTATTTTACCCTTATTATTGCTTGTGACTAGTGAGCGCATCTGCCACAGTCTGCAGCAAGGGGGTATCCATTGCAACGTGAGATGATTTTTCTCACAACCAGGATTTGATTTCACCCCTTTTCGTGTTTTTTGCAAATTGTGTTTGTATACGGTGTCACTTTGCTGCGCTCCACGAAACATGATTGTGGTCTCCTCTCTTGTGCGTTACTACACTATTTGTAAAGTGAGTTACCAATTGTTTCAAGACGCATGCTTGGACTTGATTGTATCCAACACACTCAACTATAAAGTTATGAAAGTAGGGGGTATCTATATTGTCTTGGGTGTTGTATTACATACAGATGCATTATCGGTCGAGTCTGATGTCTTGCATTTGTGTAACTTGCATTTTTTGATTCTGCATCATGGAGGGTGCTCTTTCCAGACTTGAGCGTCGTAGGATCACCTTACAGCCTCCGCCACTTCTTACTGGGAGAGAGAAATATTCATCTTGGTGTGCTTCTATGGAACATTACTTCACCTACAAGGGTATTTCACACTTCTTTCTTGGGATAATTCTTGCACCCATTGATCATCATCATCTTAATGATTTTCTCAACAATTGCGACCATGTTTTTGGTCACATGATGATGCATGTATCTACATCTCAAAGGGTTCATGTGGCAGACTCAGATCCACCCTACCGTGTTTGGAGCATTCTTCAATCCCTCTATGGATACCATTCACATAATGTCATTGTTGTTGTTGGTGCTGATTCAGTTGTCTACTCTATTTATTTTTGTGATGACAGTTCCACTGACACAGACTCACTTAGTTCTACTTCTGATGACAAGGATTGTGCACCCAATTCTGATATCGAGAGTACTACAGAGGAATATTCTCCTCCTCTCACTATTCTAGAGAGTGTTGACACATCCCACATCTCATCAGATATTGAGCAGTATCCTATACAGTATCATATAGTCATAACACCCGCCTCTCTTCCACCTTTAGTGTGTGAGGCCCATTTCACTCCACTACCTTCATTGGACGACTCATACCTATTTGACATCACTCTTCTATTTGTTAAGCCCTCTCATTGGGATGAGTATCTACCTAACCTTAGTCATCTTTTCATAGAGTAAACTTGTGATGTACTATAGGTTCCTCATCCATCTACAGGTATTTCAGAGGAGTTCATCATCTCCATTGTTGGGAGTGCGCCTTCTGGGACTCTTGACACTTCCACTTTTCCGGAGACCTTCATTGATCCACCCTTGCTTGTGGATCCATTTTCTATTGTGGGGGATGTTTTGTTACTTTCACATCAGTTGGACATCCTTTCTACAGGTGCTCACCCTTCATACTCTGCCATTTCTGCACTCATGACATTACCTTCAGTTCCTTCGCAATCTCTTGCTAGACCCATGTCACACTTTTGTGGACCAGACTCAGAGTTCTTCCTCCTACTACCTTCGGTTTCCTTCATGGAGTGGGTAGAATTCCAACACATCATTTCTACCCTTCTTAAGGGAAAGCACACAGTTCAGTACGGGTGGCTCTTCTTCAGTCCAGAGGAAGAGGATCTCGTGATCGATATTCTTCTGGGAGACTTCTTAGAGTTGCAGAGTTCAGATCCATCCATGGAATCTTCTACATCCCTCTCATCTCCCTCTTCTTCTCTCTTCTTCATCTTTCCGAGAGATTTCCCCTTTGTACATGGGTAACTTTTCAGGCTAGTCTATGGCCAGGACCCATCTTTGGTATCTTTCTTAGATTAGAGATTGTTTTGTTCTCTTGTGATGTATGTTTTTCCCATTGGGGTTTCCTTCATTGCTTGGGACTTCCTTTTGTACATGGGTACCTCATCAAGCTTTGTGCCAGGACCCATTTCTTCTTCTTCTTCTTCTAGGAAGATGTTGTTTTATATGGGCACCTTATCAAGCCTTTATTTGCCAGACCCCATTGAAACACCCTTCTTAGTTGTTTAGGAGTGTCTTCTTGTTCTGTCTAGCTCATCATAGCCGCTACCCCAGTTTCTACGAAGGGGGGTGTTGGTGTGTGGGATCCTATGTGTCCTCCACTCACATATGGAGGTTCATCTCACTTGGGTTAGGTTTAGGGTTAGGTTTAGGGTTTTCTTGTGTGTCATGCAATAGGGTTACTCAACACCCTATATGTACCCTTTCATTTCTAATTTATGAGTATGCCAAGACACTTCGTTGTCTTTATCTACATGTGCAAGCTTTGTTCTATTATGTAAATTCTTCTGTTGTTTGATCGATTCTTCCTTGCGATTACGCTGGAGCCATTACGATTCCACTGGAGTGTAACTTCATCGTGGTGCACAGTTTTCGATATGATTCTCGTAAACTCTTTCAGGTTTTAGATCCAAGTGATTCACAAGTTGTTTTTTCCAATAACACGTGAAAATTCCAACAAGATATGGGATGAATACTATGCATGTGACGCACATATCAGCCGCATATGAGCTTTTTACCTATTTTTACAAATTTTAGGAATTTTTACAATTTGTATAATTTTTGACAAATTTTATAATTTTTTGAAAATTTATATTTTTTGTAAATTTTTAGTGTTTTTCCAAATTTTAGAAGAAATAAGATGATGGAGGATCACCTGAAAACAAGAAAATGCCCCAGGGAGAATAAATGGGTGCCATGTAGCAAAACATATACCTTGGCGTAGTGAAAATGAGTTAAAAATAATTATCATGGTGGGTAGAAGAAAAGGTTAGAATGACCATGACGGTCAATACATGCCCTGGGGGCATCATAGAGGGTTAAAATAGATACATATACACTCCTAGGGGGTAAATCATCGCACATAGTACATTTTTTACTACATCCCTACCAATTTTTACCATGAGTTATGAGCGAGATGACGAGAGTACAGACCCATAGGAGGTGTGCTGACACCATATGGGAGTACATACAGGATGAGGAAGATGGACCCGCATCTACTATCTTATTTAGGAATTTAGAAATATGTGTGTGCTCCCTAGGTTCACGCAGGAATCCAAAATATATGTGCAGGCACATGCATATATCAAAAAATTCTTATGCACACATGCAAGCATAAGAATGGTCACTCATGCAACTAGGGGGGAAAGTGTATGCACTTAGGCACACACATAAAAATGTTCGTGCAAGCGTCCTAAAAGACATGCATGCACAAGTCATGGGGATTAGTTAGGTTTCACGTGCACATGGAAACATGGCACGTAGGAACCACATAAATCACGTACATCCACTGGGCATGCACATACTAGAAATGGCACGCACTTGCCCAAAAGGGCACGCACGTGCTGAAGAATAGAAATTTGAACCTTTAGAGGAAAAATAGAAGATTTTTAGAAGAATATTAGTTGATGAATAGGACAATGTGGACACAAAATTAGTTATTTCTTAGAATAATACTACTAGAAGAAAAATTAGATAGAATAAATTTATAACAAGTGTTTGTTATCTTTATTAATCTTTATAGACTAGAGAGCGGCATAACCATCTTGCTACCCTAGAAGCGATTTTCCATCGGCAACACAAGTGGATGATGGACATCCTATTAGAGGTTACAAGGTTATATTATGTGGTGTGGATGCCCTTGCTTATACTAGACCATGGCCTACTCAAAACCTTGGCTAAGAGGTGGCACAATGAGAGCCAGTGCTTCCGGATACCTACAAGAGAGATGACCGTGACTTTGGAAGTCATTTGTCACATACTACGAGTTTTGATCATGGGACAGTTGATTGAGTATACTATTGATGATGTTGTGATCCTAGAATATCTTATTGAGGTTTTTGTACGTGATTATATACCTCTTTGAGGTATGACAATGCACCTGGATCGCTACATTACAGATCCTAATCTACACCGTATACCTGTATACTTGATGGATCTTATCAATGGCTTTCTGTTTATTGACAAGACCAATAATTATTTTCCACTTGGCCTCATTAGTGTTATACAAGGTTTGCTATGAGGTGAGGGATAATGTTGGGGCCAGCTCATACTAGCATATCTATATTTGGATTTGCACCTTATCACATACCACGATCAGAATACTGTGGGCTTGACCACACTATTATAGATTTGGGGGTGCGATCATTTAGCCATTGGCCATCCAGGAGGTGTTCTACGAGACCGAGAGCTAGATGATCCATCAGTGATGGGATGGGTTCCTATTAGAGATGATATTTTTAGCCATATGGGGTATACCTATTATTATCGTAGATAGTTCGATGAGATTGTACAACATATGATAGTATGGAGACCCTACTACCAGTATAAGTGGGACGAGGATGATGTTGAGCTAAGTATATCTTTGGTTAAGCACTTCTTGATTGGAAGCTGGGGATATATTACAAAGTTTTATAGGGTAGATCAGTGCTAGAAACAACTTGGGTTGGTTCGTGATGTATCTAGTCCTAATATGTGGTATGCATGCTGAGCAGCTGAGAGATTTGACATGGGGCCGTAGATCCAGCCAAATCGAGCTCGAGCCAGTTTTGATCAGATGGTGCTACAGGAATGGGTTCCGCTGAGGTAGAATAGATACCTGGGGGTTACTACAGAGTATGCATATTAGTATTTGAATGTGTTACCTCGTCGTCTTACCATTCCATAGGTTACATGGGATGCAGGGGTTAAACCACCTCCTAAGGAGTACAATGATGATGATGCCAATGAGGATGACGATGATGATGATGATGGTTTTGGCAGTCAACGTCATGACGATGGTAGTGGAAAAGGTCATCCACCATTACAGAGATAGACACAAAAATATCCACCTAGGCTAGTGTCGATTCTAACAGCGCCACGGATATAGATGCCTCCAATGGGCATACCTGTTGGGTTACAGGAACCATTACAGCAGGTGCCTCCTCAGAGGCTAGTACCACAAGGTCCACCACATAGAGAAACTCCACAATAGGGGCCAGTTAGTAGTCTGACACATAATCTGCCAAGAGGTGGAGGGGGTGGTGGTGATGGAGGAGACGGGGGTAACGAAGCCAGATGGTTCTAGTAGATTCGGTAGATGGCCTCCCAGATGTTACATATCACAACCCTATTGCAGCAGTCACAAGCCCAGAAACATCAGTTGACAGAACCGGTCCATATTTTTACCTCAGAGAGAGACCAAGCCCAGTGACATGTGTAGACTATCACTATAGAGAGGGATCGAGTGATAATTGAGAGGGTAGTAAGACAAGCTTATATTTCTCATATTTCAAAAGAGGTGGCCTCATTCAGGCATATTGATGGGGTTGCGGTGACACCGTGCATGCATTTGGATTTAGAGACAATCAATGATAGGGATTCATATTACAGATATTCATATTATGAGTTTTTCTTGGAGGGTTAGAGAGCACCTAGTTACAGTAAGATGATGATGTCCACAAGATCATAGTCATCTATATCGGCTAGGTCAGTTGATTAGTGGCCAGTGCAGTAGACATTTCAGCAGGGTATGGGTCCTCCTTGAGATCATAGGCCACCTATCCTTCATGAGGGATTGAGTCATATATGAATCTATTTTTGATGTATACATAGTTATATGTATGTATGCCTCTTATGAAGGCTCAATTTTGATCGATGCATATGATGTATCATTTTTTATTATGCCTCATGATGAAGGCTTATTTTCTATTTATACCATTGATGGTAGATTTTTTTATCAATGATGTATATGTTTGATACAAACATTTATATATGTGATCGACATTTAATGTTATATTTCCATGTATTATATGACTTATGATGATGATTCATGACTTATGATGATGATTATGATGTTTGTATGATTTATTTCTTATGTATGTATCATGATGAATTTTGCTAATGAGATAACATTTTTTAGATGATATTATATGTTCTGATAAGATGTTTCACTACTTTAATTTATCATATTATCATGTATGAAATAACAGTAGATGATAGCACTCTTTTTGATGAGATACTATGTGATCAAAACCATGTTTTTATTATGGATATTGGTGTGGGGGGATAGATTTGTGATCATGCGCAACCCCTCTTACCCCATTGATGATACGGTATGTGATGATTAGCTTAGTATACATGCTTGATATAAAACTTAGCATTTTTTTGATATATATGATGTAATGATGTTTAAATGATGTTATATGTGATGATAGACAATAGATGTTTATGATGATAACAAACAATGCACAAAAAAAAGTTAACAAAACTAAAATAATATACACATGCAAAACAACACAACTATATGCAAATAAGAATGAATTCTAGAATACTTAATAACATATTAAATTGATATTCAATCTAATTCAAGAAAATGAACCCACTCAATGCATATAATCAATGACGAAAGCACACCATTATTTACAAGCATGAAATTTTAAAATGAACTCAATATAATAGATCAAATGATATTTAATTGAAGTCAAGCAAATGAACCCACTTTCAAATAATACAACATGGTAATATAATGTAATCAAAACTCTACAAACCGAAAACTAAAAGTAATTAAACCACTACTTTTTTTGTGGGATAATTTTGATTCGTTTTCTATTTTTTTTTTGTCATCTTATAGACAAATTTTAAGGTTACTATTTACATTGTTTTTGTGGTTTTTATCCCTAAAAGGGGGTTTTCAGATGTTTAGGATTTTTCTAACATTTTGGCATGTTTTTTGTGTTTTTTATGGAAACATATTTGAATGTTTTTTTAATTTTTCTAACATTTTTGAATGTTTTTGTGTTTTTGCAAAGTGATTTTGAATGTTTTTGGATTTATCCAAGGTTTTCTAAAACTATGTACTAAAAAGAAGCGTGGATGCCCCAAAAAATGTGGGAATATACAAAGGTAAAATGCCACATGTTATGTTCAGGAAATAATATGTGAAGTTTCCCCCATCATTAGATGGGAATGTACAAAGGCAAATCTTCACAGCAATAGACAGGAGTAGAATAAGCCAAATCAAGGCCACAATGGACATGCTTGATGGGATTACTAGACTTACTTAAGCTATCCCTAAACAAAATAGATTATTATTCATCTAGCTATGAGAGTGTTTTTAAAGAATGAATCCTCCCAAGGCACCGGAAACCAGTTTTCACTCAAGGACTTGTCCAAATGTGCCACAATTGCATGGTTTTCACACATAGATGACCTGTTTTCTCTTTATTTTTCTTATGACTTTTTTAGTTTTAGGTCTTTTCTGATATATGCTCCATGCTTAAGCATAGAACTGCTTGAGGTGCATGGAGTACAAGGTTTTCTGAAACTATGTACTGAAAAAAAAGCATGGATGCCCCCAATAATTTGGGAATATCCAAAGGTAAAATTCCACGCATTATGTTCAGGAAAGAATAAGTGAAGTTTCCCCCAGCGTTAGATGGGAATGTACAAAGGAAAATCTTCACAATGATAGACAAGAGTAGAATAATCCAAATCAAGGCCACAATGGACATGCTTGAGGGGATTCCTAGACTTACTTAAGCTAGCCCTAAACAAAAGCAAGCACTACTCGTCTAGCTATGTCAGTGCTTGTAAATAATGAATCCTTCCAAGGCATTGGAAACCAGTTTTCACCCAAGGAATTGTCCAAATGTGCCACAATTGTGTGATTTTCACACTTGGACAACCTGGTTTCTCTTTATTTTTCTTTTGAATTTTTTGTTTTTTTGTATTTATATTACTTTTTTACTTTTTTAGGTCTTTTCTGATATATGCTCTATGCTTAAGTGTAGAACCTCTTGAGGTGCATGGACTTCATGGGCTCTGGGATCTCTTCTCTATTAGCATATGCAATTTTATATGCTCCTGATCTATATTTCTTGGTGACTACATAAGGTCCCAACCAATTTGGCTCAAACTTACCCATATTTTCTCTGTTTTTAATAATATTCCTCTAGTTCTCTTTTAAAATGAGATATTATACCTCAAATTGACGAGGTATGATTCATTTATTGTATCCTCATGAAACCCGGTTATGATAAAATTTTAGATGATTGAGGTCTCTCATTCACTTCTCATCCAGTATCTCTAATTCTTCCAGTCAAGAAACTCTGTAGTCTTCATCTTTGTCTTGATAGTCCCAGAGAGATATTTTCAAGGAGGGAAGCTCAATTTCCAAAGGTATAATGGCCTCAGTGCCATAGACTAATGAGTAGGGAGTAGCACCAGTAGGGGTGCGGATGGAGGTTTGATAGGCCCAAATGGCGTGATGAATCTGGAGGTTCCAATTGCTGCCAATTTTGGTAACCATTTTCTCCATGATTCGAACGAGGGTTTTATTTTTGTCCTCTTCTTTTCCATTACCTTGAGGGTAAAGAGTAGATAACTTGAGTTGCATTTGGAAGTGTTGTCATAATGATTTTATCATCTTGTTCTTAAAATATTTATCATTGTCGGTTACAATGGTAGAGGGGATGTCATAATGGAAAATGAGATGGTTCATGATAAACTTTAATATATGTGCACCCATTACGTAAGTTAGCGGAACAACATCTACCCACTTGGTAAAGTACTTGGTGGTGGTAATGATATGAGTGTGGCCATCTAAGGAAGATGAAGTGCGTTTCCCTATGAGATCAAGTCCCCATTTAGAAAATGGCCAAGGTGTTGTGATGGGATGCAAAGACTGTGTCGGTCCATGTATAAAGTTGCCATATTTTTGGCAGAGTTCACACTTTTTGACATAATTGCAACAATCTTTGTCCATGGTGGGCCAATAGTAACCCACTCTCAATATTTTCTTTACAATAAACATTCCACTTGTGTGTACCCCACACATGCCTCTATTCACTTCTTTAGTACCTTATACTGACTCAACTAAATAAAGGCAACACATTAGATTCCCGTCATAACCACGATGATAGAGGGTGCCTCCTAGGAGGGTGTAATGGGCTATACGTTGGATAAGGTATTTTTTCTGGGTATGAGTGATATTAGGGGGAAAAGATTCATCCTATAAATAGTTGTAAATAATATCGTACTAGGGGGATAAAGGACCAACTACTTCGCATGCGAGACACGATTCTGGCATGTCATAGGCAGGCATCCACATATGTTCAAAAATGAACGACATTTTATTTGCCTATGGTGGTATGTGAAGTAGAGACCTAATTTTTTCCATGGTGTCCACCGATTTATTGTGTGATCTCGGCCTTTGCTCAAAATTGATTCAGATAAAGTATTCTTTCAGAGTTTTAAACAACTTATTAGATGGAACAAGCTTCTCATATTTGACCTTGTATTCATCATTGACCTATCTGATAATCAATTGTGAATCGCCAATGACTAGAAACTGTTTGATATTCCATCAGATATCTAGCTACAACTCGGTGATGAGTGCCTTATATTCCGTAATGTTGTTGGTGCATGGGAATCCCAGACGGAAGGCCTTTGGGATTATATTTCTAGTAGGGGTGATGAGTACCACTCTTGATCTTGAACCATGATAGGTGAATGATCCATGAAAGTGGACTTGCCACATAATATATTCCTCAATATACATCATAGATGCATCTGGCAGATCCAGACACAATGGTTCCATTCCTGGTAGGGGATCTTCGGCTAGCTGGTCTGCAAGTACTTGTCCCTTAAGGGATTTATGATTTACAAACTCAATGTCAAAATCACTAAGTAGGATGATCTAATTAGCAATCATTCATGTTAGGGAAGGTTTATACAAGAGGTACTTTAAAGGGTCAAACTTGGATATCAGCTTGGTTTTTTTTCAGGAGATAGTGGAATAATTTCTGAAAGGTGAACACCATAGCTAGGCAAGATTTCTCAATATGAGGGTAATTTAACTCGTAGGAAATGAGGGTACGGCTTAAATAATAAACCACTCTTTATTTATGGATTAGGTCATATTGGGAAAGTAGTGCACTAATAGCAAATTGAGTAGCACAAATATATAAAAATAAGGGTTCACCTGGGGTAGGTGGCATTAGAAAAGGTGGAATTTCTAGATATTTCTTTAGTAATGCAAAGGCCTTTTGGAAATTTGGTCCCCATGTAAAGGTAATATATTTCTTCAATATATGTGTACAGGGATGGCAATTATCCACAAGCTATGATATAAATTGGCAGATTTCCTGAATTTTTCCTTGTAGACTTCTTAGTTGCTTAATGTTCATGGGTGGAGGAATCTCTATTATAGTTGTAACCTTGGCAGGATCTATCTATATCCCTCTTTGTGAAATAATGAAACCCAATAATTTTTCTAATTATATGCCAAAGATGCACTTCTTGGGATTCAAGTAAACCTTATAATCCCAGAGGCATTGAAAAATATGCCTTAGCACTTATGGGTGCTCTTATCTAGTCTTATATTTTTCTAATATATCATCCATGTAATATTCCATGATATAATTCATCATATCATGGAAAATAATGGTGATTTCTTGGTGAAATATTTCCCTGGCATTCTTGAGGCCAAAAGGCATGACCTGGTAGAGAAATGTTCCCTAAGGGGTGATGAAAGTAGTCTTGTGTTGATATTCCTCTGCAATCTTGATTTGATTATACCCTATGTAGTCATTGTTTTACATTCTCCCTTTATAACCCCAAGTGCACCGGCTTATCTCCCATCAGTTGTGTAATCACTCAAGGTGTGCGGGAGTCGAGCCCCTCCTTTATGTGAGATTTGTAAGAATGCTTCACCATTAATGGAGGAATGTTTGTAGAAATAGAAATACAAGCATTTGCTCTACTAGATCTAAGTGCAAATACACCATGATATAAATGTAAACATTGCAACAACATAAGATAACCATATTTGTACCATGAGTAACAAGGAATATACTAGGGTTTGAACCCATAAACACAAATATACAGAATAACCAGTCATATATATTGAAATTCAATGTTTGCAGTAGCCATACTACATCAAAAGGGTCATAACAGATTGAATAGATCAAGATAATAGGACCCCAAATCTAGAAATCCTATATTCCCCCTAGAACCATTACATAAACAATTCTTACAGAAATACACCATAATTATGAAAACATAATCGACCTCTAGCCTCTAACCCCCCATTCTTCATGCATTATCTATAGTCAGAATTATATCTTCCCCTTGTCTAGATCCAAATGCCTCCTTAAATAAGATAGGATCACACCTAACCAACATTTCAGAAGTAGGCCCACATGTCAAATATCATCATATCCTAATCTACTTGAGTTCCCATGCCAACTAGCTGTAACAATCGTCACTTTACATCCTGTAACCATAAATATTCCCTGAAAAAATATTTTCTTAAGCCTCAAGTATCCATGTAACAATAGTATCGTCATTATGCTTATTCGCATCTTCACATGCTTTGCATGTAATTCCCTTTAACTGAAATGTGGCTAAGTCCTTAAATCCTTAAACCCTTTTCTTGCTCCCACACACAAACCTACCTCTCTTTGTGTGCCTTCACTTACATGATTTTCTCCAGAGTGCCTTCCATGTGCATGCCCATTCTCTTTTTTAAGACTTAGTCATTTTTTAGGGCCCAACATCACCCCACACTAAATGTGTTGTCCATCCTCAGAAACAATTTGATCTTCTGCAAAGAATAAATAATGGGAGAAAAGAACAGTATGCTTCTGGCTTGCTCCAAAGAATTAAATAATTTCATCACTATTGAAGGAGGATGGGGAAGTCTATATTCAAGCCTACTTTGATCTTACTTCAAGCTTCCACCTCATTTTGTGCTTGCTGAAATAAATCCCCTATCAATGTGTTGACTTACTCAAATGATAACTCCTCTCCCTTAGCCTTTAATGTATCTACAATGTTCTCCATTTTCTTGTTAAGGTCACTTAGCGTGTCCATCCTTCGTGCAACCTGGGGATATAATACCTTCACTTTATTTTTACTTGAAACCCTTAGGTCTTCAATCTCCTCCAACTTTTTTTCAAATTCTGCTATGATTTTGTCCCACTCTTCCTTGTTACCCTTGTTCTTCTCTTGGAACTCCTTTAGGTTTGTTTCATGGGTAACAACCAATATACCTACCACCCTGTCCCTATCTCCATAGTTTTCATAGACAACGTTATCCATGTGCGCTATGATTTTTACTTAGGAAAGGAGCTCAGAGTATCAAGTTATGGTTTCCTCAATATTAGATTTCTCCTCGGCCCTATGTCATGCCAAAACTTCCTTTGCGGAATCCAATGCAAGTATTTTATTCTGCATCATAATCAACTGTGTTAAGTCCTCCAAGCATAGAAAGGCCGACTCATACTTCTATGAAGGGGGGGCCAAATCCAGACATGCAAAAATAATGTAGCCTAATATGGTCTCCATTTTCTTATATTTCTCACACACTTTCACCTTTTCTTCCCTTAACTCAAGCTTCAACTTAGAAATGATCAATTCTTTCTATTTGATCTCTATTTCTCTTTCAATTATCTCTTTATTCTTTTCCTCCAATTCCTCCTCTAAGACTCTAATTTTTTTATTCCTCCCAAATAAACTTGCTTCTACCTCCATACATACCTTGTTGAGGACGTTACAATCCTGCTCATCAGTTATTTGTTGGGTATCCAGAATAGGGTTTACCTCATTGGGGTTATGTGTTTCTATCACCGCATCAACGCCAACTTCGAACTCAGGCTCATCAATATGGGACTCCAAATTCCATGACAACATCTTCTTTTTGCGTGTGCATAAACTATCTTTCTCAAATGATGACCAAAAAAGAGGTTGTCTGTGGGCATTGTGCTCTAGAAGAGTGCACGTAGGACCTTGTTAGGTTCATTGACATAAGTAATCAATTGTCCTTGTGTTGCTGTCGCACCCTTACCACCTGCACACGCTACCTTTGGGAAGTTGAATGCTATACTCTTCTCCTTATCTACGCTTTCTTCCGTTTCTATTAATATTTCCTCAGTATTGTGTTCCACCTCATGCTCCACCAAGTTCTAAATGATGTTTTCCACTTCTGTTTCCATGGTGTCATCCAACTATTCTGTCAGGTGTGGGTATTTCTGCACATTCATCCCTAATTCTTCTTTACTTCCTCCTATGTTCTGAGTTCCCTCCTCATATTCATTATGCTATTCTTCAGAATAGTGTATGTTTTACACAAGAGGATTCTCACATTCCTCATTCTCCTCACCTCCCTCCTTGAACTCGTCACCCTTCATACTCTCTGTCTCCTCATATTCTAAACTTTGTGACATATTTTTCTTCTTCTTTACTAGTGAATCTTATATTACAGGGGACATTTACTTCTTAGGTGGCTTCTCCTTCATGGGGTTCTTCTTCCTTCGAGTGTAAGTACTCGAGCCCGTGTCTGACGCCTTCGGCCTAAGATGTGCATGTGTTTGGCACTCAATTATCCGTAGCTTCCTCTCTCTCCCTCTTCTTTGACATCACCTTCCTTCTTCCATTAGGGTCTTCAGGGATGGATACATCATCCTCGATTTACGTGCCATTTTCTAACTTGGGCCTCAGATGTGTATACACCCTTGCTGCCATTTTTCTTGCAACTGGTATTAACACATGTTTCAACATGTGTTTGTCATGAGAGACATACTTCTTCATGTATTCCCACTTCTTAGGGTATAATAAAGTTCGACGCAGTGCGTGGTGATCCTAATCTACCTCACTTAGATCAAATATAAGCTTTTTGGCTTCCTTGACCATTTTAACCACGCTATGAAATTACTGCTTTATGAATGCAAATAGTAGCTTACACCACGGGCCTTTCGTTCAATTTGTTAAAGTTAGTATGACTATGCAGAAGTGTTGATATACCGCAAACTCAGCCACACCATCCACTAAGGCTGGCAGTTGTTTAGGGATGCTCCATTCTACCCCGACTGCATCACGTATTCTCTTATTCCACTTCTCCAAGTGCACTTTATATGAAGTTGTCATTATATCACAAGTGTATGATTAGGACCTCTTGGTGGGGGAAGGGTTCTCATAAGGATATTCCCATATGTAGCTATTCGACCCATCGACAACTACAATCTCATAAAACAAAATGGTAAGAATGATGTTACCATACATGATCTTATCCCTGTCACGAGCGGTATCTATGATCTCCTCCAAAATGAAGGCCGAGAGGTTGCAGATTTTTCCTTCTGAATTTTTCTTGCAAATGTTCAACCATCTCATGTTCACTTGCATCCAATGCTCATGTCCATTCAACTTGATGAGTAGGTGCATGGCCATGTTCATGTTTGGGTTAGTGATCTTGGTGATATCAAAGTTGTGGGAACCCTTCTTGTATTTATATTTCTCTGTTGTCTCCTTGACAACGTCCTTATCATCCAAGTCATCCTCCAGTGATTCTCATGTGCAAATAAGCCCATTGTATTTTGAGATCAACTGAGAAGTCAAGTGCATTCTCCTCCCTGTAAAGAAAAAATAGTCTTCATGCACGCACGACATCAGCCATTGGTATAAAATTTTAGGTTTTCTAAAATATGGCAACTCATAGAGTTGAAAAATTCTATCCTTCTCCAGTGTAGTCTTCACAGAGTCATCATACACAAGTTTGTCATCTTGTGTTCTCTCTCCCATTAGGAAAACTAGCTCCTGCGCCATCTCTTTCTCTGTGGTATATTTATTGTGGTTATAATCACTTATGGACATCTTACACATGTGGCATACCAATTCCATCCCCATCAAAATTCCATCTGGTTACTGCATCTCCACTTACCACTCCTCATTAAAAATTTTCGACACAGTGGGTTTTCCTTTTCCCTTATCCTTTCCCTTCTTTGGTGAAACATTCGATCCCTTCATTGGTGCAATTTTTATCATCATGTACTTGTAATTTATTCCTTGCATCATGCTTTAACATTTCTCTTTCCCTTGACTCCACTCCTACGAAATTTCTTCAAAACCCATGCCCTAGCTCTAAAAACCCTAATCTAGAAAACTCTCCTTCCACAAGACAATGTAAAAATTCATGGGAATCTAAAAAACACCTCTTCCTTGCATGCCTGTGTATTCCGTTCCACTCTGGTTCTCAAATACACCAACTTCTCTACTTAGCACACAAATCCTGGTAAAAATAATAACTCACCCCAAACTTATATTTATAGCATTTTTCTTTTTCCCATTTTAACTCCCATACCACCTACCACCATACTACCACATTAAAGTTGGATTTTTCCAACTCTATCCTCCCACACATTTTGTCTAGGGTTTTTCTTCTATGCCTAAACCTATGTAAAAATCTCGTAACCTTCTGGCGTGCAAAAACTACAATGACCACAAATACTTACGCGCCCTCCTAGCACCGAAGTCAATCTCCCTCTGCGTCCTAGTTCTTGACACCACCTACCTAATGTTGCTCTATGCCTTTATCCATCTACATGATTTTTATAAATATTTTGACATCATTCTCCCTCCATAATCACCTCTGCTAAACGTGATCCTCTGAACTCACGCACTTTTGACTTTCTCATCTAGGCCTTCAATCAACATCACTCTGACACTTGCTTCTTACCACACTATTCATTGAAACTATTATGTACACTCTCAACCCCACACTAAAAAGATGTGTAGTTCTCTACACATAAAAACCCTTTAGATCAAATGGTCTACTAGCGCGTAAGTGCTCCCACAAAAAAAACCAAAAATATAAAGCAAAGAGACGTAAAAAGGAAACAAATATAAAGCAAAATGCATTAAGGGAAATCCTAAGCTAACTGGCAATACTACTTTATTTACAAACACACAGAAGACTTATTTATAGTATGGCTTCAGCCTACTCCCGTTAAAGTAACTAGGAAACCTAGAATCAAGTATGTAAGTGATAATGTATGGCCCTAACCAATGCACTTTGAGCTTCCCTAGGTGTCACAAAAACTTAGAATCATATAGAAGAACCATCTACCCAACCTTAAACTTCTTGTTTTTAATATGACGATCATGTTATGCCTTCTGTCATGATTTCTCCATCTTCTGACTCCATCTAGAAATGCCATTCCTCTCATCCAACTCCATAAGTTTATCAATGCGCTCCTCTAATTCTTATTCGTCAGTCGAGTAAGTGCACAAAGATGGGGGACAAAAAAGGGGTAAAAAAGGGACACCTTTTTCCTGAAATCAGCAAAACATGAACTTCATTGAATAATTCGGCATGCCTATGCTCAAAATTTGACAAAGTGATAAGAATAAGTGCCCTAGATCTCGGAATATAGTTTCTAAACTACTAATTTTTTTTAAAATCGTTGAGATTAAGAGGGTCAAATGTGGTGTGCACACAAAGTATGTATATTTTTGTGTCAAAAAGATAAGAACCTATTGTGTGTGCGCCCCCCCCATTTTTTCAGTTCTATATTTTTTTTTTTCAAATCCCTTTGGTAGAAATTTAACTAAGACCATATACAAGGGTCCCATTAATTTTTCATTATTTTTTCGATAAATGTATAATTTTTTATTAATTTTCAAAGTGCACATATCCCGAAAATAAAATATTTGTGTGTGCACCCCCACTAACTTTGAGAAAAAAAAGTCATTTTTTAGTTTTTTTTGAGTGCGTGTAGAATGGAGTTTAGAAAAAACCCAATTTTTTTTTATTTGGATGAAAAAATCGTAAATTGTGCACCAAAATATATGCATATGTTTTTGCAAGAAAACGAGGCACTAGTAAAAGAAAATATGGATGAAAGCCTTAAAGTAATCAGGATTTTATAAAGCATTATATCGTCATTAAGGTAAAACCGAGCTTGACATCGTAGTAGAATTTATTTTTAAATATTATGTTTTAATGCATGAGATATTGGGGTACACACGTGAAATTTTGATGTTTTTTTGTCAAACACGGTTTTAAACACGTACAGAAACAATCCAAACCTTTGGTTTGGTAATCCAAGGCAAATCCAAGCCTATGGATTGGGAATTTCAAACCCAAAAAAAAGGTGAAACACGAGCGCGCTATAACGCACTCGCATTTCAAATTATTAGTGTGGTCATATTGTGTTTTTGGCATCGCTTTTATGTACAAAAATAAATGTTTAGGGCTCAGGGTCATGGGGTTCAGGGATCAGGGCTTAGTGGCATGATTTTGTGTTTATGGTTAAGGGTATAGGGTTTAGGATTTTGGGTTAATGGGTTTAGGATTTATGATTTAGGGTTTAGTGTTTAGCGTTTATGGTTCAAGTTTTAGGGTTTAGGGCTCTGAGTTTTAAGGTTTACGATTTAAGGTTTAGAGTTTAGGGCACATAATTTAGGGTTTAGGGTTTAAGGTTAAGTGTTTAGGATTTAGGGTTTAATGATTAGGAGTTTAGGGCTCAAGGTTTAACGATACCTTTCCAAGTGTCAGCTCCCCTCTTTGAGGATCATATTCATATCCAATGTATCGTCATCGAAGAGGGAAGCTCCCATGTCAAATTGGTTATTCAATATGACGTGGAAGATAAGTAAAGCAAATGAAATATGGAGAAGTTAGATTTCATTGGTAATTAGTACTAAGTATTAACAAGACTAATATGGCTTCCTGACTACTCAACTAGGAGGCCATGGCAATATTAGGACCATATTTCCTATTCTTATGCCTAAAACCATCCTTGAGTCTGCTTGTGCAAAATAAACACAACGATAGGGATATGGCTAAGAACACAAAGGAGTTATCAATCACCTAGTAAATCTTTCTTTTTTAGTTTTGAATAGGATTCAGTTGGCCTATGGCTTAGTGACCTTACATTCATTGATAATTCCTTCTATGATAAACCCATGGATGCTTTCAAAAGTTCCTTCAAAAAGATAGGGGTAGTCATCAAGCCTAATGAAAGTTGTGATGTGATGTGTCAACACTATATATTCACAAAAATATCTTCTTCCTTGAAAGTACATGGTTTATCTTAGTAAGTGATGTCTCCTTGTATCCAAGGATCGAGGACTACTTGGGTTCATATGGTAGGATTGGACATTCAGGAATCATCGAGCGTCTAAATCAGAATGTCGGTGCATCTAGAGAAACATTTCTCAAATGTTAGAGTAATTCGTCCTGAAAAATAAAATTAAACCTCAGAAATCCTCTCAAATTTCCATTCTAGGTTGTGTTCTTGGTCCTGTAGCATGTATCAACAAAAAAAAGAAAAAAAATTGACTAGAATTACTTACGAAATGTATTCCTTTGCTTCGAGCTTATCTTTATAAATGCAATCCAGACTTTCCAAGTTCTCCATATTTGCCAAATTTGGGGCAAATTGATATTCTGGACCTCTGAAGGTGTGAAGAAAATGACGAGTTCATTTCCTCTAAAAACCCTTAACCCAGAGCCCTAAACCCTAAACCCTAAACCCTGAGCCTGAAATCTAAACCCTAAACCCTCTACCCTAAACACTAAAACATAAACCCTAATTACTAAAATTTGAGCCCTAAACCCTAAACCCTAAAGCTTGATACTTATACCCTAAACACTCAACCTTAAGCCCTAAGCCCTAAACCTTGAACACTAAACCTGATCCCTAAATCCTAAATTGTAAACCATAAACCCTGAAATTTAAACCCTAAACTCTAAACCCTAAAGTTTAAACCTTGAACACTAAAAATACTTGTTGGAAAGAATTCTACAAAAATACACTAATGAGAATGATTGAAATTGGTACAAAAATTTTGAACGAGGGAAATTTTAGATATCTAATAAAAATTTGGTACAACCATTTTCTAAGCAACCCCATCCCCGCGAGAAGCTTGCACAAAGAAATGTTTCCCAATAGGGCTACCTTATTTTTCACATTGCATGGGAACTATTTCACTCACTGTAATGTTATGTGTCTTGCCCATTATTATTATTATTGAGAGAGAGTATTCAACAGAAAAGGGTTCATCTGATTCGTAGGCATAACATTCAAAGAGAGTCATCACAATTTTATGCCTTTCATCTACTGATATTTTGAAGGAGGGAAATGCCATATATCCAAGATTAATTTGGTACAAAGAAATGTTACCCAATAAAACTATCTCATTTTTTCTATAGCTTGTGAAATATTTGGAGCTCTAAGAGTGTTATAAATAACACAGTTATATGCAGAAGATCAAGAAACATTCAATAGTGCAAGTATATGTGGGGAGAAAAATGTTTAGAAGAGATGTGTAATATATAATATTTGTTGATCCTTATAGTGCAGAATATCAGGAGCAGCTTTCACTTTGTAATCACTACTGTAGACTAAAGATCAAGTGCAGAAGATCAATACCATTAAAGTGTTTATTCTTTAAACACTGAACCCTAAATCCTAAAACCTAACCCCTAAGCCCTAAAACCAAAATCATGGACCCTAAAACTTGAAACTTAAAACCTAAACCATAAACCCTAGGCTCTAAACCCTAAATCATAAACCCTAAACCCTAAAAATTAATCCCTTAACCCTAAAACCTAAACCTAAACCTAAACCTTAAAAACTTGGCTCTAAACCCTAAACCGTAAACCCTAAACCTTAATTATTGAGCACTTAACCCTAAACCATGAACACTAAACACTAAACCCTAAACCCTAAACCCTAAACCCTAAATCCTAAACCCTGAACACTAAACACTAAAACTTATACCTTAAACCATGAACATTGATCCCTAAGTTCCCTAAACCATAAACCTTAAACCCTTAACCCTTAACCCTAAACACTCAACCCTTAACCATGCAACATTACCAAAAAAGGAGTTTGTACTGGTATTATGGTTGGATGAGGGTCGAATCTTGAAGATCATATTCATATTCGGTGTATCACTCTCGAAGAGGGAAACTCCCCTGTCAAATTGATTATCCAGTATGCATTGGAAGATGAGAAAATAAAATGAAATATGGAGAATTATATTTCATGGGTAAGTAGTACTAAGTATCAACAAGACTAATATGGCTTTCGAATACTCGACTAGGAGGACATGACAATGTTAGGACCATATTTCCTAGTCTCGTGCCTAGAACCATCATTGAGTCTGCTTGTACAAAATAAGCATAACAACATGGGAATGGCTAAAAACATACAGGGGTTATCAATCACTTAGTAAATATTTCTTGTTTAGTTCTGAGTGGGAGTCAGTTGGCCTATGGCTTAGTGACCATCTATTAATTAATAATTCATTGTATGATAAACCCATGGATGCTTTCAAAAGTGCTTTAAAAAAGATAGGGGTAGTCATCAATCCTAGTGAAGGTAGTGTTGTGATTTCCAAACAACTTGAAATGCAAATAGATTTAGAGTTCATAACACGAATTTAAAAATATCTCTATTGTTATAAATGGAATCCAAGTAATGGTGTCTCCATGTATCCAAATATCGAGGACTACTGAGGTTTGTCTCATGATTGGGCATTTAGGAATCATCGAGTGTCTGAATCAGAAATTTTTTTCATCTGGAGAAACATTCTCAAATATTGGATTAATGCATCTTGGAAAATAAAATTGAACCTCATAAATCCTCTCAAATTGCCAGTCTAGGTCATGTTCCTGGTCCTGTTTCTATTTTGAGTTTTAGTTATGGTCATCAAATATGGAACTTTCAGGAAAGGAATCCATACTTGAATAATTATTCCCATTTAGATTGTTGTAAATGCTAATGGCAATGGCAGTTCCTGTGGAATTCGGTTGGTGGAATGTGGGGTTATGCCCTTGGTTTTTTCTCATGGAGTCATTAATATCCTTTATAGTATTATCAGAGAGAACTCCCCATGCTTTTGTGATAAGTTTAAAATCTCCCTCACCTCCTAAGATTTTGTTTTTATCAGGATGTAATAAAAAGGCTAGTTTTAGCGGGTATTAATAGAAAAAATAAAATATTTTTTATTGGAATTACTTACAAAATGCATTCCTTCACTTCGAGCTTATCTTTATAAATGCAATTCATCTTTCCAAGTTCTCCATATTTTCCAAATTTTGGTCAAATTGACATTTTGGACCTCTAAAAACGTGAAGAAAATGGTGAGTTAATTTCCCCAAACCTTTCTTGAAGCAAATTTAAACGAAATGAAATTTGGAATTTGGAGGTGACACATGGTAGACACGGATTGTCCTTCCACATATTTACTTATTGATGATTAATTGTTATTAGTTGGATTTATTTTCCATTATTATGATAAGTGGGTTTTTGAGATTACCAAATCACTGTCAGGTTTATTCATGAGAATATAATTATTATTGTGGCTTGGTCGATGCAACTCCTTAAAGCCTCCCATAATTACAAATACCTCTCCTAAAAAACACCATGCAAGTGGATATATGTTAACCAAACTTGTCGTACCTCCTTGAGTTTGAGAAGGGTGTTTATGGATGATTTTAGCTTCCTTGAAGAGTTTACAATGTAGACAAACCAAGAAATGACCAATGAACCTTGCTCTTTTGCAATGTGAGGGGAATTTTGTTAAAATAAAGGGAGAGGAGTCTTTGGATGAATGTTGAGCAACTAGATGAGTTAAATAGGTGGTTTAGTTGTCTAAGAACATGATCAAATCCAAAAACTCTTACAAATATCAATAACCAATCAATAACACATATTAAACTCCTACAAATATCAATAACCAATCCAAAAGGCCCTAAAACATTTATTTTTGTACATAGAAGCATACCTTAACCACATATACTACATAGCACACAGGAACACGAGCACGTTATAACATGCTCATATTTAATGTTTGGTAATAACCAAACCTAATAATTTAGAATGTGCTGGTGCTTTAACCAAATGTGCTCGCATTTTACTTAAAATCATATTTTTGTCCACTTTTTGGCCTCCCATATTTGTGCATAGGCCTAGCCAATCGCCCTATGTGTGTAATATGAAGATATGGAAACATGAATTCCATAGGTAGAACTATCTCCATGCCAAACACTAATTGAAAATATGTGGCCTTTTTCAACCTTTTATAAGTCGTGCGATATGCCCATAGCATTGGAGAAACTTTTTCATCCCAGTCCCTCCTTCCAACATCTCAAATCTTAGTTAATGTGGGGATTAATATCTTGTTAAATGCCTCAGTAGTTATATTAGCATGAGGATGATATAACATGGTTTTGTGATGGGCCACTATGAACTGTAAATAAGATTCTAATAGTTTCATTCAAAAAGTGAGCACCCCTATCACTTATTAAAATCAATAGGCATCCATACCTGTTGATTACATTCTCCCATAAGAACCTAGCTATTGTTGCCACTGTGAAATCCTTTGTAGGTTCTGCTTCTGCCCACCGTGTAAGATAATTTGTGTAAGTGATAATATAGCGCTAACCTTTCCTACACATGGCTGGGGAAATAGGAACCATAAAGTCAATTTCCCATTTTTCAAATGGCTTTACACTAGAAATAGGTCTTAATGGAATTTAATCTATTCATCATGGCTTACCAAGGCACTGAAAATGATCACAGACCTTGCAATATTCAATACAATCCTTATAATAGGCCTTCTAACAAGATCTTATGTGTGGTTGCATTCCCCACATAGTGACCTCCTGCAATGGTACCATGAACTTCTTCCATGATTCCACCACGTTCATGCTCTAGCACACATCGGCGCAAGACCTCATCTCGGCCTAGCTTCTATAGGTCTCCTCTGATCAACATATGGGGTGCGACACGTATAGCCAACTATTGTTTCTCAAAGGCCTTCATTCCTTATGGTGCTACACCCATTCGCAAGAAAATAGAAATATCCTCCAAGTCAGAGGGTGCACATTGTAATCTAAACAACTATGCATATGGCTTTTGTGTCCTTAATGCTCTACATGTCATCGTTTGAGTTAATCCGAGATAAATGGATAGGTCCTAAATTACTCTTTCTTGGTTTCACCACAACGATAAACTTAAACTCCTGAAACAATAAAACCCATCAGCATATGTGCCCTTACAAGATAGGCTTGTTCACCAAGTATTTGAGTGCCATATGATCTGTGTAGAAAATACAAGGCGTTGCTAGCAAATAATTCTATTGATCGGGTTTTGTTCAACATGTCCAGATTAGTGAGCTAGAAATCAAAGAACACCAAAAAACCTCCAATATGAAAGGGATTAGTACCTTGGGAGAATATGGTGATGAATGATATGAGTGCAAAGTAGATGATGAGATCCTCGATATGATCTTGGATAACTTACAACTCAAAGAAAATAAAGAAAATTGATTAGATATTTTATGCGGGGAATTCCTGATGAAGCGGATATAAGAAGCGTTAACTTCCTCGGTAGATTTCAACTCCCATTTGATAAGATAAAATGATATAAATGAACAATAAATGGATAGTATGCAAAAACTGATAAATAATAGAACCTAAAAACATTGATATATGGAGGAGCTGCCAATCTAACCAAAGTGAATACAAAGGCAGCCAAGGTAAGGGAACTACCAAAGTATGAGGATGGTGTTATGGTAACTTAAGTGGAATTATAATGGCACTATGATGATGATAAGAAAGAGGCTATTATGTCTGATATTTTCTATCACTCTTCACTTATTCAAAAGAGGGGGGAAGGCCTGTATTTATAACCTAGAGATGCGGTTATTCTAGGGTTATCCAGTAATGCAAGTTGGATAAAGTAACCCTGGTTAAGGGACATGATTTGAGTGATTAGGTTTGAAATGGATTTTAGTTGGATTTGATTTGATTGAGCGTGGCTCATGATTTTAATTAGTTGGTGAAATAGTGGATGTGATAAGGATTTTTCTGCATTATTTAAATCATGAGTGGGGCTCATGATTTAAATGATTTTTGACTTATATGACTTAATTAGGAATATTTAGATAACAAGGTTTAGGTATTTAAAAAATCATAAATTAAGCAATTAAGATTGATTAATGGAACATGTATTTTTGGTGGGAAACATGATTTTTTTGAATTGTGGAGGAAAATGGATTTGAATGGGTAATCCCAATAAAGGAGAGAAAACATGAGGTGAAGGAAAGGAGCTAGACCAAAAAATAGTGTCTACATTTTCCCCTTTTTGTTTAGTGGTTTGCGAGAGCAAGTCACGAGACAAAAAAAAGGGTTGGATGAGGATAAAGGATTTGATGATAAGCTCCCCCTTGAACGGGGATTTAATGTCGGCGTGAGAAATTGGTGACGCATTCGAAAAAGAGTAGATGGAAAAAGGGAGGTTGGTGATAGGAATGGTAAAAAGCATGACCAAAGGAAAAATTCCCCAGGAAAAAAAATGATTGTGTAAAAAAAAATGAAAAATATGGTGGTGACTCTAATATTACATCAGTAGAAGACAACTGTGGTCTCAACGGAGACGAGAGATAATGTTCTACGGATCAGTGAGTGGGGTGAAGACCATTGTAGTATCGATGCAGGCCGAGATGACCAACGGGTCATGGAAAATTCATCAAAATATGTGCAACTATATGTGAAATCCTTCGTGTAAGAGGAATCGAACAAAAGGTCATGTTTTCACTAGGAACGAGGATGAAAAGGCATGGTGCCCAATGGGACACGAAAAGGCCAAGAAGGAAAAGGATAAAAAAATGCATGATGATGGTAATATGCCCCAAGAGGGGAAGTATGGTCTCAAAGGTAAAAAATAAAAGGAAAAAGCAAAATATGCCCTAAGTTGGGAAAAGATATGTCCACAAAGGCAAAAAAAAACAAGGGTAAAAGCATGTATCGAGATGGGAAGATTATGACCATAAAAGTGGACTATGAGAGAAGATTGGATAGAATTATGAAATAAGATACCCCAAAGGGTGTAACTATGCTGTAGAACAGATGGTGCATAAGAAAGGTTCTTCATTGACTATAGATGAAGAAAAGAGAGTATTCTTCGCAAGGAAATAAATCAATCTAATTTTGATAAGGGATAAAATTAGAACAGACATTTGTGAAAGAGAACAAGATCATATAGGTGATGATCGTTATGGTATCCTCCAAGACAAAAATTTCATGGTAAGATGTGATGAGGGATATAAGTGATGATGCCTCCTTGAGAGGGTTGACAACAATGGAAGAGATGACACTACTCTCAAAAGGAGGAGTGGGAAATTTTATGGAGGGGAGGAAGAGGACGTTTAATAAGATAAGGATAGGGAATAGAGTGGACATGGTGGAGGAGAAGAAAAATGAATGAAGGGGGAGGAAGATAAAAATAGATAAGGATGCTAGAAGAAGAAGGGAATGAGGAAGAATGAACAAGAAGAGGATGAGATTGGAAGAGGGACAAAGATGTGCAATATGAAGGTAGTAGAAAAGATAACTAGAGGGAGGTGATGGAGATGAAGGGAGAGAAATTACGGAAATATGGATAAGGGGAGGAAAATGAAGAGCTTAAAGAAGAGGAAAGATACAATAGAATGAAGAAAAGAAAGAAAGTGGAGAAGAATAATGTAAGGGAATAGAGAATGGCGTAATGGGCCTAGAAAAAAAGAAAATAGATAAAGATAATAGGAGAATAATAGGATAAATAATAAGGAGAAGACCTAGTGAAAAGGGATGAGGGGTAAGGATGACAGGAAAAATTATGAAAGTGGTAAGGGAAATGGGGGGATGGTAGAGCTTATTACAGTTAAGGAATGTTAAGGGAAGACCAACAATGATGTAAGGTGAAGAGGAAACCAAACATATGGGGATGGATAAATAGAAGCAGGGAATGAAAGAGGAAAACATGGATCAGATGATAGAAAAAGAGAAATAAGAAGATGGAAAAAGAGGAAAAGATAAAGAGGATGGGAGGCACACAAATAAGGAAAAGTAAAAGGGAAAGAGAAGATAAAATATGAAGGAGTTGAGGGGTGAAAATGGGAGAGAGATGTGTGAAATGAAAGTAGTGGAAACCAAAAATAAATACAACATGTAGAAGATGATGGAGAGAAATGGTGAAAATTGAGGGAGATGAGTTAGAGGAGGAATGTAAGGAAGAAAAAAGATATTATAGAACTAAGAAAAAGAAGGAAACTACGATGGTGGGGAGAGGTGGAGAAGAGTAGACAATGGAAGAGAAAAAAAAAATGAATGAAAGGGGTGGAACAATTTGTGAGTCAGAGGGGAAAGATAAGAAAAAGGAATGGATAGGAGTAGTGGTTGAATATGAGAAGAGAAAAAAAAATTCAAAAGTGAAGGAGACAAAGGATGAAAGATGGAGAAGGGAATAAGATAGGGATGGTAGGGGAAGAAGGAAAAAAACAAGAAGAAGACAAAAAAATGATAGAGTAGAGGGTGAAATCATAAAAAACGTAGAGGGAGATTAAAAATGAAGGGAGTGAAGAAAGGTGAAAGGGATAAAGGGAGAGAAATAATAGAACACAAAATATATGACCAAGCTGAGAAAAGAAATAAAAGGAAGGGGTGAAGAGGACCAAAATAGGTTGAAGATAATGTTAGATAAGGATGATATGGGAGAGGAACAAGAAGACGAGATGAGATTAGGAGGTAAAATCAGGAAAATGGAAGAGAAGTATGAAAAAATGAAGGGGACGAGGGAAGATGAATAAGTTAAAGAAGAAGAAAGTGGAGGGTAGAATAGTGAAAAGAAAGAAATGATGAGGGACCATGAAGATGTGGATAAGATGAGAGAAAATAAGAAAAAATGATACATAATGATGGAAAAGGTAGGAGTGATAGAGAAAGGAAGGGGATATTAGTGGGGAAGTGAAAATGAAAGGGAAGAAAAGATGACAGAATGGATACATGGAGAACATCGAAGGAACCTAGTCTTTGTGAGAAAAACCTAGGTAAAGAATATGAAACAGACCACATGGAAATGCATATGGAGGGTGAGATGATAAAAAATATGGGACAACACTTGTGAGATAGGTTATCAATGGGGAAGTAAGAAGGAAGAATGAGCGAAAAAGGGGATGAAGATTATAGATAGGAAGTAAAAGAAAACAAGGGGTATAAAGGCGGAGAGGACAATAGAGAAAATTATACAGAAGGAAGGAAAGCAAAAAGGGAGATATGTAGTGAAGAGTGAGCAGTATCAGGAATGTAAACAGAAGAAAGATAGAAGGAAAGAAACAGATTAGAAAATATGTGGAGATGTATGGAATTAGGATAAGTTGATGATGATAAAATAGAGAGAGGGTTTATGATGAAGACAGTAGAGATATTGAATAAGGTGAAAGGAAGATGGAGAGGTGGGTAAGAAGCAACAAGAAAGTGTAGTGGTGGAGAGAAGGGGGATGAGGGAAGAGAGAATGGGTGAAAGAAGAGGAAATGCTAGTGAAGGGATGTTCGGGGGAGTATTCTGATAATGATCGCTAGGGAAAGACAGGAGGATGAATGAGGAAAGGGAAAAATTAAATGAGGAATGGAAGAGGAAACAAAAACAAAGGGACATTATGAGAAGTCTTCTGATAATGATCAGAGGGCACAGAGGAAGAAAGGAATGAAGAAAAAAGGAGAAGTTCAAAGAGAGGGAAAAAGGCCACGTAGAATGGGAATAAGTGAAATTTAGGAGAAGTCTACTGATAATTATTAGGACGAGAATGCAAGATGATGATGAAAGTATGTTAAGGGGTGATAAAAAATAATAACGGATAAACATGGAGGTATATATGTGGGAGAACTCGAGAAGATGGAATGGAAAGAGTAAAGGAAGGATGGATAACAAGTTATGCTAAGAAAAAGACAAGGATAGGATGCAGTGGATGATGATGAATGAGATAAAAATGAAGGAACAAGACATGAAAACAATGGTAGAAAATGGTATGAAGGATGATGGATCAAGAAGGGGAAAATGGAAAATTGGAGATGGTAGAGATCGTTAGTGCGAGGAAGAAAGAAGATGGAAGAGGATTTTTTTATGGGGAATGAAGAGAAAATGTGTACAGTGGGAATGTGGAGTGATGGGAAAAGGCAAGAAGACATATTATTCCTAAGAGAGACTCTTAAGTAATATTGTCATGTTGTAGGAGTGGTTAAGTAAGATCTCCAAACCGAAAGTGATGATATGCAATGAGAAAGAAAACATTGTAATGGGTATAGGTGGTGAATGGTTGGTTAGAGCGGATGATCATGACAAGGGGTGGAAGAAATAAGATGGAGGAAATATGGTAGAATGGGGATGGGTCAGATAGAAAATTAACATTAAGAGGGAATCTTAAGTAAGATTGTCATGCGACGGGGATGGTTAAGTAGGATCGCCAAGCCGAAGAAGAAGAAGAATGATGAGAAGAAGTGAGCGATGGGAAAAATGTATGATAAGATGGACTGAAGGGGAACCCTCAAGTAAATTTTCCATACGGTGTGCATGAGTAGACAAATACTAAGAAGAATGAGAAAAGAGTGAATGGTGTATGCCAAAATGGAGTAGGAGGTGAACGGGGGAAATAACAAGGACGGAAGGAAACAAAGTAGTGTGACATGAAAGGATTGAAGAATATAGGAAATGTAGGATGGAAAGTGTAAGGGGAATCCTCAACTAGGATTCCCACGTGGTGACAGTGATGATGAAAGAGCGTCAAGTAGAAAAGATGGAGTGGAAATAAATTTTTGGTGGTGATTGTTGTTCAATGGAATAGGAAAAGGTGAAGGAGTTTCTATAGCAGCACGATCTTAGGAAAGTGGTATATTCCAGCTAACAATCTTGGATTGTATGGATGTTTAAGTAAGATTGTCAAGCTGAAAGTGAAAGGATGAAAGGCGATAGGAATGATGAAACAAGTGACGGAGGAAGCAATGCCAGTAAAATAATGTTAGGGGAAAACCAACAATAATTATTGGTGATGAAGGATGGGTGAAGAAATAACAGAGACTGATAAAAAGGGTGAGAAGAGTAGCGGAGAATGATATGGAGTGAATTTTAGTGGAAAACTAACAATAAATTCATTTATGGATACATGGTAAAACTTAAAAGATATAGTGGGAAGAGTATAAGAAGCAAGAATGATTATTTGTGAAAATATGATGACGAGGAGGGGATGCAGAAGACGAGGATGAGCGAGGTGAGGATGAGGAAACAAGACATAAAAAGGATGGCAAATGAGAAAGGGTAATTGTCGGAAAACATTTTGGTTGGTAAAGGAAACTAGGAGGATGGAATGGTCAATGGACATGATTCTGAATGAGGCTTTGTCTAGAATGATAGGTCTACTTTGAGTAAGATTGTCATGTTTTGTGAATAGTTAAGCAAACGTGCTAAGCTAGGGATGAAAATATAGGAATGGTGAAAAAGGTGATGTCTGTGCTATGTGGTAGACAAGAACAAGAATGGTGAGAAGGGTGATGGGGAGATAATTGAAAAGAAGATAAAGGTGATGTAGGGGATGGATGGAGGAAGGTCATGTTGGACATGGTGGGGAATGAGGAGTTATAAAATAACGAACTCTCCTTGAGAGGGATCCTTAAGTAGGATTCACAAGATGCAACGTAGATAAGGTATAATTCCCAAACCAAATAGTTCATTAGAGAGAGTGTTTAGAAATAGTAACAAATATCATGGATTTATGGATGACATTAATTGATGGCATCCCTAGGAATAAACATATGGATGAAGATTTTCTGATTTAAAATTTGATCTATACGAATGGGATTGTGATAAGAGGTGACCTTTATGAGATGAGTGACACATAATTGTAGTACGAGGCATATGGGAAAGCCATAATTTGAATTATATTGGAGGTAAACAAGAAATAGAAGCACTTAAGGCATTGCAATTACAGCCAATAGCAGATGTGAACACATAACCAATGATAGTTAGCTATATCAAAAGATCATGAGGGAAACATGGATGTCAGATCCTCATAAACCTAATGTCATTATGATGAATTTGTTGGAGATGTAATTTGTACGTGGGAAGAGGGTTCTCCATAGGTGGTTGTGTTCCCTAAGTCTATGTCCCAGCTCTAGGAAAGGGGAAGAGCAATAATAGAAGAAATTTGATCAATGCGGGAATATTTCTGAGAATTCTAATAAAAAAGGGAAGGTTGATCAATGCGGGAAACCTTCAAAATGCTATAATAAAAGAATATCCATCCTTTGAGGGTATGGTCTACATAATATAAATGGAAAGAGTGATAGTCTTCCTTCGAGGGATCAGTTTATCTCTTTTCATTTTGACTTTGATTTACATGCTTTTTTTTCTCTCTTTTTTTTGCATGAACAAATGCCCTTCGAGGTATTAGTCTATTTTTGATAATTTTGATTTTGATAACAACATCTGTGAATTTTGATTTAACATGGGGGAGAGTTGGGACTAGCTAGGTAGACCACTTAGGAGGGGATAAAGATGTACAAGAAATATCCCTGGACCATTCGCATGATTCTAATAGGTGAATGAGAGGGTGATGGATGTAATGATTTTGGAGTCCTCACCAAACAGGAGAACCTATCCATATGAAAATGCTACTAGCAAAGTCGTGGTGCCTGTATTTAAGGTCACACATAGGAAGTTACGGAAGACCACATAGTTCATATCATTACCATGATAGATGGAAGGGGCTAATGATGGATAAATAATATAAAAATATGACTATCTACACATGGGTATATGTGTTAACAATAGAATGGCCATAAATGTAAGGCACTAAGAGGTTCAGTCTCTTGTTTACCAGTGAGGGAGATAAAACTTTCCCTATTGACTCCTTGATTAGTGTTATGTTTGAGATAAGATAAGAGCTCGATAGGATGAGATACAATGAGATAGATGAGTGAAGGTAAAACAACTATGCACTACCTTTTAAGGAAGCAAAAATATACATCCCTAACGAGATGAGCAGATGGTCCCTCGAACGAGGGGAAATTATGACCACAATGGTGGATTTTGGATAAGTTGAAATGGTCCCCCCGAAGGGAGGGATTAAAATTACCACAACTTTGGGTTTAGGATAAGAGTAAAAGATTAGATAAGATTTCGTGAGACAGATAATATGGAACCTATGTGCTACCTTTCAAAATTAAATAAGCGAGAATAAGACATGCATCCTAATGAGACAAAAAATGGCCACAAGGGTGGTCTTATGATGAAAAGATGGTGCCCATAAGAGAGACATAAACATGGCCAAAAAGGTGGAATTTGATGAAAAATATGGAAATATGGCCCCTCAATGGAAGGAAAAACATGGCCACAATGGTGGACTTTAGATTAAAATAGATGGAGATATGGTTCCTCAAAGTAGGCATGAGTATGGCCGCAAAGGTGGACTTTGATGAAAAGGATGGAAATATGGTTCCTCAATGGAAGGACAATCATGGCCACAATAGAGGACTTAAGATGAAAATAAATGGCCCCTTAAGGGATAGACGAATACATCCAAAAAAGTGGACTAAAAATGAGATGAAGATTTGGATAGGATTAATGTAGATTGGATGGATTTGGATGAGTTAAATAAAAAAATGTCAAGGAGTGAAGTCCCCCAGTGTCAAGGGAGTTTTTTACAATGTTAATGCAGATGATATGCTCAAGGACGAGGGGAGGCTTCTCCCCAAATAAAAGAGATTATATCACTGTGGATGAATTAGATGTGGATGAGTTAAGATTTTAGATGAGATTGGCTTGAACTTCGATTGGATAGATGGTCGAGGATCACAAGGATGATGAATGAAACCAAAAGTATCAATAAACAAGGGAGGACCTTATTTAAGAGGAATGGTAAGAGATGATGTAGATGAAGGATGATATTTAGTAATTTTGGTAGATGGGGATGTAGGAATTGGATTTAGATTGGTTGTGGTAGATGGAGAAGAATGGTTCCCTTGAATGAGGAAATCATCTTTCTTAATAATATTATGGACAATATTCTGAAAGGCTTTACAATGCTCCATATCATGACCTAGAGTACGATGATAGGCGCAAGTGCAATTAGTATCGAACCATGATGGTTTTTTATTTTGAGGGTTAAAGTATTTGATGGGAGGAAGTGTGATAGTAGATGTTTGAATTATATGTTGAAGGATATCCACATAGGACTCGATCAAAGTGTCGAAAAGAAGGTAAATCCTATGGGTTTTAACAAGATGTTTTGGTGTAGATTTAGGTACAGATGTAGATTAGATGGGTGAATTATGCATCTTAGAAGAAAAATCAAATTTGGATAGAGGATTGGATTGTTTGGATTTGGATTTAGGTGAGGATGTACATTGGATGAGTAGATTGTGTCTTGGAAGAAAAATTAAATTTGGTTGGAGGATTGAATTGTTTGAATTTGGATTTATTTTTGTGAGATTTCCTTTCTTTAAAAGTCATGAATGTTTGAGATTTTGATATAGGATTTGATTTGGATGTTGGGATGAGGGTGGATTTCTTTGGGGTTTTAGCATTTTGGTTCCAATTTAGTGTTGGTTGATGGTTCAGGGTCACGTGGACTGGACTGAGTGGTTACTCGAACAACTTTAATGGACAATGAAGTATTTTCTTTAGAAGAGTCCTCATTTGGAGGTAAAATGGCCACAATAGGCCATGAAAAACGAAGGGATTTTTTAATTTGGATAGATGAAGTCCACAGTGTGGATGAAGGAACAAATTAGTTTGGTTTGAGAAGGAGGTATCCTTCCTTAATGAAGTTATGAACAATGGTTTGAAATGATCTGCAATGTTCAATATCATGTCCAGGGATATGATGATATGCGCAGATGAGGCTGGAATGAAACCAATATGGTTTATTACTATTTGGGTAAAAATCCTTAATAGTTGGAAGTGTGATTGCAGAAATTTGTAACAAGTGTTGGAAGGCCTATATATAGGACTCAACCAAAGCTTTAGGAGGTGTTTTGTCTTTATAGAATGTTTTGGTCTTTGAAGAAGAATTGGATGTTTGAGATGATCTAGATGTTAAGGCTAAATTTCAGGCATGTTGATGTCTTGATGGCCTGAATTAAGTTTGGAAATTGGTAAATGCCTTAGTGTTAAATGGTTTCAAATTTATTTGATGAGACGTTCTCGATGAAAAGTTTGTCATGTTGGATATTTTAGAGGTAGGAATTTTAATTAACTTATAGGAACGCATAGAGGATTTTTAAGGTAATGTATTAATGGTTGTAGATTTCATTTTTGAGGTTACATCCTTAGGAGTAATGCAAAAAATTTCCACCAGAAGATCTGGAGGTGGTACTGGTATAGGTGTAGGAAGCAATATTTGTTTGGTGGAATCTAAGAAAATTAAATATTGATTTGATTGTGTTGATGAGGTAGAAGGATCATTTGAAGTTTTCATAAGTTGAAATTTTTTCAAAGGTTCTTCAAATGATGTAATAGGGTAGGACGGTGTGGATGTGGTCTCAATGATTGATGTGGTAGGTGCAAGAACTGGGATTGGATCTATGGATGGTATTATGGGTAAAGGTGGAATAGATGTAGGTAAGGTAGTAAAATCCAATAGAGGGGATGTGGTAACCGATGGATTAGATATGATTGGTACGGGTATGGGAATGAGTGTTGATGAACTTGTGGATGTAGGAAGAATGTCTAGGGTGGTGGATACGATGGTTGATGAAGAGGGTGAATATTTGGATGAGATAGGATCTTGATCAACAACATGCAAAATGTTTATGGTATTGTTTTCACCCTAAAAATTCCCCTCATTTCTGAGTCAAATTTTGAAAATTTTTGAGTTGGTGCCATTGAAGAAGATTTGAAACAGAGTAAGAGGTCTGGGAAGATAAAAAATTCATGCTTTGATGTCATTGTATGCCCGGTTTCATTATCTTCCCTTTCTCATTCCAAACTTATCTAGTCTACACGGTTTTAACTTTTCATTTTCCCATCTAGGGCTTCAAAATTTGTTTCTTCTTTTCAGATGAAATGGGAAATCCTTTTTCTATGGCCATGGATCACATCGAGATGGTTAATTATCTACAAATTCTTCCTTCCATGAAGAACAATCGAAACTCGGGTGTAAATTTTAGGTTTTTTCCTTCAATTTCTTTTTCCACAGTCGCGAATGATGGGCATTTCTTCCCCGTCAAATTTCTTACCCCAGCATCCATGAGTACGTGGCCATTTCTAATTGGATGCAGCGGCCTTCGGATTATTTTGTGAACTTAATACTTTTTTTTCTCTTTTGGAAAAAAGTATCAATTTTTCCCCTCGGCCCGAAGGTCCCTAATTGGTTGGTCAGGAAAATGAAGTGGTGGGTCCTTTTTGGGAACTTAACACTTTTTATGAATTTTGGAAAAAAAAATCTAAATTGGCCCCAAGGCCCACAGGTCCTCAAGTATACGTGGATGGCTCTAATTGGGTTTATTTGATGAACTTAAAACTTTTTGTTAATTTTTGCAAAAGTTTCAAGTTGTCCCCCACAAGCCCGAAAGCCCCTGCTTGGCTAAAGCGGAGAGGCGGATCTTCGGAGAAATTTGAAGAGTTTTTTGGATTTTGTGGCTCAAAAAGGGAGTAAAGTTGTAAAATGATCCATGGCTCCGCTGGGAACTGAATAAAGTCAAACCTTGAGCCCGCAAGAAAGTCAACGTGGAGAAGCGGGCTGGCGGAGAACTTTAAGATGCCAAATGGACATGTGTCATGTGAGCCATGAATATCAAAAGCATGCCACGTATCCAGTTAAAGTGGAGAAGCAGGCCGGGGGAATTTTTCTCAAAATAAAGTAAATTTTAAAAGAGAGACGCATCCCTTTGCCATGGACACGTGTCAAGCCTATTCAAAAGTGGGTGTGCTAAAGCTTGGGGGGAACTGTAATTCCATTTTCAGGCCCGTGGATCTGTTTTGCAAAAATTACTTTTTCGCCATTTTTGTACGGAGTTGATTCAAATATTCAAATGGGCATATCTTTCGATCCAGAGCTCAAAATTTGAACAAAATTTATATCAATAGAAATCTCTCGATCTCCTCTATGCCATGAAATGCATAAAATATTACTTTCAGCATGATTTGATGGGTTGAAATCTTGAAAATGTATTTCCTAGCCATTAATGTGGAATCTGATTGTTTTTCCACATCAGATTTGCTTCGATCCGCCATTTTTCCTTCTCCAGCACGCTAATCAGACTTGAAGAACTGACTGGACATCTGGATTTGATGGAAAAAGTTTTCATATCATTAATATGAAAATTATATTGCTTCGAGAGCCACATTTGATATGATCTGATATCTTTTCTTCTCCAGCACGTTTTGCAGTCATGAAGAACCAGACTTGACAGATTGAAGTGGATTTGCAGGGGCATTAATGTTTGGTTATTGAGCTTCCAAATCTGATTTCCCTCCTCCTCTTATTCTTCTCTCTCTTCTTCATCTATAAATGTAAGAGCATTGGATCATTTCTCGAGGGTTGGATCCTGGTACTCTGTGAATGTAAAAGATTTGAACGTGATCAATACAAAAGTTTTTCTTTCCTCTCCTTCCTTTTTCATTCCTTCATTCCTCATCTAAGGCCTGCGAATCATTTGTCTTTTACAAAAATAAACTTTGTGTTCTTGTTGGTGATATTTCTAGAACTTTGTGTCTGTGGAATTACATCTGTTGTGAGAGTGAATGATTCTATTCTGCATTTCTTTTGTTCAATACGCATAGGGTTATACTCTGCCATCTGTATTTCCTAAAAGTATTGATATTGTTCTTCCTTTCCCATCTCCTTCCTTCTTCTATTGCTTTTGTGTTGACAATTTGTTTTTGACATGAAAAATTTCAAAGTATCAGGATTCCTCACTTTGAAAGTTGTATATTTGTGCATAAGTTTTGTTGCTTGCTTTCAATAAGGGAAACTCTCCCATTAAAGAGGAGGTACTTGCTTTCCCCTGACTGTGGTTTTTCCTAAAAGTTATATTTTAAAACCCAACAGTTTTTGGTGTTTCTACTGGGGATTTGTTTTACCTTATCCCTTTCTAAAACAAAACAAATTCAAGATCATTTTGATCTGGAGACTCTACGTTATACAAGTGGGAAGAAGGCTCCTGGAGTATAGGATTCTCATTTTAAACTTCTGGAGCAACTAGACTTCCCTCTTCTTCCAGCAAGAAAGAATATAAGAGCTCATTATGTGATCGCACACCTCTTGTTGAAGATAGAAAATCAAAGAATAACACTCCTCAAGGACAACTCAGCCCTAATCTTCATGCCCTAATTCTTGTTGGTGTCTCAGTTCCTCTACAAACAATCTTTCCACAAATGGCAGCACCTTTACCTTGGGGACAAAGGGTCGGGCATCCTGCCCTTCCTCAACCTTTGCATGAGTTACCTAGAGGTAATAGAAAGAACTTTCCTAAATTCAGAGGTGATGGGAAAGTGCACCCAGATGAACACATTGCAGCCTTCATTGTTGCATGTGGAGTCCTTGGGGTCAAATATGAATATGTCTCTGTCAAGATTTTTATGGAGACACTGCAGGACAATGCTGCTGATTGGTTTTATCACCTTCCTGCTGGGGCCATCACTAATTGGACCTCTATGACAATTGAGTTTGAACGACGTTTTAAACCTGCTAAGGATGTGCATGCTTTATTAGCCCAACTTTCTCAGATCAAAAAGGAACCACATGAACCCATGAGGGATTTTGTGGCTAAGTTAAACAAGTTGATTAACAAAATTCCACTAGCTACTCGCCCCAGTTGATAAAATTCAAAAAATAATCTTCCTAAATGCTCAGTTACCTGAAGTGAGCTATGCCCTAAGGAGAGATAATCTTGCAACTCTAGATCTTGATCAAAGATTAGCTATCAGTGTTGAAGATGATCTTATCATGTCTAGTAAGTTGAGAAAATAACCTTCTACCTCTAAAGAATCTTCCTCTTCCTCTCCTGGAGCCAACTCAAACCAATTAGTGCAAAAGTTGGCAAATGACCTCATTGTCATTAAAAAGCAATTGGCTCACCATGCCCCCTATCAAGTTATTCCAAGGAAGAACTTTTATCCTAGGAGTATATTTCTTGCTTCTCAAACCAAATTGGGTATTGAAGACCCACCCCTCAAGGTTCTAGTCAATGCAACCTATGAAGTTCTATATCCTGATGATGAAGAGTTTGATGAAGATTATGTAGAACCAGTAGAAGAATTTGATGAACAACTGGAGGAGCTTGATGGATCTAGAGTTCATTACCTCACCACTAAAGGTTTGGACGATTAAGATGACTATGATGAAGTGGTAACAGACATGAATAGTGAGTCTTATGATGTTATGACTCAGGACCAAACAAACAAAAGAGAGAAAGTGGTGCAACCTGTAACAGAAATCCAAGGAGTATCCTATCACCATTCTAGATGTTGCAAGGAGAGGAACTCACTTATTCCTACTACCTCCACACCAAAGGTGATTTTTTCTAGTTCTTCTCCCTCTACTTCTGCTTCTAAAACTTCTAGTCCTTCAGTTTCCAAAAATGATAAACCTAGAGCTGATAGGCTTAATGTTCCTCAAGCTCCAAGTAGTGATGCCCCATCCACCTCTGGATCCTTTGATATAATTGACCATCTCAAAAATACCAAGATTCAGATCTCAGAGGCAAAGTATTACCAGACCCATCCTAAATCTTTTTCCAAAATAGTAAACTTTATAAATTCCAAATCCAAAGCCTCGTCCCATACTTCTAAATGTATTTTTCCCACTCCTTCTTCCTCACCTCAACCAATTCTTGTGGTTGCAGTCACTTCACCTAATAAGAAAATCAAACCATTCTACGTGACTCTCTTTATAGTTGGCCACAAACTCAGTAATTATGTCATTGACTCTGGTGCATCAGACAATGTGATGCCTACCAAAGTGGCTCATGCTCTGGGCTTGACTTTAACACGCACCTATGGTTCCTACTATTCTATGGAGAGTAGGGAAGTACCCTTGGTTAGGAGAATTAAATATGCACAAGTATCTTTTGTTGCTTTTCCAGAGAAGAAGGTCTTGGCCAATATTTTGGTAGTTGATATTCCTACCTCATATGGTATGTTGTTGAGTAGGAATTTCTGTAAGGATGTGGGAGGTGAGATTCAGATGGATTGGTCACATGCCCTAATCCCTGTCAATGGGAAGATGAAGAAGTTGCTACCTGAGAGAAAAACTAAATACATTTTGTAAAAGATACATGATCCAAAGGCACAAATACTTTATGAGGACATAGGGCATGGGAATTACATGATTATGTCACAAGATGAGGCCAGTCTTCCTAAGGAGGTGATACATAATCCCAATGGTGTATGGACTTTGGAATTTGATGGCAGCTACTCTTCAAGTTGGTTCTGGTGCTGGTGTGGTGCTGATCTCCCCAGAGGAGAAGATTCATCCCTTTTCATTCAAACTTCAGTTTGAAAATACAAATAACACAGCTGAGTATGAGGCTCTCATTCTTGGTTTGAACATGGAAAAAGAAATGGGAGTAAATAATCTTCTTGCTCATGGTGATATTGATCTAATTGTAAAATAGGTCAGGGATCTTTACCAAGTCAAGAACAGAAGGTTGAAGCACTATAGGAATCTTGTCTGGGATTCCATTGAGTTCCTTGATGCCTTTTCCATTGAAGTTGTGCCTAGAGAAAGGAACACTAGAGCTGATTCTCTAGTTGTCTCAGGGTCTTTGTTGATCCCTCACCCATATTTCTCTCAGGAGAAATTCACCATTGAAATGATACATAAACCCAGTGTGCCTGATAATGCAAACAATTGGCATGTCTTTAATGATGATCAACATGCACTCTCTTTCTTGGAGCTTAGAGATAATTTTGATCAGTTGTACTTTGAAGGAGGTGACAATCTACCTAGAGAGTGTGTATCCTCCAATGAAAATGGTGTCAAAGAAGAGATGGATCAAGATGGCTGCATCAAATTGAAAGGTAACAAGATCCCCAAAGGGATTGGTAAGTTTGGAAGATTTGTTTGATAAGCACGATAGATACATTAAGTCTAAAGCCTCCAAAGGAGCCTGGCAGTCTGCTGAATGTGAAAAGGTGAACATTGGGAGCCTTGAAGAACCCAAAATGGTGAACATTGGAAAGTACTGCACTCAAGAGGAGAAGAAGAAAGTAGTAAATATGCTAAAAAGGTATGTTGATGTTCTGGCATATTCTTATGATGACCTCAAAGCTTTCCAGCCAAGGGAAATGCAACATTTCATTCCTTTAAAACCTAGGATCAAACCTTTCAAGAAAAAGAAGAGGAAATACAATCCAAAAGTTTCTAATACTATTTACCAAGAGGTCCAGAAGCTTTTGAAGGCAAGGATTATCTTCCCAATACACCATTCTACTTGGATTGCCAATATTGTACCTGTGAGGAAGAAGAATGGTGAGATTCGGATCTGTGTTGATTTTAGGAACTTGAATCAGGCTTCTTTGAAAGATAACTATCCTCTTCCTATGGTGGACCAAGTGTTGCAAGATGTAACAGGATCAAAGATGTTATCTATGTTAGATGGTTTCTCAAGGTACAATCAAGTGGAGGTCAATACTGTAGATCAGCACAATATTGCCTCCACTACTCCTTGGGGCACCTTTTCCTACAAGAGGATGCCTTTTGGTCTCATTAATGTTGGTGCCACTTTTCAGAGGGCCATGGACTTGGCTTTTGGCATCCTAAAGGAAAATGCATAGTTGTGTACCTTGATGATTTAACTGTATTTTTCAAAACAGAGCAGATCACTTTCAGCACCTGGAAACAGTCCTTCAAAAGTGCAGATATCATGGGGTTTATCTCAACCCTAAGAAGTATGTCTTTTGTGTCACTGAAGGTAAGCTGTTGGGACATATTGTGTCTAAGGAAGGAATCAAAATTGACCATGAACGAGTTCTAGCAATCCAGTAAATTCCCCTCCCTACCAGCAAGAAGGGTGTTCACTCCTTTGGCAAGATCAATTTCCTGAGGAGATTCATCCCAGATTTTGCTGAGCTGACTATGAGCATTTCTTAGATGATGAAAGGGAAGAAGAGTTTTGGTTGGTCCTACGAAGGGAAGGAATATTTTTAGGGAATAAAAAATCCATTGCTAAGACTCCCATCTTAGCATGCCCTGATTTTAACAAAGATTTCGTTATCTATTGCTACGCCACAGAGAATACTTTGGTTGTTGTGCTGACTCGGAGAAATTTTGAGAATCATGAGCTCCCATTTCCTTCATGATTTATGTCCTAAAGGCTCATGAATTGAAGTACAATATGATGGAGAAACATGCTTTTGTAGTGGTCAAAGTTGTAAAGCAGTTTCAGTTCTATATTCTTAACTCTCATTCTTTTGTGTTGGTGCCTGATACAACAATAAAATCCATTCTTACACAACAGGAGTTTGGAATAAAGAGAGGCAATTGGGTACCAAAAGTCCAAGAGTATGATCTTGACATCAAGCCAAAAAAGATAATAAGGGGTAAAGGCTTGTGTGAACTCATTGTTGAAGGAGCTGATAAGGAATTATCCCAAGAGGCAGCTAATGTTCCTGTTGTTCTTTTCCTTAGTTCAACAGATGAATGGTATGTTGACATTTCACACTTTCTCACCTATGGAGAATGTCCTTCTCATTTTAATGCTAAAGAAAAGAGAGCCATCAAGCTGAGGTCTACATAATATGTGTTATGGGATAATTCATTGTTCAAACGAGGCATAGATGGAAGATTCTTGAACTGTGTAGACAAGGACCAAAAGAAGAAGTTGTTCTCATCTTTTCATGACCAAGCTTGTGGAGGTCATTTATCTTCTGTTGTCACTGCTCATAAAATTCTTCGTGTTGGGTACTATTGGCCCAATTTGTTCAGAGATGCATCAAAATGGGTAGGTAAATGTGAATCTTGTCAAACTTTTATTGGGAGACCTAAGTTAGTTGTTTTACCTCTCAAGCTAGTAGTGATTGATGAGCCTTTTCAACAATGGGGTTTGGATTTCATTGGAACACTCAATCCACCTTCCAGTGTTGGGCATACTCATGTGTTAACTGCCACAAACTATTTCACAAAATGGGTGGAAGCCATCCCAGT
The DNA here is from genome assembly GCA_019776745.2 of Taxus chinensis. Lineage (NCBI taxonomy): Eukaryota > Viridiplantae > Streptophyta > Pinopsida > Cupressales > Taxaceae > Taxus > Taxus chinensis. The sequence goes on from CM034151.1 coordinate 810,421,887, forward strand.
CAAGAGTACTACTTCTGAGGTAGTATGTAATTTCATCAAGGAGAACATTTTGATCAGATTTGGGATACCAAGCAAGATTGTAACTGACAATGCTTCCAATTTTTCTTCTATTGAGATGATGGAATTCTTCTATGGTTATGGAATCTCCCTTGCTCATTCTTCAGACTACTAGCCCCAAGGGAATGGACAAGCATAATCAACAAATAAGAACTTTGTGTCCATTGTTCGAAAGCTTGTCAATGAATCTCAGAGGAATTGGCACAAGAAACTTTATGATGCTCTTTGGGCTAATAGGATTACACCTAAAAGAGAAATTGGAATGGCTCCTTTCCAAGTGGTGTATGGTGTTGAATCTCAACTGCCAGTGATAGTGGAATTGCCAGCCCTACATCTGATGAAATTTATTGAAGATTCAAGCTTCACCAGTTCCCTATACAAAAGGATCATGTACCTCCAGAATCTGAATGAAGATAGAATGCATATTTTTGACAGAATTTCAGCTCATCAGCAAAAGGTGAATGATCTATTTGATAAAAAATCTAAACCCAAATTTTTTCAAGTGGGTGACATTGTCCTGTTGTGGGACAAAAGACATGAGCCTCAATGAAGCCATGGTAATTTTGACTCTCTTTGGCTTGGTCCTTTCAGAATTATCCATTTTGCTGGAGAGAATTCTTTCTATCTGGACTATATGGATGGATATCCTCTCCCACTTCCTTATAGTGGGTATTATCTGAAGTTGTTCAAATCCAAGGGATTTGGCAGTCCTTTTGTATATACGGTTTTTGGTTATTTTTTTTGGTTTGTTTCCCTTCTGTTTGTTGTCTTTTGTATTTCTTTGCATTTGACTCTATTGGCCCAATGGATAAGGGACTGGTCTTCTTTCCTGGAATTTTTCTATGGTTCTTGATCTTACCTCGTTCCTCTGTCTAAGCCAAGTCATCCCCAAAAAGAGCCAGCTGTTGCGCCCTCAAAATACCCCTCATTTTTAAGACAAATTTGGAAAATTTTGAGTTGGTGCCATTGAAGAACATTTTAAATAGAGTAAGAAGTCTACGGAGATAAAAAAAATTGTGCTTTGATGTCGTTATTGCCCGGTTTTAGTCTTGCCCTTTCTCATACGAAAATTATCCAGTCTACACGGTTTTAACTTTCCATTTTCCCGTCTGGGGCTTCAAATTTGTTTCTTTTATTCGAATGAAATGGGATATCCTTTTTCTATGGTCGTAGATCGCATCAAGCTATTTAATTACCTACAAATTCTTCCTTCCAGGAGAGAAATCGAAACTCGGGTGTAAATTACAGGTTTTTCCTTCAATTTAATTTTTCCATAGTCACAAATGACGGGAATCTCTTCCCCATCAAATTTCGTGCCCCAGCGCCCCATGAATACATGGCCATTTCCAATTAGATGCGGGCCTTCGGAGCATTTTGGGAATTTTGGTTTTATTTCCAAAATGAAAGATTAAAGTTGCAAAGTGAATCACAACTTTGCCAAAGCTAGGTAATGCCATGTGTCAATGTCATGCATTAAACATTCAAAGAGAAGAGGCAGGCCGTCGGAGCATTTTGAGATTTTTTCTCAAAAGTAAAGTAAAATTCTAAAAAGAGAACTGCATCCCCGGTGATGCCAAATGGACACATGTCAGGAAAATATCAAAAGCAGGCCTGTGGGGATCAGGGGAAAAACTTAGGAATTTTACATTTTTTTTGTGTGCTAAGGGTGCAATTCCATTTTTGGGCCCACGGATCCGTTTTACAAAAATTGCTTTTTCGCCATTTTTGTACGAACACGACCCATATTTTCAAATGAACATATCTTTCGATCCAGAGCTCAAAATTTGACAAAATTTATATCATTGGAAATATATCAATCTCCTCTATGCCATAGATGCATTAAATATTACTTTCAGCATGATTTTATGGGTTTAAGTCTTCAAAATAGCTTTCCTACCATTAATGTGAAATCTGATTGATTTTCAAGATTAGATTTTCTTCGATCCACCATTTTTCCTTCTCCAGCAAGCTAAAAATACCTGAAGAACTGACTGGACATCTGGATTTTATGGAAAACGTTTTCACTCCATTAATATGCAAATCAGATTTGCTTCGAGAGCCACATTCGATCTAATATGGTATTTTTCTTCTCCAACACATTTTGCAACCGTGAAGAACCAGACTTGATAGATTGAAGTGGATTTACAGGGGCATTTATGTTTGGTTGTTAAGCTTCCAAATCTGATCTCCTCCTCTTCTTCTTCTTCTCTCTCTTCTTCATCTATAAATGTAAGAGATTTATCTCATCACGGGGTTAGATCCTGTGCTCTGCAAATGTAAAAGATTTAAATGTGATCAATACAGAAGTTTTTCTTTCCTCTTATTCCTCTGTCATTCCTTCCTTCCTCATCTGAGGCTTGCAAGTCATTTATATTTTACAGAGAGAAACTTGGTGTTCTTTTTGGCATGATTTTTGGAACTGTTTGTCTGTGAAATTATATCTTCTGTGAGAGTGATTGATTATATTTTGCATTTCATTTGTTCAATACGCATAAGGATATACTCTGCCATCTATATTTCCTAAAAGTATTGATATTGCTCTTCCTTTCCCATCTCCTTAATTCTTTCATTTCTTCTGTGTTGACAATTTGTTTTTGATATGAAACATTGCAAAGTTTTAGGATCCTCCACTTTGAAAGTTGTATATTTGTGCATAAGTTTTGCTGCGTGATTTCAATAAGGGAACCTCTCACATTAAAGAGGAGGGACTTGCTATCCCCTAACTGTGATTTTTTGAAAATGATTATTTTAACACCCAACAGGTATGAGCATTGGGTGTTTGGGGTGTAGAAGAAGTTATGGCTTGACTTGTTGGTGTTGATGTGTGATTTGGGAATGGTTGTTTAAAGATGTCAAGTGGTCGATTAGGGGATGCAATAGGATTGTCCAATTGAAGATCGCCATGATCGATGAGTCTTTGGAATAGATATTCGAAGTTGCAACACCTTTCTATATCATGTCCCTAAACCTAGTGATATTTATAATAGTGGTCTTCCTGATACCATATGGGTTTGGGTCTAGACTCGTCAATTGGTTAGATAGGTGGCAGTGTGATCAAGTTCACGACCATCAATTTGTCAAATATCGTGTTGAATGATTCCCCAAGAGGATTTTAGTTAGGAACTTGTCGTGTGAATTGTTTTTGATCCAATGTAGCAAATGTAGACACGAGAGATGATTTAACAATGACAATATTAGCTATTGCTTTTGACTTTTCATTTAATGTAGATGGTTTGGTGAATTCTTGTTTGGGCTTATTTGATCTTAATTTTAAGTGACCTTGTTCAAGGGCACGTGTCTCAATATTTCGAGCCATAGTAAAGGCTTCCTCGAAAGTTTGGAAATATTGGATCTCTAATGTAGAAGCTATATGTTTCACACATGACCGTGAAATTTTTTTAATAAGATCGGTCTATGGAAGAGGGAAAGATAAATGGTTTATGGTATTGCACCATTGGGTGATGAAGTCTATGATGGATTTGTCCACGAATTGTCTGATGGTATAGAGATCATTAATGGTTATTTTGTGCGCAATATAAATCGAGAAGTGTTTTAAAAATAATTACGGAAGCTGGGAGAAGAAAAATATTGAATATTAGGGGATATTGTTGTACTAGTCTAATGTAGGGTCCCAGATAAAGACATGGGGAAAGTGTTGAGCATCAGGTCCTGATCATTCGCGATGAAATAACATGAATGTTTGAATACACAAAGATGCTATGGTGGGTCCTCTTTATTGTTAAATTTGATGAATTTGGGAAATTCCCAATGTGGAGGATACAGTCTAATGGGTGAATGGGATAATTTCATATGTATTCATATGATAAGAATACTTTCATCCCTAAGGTGGCAACCTCGAGGTTTTCTAACATTCTCACTAAATCCTGGACGGGATCATTGGAGAGATCCTGTTGAGAGATAAAATAAGGTGGTTGCATATAACATGTGGGGGCAGGAATTTGGTGAAGAACTTATGGATGAGTGGGTGTTTGAGGGACTGGATGGGGATGAGTATATGCCACAGGTTATGGCTAGAAGATTTTTTTTTGATAAACTTGTGTTTGGGAGGTAGGAAGATAGTACGATTGTTGGGATAAAACAGGCTTCTAGGATAAATTTTGGGCAGGCATATGGGTATGCATGGGTTTATATTGTTGATGAAATGGATGTGATGTTAGATGCTGAAAATCACAAGTAAAAGGAGGTTGATATGCAATTTCATGAGAAGAAAGAGCATTATATTGTTTAGGTGCGGGATATGATTTTCGGTCATGTTGATTGGGGATGTGGGTCGTAATAACAATTAAGATATAAGAGGAATGGTAGTGTTGATTGTTGTATTAATTGGGGGAAGACTATGTGGGATAAGTGTGACTATCTGAGTGGTCTGGTGGGTTTATAAATTGGTAGAAGAAGAGGCAAGGTGAGTCATAGAGAGTTCATTTACTATAAATAGGTTAGTTTGAGGGTTGATCTGATAAGGATAAAGTTGTTGAATCGATGGGCCATCTAGCGGAAGCTAAATAAATTTTCATAGTAGGTAATCTTGGAGAGTAACGCAGTTAACATCTAGGAATTCTTGAAAGTGCACATCACTGTGAGGGAAAATAAGTAGTCTGGAGGGTTCTGAATTTACAAACGGTGGAGTAGATGGTTTGGATAGAAAAAATTATTGATAGGGGAATGGATTGGTCTTGCCTAGGATTGAAGTGTCAGTGAGAGGATCTACGTGAGAAATATTAATAAGTGGTTGATTTTCTATAAGGGAGGTAACGAAAGACAATGATGATGACACTATAGATGTTTGTTGATGCAAAGAACTAGTAGACACAAAATTTTGTTCCATTCTTTTAGTAACTAAGTGAGTGATTACAAGCATGAAATAGAAAGAAAAAATTACCCAACTAAACCAAACAAGTCAGGAAAACAAATTTTTTTTTTTTTGTTTTGATTAATAACACGTGTGAAAAGAAAAATAAGATGGATGTGAGAGGACCTAGAAGAAGGCAAACTATGTTTAGTTTCAGGTAGGTTGTGGCTTGGAAATGTCTGAAGTGGTTTCCTGTTGGGTGATCAAATCCCAATCAGTGAACCAGGTGAAAGGAATGTTTTGATATGTTGATTGATGTGTGAAGTTCCAGGCAATGTGTTAAAATGTGCGATGCATAAGATTGAACCTCCTATTTAAGCTATATGAGAAAGAATGATGATAAATGAAAGTTCTTTGTCAACCCAAATCAAAATGTTATTGTTTGATGAGGACACACACATAGGAAAAGGGAGTTACGATGTAAAAGGAGAAAATAGAGAAAATGAATAATACATGTATAGCGCTTTTCCTTTTTATCTGGCAGCAAGTTGAGGCAAGAAAAAGGGTAGGATTCAAGACATCGATGTAGACTATCTGTACAGTTAACTCAATAAAAATACCGCAGAGAACATGGAGCTATCAATGTGAGTATGTAGATTATTTAAATGACAAACTACTTATACGGTTAATGATCTTGCACAAAATAAATTAATAGTTCTCTAAAATAATGAAAAGACAATGATTTAGGATTCCACAGTCGCATTTCTAATTCTCATGATCACTTTTGAAAAGCACAAGAGAAGATCATATAGATGACGGGTTACAATTAGCTTGAAAATAAAATGACAAGAACGTGTAAATGAAAGGCACCAAAAATGGGTTGGATGACAACGTGAGTGGATTATAATGGTGTGTCATAAAGAGATATGTGGTATCGAGAAATGGGTTGAAAGATGCTAACAAGGCACAAATATCGATGAGTGATAATACTAGATATTTTGGCGGAATTTAGTGAAGTTTTTTATATAAAAAAATGTGTCTTTGGTAGGGAAATGAGGTGGGCATAGTCGCGGAGTGGTAACCTACAAGAGAAAAATAAGACAATTAGTTAATATGATTATAAGAAGAATAATAAATATAATATTCGCTATAAAAAAAGGTATTATGAAGAAAAGTAAATAATACATAATAAAAATTGCATGTCCACATTCGAAGGTAATGATATTAAACAATCTATGATGGATAAACAACAAACAAACTATTAAGGGAATAAAAAACTAGTGATTATGAATTAAGAAAACAACAAAAGAAAGAGAGGTAAAGCTAAATAAATGAATAGCAAGAATAGGGAGTGATATATGATATGGATGATAAATGATACACGTTATAGATTAATGAAACAAGGCCATGATATGGCAAATCCTGCCAAAAGTAATGTTTTCTTTTTGTTGCGCTGGATGCATTCGGTCTATGTTTTTGGGTGCAATTTGTTTGTTGGAAAGTGGATGGATTAGTTGATTTGCAAGGGAGGACTTGTTGGAAGCAGAGTGTCAATTGTGTAAAATAACATGTGTCATACAACAGTCTACATTGAAAATTCATTTGTTTTGGAATACATTGTTGAACTCATAATCCACATAGAGTTCGACCATTGTGACTGCCGTGAAATGAAAAACATGTGGAATGTCTTGGAAGCATTGTGCATTAAGTTGGAGGCATCAATGGTGCAGCGAGCATGCCGTGAAGAACAAGTTTTTGTCAAGGTAAGGTAGTATTTTGTGGCATTGGGGAAGGAAGAAATAGGAAAATATAGAAGCTGAGGAATATTTATCATTTTAAACTCTCCACAATGGAATTTAAACAAAGTTTTCATTGGGAAAGCAAAACTCATTTTGTTTTGCAGATATGTATTGTTGAAATCAAAACATAGGATGATTGGCAAAAAAATGTTTTGCTATGAAAAGTTGGTTTGCTGAAATTTGCAAAAAAGTACCAAAGAATATGTAAATGGAATTTGAAGCGAACTATATGAAACAATAGATGTAGACATGAGCAAATTTAATTTTAATGTCACTTCAGTGCATTGAATTGTGGGTTATATAAGGACGCATCTCACGGCTAAGTAGAGAGCATTATCAGTAGACGAAATATGGAAAGAAGAACAAAGAATATTAGATATAGCAACAAGGATACGTGCTTAATATATACATAAATTATACGAAAAGAATGAAACAATTAAGTTTTGTGTTTTGTTGCGAAGTCAAAATCCAATGTAAAGAACATATTTTTTTTCCATAAATGATTGAAGGAACTGGTCATCTAAATTGAAGAGAAAATGTATTTAGAGTCAACACAAAAATGTAAAATCCAATTTTTATAAATTTGGGTGGATGAAAAATTTAAAAGTTGTAAAAAACCTGGTCAATGGAAATATTGAAAAAGTCTTTATCAATAAGCATTTAACAAGGGCATTAAAATAGAATTAAATAAAAATGTCATTAGAGTGGAACATTTACGAGGCTGATGTTTTAGTTTAAATTATGTTGAATCAATAAGAAAGCATGGCATTCCGAAAAATCAGATTGGAGCTGGAAGCTTTTTTATATACATTAAACAATGCAAAGCAGAATTTTAAACTGAGTAACTTTGAGTTGAACTATACAGCATAGAGGAAAGTTCAAAATATTCGATGTAAACAGCATAGATAGTGAAATACATAGTGCATTGCAGGAAATAACAGAAAAACATGGAAACGGATCTATCCATGCAGCGAGGTAGTTATTGAAGAAGTTGGCTTTTGATGGATGGCGTGCAAAACTTAGCAAGGATCCTGAAAAAAGAAATGAAGTTTGGTGGAATTCAATTTTTTTTAATAAAACTCGGTTTACCCTGTGACATAAAACAGGTGCACCACATCTCATATAGTGTGACAGCTCAAAGTGTTTGGCCCACAAATATGATGTAGAGACTGATTTTGGTCAAGAGTAATGCAGAAGATACCAGTTTTTATTTTAAGCCAGGATATGAGGATTGAAAACAAGATGGAGTTTTTTCAAGAATCTCTTAGGATGTGTTTTTTCAAAATAGCCAAAAGTTCGGAATAGTATTTGGATATCCATCAAACATAACTGAAGTATTTTTTTGTCAGATGTAGTTATGACTATCATCATACATTAGATGCTCCCAGAGTTAGAGCATGAGGATTGGTTAATGAGAGGGATGGTGGTATGATTTTCCATGCCGATGGATGTTGTTGTCAATGTGGAAAATGATAATCAAGTCAAGAATGTTCATGAGAAGGAAGCCTGAAGTAACTTCTTTAGCTAGGATGGACAGCAGCTGATCAGAATGAGGCTGGGAATAATGCAATGGTATGCTCAAGCTATTCTTCTTAGTCTGTAAAATTTCATTTAAATTTGTAGTCTTGTATTGAAATACAATGACCGAATGCGTTAACAGCCCAAATTTGGGGCATATAATTTTGTAAATATAGAATTTTTTGTGGCTGTTATGAGAAATTGGTGCTTAGATCTCTTCAAAGATTTTCATTTCAAGTGTTTTTTCTATGAACTGATATTCTTATCCCAATATGGGATTAAAAGATAAATCTGCAGATGGTGAAATTCAGAGAATAAGTAGGAAGGATGGTCTCTCAACGAGTGCATTATCAATAGCTTCTTTGAGACATATTGTTTGTAGTCAGTCTTGGAATTCTTATCTTCATTCGTGATTATACCAGATTGTAGAATGGGGTTCTGTATGTTCCTGGCCTAGAGAGACTTCTATTCTTTTATTTTAGAGGGTGCAGGGCCATTGTCATATTCTATTGACTGTTGCAAGCTGAGAGAATTACAAGCATTTTTGGATGTATAATGGTATAACTATTAGAAAGGTTGGTAAATATTTTTTAGTTCAAAACATAAAATAAAAGTTAAAATGGGGGAGAGTTTTTTCCCCTTGTGTCTTTGTGTCTTCTTCATTTTTAATGTCTAAATGTCTCTTCTGCAGAATCTGGATGCATGTCTGGTCATTCTTAATCTCAGCCTTACTTAGGATAAATGGATGACGTCGTATTGTATAGCTTGCATGATGCTTTATTCTATGGAAAACTATGTCCTTCCTCCCAAGTCGATCTCAAATCTCTCCAGCAATTGTATTCTGCAGAGAAACACAAAGCTCAAATCAACGAAAAATAAGTAATGCAATGAAAATAAGAAATAAACAATTGAATAAATAATTTGAGAAGGTTCAGTATAAACATTGATATTGTAATAGTTTGAATCAATGTATGGAAATGCAAATGGAATCCTCAGCAAGGCACAAGGATAAACACAAGGAATAATTTTATTTGTTATATTATATCTGAAAATGACAAAAAAAAGCATCTCTAGCAGAGGTATCAACTGTTTGACAAATTGTCTTGAGGAAAATAGAAAAGGCTAATGGCTTACCTAAAAACCCAACGCCAATTCTTGCAGCTGGAGCATGGACATGACTGCAATACTGCTATACAAAACACGCATTCATTGAGCATGTTGTAGAAGTTTTTAAGAAAATGCAAGTGTCAAGTGCAAAGCCTGACACCACAACCTTTTTCAGTATCCCTTAGCCTATGCCAAAATGGGATGTTTAGAGCAGGGTGTGTATATCCATCAAAGCATAATTAAATGTGGGTTTTTGTCAGATGTTGTGGTCGTGAATGCCATCATAGACATGTATGAGGAATGTGGACACACACACGAGGCACGTGAACTGTTTGATAGAATGACATATAAAGATGGTGTATCATGGAATGCAATGATTGCAGGATATGCACAAAATGGGTTGGTTGAAAAGACTGTGGAAGCATTTAAGAAAATGTAATTGTCAATTGTAAAGCCAGACTTTGCAACATTTGTTAGCATTCTCCCAACCTCTGCTGAAATGGGAGCTTTAGAACAGGGTATGGACATCAATAGAGGCATAATTGAAAGGAAATTGTTATCCTATGTTGTAATTGCAATTTCTGTGGCAGATATGTATGCAAAATGTGGAAGCATACACAAGGCACGTGAACTGTTTGACAAAATGCCTAGGGAAAATGTGTTCTCACAGACAACAATGATTGCAGGATATGCACAAAATGGGTTAGTTGAATAGGCTGTGGAAACGTTTAATAAAATGCAACTGTCAGGTGTAAAACAAGACTTTGCAACTTTTGATAACATCTTCCCAGCCTGTGCTGAAATGGGAGCTTTAGAACAGTGTATGAACATCCATCAAAGCATCATTGGAAGTCAATTGTTATCAGACGTTGTAGTTGCAGGTGCTCTGGTGGATATGTATGCAAAATGTGGAAGCATACACAAGGCACATGAACTGTTTGACAAAATAACTTAGAAAATATGTTATCATGGACAACAATAATTGCAGGATATGCACAAAATGGATTTTGCAAGGATGCTCTCAATCTCTTTGAAGTAATGAGGCAGTCTGGAATTTACCCTAGCCATGTAAGCTTTGCTACTATTTTATTAGCATGCAGGCATGCAGGTTTAGTGGATGAGAGCTGCAAATACTTGAATGGCATGAGTAGCTCTTATTGCATTATGCTCACAATTGATCATTATGTGTGCATGGTTGACCTTCTTGGCCGTGTTGGCTATCTTTAGGAAACTTTTAACTTCGTCATCAAAATGACAATTAAACCTGTGGCGGTTGTGTGGACATGTTTTTCTGGTGCTTTTAGAGCACATAAGAGTATAGGACTAGGAGTATTTACATCAACTCTTTTTTTGAGGTGGATCGTCAAAATGATGCAGCTTATGTTCTTATGTCAAACATCTATGCAGAAGGGGGTAGGTGGGGCAAGGTTCACATGATAAGGATATCAATGAAAGATGCGGGAATTAAAAGGTTCAGTCAAAGTAGAGCAGAATTATAGTGTTTGATTTGAAGGTTGCAGGGTTGAGGCAGGTTGTTGCGAGCCTACGTGATGGATAAGCACTGGGGCCGTTTCCACACTCAGCAGTTTTATAATGGATGATTTTTATTCATTCAAGGAACCCGCCCATTTTAATCTCACTCTTTTGCCCTTCAAACCAAAAGGGAGTGCAGTCCCTTCAGTTGTGAGAGGGTTTTTCACCAACATTCACCTGTGAAATGAATAAGAGAGACCAAGAACTTTCTGTAACTCGGACAAGACTTAAAGATAAGATGTCACAAGACTTTCATTGGTACACAAAGAGTTCCCCTTATTTTTGAAAAATTGGCATGTTCTCTCCAGTAAAATGACAGACCCTTGACCTACTTTGTGTGTACTTCATCGTCTCTATTTTCCAATCTTGATAAACACAAACCATTGAAGCCTAGATATTTCTTAACAAATAAGTTTATGTTTTAATTCCACAAAGACAGTGAATCTCAACTTTCGGCAAATAAAAAAAACCTAGATAAATTCACTGACACAAAAGATTCAAAATAAAACTCAATTTCACTCCATTCATATGATTCCACAGTATCATACATTCCAAATTGTAAATTTCAAAATGTTGAAAGTTAGTGTTGCATACTTTAGAAGAACTAAATGCTACATTTGCTAATGGTAAAATAAAAGGTTGTACTTAAATTACTAACATGTCAAAGATTCTCAATGGAGAAAGCCAACTATACAAGAACAACTATTGTAACAATAAAAGTGTGTCTAAAAGACATTGCCAGATTATCAATTGGTGAAATGATTATGTGAACAAGAACCAGAAGAATTGCAGTGAAAATTCACAACAATGTACACCAACATACAGTTTGAGATTGACTCCATCAGTGAGGAATGCCAGCTTTCAAACCTACAACCAATCAAGTAGGGAAACCCTCATTACAAGTATGCAGACATGAGACTCGCAGTCTCCAATACCATGTTGAGTTGCATAAACTAGTTCTTTGTTCAAAGAGAGATAGAGATTGATAGAGAAGAAAACACCATCAATGGCTAACCTAAAATCCTATAAAAACTAAAAAGGAATCAAACATATATTAGCTTACATGTCTAAATTTTGATGATAGACACAAAAACAATGGAAGTGGTGCCCTATCAGCAATTTTCAAACCTAGGTGGGCATATAGCTGGCATATATGATTTTGAGCTAGTATTGATAGGTGGTGACAATTTTCCACTAAAGATGCTCAAAAGCAAGCCTATTTAGCACCTTTGACAAATAGAAGTCGGGGATCTGAACAAATTTCCACAGCTGTACTTTGTTTCGGACACAATTAGAGACATAGATAGATGCAAAAACATTAGGAGATGTGCCCATCGGCAAAATTTGGACCTATCTAGGTGTACATGGGTTTAAGCTAGTTTTAACAAAAAGCAATAATTTCCTAGTAAGATTGCTCAAAAGTAAGTTCATCTGGCACCTTTGACAGATAGAAGTCAAAGATCTGTACAAGTTTCTCTTGTGAGACGCTCTGACATAAATAATTACAGGCGTAGTGTGATGATAAATGAACCTTGCTCAGTGATGTTAGATCGAATGAAATTGTGTCAAACAGGATAAGTTCAAGTGGTAAATCACAGGGGCTTTAATAGCGGAAACCTGTATTCAAATCCCCAAGAGACGCATTGCATGCTAAAATATAAAAATGTTAAAGGAATTGAAATTGAGTAAATTTAAACTACCACATCTAATTCTGGATGTGGCGTAACCCAACAGACAAAGCTAGGTGAAAGATTTCAAAGAAGAGAGAACTCTCAGTAGTGGAATCTAAGATGAAGGACACCTCTCATAAAGGGAATTTACCATGTCAAGAAAAATAAGGCATATGAGAATTGTTACACGGCAACTAAGGATTTTGAGGCAGCGCATTTTATAGACAAAATGATTATATGTACTTTTGAAAAAAAAGATAATCTAAGGAAAACAGATCCATTCAACAAAATAGATCTGAGAATTTTGGCAACTAAGGTTTCAAGGCGCGCCATGTAATCGTTTTATAGGATTCAACAGTTCTGTAAAGAGATTTACGTAGTACTGCACTCGATATTTTATTCAAATGTCGAATGTATCCAATTCATGTTGCATTTCAGCTAATTTTAACAGAAAAAAAATTCAATACCTGTTAAGAAACCAAAGTACATGAATGGATTGAAAAAGACAAATTAAGGAAAAACAAAACAAACAGAGCCGACTTACCATTGCAAGAGGTTGTGTTGTGTTCATTTCTGCAATCTCTGGGGTAGGCTTCAAACTAGTCACTTCATATGTACTCTCATTCGGTAGCCCATCAATAGTGTCCAAGAGGACAAAATTACCCCTTCTTGAGCTCTTCAAGAGCAACATCTAACACTGAGGCAGAGCTCCCTTCGTGTGGAGGACTAGATGCACAGAACCCAACAGTTGTAAAACACTCAGGAGCTGAGAGCTACTTGAGCCTCTTTTTGAGAGGCTTGTATGACACTCGGGGAGTGTTTCCTCCATCTGGATCTGAAGACGCTTGCCAAATTTCATGATTCCTCTTGTTCTTGTTTAGCACTATTGCTTATTATATTGTGTTGGCTAATATATCACTACAGTCCTCAAGGAATAACCCAATGTATAACTATGGCTTCAAACCTGCATCCACATGACTTCAAAGGGGCAATGAGGACATACCAGAAATCATTTTAGAAATTCCAAGTAAAACACTCAGTAAAATAGAACGGGTGTGCATACTACAAACATTAACACTGTAAAACAGAAATGGATGTGCATACAACAAACATTAACAATAACATACCTTGGTAAATACTCAATTTTTGAATCAGAACTTACCCAACTCTATAAAAGAACTTACCCACTATCAAAACTTGCAACATCAATGGTACAAACCATTGATACCAAGCAATTTGGGAAGCTGGGTAGAGTGCTCTCAACTGTAATGTTTGTGAGTTCCGAATTCAAACTGTATATGTACAGATTTAAACACATTTATTGAAGGGGTTCTAACTAGAGTTCAAAGAACTTCCATGTCCCACAGAACAAAGCTTGAATCTTCTTTTCATGGCGGATAGCAAATAAAATTACCCAGAATAAATAACGATAGAGTTAAAATTCATCCATGACACATGGGTTACAACTTACCAGATTTTCATAGATCAACAGTGCCGAGCCAACAACATAATGAAATATGAGTTCCAATGCTTAAGAATGGTGGTATTTTTATTTACAAATGATCCCACAATGAAAGATAAACACCCAGGTCGAAACAGATTTTCAGAAAAATAATGGCTTCCTAGAAACATTTCCCAGAGATCTCCAATGGAGGCCATTAAAGGAGAAGCTTTCCTGCTCAAAGAAAAATAGAATGAAACCCTTGTTCGAGCCATGAAGTGAACAAAAAAATAGAACTTACCTCGGTGGCCATAAATACACAGCTCGAGAAGAGAGCTCGAATGGTAAAACCAAACATAAGCCATTGCAAACAATGGAAAGACATGAAAAATATCTCTTGCTAAAATAAAATGATTTCTGCTGCACAAAAAATTAAAATGAAAGTACATAATGATGTGGAAAAATTCAAAGATCTCCAAGGAATCCATTTTTGAGCCCAACAACACCAATCAAACCTGTCATAAACAGTGACAGTCTTAAATGCAATGCAGGACAAATTCTTTCTCACAAATAGTGCCAAATAAAGGGGTTGGCCAATGAAATGGAACTCAAGTACAATATTGGAAAATTAAACTTTAGCCCAATTTCAAAATAATCCACATGGCAACATTTGATTGAGGAAAGAGAAATAGATTAATGAGAGAGGTGAAAACAATATCCATGCCTTCAGTAGGATAATAACATATGATATACACGAGATGTGACAGAAAGCGATACTTGACACAAATGACGGACGATATAAATAATGTAAACTAATATGTATATTAATATATACTAAGAGAATGCTCGTCTAAAAGAAATAAATGAAGAGATAAATACATGACTATATAAATGAAATACTATTATAGATAAACTAAAAGACGTAGATTAGTATAGACAAAATAAATGACATAGACTATTATAGACTTTCTAAATGAGAGACCATGATGGACAAAATAACTGACGTGGAATATTATAGAATTTTGAAATAAGTGGCTTATTATAAACAAAATAGATGATGTGGAAATAGAAGTCTAGAAATAATGTATTCGGGAGTTGGAATGTTGATGAATGAAAAATAACTGGGAAAATATTAACAGATATACAAAATTTTGTGATATTTTAGATGATGTGATTTTGACCAATCTATAATACTTTTATAGAAAAGGTGATTTTGACGCATCTATGATTCTTTTGCAGAAGAGGAAATCTAACCAACTGTTGGAAATACTATAATAAATACAGTCACAATCACTTTCTAAATTTTGAAGTAGAAATATAAGAAACCACCAAGAATCATTCCTAGATAGTATAACATATCTCACATGTAGCAAAGAGTCTCATAACAAATTCTTTCCCACATTATATTGATCAAATTTCGAGCATTGGGAGAGGACTCAGCCAAGGTAGAGGAGATGGGAAAGGAACAAAGTCGGGTGGAAGTTGAGCTGTGTGAGTAACAACTCGGTGTCAGATGGGGATTGGGGTTATGGCTGAATGATCACATGAATCAGGCAGCTGAAAACCTAAGAAGTCACGAGATAAATCTCCCTCATTTACCGGTGAGGTTCCTGTGTAATATTTTGTAAATTATATTTTCTAGTATCTATCTGTTGGTATTACTTTAACTGTAAAGTTGATGTACCATAGCTAGGAAATTTTGTAGCAAGTAAGCATCTGTAAGAGAAAGGAAATATCTGCAGAAGAGGAAAATAATAGGAAACATGAAGAAAGGAAAGAATATGTGCAACCCAATCAATAGTTCACAAAGTTGATTGCATGCACATAGATAAAACAAATAGATCATGAAATACAAAATTTAAAGCAAAGAAAAATTTCAAATCTAGATCTATAATAACACAAAGTTTATGAATAGATCTTAGAAAGAAATAAGAAACAAAATGCATCGTTGACACAAAGTTCTTCAGAAATATGCCTCCTTTCTATTCCTCCACTTTCAAAAAGTTATCAAGGGTTTCAGCTAAAAGTCTGGAACACAAGAATGTTGATTACAAATTCTCCTCTTTAACCCATAGGATCTTCCTCTATTTATAGTGTATGGAGGGGAAGTTACAAATAGGAAACTATAACTAAACTGGCACATGTGGAAGTTGTAAAGGAAAAAACTAGAAATCTCCCTCCTGGAATTCCTCTTTACATGACATGCATGATTTATAACTTGAAAATAGAACCTTCTATTTTGCATGTCTACCACCTATTTCCAAGTAATTGACTTCTTCAAGTAACGTCTTTTAAACCAGTCACTTGTGTTTTATAATTTAATTTATTGCTCAATTACTTTGTCGGAGGAAATAAGAGAAAGAAAAAGAAAGAGGAAAAGAAATTAGAAGAAAGTTGCAACACTTCCAGTCTTGTTCTTTTTCCATATTCTGTATGCAGTTGACTCTTTTTCCTTTGATTCTCACCAAACTAGATCTGGAAGTAGTTGGTTGTGATTTGCTTACGGGTATTGCATTTGACTTGTCTTCCCTCTTATCCTTGAAGCTTTTGCAGTTCTTCTCCAGTACATGCATCAGTATAATGTTTTCCATAAATAATTCAGACAAAACTCATCATTTTTATTTTTAATTGTATATGAGCAATTAAAAATTCTAGAAATCACTCTAGGTGAAGGAAAGTACAAGTAAATTCAATGAAGGATTCAACTGGAAGATTGAGAGCACATGCACAAGATCCTAGAAGGAATTTTCCATGCACTGACTTCAACACGAAATGTGGAAGCCTTTGCAATTATGAGATTTGGATCTGTCAATTAAATTGGTGATAGGTTCATAGCCTATTCTTTTATCATTGACTTCAAAAAATCTGGAAGCTATGCATGATTCTGCTGATCCATTTCTTTCATCATGCTTCATCATGGCTGGAACAATTTTTTCTGAGCTCTTTTTCTTTTAATTCTACCGAAATCCCTTATATTGGATCGATTTGTGCAAATTTGGAAATTTATTTAGATACAGAATATATATTCAATGTATTTTACATTTATTTGAGCACCTATGATGAATACCTGTAATTTATTCAGACAAAGATGGAGTCCATGGCATGAATACTTGATTTTTATCACCAAAAATCTGCATATAAAGCCTGCTACCCTAAAATGTGAGGTTTTTCTTACATGCAAAGGAAGAAAAAATATTATTTAATTCACTAGAGAACTTATACCAACATGCAAATAATTATCACAGTAAGAATCAATCCATTCCAATGCTAGGCGCCAAACCTTGAAGCTCCTTGTCAATGAAAAAAATACACTTTTTGATGCAAAAACCTCCTTTCCTTGGTGCCAAACTTGTCTAGGCTGCAATCCTTAGCAAAAATAATCAATGTGCTTCTTCATTATGGCAGCCCATGCTTATATAATCCTCAGTTTCCTATTTCTGATAATTTAATTAATAAACAATCATGTTTATTCACCCAAATGGGGCGCCCAATTATGCATGCTACTGATTTTTTTTAAAACAATTTATTTTATTTATTTTTAGCATGCATCCTTCAGATCTCTTTGGCTTGTCTTCTTGCATTGACTTTTCTTCTATTTTTGGTGCCAAATTTGGGGTGAATAAACCATTAATAAATATTATTAAATACATTTTTTATTCACCCAAGGTGGGGTTGCATTTTTTAGCAAGGGTATTTTCCAAAAATAGGAAGTCAACTTTGATGGGAATTTCTACCCTGCTCTACAGCTCCAAAAAACCCCCTCTTCCACTTAAGTGATTTGACTTTCATAATGGGGAAAAAGTATCCTACAAGGCAGGGTAAGAAATTCTCGTCTGCCTGCCACTACCAAAAATCTCATTGCATCTTAAATGATTTTGACTTCATGGGAAAAAGTACCGCTGTAAGGCAGGTAATAAATTCTCACCTTCCTTCCACTACCAAAAATCCTTTTGCAGCTTAAACCCATTCATTCCAAAAAGTGTGACTTGCCTAGGAGGAGAATTTTTGTGCTTGATTTCATCTTTTTTGGTTAGAATTTTTCTTTCTTAGGTTGAATCCTTCTGGTGCAATGGTTGTAAATGATCTCCATATGTTCCAGGAAATCAAACAGTCTATACAGGACAAAAGAACAGACCCAGGGGAATTAAACAAAAAGACAACGAGGGGAAAAACCAGAGAAAAACACAAAACAAATAAATAAAAATTAAAAACGTTGCCAGAAGTCACAGACAAAGCTCTAAATTCATTCCTGGTGAAAACCATATTGAGATGTGTGAATAATGACATGAAAAAATTCAACAGGATTCAACCGGGAGCACAATTTACTTCAAACGAGGTATTATTTATTTAATAAATAATTAAATTAAAAATTTCCCCGCAGACAAAAACTTAGCGGAGGGATAAAATGAGTTTTGGCATCAAGATATTTTTTGAAATTGGCTCATATGATTCACTGGGAATATCTTAACGTAAATACAGAAATCTTTTTGGCAATTAAAAACATAAAAAGACCTGTTATTTTAAAAGAACGATTTTTTTAAAAAAATAGGGGGTAAGTCCTAGATTTCAGGGTGAAATCTCAGGGACACCAGAGTTGGAATTATAGATTTGATTGAGAGGGACTCGTGATTGAAATTAGTAGTGTGAAATAGTGGATGTGATAAGGATATCTCTACATTATTTAAATCATGAGTGGGGCTCATGATTTAAATGATTTTTGACTTATATGACTTAATTTGGAATATTTAGAGAACGAGGTTTTAGGTATTTAAAAGAGCATAAATTAAGCAATTAAGATTGATTAATGGAACATGTATTTTTGGTGGGAAATAGGATAATTTGTTCAAATTGAGGAAGAAAATGGAATTTCAAATGGGTAAGGCCAATAAAGGTGTGTAAACATGATGTGAAGGAGGAGGAGCTAAACCAAAAACTAGTTTCTACAATTGCATAAATTTGTGCAGCACATAAATCATCGACAATGCCTCACGCTCCATGGTTGTATTATTTTTTTTATGTTGGGGTTAGCTTCCTACTAGAAAAACACAAGGGATGGTCAAAAATCCCCTCTCCAGGATGTACTAACACTACTGCTATTGCCATTCCTAATACACCCTATGTGCACATGGAAAGGGATTATCCCAAGAGGGAAAGTACAAATTGGGCACAGTAGTGAGGTTTATCCTTCAATGTGTTAAATACATTTATTGCACCTCACCCCAATGAAATTTATCTTTATGTTTTAACAATTCTTCCAATGACATGACAATCTTGGCATAACCTTTGAATAAATTTCCTTTAATATCCCGTGTGCCCTAAGAATCCGTGCACTGTGCTTTGAGTGGTAGGTTCCTCCAACCCTAAGATAACAACAACTTTGGTAGGGTCTACCAATAAGCCTTCCTTCTATAATGTGACATGAATAATGTGCCAAATGGAGTAGAAAAAAGACACATTTTCTTAATGTTAAGAGAGATACTCAACTGCCTCCATCTCTCAAACATCAATCTTAGATTGTCACAATGGTCTCTTACTAACCCATACACCATCCAATCATCTAGGTAAACTTGTAGAAAACTTATGGATGAAGTCTTGAAAAGCATGTACTACAATGCGTTGGAGAACACAGCAGGCACGTTCTTAAACCCAAAAGGCATGACCGTATAATAAAAAATTCCCCATTCATTGGTGAAAGTAGTCTTTTCCTTGTCTTCCTTCACAATTATCACCTTGTGATAACCTAAAAATCCATCTGTAAAAGAATAGATCTATCACCCTGCTACTGCTTCCAAGATCTCCTCAATGAATGGGGGTTGGGAAAGGATCTATTACACACACATCATTCAAATTCCTATAGTCAACACAAATCCTTATTCTTCCATTCTTTTTAATGTTAATTACCATTGGACTCAACCCACTCAGATTCTTCAATTACCTCAATGACTCTAGATTTTTAACATCTTCTCAATCTCCTCCTTAAACCTTGGATGCGTAAATTCAGAATTCATCCTATAAGGCCTCCTCTGAATCATGCACGCACCCTTTTTTAACTTAATCCTTATTTCTCCTAATGGGTGATATACTCCTTTCAATTTTTGGTACCCGAGCGGGAAAAAATCTTGGAATTCACGCAGTATAGATCAATGATATTTGAAACCTCCTGGTCCGAACAGTAATCTCCAAAGACATCTTCCTTCGGTTTGCCTCTATACCAATGTTAACTTTATTTATTTTCAAGGGTTCATGGTAAGCACGTGCTTTCTCACCTACTTTGTCCACTATTTTGTGCATACCTTTCATATGGTTAACATCCAAATGTTCCACTTCCCCATCATCTATCAAATAGACAAACTTTCCTTTTTCTTTCTCTAGGAAGGCACACTTAGGTTGTACCTCCTCTGGTCTCTTCTTCTCGTTCTTCTTCTATGAAGTGTGCCCCCAACTCAGGTTCTCCTAACAACTCCAGGATTTTTTCCTCATCCATGGCACTATCTCCCATGAGTAAGGTGTTTGACTACCTATAACACCTCATTCATCGATGGCTTTGTACTTTGATACTCTAAATTTTGAATAATATCCACTGTTAGTTCCTTCTAGTTTCTCAACTGATGACGCATCTTTGAATGGAATATACCACATGCGCGTAACCCTGCAGGGTTGAATAGAAATTATGCCACCCATAGTGAAGGAGGCAAGGTTTCCACCCCCAATCATCCATGTTCTTTCACATTCTTGGACGTGGAATGAGGTGGACTCCTTCCCATGATAATCTTGGATTGGAGAGGGTACATTTCTCCTCAAAAAACCTAACAGAGAGTGCTATTCTCACTTCACACCATTCTATAAGGTTGTCCTGATGGGGTTAACCACAAATAGCACCATTGTCTCGCATGCAAGGTATGAGTAAGCAATATTCCTCTTTTCTCTTTGAAAATTCCACTATACCTCCATTGCACGCAAAAATACGTCATGATTACCCTCTCTAGTGTAACTAGGTAACTTATTTCCTCGTATGTGCCTAACTGAATGCAACTTGACCATGCGAGTCACATTTCCCTTTAACTCTCTTTCAATCAACTCATAATTCCCATGCTCCTAATTGTCACAAAAAACGTTGGTTGTATCACTCACAGACTGAGCATCATCCCACTGAATGACTCCTTCTCTTGATGGTTAAATAACATTCAGGTCTCTAATGGTACACACATATATCATATTTAGATCATTCTCACTCAAAGGTTCCACATAAGGCACATACCTCCCTTCCATCAGTGGAGATGATTATGTGATCCTCTTTATTCTCAAAGCTGATGTAGCCTTTATTAAAGCGTAAATCGGCATTGTTCGCATAACACCAAGGGCACCCCAAGTAGCGATGGGAATCTATCTTCCTCAACAAGCGTCACGACTTCAAAGTCCCCAACGAACTTGACTCCCTGAATATATATGGAATCATCCTTCAAAACTCCAAGGGGGGTAGCCTTAGTCCTGTTTGCCATGTACAACACATTGGAAGATGGCTGCAATGGTGGCCTTCCCATTTGATTCCATGTATCTAAGGTAAGGACATTGACCCTCCACACCTGTTTCAATTAGAATATTTCTTTAGAAGTCATCCATCAACAACCACATTCAGTGTGCTCTCCTTATCATAATCAATATTGTGAGGGTAGCAGGTTAGCATGTAAGAATTGTCTCCCGTGCTCACCTCCAACGTTCAACACTTTTTCTCTCAACCTTTCTCCCAATAAAGGAATGATGTTCTTGTTGATGCATAATCACAACACCCCTAAATTTCTGCAACTTGATGGGTTGAGATTATCAATGTGATTGCATAACATGGAGCTCTTCCCAAAGTGTGGGACTTTTCAATCGGGTAAGCTCTTTGGATGAAGGTTGGGTTCCTATTCCTCTATTCAGAATGCACACATTCATATTGTAGAGGATCTACTCTAACTTGCCAAGGAGACAGTGTTAAGAAAATGCAAAAAATTAAACCTAGACTAACAAAGGTGATGCACCAAAGGAATTTTGAATACTTGCTCTTCCATTAAACACAAACCATTAAAATGTAATATAACCACCATGCACAGCTAATCAAGATTGCAATGAGATATTAGAGAGATGTAATGAACACAAGAGAGAGTTGTAGAATTATCCAGAAAACATGTATTATTGCTCTAAAAAATTTGATACAGTGCATTATAATGGCCAAGAGGCAAGATTGCATTACAACTTGAATGGGAGGTTTTAACTCCACAAATTAACTTGCAGGAAAGATAAGAAGGGGAGGGTGCAAAGCCAAATTTTTCTAACCTTTTCAAACATGCCCCTCCTTATAATATATAGGAAGGATGAGAGAATAAAGAGAGAGAAATTCAAATTCTTGCTTCAACCACCCTAGAATACATTTAATTTTCCTGTAAGAATGATGGGTTCTACTGAAAAACCCCATACCTCCATGTACCATTCCTTGTTGGGAAAGAAAGGAAGCCCATACCTCATTATGGTGATAGGTGAGAAACCTGGGACACCCTCTAAAAGTGGCAGACTATAGATGGAGCAGAGGACCCTGTGATCTTTCGAAAATTCCTTTCTTGTGTAAATCCAAGCTCCCAATCAAAATTTATGGCCATCTAAAGGTCAAGGTCTCATTCTGCAACTGTTGATCTTCCTGTTTCAGATTCTGAAAAGTATGCAACCTCTGAAATACCAAAATTCATACTTTCATACATTTCCATTTCAGAGATTGAAACAATGTTCATCCACCAAAATGCTTAAAAGTTCCAAAACTCGGAAACCCAAAAGTCCAAAAGTCTAAAATTTTGGACTATTGGGTTTTGGAGTCTCGGAAGTTGAGGAGTGATTTTTGTGTTTTGGGGCTTGAGAGTTTCAAAAGTCCAAAGTCCAAACATCCAAAATTTTGGACTTTCAAGTTCGGAGTTTCGGATATTGAGTTGTCCTTTTTCCATTTTTCTCACTGAGATCTCTAAAACTCTGAAGTTCGAAACCCCGAAAGTCCAAAATTTCAGACTTTCGGAGTTTTAGGTTTCGGAACTTTTCCGACCCCTTTTTCGACTTTGCACTCTGAGATCTCCGAAACTCCAAAACCTGAAATTCCAAAATTTTAGACTTTCAAAGTTCAGGATTTTGGACTTTTGGGCTGCCTTTTTCCAACTTTGCGCTTGAAAGTTCTGAAAACCCAAAACCCAAAAATCTAAAATTTCAAACTTTCAGAGTTCGGGATTTCACACATTTGGCGGAGTCCCTGAAATACTCCTTTAGCCTATCTCCAAATAGCTCCATCTCCGAAGTCCAATTTTTTGGACTTCAGAGTTTTTCTCCTTTTCCCATAATTCTCTGCAAGCTCAACCTATTTCAACCATATGGACCCAACCTTGAAATGCAAGCTCTTATTTCTTCATTAACTCCCCATCTGCTTCTCTGTGTGCAAGGTCATTTTTTTCCAATTTTTCCCAAGTGGAAAAATTGGATAAAAATTTGGTGACTTGCGGGATCACCTTCCTACTAGGTGAAATATCAGTTGCCTTAAAGTATCTATTGGGCACGGAAGTCATGAAGTGATAATCTGGTATTGATCTTTTACTTGAAACCTGAACCCAACTACTTGCAACATGCTGACCTTGAACCTACCTAGCTGCCCGCACTCTCAATTTTCATAAGAAAAATCTTGGAGATGAGATTTGTGAGAGTAGAATATTTTGTTGACCTAGAATTTTCACCTATTTCTAGAAGTGACTGTTACAACATTCACCTTTGGAGATATACCAAACTGCACAATAATACAACCTGGAAGCAACAAAATTTGTGCCGAAGCACTTAGGGAAATTGAAACCTACATTACAACAAGGCAATCTGCATACGCACTTAGAGGAAGTAAAAACCTAGGCTAATATTTACAAGGGTGAGACTTTTCTCTTTCAGTAGCAATGTTTAAGATAGATCCTATTAACCGGAATATGAAGCTCCTCTCCATCCAGTATAGACAATTAGAAGGCATTGCTACTTTTACATCTTGTGACCATGTAAGGGGCCAATCCAAATGGCATCAAATTTGGAATGCCTTCCTGGTTTTTCCCAATCTGCATCCCACTTCAGAACTAGATCCCCTTCCTAAAATTTCCTTGCTCTTGATTTCTTATCAAACCATATTTTGACTAAGGCTTGATCTTTCTCTATCATTTGATCTGCATGTTCTTTGATTACTCTCAATTCCATAAACTCTACATACCTAGCCTCCATTGGTTCAAACTCAGACAACTCTAGTTGTTTCATGAGCTCCAATGCAGGTAGCTTAAGTGATATAGGAAACACTTCCTCTTTCCCATAGACTATTTTGTATGGAGAGTTCCCTGTTGACCTCTTTGGTGTGATCCTTTCAGCCCATAATGCTGATTTTAGCTTGGTATGCCATGTCCTTTGGTTTTCATCTAGAGTCCTTCTGATGATTCTTAGTAAATTCTTGTTTGTGGACTCTACCTGCCCATTACCATGCAGGTAATAGTTTGAAGATATACTCATGTAGATCCAATTCTTGATAGCCCATTCTGTGATCTTGGAACCTAGGAACACCAATGCATTATCTGATATGGTAGTGGTCGGTACTCCGAACCTAGTCACTATCCATTCATAGAAGTCTAGTATGCTAGACTCGTTAGCTTCTTTGAGTGCTACCGCCTCGGTCCACTTGGTGAAATAGTTTGTTGCCATGAGAATCCACTTATGGCCTTGGTGTGAATTAGGATTGATGACCCCAATGAAGTACATTCCCCATTGCATGAATGGTTGGTTAACCGAGATTGGATGTAATGGAAGTGTTGCTAACCTTTCTTTTCCTACGAAGAATGCACATTTTTTAGAATTTTTGATCCAAGTGTAGCATTCACTGAACATTATAGGCCAATAGTAACCTGCCATCATTATGTTGAGCATTGTTACCCGTGGAGAAAAATGACCTTCGGATTATCCATCGTGAAACTCCTGTAACAATATCTCAATTTGACATGTCCCAATGCACCTTAATAGAACTCCATTGATGTCCTTCTTGAACAAGGTGCCATCAACAAGCATATATGGAATGACTTGTAATCTGAAGTATCTCCTCATTACTTTTCTCATTTCTGGAGGTCATAGGCCTATTTATAGGAAGTGTATCATATTTTGAGTCCAAAAAGGGGTGGGAAAATTATCATTTACTTTCTCTTGACCATCGTGTAGTACCAAGACAGCTTCTTTTCCATTGCTTGTTTCAGCTTGTTGACTTGAGGCTAGCTATTTGCACAATCCATTTCCATGGACCAGCTTAGTGACCTTAATTTCAATGTCATATTCCATGACATGAGTGATCCACCCTGCACACTTTTCATTTAGGTATTTGTTTAAAAGGAATTCCTTGACTCCTGCATGGGAAACTAATAGTTCGATCTTGTTGTTTGAGACTAGGTGCTTGAATTTATTTAAGCTCCTAATTACTGCAAGAACATTCTTCTTGATGAAGGAGTACCTCACTTCATAGTCCTCCAAAATTTGACTGAAGAAGGCAACCAGATGTTTAGATTCCTCCTTGTTCTGTTGTACTAGGATTGCAGAAATAGTATCCCCACCACCAAAGGCATAGAGCATGAAATCCTTGGAGAAGTATGGATTGACGAGAGTTAGAGCTTGGGATATAGCCTCTTTTATTGCTTAAAAACTCACTTTTCCTTTAGTTGTCCAATTAAATGTCATGATCTTCTTTAACATCAACGTTATTGGTTTGACAAGAGCAGAAAAGTTTGGCACAAATATGCGGACAAAAATGATCATTCCTAAGAAGCTCTGAAGAGCCTTCTTATGACATGGCAATGGTAATGCTTGAATTGCTTCAACTCTTTCTGGGTCAATCGTCATTCCTTACTTTGACACAATATGGCCTAGAAGCTTGCCTTCATGAGCCAGGAATATGAATTTTTGGGATTCAATGATACCCCAAATCTCCGACACCTCTGAAATACCTGTCTCAGATGAAAGAGATAATTTTCTACGTTGCTTGAGAACATAATGATGTCGTCAAGATATATCAGTACTATTTTTTTGATCAACCCCTTGAATGCCATATCCATTTCCCTTTGGAAAGTGGCTCTAGCATTTGATAGTTCAAATGGAATCTTCCTATAGGCATAGTTGCCCCACTTGGTGGTGAAAGTTGTCTTGAACTGATCATCTTCTTTCACCATTATCTGATTGTATCCTGAATACCCATCTAGGAGGGACAATCTCTCTGAACCGGATACCACTTGTAAGATTTGTTCTATCGAAGGAAGTGGGTAATGGTCTTTGAGAGATGCCCTATTCAAGTCTCGAAAGTCCACACACAATCTGATTTCTCCGTTCTTCTTCCTGACCGGAACTAAATTTGTAACCCACCTTGAGTTCTTGATTAGAAATATAATGTTTTCCTCTATCAGCTTGTTTAGCTCCTTCATTAGAGGCTCAATGTGTGGGTTAACTGGTCTTTGCTTCTGCCTGATGAGCTTAACATCTGGATTGATTTCTATTGTATGTTGTGCTATCTTTGGATTAAATCTACGAAGGTCTTCATAGCTCCAAGCGAAGACATCTAAAAATTCTTGGAAAATTTTTATGAAATCATATTTCTCTTGCTCAGTGGCCACTTTGCCAATTTGAAGTGTTTTTCCTTCCCCAACCGGAATTGGCTCTAAATCTTCTCCTTTGACCTGTATGTTGGATTTCTCCTTACGAAATTGATCATTCAGGTTGAATATGGACACAAATGTAACCAAGCCTTTGGGAAGCTTATTTGTTCACATCTGTACTACTTTATCCCTGTATTGCTGTTCTAATTTTTCATGATTCCTAGCTAATAATTCAACCTCTTCTTGTAAGAAATTGACAATTTGTTGATCATTCTCAAACACCTGCCAGCATGTGTTGTTATATGAAACTCCTGGCCTTAAAATCACATGGATGTGTAGCTACATTTTGTGTCTTTTTATGCTATCTACCACATCAAAAGTTGCTCCAACTACTGCGAGCCTATCTGCAGCTCCATTTTTCTTCATGGGTATGGACTCGATGTTGAATGCTTCAAAGTCGTCAATGAGGTCCCATAACCTATTTTTATAGCTCTTGAGTAGGTCATTCTTTGTAGCATGTTGTCCCTTGACTTGGTTAATGATTAGCTCACTATCCCCGAATACATGTATGTTCTTTATGCCTATTTTCCTGGCCCAATGAAGTCTGTGAATCAAAGCCTCATATTTAGTTGTGTTGTTTGAACAGGAAAACTGAAATCTGAAGGATGAATAGTATTTGATGTTTTGTGGTGAAACAAACATTACACCACCTCTAGCACCTTGTTTTCTTCTTAAACCATCGAAACATAGTTTCCAAACTTCATTGTTATCTTTATTTGTTGGCTTGGTGATAGTAGGGGTAGGTGAATTTTCTTTGTGTACATAATATACACCTAATTCTAATTCCTCCATTTCCTTAAATGGGTCAAATGCATGTCTTTTGTTTTCCCATTCATCCAAGGTCAAATATAGAATACCCTCAACCTTAGTACATGTTTCTATATAATTTGAACACTCTTCGTGATCAAAGGCTGAGTAATTTGCATTGATAGGACTTGGCACATGAGGCTCAATGTGAAATTTTGCAATTGGTTCCAACCTGATTATTGCTTTGGCCCCATACCTAGTCTTGAAAATCATGTGTGACCAATCCACATATAGATATCCACCAATTTTGGTAGTGAATTCCATAAAGTGGAAGAAGATCAATTACTAACACATCCTGCAAGATTGTGACATTTGGGCAAGCATGCACCATAAGGCTTAACCCTTTGATGATCCCAACTGTTACAACTATTGTTCCATCTAGTTGCACAACTCCTTTCAGTACTGGCTCATATTTTAGATGCAATTGATCTGTTATTTACTTTGGTATTACTGAGCTACTTGCCCCTGAATTGATCATGTAGTTATGTACTAAGTGGTTTCCGACAATCAATGACACATAGAATGGTGGAGGCTTCAAATTTTTGCTTGGTTGACTTCCACTTTGTTGTATTGCATTAGTGAGAAGTTTCTCGTGTCCTTGGTTTGATCTATTTGAGACAAACCAATTGGCCATTACAGCTTGCAACAAATTTTGTTGTCCTAGAATTTCCAGTGACTCCCACATAGAAATTTTCACGTGTTTTTTTCATTTTCTCGATGATGTTGAAAGGGGATGGATTATCCTTTTTTATCCCTTACTCTACAGAACCTTTTCTACAGTTTGAATAGGCACGTGTGTTGTTGCAACGGGTGCCTTAGGCTGATTTTACACATTCGTGGCTACATTTAGTATCCTAACTCCTTGTTGTGTAGGAGTGGGCTGAGAAAAAACTGGATTAGATGGTTGTCCCTCCTCTATGTACCTCTTCTTTGACCATGTGTTGGCAGCCACACCTTGAAAATGTGGTTGGTTAACTCCACAGAAGTCTTTTGTTTGCCAATTACCCAATGTAGTTTTCATTGGAGGCATCTCTTGCTAAGTTTCTTTTCGTTGATTTCCCTCTTGACTTGGTTCTTGGGACACACAAATGGTCTGTACCATCAAGGACTAGTTTAGTGCACCATTGAAACACGTTGATTGATTGTGAGGTAGATTGGAGGGGTAACACCATTCGTACTCTTGTGCTATGTTGTTTTGTGTTGGAACCAAGGCTCTTGACGTTGAAGTTGTGTTTGGATCATATGGTCAGAATGGCCTAGTAGCTTGAGGTTATCCTTGGTTCTGGTTTTGATTTGCAGACTGAGCCGATGGTCTATTTTTTTGATATGGGTGCCTGGCTTGATATTGAGTTTGAGGCTGATACGGTATAGAACTCTGAGCTTGTTGTCTCTTGATAGTCACTAGCTCATTTCCTAGGTTCTGTAACTGCTTCATAACCTCTTGCAATTATTTTGAAGTGCTAGAAGAAGTTGATGTCTCACTATTTTTTTGGTTTCTAGGGGGTGGAATGGGATTCAATTCTAGTGTCTGACTAGTTTTAGGAGTTCCCATATCTGGATAGAGAGGCATTGGTGGATTTTGTGCTAGCTTACCATCTTGAATCAAATAGTTCTCTACTCTAATAGCAATTTTATAGGCTATGGGTAAGGTTATTCCTCCCATTGATTGGATCATCATGGCTATGTCTAAGTTTATAGCCTTCAAGAAGTAAAGGAATGTTCCTTCAGTGGTTGGTCTAACAGCTACTGGAATCCTTTCCCATGTCTGTTGGAAGCGGAAATTAAAATTTGTTATTTTCTCATTAGGAACCCTTTTGATTGTTGTCAACTATTCCAATAAGGATAGATTATCCCCCTTTCCCCAAATTGATTATGGAGGGTTGTGCATAAAAGATCCCAATTCTAGATAGACCCTGCTTTTAGACTCCTGAACCAGTGCAAAGATTTACCTTTAAAGGAAGATGCCAACAACTTAACAACAATGTCCATTTCAGTGATTTCATGAATTTCACAGACATTTACAATGTCTTAAATGTGGTCGATAGGAGTTGTCTGGTTCTCTCCAGTGAAATATGGGATGTTCTTCAATGTTGCCATTGGGACTTGATTTTGAGAATTTAGTGCAAGTTGGCTGTTGCTTTTGAAGTTTGCATGTGGATTGGGTTATGCCATCATGATTGGTCAAAGAACCCTGGTTGATGCAAGAAAAGGTCTACCATGTGGAGGTTCAAACAAAGTCCTGTTACGTGGAGATGGTGATATTTCTAGTCTTCTTCCTCTCCTTCCTCTACCTGGTGATAATTGCAGGTAGAAAAATAATCACTCTTCTCTAGTCTCAAACCTAGTTCGAACTCTTCTCATGTACTTGGGAAACCTATGCCGCTACACTGCTGAATTCTATCCCTTTGAAGTCACCAGATGTGTTGGGGAACAAGCCTCAAAAGGATGGATTTTGCCAAGTCACACACCAAACTCAAAAAAATAAAATCAAAACTTTTAAGGACATGTATGTTTGAGATTCTGGATTTTGATATTTATTTTGGAATGACGGTCCCAAAAACCTAAAAATGCAAGACATCTGAATGTCTAAAACCCCGAAAGCCAAACTTTGAAGAATCCTGAAACCTGAAATTCTGAAATCCTGAGATGTATGAAATCTTGAAATTCCAAAACCTGAAATTCAAAAAACTAAAAAATACCCTTTTATAGATTATCCCCTGACCTATCAATTGGTGAATTTTGGGCTTGTTTTTAGCAAGTTAAGACCCTAAAAATTGATTTTGAAGTTTGACTTAAGAGGTGAAAGGTCTGAAATTAGAGAACTTGCAATTTCTAAGTCTGAATTTCTTGAAAATGCCTTCAAAATCTTGTGGAATGACCTCTTTGTCCCACCAAGTGTGCCAAAACTATTGATCTTCCTATTTCGGAGTCTGAAAAACATGCAACCTCTGAAATCCCAAAATTCAGACTTTCAGACATTTCCATTTTAGAGATTGAAAGATTGTTCATCTGCCAAAATGCTTGAGAATTCTAAAAATTTCAAACCCAAAAATCTGAAAGTCCAAAATTTTAGACTTTTGGGTTTCGGAGTTTCAGAAGTTGAGGAGTGATTTTTGTGTTCTGGGGCTTGAGAATTCCGAAACTCTAAAATTCCAAAGTCCAAACGTCTGAAATTTCAGACTGTCAGGTTCATAGTTTCAGACATTGAGTTGTCCTTTTTCCATTTTGTTCATCGAGATCTCTGAAACTCTGAAGTCTGAAACCTCGAAAGTCCAAAATTTCAGAATTTTAGAGTTTTAGGTTTCAAAACTTTGCTGACCCCTTTTTCGACTTCACGCTCTGAGATCTCCGAAACTCTGAAACCTAAAAGTCTAAAATTTTGGACTTTCAGAATTTGAGATTTTAGACTTTTGGGGCCTTTTTCCAATTTCACGCCTGAGAATTCTGAAACCCCGAAACCCAAAAGTCTGACATTTCAGACTTTCAGAGTTCAGGATTTCAGACATTTGGCTGAGTCCCTGAAATCCTCCTTTAGCCTATCTCTGAATAAATCCACCTCCGAAGTCTAATTTTTTGGACTTCAGAGTTTTCTCCTTTTCCTGTAATTCTCTGCAAACTTGACCTATTTCAACCATATGGAATGACCTCAAAATGCAAACTCTTGTGTCTTCATGAACTCCCCATCTGCTTCTCTATGTGTAAGGTAATTTTTTCCAATTTTACTCGAGGGGAAAAATTGGATATCAGTTCTCTAGGCGCAACATCTTACACACCTCTCTGACCTCATCCATGTCCTCCTGAGGGGCCTCAGTGCTCCTCTTTCACTCTAACCTTCGTGATTCCTCTTTTAAACATTGAATTTATCCCTGCAATCTTTTAATAACTTCTATGGCTTCCTGATACACCTCCTTCTGATGGCTTGGATCAGGATACTTCCCATGTAATAAGGGGCCTCTGTTTTGGAATTTCCCTAGAATGTGTAGCTTCACTACATGTAGTTACCAAGACATAATCCAACTCTACATTAGACATTACCTTAAGCACATATAGCGGCTCAGCGCGTTTCACACTTATCATCCCCGCACTCTTGTCCTTCCTCTGGTTTTGGCTCATGTGCTCATACAAATCAAGGAACTCCTCATACTTATGGTTCTTCCTACACCATGAGCACTGTAGAAAATCTAGACACTTGCACTTGTAGTGTTTAGTAGACCTACAGTTGTAACAAGCTCCACCAGGAAATTCACTCCTACATCCTTATCCACCGTAGCCTCAGATTCCTCTTCAAAATCCTCTCCCTCGAATGCCTCCATCTGCACACACTTTAAACTGACGACATTCATTCCTACAATGAATTCCAATGTTGGTCTGGTGCACACCAATATCAATGGCAGTATGGATTTGGTCTATCAATCGGCAGTCCTTTGTATCATGTGTCGTAGATGAAAAAATTTTACAATAAGAAGACATATTCTTGTGGAAAGTGCACTACAACTATATGCATCTACTTGGATCATGATCTCTGTGATAGATCTCACAATCTAATGACACGGCGTACACCATCTTTCATGGGTAACTATATTTTATGTGTTCTTCTACCTCTCAATATGTGCACCATATACCACTGCGAGTCTCATGAGATGAGTTCAAAGATAATATCTCAAGCTTCTTTTCCATGGCAGTGACCTGTGCTTCTAAAAATGGGATTACTCTATTGTCAATACTTCCTACGGCCTCAACGTGTAAAGCAGCTTCCAAGGCCTCATACGGATCCATGAAATTCTTGTGTAAAAGCACTCATCTAAAAGGCATGATCAATCCCCAAATGACCCATTCATCATGTTGTGATGGATGGATATCATAAGAAAACTTTGACATAAAAGTTTTAAAACATGCATCGTGCTCCCACACACTCTCTTTCATAGCTTATTGAATTTCCTTCAACGTGTTGATGCTCTTTTTCTCAAACTCAGGAATGTGGAATTCTACCAAGAAGACATCATGCAGCATGGTATAATCCACCACCATCTGATGGGGGTCATACTTCTAGTACCATTTATGCATGTGCCCTTGCAATTTAGTCACAAACTATAGTCATTTTTACACCCATCAAAGAACAAGGGAATCCCATGTGCGTCGGCCTATCACCCAGCGGGTGTTGGGTGCTCACATGAGGCACACATGGGCGCTGAGTCTCTCTTTTATGTGAATTAAGTGGGAAAACATCATCTATGATAGAGACTTAATGAAATAGAGTGGAAATGTGGCATACATTCATCATAAAGCTCAGAACAGCCTCTAGACAAATGCAGTCATCCTAATAGAACGGTACTCAACATATGATAGATATGAACCAAACATGAAAGAAATGCATAAGGGTTTATATTTATTCCATTAATATTCATGAACAGAACTATAAAGATGAAAATATGGGCTAGAATCATTTATATTCATATTCAATAATGTTTGATAACCTCATTACATCCATCAGATCCATAACATACTATCATAGTATTACAGACCAAAGTCATCAATCATAATTGGACTAGAGTCCTCTTAATATGAATGGAAAATTTTCAAAACCCACACCCCTTGATACATCCTTATCCTATAATTCATATACCCAACTCAATAGAGTTTCTCACAGCATTTCTGTAGAGCTCCACTCCCTATTAATCTCTCAATCGACACCTTTTTCTTATGTATAGGCCTCTTGAAGTGCCAACTTGCCTTCATGTGGCTTCATATTCGTCACCAAGTTTCCAAATGTGGTCCTCCGTGAGAGCATGCTCCTTCAAGGCTGAGCTCTCCACTCCTTGCCATGATGGTCTTCTAGAATCTTCTATCCCAAGTTATATTCCTTTCTTGGGCCTTAAGTTGCCAGGCTGGCACCTTATCCACTCAGCATGCGCAGTCAGGTCATGCTTTTCTCATGTCCTACCTAATATGCCAAATATGCTAAGTCTCAAAATATTTCTTTATAGGCGCATATCACGGGTTCTTCTAAAACCCTTCTAAATCATTTCCTTTCACACTTTATACATGTGCGTCTTTTCTCAACTAGGCCCTTCTCGCCCACGCGCCTTTCTGTACTTAGTCAATAAATCAGGGTCCCAACATCACCCCACACTACATTTGTTCTCTACCCTCATGAACACCTCTTCAAAGAATGAAGAATTACAATATATTCCAGAAGAATCAATGATTTGGAAAAAACAAATAGGTAATGAAGAATTGGGAAGAATGAAAGAATGTGGAAATGTTGTTACTAATGCAATAGGAGAGGATAATCTTTCTTCAATTCGACCTCCAACTTGTTCTAGGCATCGAATTCATTTTGTGCTTTTTGGAAACGTTTGCTGATTAGGTCGCTTACCTACTCAAAACTTATTCAGTCTCCTTGAGCATCCATTGTTTCATCCACTTATTCCAGTTGTTTGACCACATCCTCAAGCGCATCCATCCCCCTTGTAATCTGTGGGTACAGATCCTTCAGCTGATTTTTTATTGAATCTCACAAGGATTCAATGGCTTCTGAATTCTTCTCAACCTTAGCTAAGATCCTATCCCACTCCGCTTTGTTCCCTTTGTTCTTTTCTTAGAATTTCTTGAGCTTTGCCTTGTGAGCGGCGACTAGAAAGATCACCACTTTGTCCCTGTCTATGTAGTTTTCATATGCGGCCTCAATAGTCTAGGTAGCAATCTTTACATCAGCAAGAACCTTGTTGTACTTGACGATGATAGCTACAAACTTCAGTTTGTCTTCCTTCTTCAGGAGCGTTGCTACTTCTTTCACAGATTCTAAGCCTAGTGGCTACCTCTCCATGGTGAGGATGTGTGTTAAGTACTCTAGGATCTCCATAGTAGATCCATAATTTTACGTGGGTGGTGCTAGGTCCGGATGCTTCAAAACAATGACATCTTTGATTTATTCTACCTTTTTGTATACCTCGTGCACCCTAGCCTTCTCATATCTTATCTCACGCTTTAGTTGAGAATTGACCAACTCTTCTCACTTCAAATCCTTTGTTCTCTTGGCTAGCTCTCCTTCTTTCTTTTCTAGTTATGCCTCTAGAAGTCTTACTCTGTCATTTCTCCCAAAATTCCTAGCTTCTACCTCTACCGAGACTTTGTTGAGTGCATTGCAGATCTTCTCATCCTAAAGTTGTTGGGCATTCACCAAGGGGTTGATTCTCTTTGACTATGTCACTGTCATTACTGCCCCTTTTCTCACTTCGAATTTTGGTTCATCTAAGTGGTAATCAAATTCCCATGAAAACATTTTCCTTGTCCGCGGGTATGCACCTTCCGCATCAAATGAGGTCATGGCTAGGAGTTTCTCTGTTGGAATAGTGCTTTAGAACCACGTGCACAACACCTTGTTTGGATCATCAATATTCTCCATCCTTGGCCTCTGGATATCCAGGTGCCTTCCTCCTATGCGCGTGCCCTTAGGAACAATTACCGTCAAGTTGGGGCCTCATGTGATGTCATGATCTTCCAATGCTTTCTTCTTTCTCTTCATTCATTATGCTACATTCCAATTCATGCACTACCAAGTCTTCAATGATCTTTATCGCTTCTCTCTCTACTAATTAAGTCACATGTTCCTTTTTGAGGCTTGGAGTCCTCTGATTTTTCATGCTTACTTCCTCACTTCCTTCCTTGTCTTGGGTGCCTTCCTCCTCGTGGCTATCCTTCCTCCGCACAAAGAGATAGTCATTTTTCTCTTCTTCACCTTCTTCTTCTGAATCATGCACTTCAAACACAGGTGGTCCTTGGGCTCCTTCAATTTCATCATCTTCCTCGTCATCCCTTTCACCCATGTATGCCTCTAAGCTCTTTGTGTCCTCTGAATCATTCTCCTCCATCACCTTCTATTTCTTCCTAACTGGGGATTCCAGTGTAGGAGACTTTGCTCTTTCTTCCTCCCTCTCTGGTGACTTCTCCTTCATGAAAGGCTTTTCTTGTTCCAACGCCTTTTCCCTAACTAGATACTTCTTCCTACGCATGTAAGTACTTATCCTAGCACTTGTCTTTAGGGTGCCCACAATTTGTGTAACTTGGACACTTGGTTCCTTTTTCTTTATCGCTTCTTTCTCCTTCTTCCTTGTTGGTGTAGGCTTCCATCTTCCCATGGAGTCTTCGGGAATGGAGACATCACACTCCAGATATGATCCCTTCTCAAACTTTGGCCTTATTCACAGATATACCCCGGCTGAGGTCCTTCCTGCAATAGGCATAGTCAAAGGCTTTGTCATCTGGATCTCGTGGGAGACATACCTCTCCACGTATGTGTTTTTCTTGGGGTAAACAAGCTATCTTCAAAGCTCCCTGTTGTCTTGAGTCACCTCACTAAGGTTGAACCTTAGTCTTTTGGCCTCTGTAAACCAGTTTACCCCTACTTGGAAATATAATGTTGTGAAGGAGAATGGGAGTTTACACCAGGGGCTCATAGATTCATCCACCAGGTTGAATATGCCAAGGCAGAAGTGATGGTATATTGTGAATTCAGATTCTCCATCGACGAGTGCTGATAGCTTCTCTAGGATCCTCCACTCTACCCCAAACACATCCCACATGTGCTTGTACCATCTCTCAAGATGCACCTTGTGAACGGTCGTCATGTTATCAGAGGTGTACTTGGTGAATATTTTTACGGGTGATGGATCTTCTGCTGGATACTCCCATATAACTTTTCTGGCACATCAGGCACTTCGATTTCTAAGAATATAATGGTGAGGAGGATGTTTCCAAACATAATCTTTTCGCCCTCCTACACACTGCTGATAATCTCATCTGCGATGTAAGTGAACAAGTTGTAGATGGTAACTTCTGAAATTTTCCTGCACACAATTAACCAGGACTTGTTCACTTGCATCCACCTTTCTTGGTCATTAAGTTTGGTAACCAAGCACGAACTCATCCTCATCACTGGGTCTAGAATGTCAGCGATGTCAAAGTATCGAGAACCTTTCTTGTATGCATAAGTGGATATTGTTTCTTTGATTGCTTCCTTATCATTCAATTCATCATCCAGACTCTCTCCTTCACAGGTAAGGCTTGTGAATCTTGAAATCAGTTGAGGATTTATGTGCATCTTACACCCCGTGAAGTAAAATTACTCCTTATGTATGCACAACATCATCCACTGATACAGGCTCTTAGGATTTCCAAAATATGGTAGCTCATAGAGTTACAATAATCCTACCTTCTCCAACTTCACTTTTACCTTGTCGTTGTAGATAGGTAAACCCTATGGTGTTCTCTTGTTTGTCAAGCGCACCAAATCCAATGCCATTTCTTTTTCTGTCACATTTGTGTGATGGTTTTAATCACTCACTGTCATTTTCCTCAAGTGGTACTCCCATTCCTTCCCAAGAAAAACCTCATTCGGGTACTGCATCTCTGCGTACCATTCTTCATTCGTACTTATGGGGGTTTCCGTTTGTTTACCCTTTCCTTTTCCCTCACCCTTCGGTTTCTTAGGTGATATGGTTGGTTTCTTGGGTGTCATATTTTAGGTTATATTAACACTTAAACTCCTTGATACTCTTCTTTTCTACTCTTTCTAGTCCTAGATCTCAAATTTGTGAAGAAATCCTTTTCAACCCGTGCCCTAGCTACCAAATCCTAACTGGAATATATTTTTCACAAGACGGCGCTTCTCCACTACTCTTTCTATGCCCGTGAACTACTTCCCTCCTAGTTTGCAGATCAAATCTAGTCACTCACAGTTAAATTTCTCAATTTTTTCTTCACACAAATCACTTCTGGAAACCCTAGTTCACAAGATCTCTTCTTTCTCATATTCGTAATTGTAGGAGTGTCCGATCCATATTTATAGTTTTAACTTCTTTTTAGAATTAAATGCTACTTCATCTACCACTGTACTTTAACACTTATTACATATTTTTCCACTAAGCCAGACTCTAGTGCCCTTACTCACGTGCCCAACCCTTACGTAGACAATCCTACAACCTTCTGGCACGTAAACAATCCATCTGACAGAAGACTCTTACGTGCGCATCACCAGCGCCGAGGATACTTCTTCCATCCTGATTTTTGCTCTCGCCTACCTCGTGTTGATTTTGCACTTCTTCCTCCCTTGTATGTGGAACCAAGATGTAGTCTTATCCTAACACCAACCATTCACATCCATCTTTTCTCTGTGTTCCTCTTTCCACAAGGCCATTCAATAAGGATTTCCAAAGCAATCCTTTTTGGTACTTCGCACCTATGACTTTCTTTCACATTATTCCACCCCACACTAAAAAGATGTCTGGTCCTCTGTGCATTCACAACCTTCAAAAAGTAACGAGGTTACCAGCGCCCAAGGCACAAAAACAAAACAGCAACGCGAAAGGGAAACACAATAAAATAAAATGCACTAAAGTAAATCCTAAACTATCTGGCAACACCACCTTATTTACAAACACCAAGAAGAGTTATTCATAGTAGGGCTTCAACCTACTCCAATTGAAGTGTCTTGGTAATCTCATCCCATCTAGCACTTGTAACTAGCATGTGCCTGAGTCAGGGATGTATGAGATGATGTAGGGACCCAACCAATGGACTTTTAACTTCCTAGGATGTTGTAGAAACTTGGAATCATATAGCAAAACCATCTACCCAACTTCAAACTTCTTGTTCTTAATGTGAGATTATGCCATGCCTTTTGTTTTGCTTTCTCAGTCTTCTGGCTCCACCTGGCTAATGATCATCTCTCATCCAACTTCATTAACCTATCAATTCTTTCCTCCAGCACTTGTTCATCGGCCAACCACAATGAAGGTAACATGAATTCAACAGGTAGGATGGCCTCCATGCCAAACACCATTTGAAATGGTGTGGCCTTATTTAACCTCTTGTAAGTTGTCCTATACGCCCATAGAACTGTTGATACTTTGTCATCCCAATCTTGCCTACCAACATCAAAAAATTTGGTTAGGGTGTGACTTAGTATTTTGTTAAATGCTTATGTGGTTCCATTTTCTTGTGGATGGTAAGGGGTATTCTTGTGATGAGCCACCATGAATTCCACTAACAGGATCCTTACTGTCTCATTTAAGAAATGTGTACCCTTGTCACTAGTCAAACTCAAAGGGTATCCATACCTTGTAATAATGTTTTCCCATAGAAACCTTGCGGCAGTAGCTGCTGTATAATCCTTAGTGTGTGTTGCTTCTGCCCACCTTGTCAAGTAATATGTGCAAGTGAGTATATATTGTGACCCAGTCCTACATGTGGCTGGTGTGATAGGGCCTACAAAATCTATAGTTTACTTTTTGAATGGCTCGGGACTGGGAATAGGGTGCAAGGGCATTTCATCTCTCTTCCCTGGTTTGCCAATGCACTGATAATGGTCACACGCCTTGTAGTACTCCTTATAGTCTTGATACAGGGCCTCCCACCATAATTCAGCCATCAGTATCTTGTGTGCAATGGTGTCGCCTGCATAGTTCCCACCTGCACTACCTCCATGTGTCTCTTCTATGATAGCAAGGCACTCATGTTCTAGCACACACCGGAGTAGAATCTCATCATACCCTAACTTGTATAAATCCCCGCTAATCAACATGTAAGGCGCAACACGTATATGTAACTACTTTTTCTCCAACGTCTTCATCCCTTCTGGTGCCACACCTATCTTAAGAAATAATACAATATCTTCTAAGTCTGAGGGTGTGTGTCGCAACCTAAATAGTTCTACATCTGGCATGGTATCCTCAATGCTCTGTGTGTCCTCCCTTGAATCAATTCTAGATAAATGATCAGGTCTGGAATTACTTTTTCCTAGTTTGACAACCATCGTGAACTTGAATTCTTGGAATAATAGTACCCACCGACATATGCGCCCTTGTAGAACGGGCTTGTTCACTAAATATTTCAATGCCATATGGTCAGTGTAAAATATGAAAGGGGTTACTAGCAAATATTGTCTGAACTTGTGGAGTGCGTAGATCATTGACAATGCCACACACTCAGTCGTAGTATAATTATGCTCTGCTGGTGTCAACTTCTTGTTTGTAAAGCACAAAGGATGATTAACAATCACTTCACAGGATGTACAAGTACTGCTCTAATGGTGGTTCCTGAGGCATCCACATGAACCTCGAAAGGCTTATCCTAGGAAGGGAAACATAATATAGGTGCGGTGACAAGCCTATCCTTCAAAGTGTTGAATGCTTTCTGTTGTGCCTCTCCCTAATGAAAGGCACTTTTGTGTCTAAGAAACTCTTCTAAAGGCACGGAAATCTTGGCATATCCCTTGATGAATTTCCTATAGTAACTCGTGTGTCCAAAAAATCCACACACTGTGCATTTTGACTAGTAGCCTCCCCCAATCCCACAATTACTGCAACTTTGGCAAGATCTACTAACAAGCCTTCTTTACATATGATGTGTCCCAGCAAGGTTCCAAATGGGGTAGCAAAGACACACTTCTTAATGTTGAGGGATATCCTCAACTGCCAACACCTTTCAAACATCAACCTCAAGTTATCACAATGGTCCTTGACCAACCCATACATGGTCCAATCATCCAGATAAACTTGAAGAAACTTATGGATGAAGTCCTGGAAGGCTTGCACCACAATGCGTGAGAACACAATAGGTGCATTCCTACAATCCAAAAGGCATGACCGTATAGGAAAAACTTCCCCACTCAGTGGTGAAAATTTGTCTTCCTCTAGTCTTCCTTTGCAATCCTTACCTGGTGATAGCCTAAGAACCCATCCATGAAGGAGTAGACTTCACGCCCTGCCACTCCCTCTAAGATTTCTTCAGTGAATGGGGTTGGGAAAGGATCAATGACACATACTGCATTTAAATCCCTGTAGTCAACACATATCCTTATCCTCCCATCCTTCTTGATACTAATTACCATTGGACTTATCCATTCTGACTTCTTCCACAACTTCAATGATACATGATGCTATCATTTTATCTATCTCCTCCTTGACCTTTACGTGCAAATTGGGATTCATCCTGATATGGTCTATTCCTGAATGAGCATGCACACCTTCCTTTATCTTTATCCTCATCTCCCCCAAGGAATGGTGGATGCCTTTAAGCTCATGATACCCACGTGGGAATAGACTCTTAGAATTTCATGCAACAGATCCCAATGATTTTAGAGACCTCCTCTCCAACCAATATTCTCCAATGATAGCCTCCTTGGGTTCTGTTTCCGACCCAATGTTTAACTTTATTTATTTTCAAAGGATCATGGTAGGTGTGTGTCCTGTTCATCAGCAATGTCTATCACCTCCACACGTGCCTACAGAATGGTTAACCTCCAAATTCTCCATCTCTTCACCGTCTATGACATACACCATCTTTCCTTTTTCTTTTTCCATGCATGCACGCTCAAATTGACACCTCCTCAGATTCTTCTTCACCGAAAACGCATGCCTCCAAGCTTGGATCCCCTAGCAAGTCCAGTAGCTTATCTTCTGCCATTGCACTATCCCCCATTGTAAGGCACTTGACTACCTGCAATGCCTTATCCACCAATGGTTTTGTGCTTCGATACTCAAATTCTTGTAATGAGATCAACGCACTAATTCTTGCCAATTCCCTATCTGGTGGCGTGTCTTAGAGTGGATGTACCATGCATGCACACAACCTTGCAATGTAGAATACAGTTTGTGTAACCTATAGGGATGGTGGTAAAGCTTCCACACCCTCCCTCCAGGCCTTCTCACAAGATTGGATATGGAAAGAGGCGGGCTCCTTACCATGATAGTCTTTGATGGCGGTGGCATGTTACTTCTAGAGAATCGAATAGAGAAGGACAATTCTCACCTTCACACCATTCTAAGAGGCTCTCACTGGTGTGTCAGCCCACCATGTGTAGTAGTGCTGAGCAAGACATAGCTTAACATCCCTCTTCATTTCATCCTCACTTCCTCCACTGAGCTTCCATTTCCTGCAAAAATATCTCAGGGTAGGCTTATCCAGAATACTTAGGCAACTTCTTTCCTTCTAGGTGCCTAAGTGAGCATGCCTTGGTCTACCCGTGTGACGGATCCTCTTAGTTGTCACCCAACCAACTCATAAGTCCCATGCACCCAATTATCACATGCTATGCTAGTGGTGTCACTTACAGACTGGGCATCCTCAAACTGGATAACCCCCTCCGTAGGGTGAATAACCTCAGGGTCTCTTATGGAGCACACATAGATTCTATCAAGGACCTCATTCTCCTAAGGGCTCTATGTAGGGCACTGAATTCCCATCTGTCAGGGGGATGATAACCCATCTCTTCCTTGTTCTCAAAGCTGATGTATCCCTTATTGCACCGCAGGTCATCATTATTCTTGTAGCACCATGGGCACCCAAGTAATGCTGGAAAATTATCCGCCTTGGTGAGTGCCAAGACTTCAAAGTCCTTAGTAAACTTGGCCCCTTGAATGGTGATAAGCTGCATCCTTCAGGACCGGAATGGGCATTTCCTTAGTTTTGTTTTCCATATACAACACATTCGAAGATGGTTGTAATGCATAGGCCTTCCCATTTGATGTCATGCATCTAATGTTAAGAACGTTGACCTCAGCTCCTGTGTCAATCAATATGTTACTGAGTAGCCATCCATCCACAACTGCATTCAACATAATCTCCTTGTCATAATCATAGGCTATGGGGAGCGGAGGTTTGCATGCAACACCTACCTTTGGTGCTCTGCTCCAGCACGTAGTACCTTCTCCCTAAGCCATTCTCCTAGCAGTGGGAATGATGTTCTCTTGCTTCAACATCTTGCACACTTCCTTAACCTCATCTAGGTCATCTTTTGGAGTCTCGACACTCCTTCTTTGCTCCTCCTTCCTGGAATGCTTCTTGAGACACTGAATTTCTCCTTGTAAACTATGAATGACATCCATGGTTTCTTAATACACCTCCTTCTGATGGGCAGGGTTCTGGATACTTCCCATGTACCACTTCTTCTCTTGAAACCAGGGTCCTCTACCTTGGTATCACCTTTGCGCATACGGCCTCTGCCTGCGTTGTTACTAGAACAGGTTCTAATCCCAACCCATCACGCACTACCTGGTACATCCACTATGTGTATCAGCCTTATTTATGCTTACCATCCCAATGCCCTTGTCCTTCCAGTGTTTTTGACTCATGTGCTCAAATAACTCGGGGCACTCCTCATACTTATGCTTCTTTCCATACCATGAACACTACAATAGATCTAGACACTCACGCCTGTAGTGGTCTATAGACCCACAGTTAAAACCTGCTCCTCAAAGGGATATCACTTCTTCCTCCATGGTTACGCCAACGATCATGGAATCCTCCATGAAAACCCCTTCTGTGCATACCTCCATCTGCGCGTCCTTCATATGGCGGTCATCATAATTAGAACTACTTGCAAGGCTAGTCTGACGCACACCATGATCAATGGCCTCATGAATCTGGTCAATAAGCCTACAATCTTTAGTGTCATGGTTGTAGATGTGTAGATCTTGCAATAACAAGACACATTTTTCTTGATTGCGCATTGTAGTAGAGGGCACCTACTTGCATCATGGTCCCCATGAAAAATCTCACAATCCGTCACCATAGTGCGTACCAACTTCTGAGGGAATACTATCCTTGGTATGCCCCTCCACTTCACAATCTATGCACCAGATACCACTACGAGTCTCATGCACTATGAGTTAGAGCTAGAAAAATTCTCCAACTGCTTATCCATTACAGCAATGCTCTGGGCTTCCAAGAAAGGACTTAACACCCGGGTGTCAACTGCTTCCAACTGCTTCAGCGCATAAGGCCAGCTTCCAGCGCCTCGCGTGGGTCTAGTGAATGTCTTATGTGTGACAATGCCCTTCTGAATGGTGTTAGTCAACCCACCAACAAACCACTGGGCATGCTGCGATGGGTGGATGTCATAGGAAAATTTTGATAGGAGAGTTTTGAACCATGTGCATCATACTCCCACACACTCTCTGTCCATTCCTTGTTGGATCTCCTTGTTAGAGCACTGATGCTCTTCTGCTCAAACTCAGGGATGTGGAATTCTGCTAGGAAGGATCATTCTTTCAATGTAGTATAATCCACCACCGTCTGATGGGGGTCATACTTTTGATACCAGCTATGTGTGCATCCTTGCAATGTCAGTTGACAAACTGGCTTGCCTTCAGCTCCATGGTAGTGATCCCCTTCACGCACCATAACAACTCACACTTATGCACATGTTCTGCAACATCTTCTATTCCTTGGTAATTTGAAAGATGCAAAGACATCTCAAAGAAAACTTGAGGAGGTTGGCTGAGGCCCTTGTCCTGATCCAGTCCCTTGATTCCCTCTGGTGTTTCCCCCTCCGTAAGATCCACTGGATCCACCAGGTCCTGTGCCCTCTAGATTCCACCAATTCCTCCTCCTGATCCTCTAGAACCTGACAGTAGGACCTGAGGTGGTCGCGCCTAGTGTGCCCAACATCCCAACTGAAACT
The DNA here is from genome assembly GCA_019776745.2 of Taxus chinensis. Lineage (NCBI taxonomy): Eukaryota > Viridiplantae > Streptophyta > Pinopsida > Cupressales > Taxaceae > Taxus > Taxus chinensis. Next base: position 810,465,807 of record CM034151.1, read on the forward strand.
GCAGGCCTAAAGTATGTGATAGATTTCTCCACTACCAGATGTCCCATGTACCCCACGCCACTTCCAGCCTTGTGTATGCTCGCACTTTCCAAAAAATCTTCCAAACACATAGGAATAGAGTGTGCAGCCATAGAAGTTCCAAATGAGAAATTGTACCTCTTGGGCATAGATCGGTCAACTTCTACCGATACCAACTGGGTTAAATAATACTTCTAACTTGATCTGGAAAACCAAGCGCCAGGGGTTGGTCGCTAGGTGGGTTCAGATGCATGCCGACTACTCTCCTCTCTCCACGCATTAAAAAATCTCATCAGAAGTTGAAGGGTATCTCTCTCCCACGCTTTCCAAGATGGGTTAGCACAGACTTCTTAGGCTCCAAGTCCTCTGTGTGAACTTCAACTCCCTCTCGCAATGTCTGCCTCCATAAATCCATCACACTTGCAATCTCATGTTGTCTAGCCATCTCCCTTCTCACGCACTTCACCATACTTGAGTGATCTCACCTCTCTCTTTCTTTTTCAGTCACAACTGTCTGCCATCTTCCTTCACCCTCAGCTTCCTCTCCCCAACACTCAGACAGGAGTTTAGCCGGCCATGGGAAATGCCTCTAAACTCAAAGTAACGATCAAGATCTTCATTACTAAAGGAATAGCACGTAAGAATGATCCTCTAGGCTCCTGCAGAAACTAAAACTCAGCAACTTCGGGGACAAGAATATGTAGAAATAGTGTATTCCATAGTGTAGTTGGCCAGTACTCTCTTTCCACCACTTATCCACATAGCATGATTCCACGTCAGATTTGTATCTTGCAACCTATGGTAGTCATCTTAGGTCCATACAGTGCGCTCTATAGTACCAACTTGACCTTGACACATATGCTAAGAGCCATTCATACAGTTCTACTAGGAAGCAACAGAAGAAATCTTCATACAACTCATGGTAGAGGTTCTCTTCTACCCATCTACGTGCATAAAACTTGGGCCCAGTGTTGAATCTCTGAGAAAACTTGTCCTCCGTGCTCCTGAACCATGATTCAACACTTTCCAGAGTTAGACATTCTGTCATCACTCATTACAAAGATCATGATGTATGCCATTTCCCACTACAACTTTGAAAAGAATTCCTGACAACGAAACCAAGATGTAGTCATTTTTACACCCACCAAAGAACAAGGGAATCCCATGTGCATCGGCCTATCACCCAGCGAGCGTTGGGCGCTCACCTGAGGCACCCGTGGGTGTCGAGTCTCTCTTTTATGTGAGTTAAGTGGGAAAACATCATCTATGATAGATACTTAATGAAACAGAGTGGAAATGTGACATACGTTCATCATAGTGCTCAGAACGGCCTCTAGACAAACACAGTCATCTTAACATAACGGTACTCAACATATGATAGATATGAACCAAACATGAAAGAAATGGATAAGGGTTTATATTCATTCCATTAACATTCATAAAAATAACTGTGAAGATGCAAATATGGGCTAGAATCATTTATATTCATATTCAATAATGTTTGATAGCCTCATTACATACATCAGATCCGTCACAGACTATCACAGTATTGCAAGCCGAAGTCATCCATCATAACTGGACTAGAGTCCTCTTAATATGAAGGGAAATTTTCAGAACTCACATCCCTTGATACATCCTTCTCCTATAAGTCATCTACCCAACTCAATAGAGTTCCTCACAACATTTCTGTAGAGCTCTGCTCCCTATTAATCTCCATTGACACCTTTTTTCTTCTGCGGGTGCTTGTATATATAGGCCTCTTAAAGTGCCAACTTACCTTTCTGTGGCTTCAGATCCATCTCCAAGTGTACAAATGTGGTCCTCCATGAGAGCATGCTCCTTCAGGGCTGAGCTCTCCACTCCTTGTCATGATGGTCTTCTAGAATCTTCTATCCTAAGGTATATTCCTTTCGTGGGCCTCAAGTTTCCAGGCTGGCACTTTATCCACTCAACATGCGCAATCGGGTTGCTTTTCTTGTTTCCTACCTGATATGCCAAATATGGCTAAGTCCCGAAATCTTGCTTTACCATTGCGTATCACGGGTTCTTCTAAAACCCTTCTAAAGCCATTCCTTGTGTGTTTTATACTTGCGCACCTTTTCTCAACTAGGCCCTGCTTGCCCACCGCACCTTTCTGTACTTAGACAATAAATTAGGGTCCCAACACAAACCGACTTTATTTTCACTCCAGTGTAGTGATCCCCTTAGTAAACCATAGAAATTCACATTTGTGTACATGCTCTACAACATATTTAACACCCTTGTAATCAGGTAAGTGGAGTGACATCTCATAAAATAGATGTTGATGGTGTTGTGGTCCTTGCCCACCAGATCCAAGACCTTGATTCCCTCTATTGTTTCCTCTCCACCACCAGATCCCACTAGCTCTTATTCCTCCAGATCCAACAGATCCTCCTCCCATTGTAGGTAAGGGGACCAACGCGGATGCACAATGTGTTCCCACCATCACGCTAAAACTACGCGCCAATAGTCTGTGATAGTGAACCACTCCCAGACGCGATACCCAATATTTTTGTACCCACACTCTTTCCTAAATGATGTGCCAGAAAAAATACCTCCAACCACCAAAAATGTTTACACGACCATAGATGGGTGTAATGTAAAATAATATCTACTTGATGATACTTTCTCACTAACACTAACTAGACTAGAAATACTTGTCTCAAATAATGGAAGACTATGTGTCATGGTTTGGTCACTAGGTGGGCTAAGATGCATGCCTATGACTCTTCTCCTTTCTTCATACGAATATCTCTCACCAGAAGCCGAGACAGTTTCTCTCTCTCTCGGCTTTCCCAATATTAGGTAGCAAATACTGCTCAGGTCCCATGCCCTCCACATGAACCTTAAATATTTCCCGTAACATCTTCCTCTATAAATCCATCACTCCAACAACTTTGTGTTTTCTCGCCAACTCTCTCCTCTCTCTTGTACTTCATTGTACTTGAGCCACCTTTCTTCTCTCTCTTCTTCTACTGTAAGATCTGCTATCCTTTACTACACCAGCTTCTGCGCCCTGCGCCAAGCGGGAAGTTAGCTAGCAATAGAAATTTCCTTCATACTCAGAGTGATGATCACGATCTTAATGGCCAAAACAATAGTATGCAAGCATGATCCTCTTAGCTCCCACAAGAACTCAAACTCAATAATCTTCGGGAAAGAATACGTAAAAATCATGTATTCTAAGGTATAAATATTCAAAAAAAACTCTCCACCAGTTGATGAACAACACGATTCCAGGTCAGATCAACATCATGCAGCCTCTCATAGTCTTAGTGGGTCCAAACATGAGATCTATAATACCATCTCTTCCCTGATGCATATGTTGATAGTCATTCATACAACTCTACTAGGAAACAACAAAACAATGTCTCATAGAGCTCATGCTACAGGTGTTCCTCTACCCATTTACATGTATTAAACTTAGCTCCAGTGTTGAATCACTGAACAAACTCTTCCTCTGTTCTTTTAAGCCAAGTTTCGGCATTATCCAAGGTCAAGTGTTTTGTCATCACTCACCATTCATGCAAGATCTTCAAAAGAGGTCCTGACAACCGAACCAAGATGTAGTCATTATTTTACCTTCTCCCTTTATAACCCCAAGTGCATCGGCCTCTCACCCATCAGTTGGGTACTCACCCAAGGCATACACGGGTGTTGATCCCCTCCTTTATGTGAGCTTTGTAAGAATGCTTCGCCATTAATGGAGGAATGTTTACAAAAATAGAAAGGCGAGCATTTACTCTACTATATCTAAGTACAAATGCACCGTGATATAAATGTAAACATTGAAAAAACATAAGAGAACCAAATCTGTACCATGAGTAACAAGGAATATACTATGGTTTTAACCCATAAACACAAATATACAGAATATCTAGTCATATATATTGGAAAATCACCATTTACAGTAGTCATACTACATAAAAAGGGTCATAGTAGATCGAATAGATCAAGATAATAGGACCCCAGATCTAGAAATCCTATATTTACCCCCTAGATCCATTACATCAACCCTTCTTCTAAAAATACACCCTAACTATGCAAAAATACTCGGCCTCTAGCCTCTAACCCCCCCCATTCTTCATGGATTATTCATAGTAAAAAATTATATCTTCCCCTTGTCTCGATTCAAATGCCTCCTTAAATAGGATAGGATCTTGCCTAAGCAACATTCCAGAAGCAGGCTCGCATGCCAAATGTCATCATAAACCTGATCTACTTGAGTGACCATTTCATGCAGATGTTAGCTAGCCATAACAACCTTCACTTTATAGCCCGTAGCCATAACAATTCCCTGGAATATTCCTTTCTTAAGCCTCAAGTCTCCATGTAACAACCTTGTCATCATTATGCTTATCCATAGCTTCATGTGTTTTTCTTGTGATGCCCTTTAACTGAAATGTAGCTAAGTCCTTAAACCCTTTTCCTACTCCTGCATATCAACTTACCTCTCTTTGCACACCTTCACTTACGCTTTTTTCTCCAGAGTGCCTTCCATGTGTGCCCCCATTCTTTGCTTTAAGACTTAGTCATTTTACAGGTCCTAACACCTTAAAAAAGCCATCCATTAAGGACAACATCTCTTAACCAACAGTCGAATCGAAAATCATGTCGATGTTAGGTAGAATAAATTCATCCTTAGGACATGCTTTTGTTGATGTATCAGAATTCAGTGTATATTCTAATACCGATTGTTTTCTTCTAAACTGGGGACTATGTTAGATATCCAATCTGAGTAGCCAATAGGTTTGATGAAGCCTACTGCTAATAGTCTTTCAAGTTCTTCTTTGACAAGTAATGCAATCTTTGGGTGCATTTCCCTTAGTTTTCTCTTGATAGGTTTGGCATTAGGGTGTACATCAAGGTTGTGTACAACCAATGGCTGGGTCCAAACCTGAACATATCCAAATATGACCATGTAAATATGTCTGCATACTCTCGTAATAATGCTATGAAGGTTTTATGTTCTTGTGTTGAGAGTGAAGCTCTCAGCTTTATTATTTTAGGCTCTTCTTCTATCCCAATATTGACACGGATTGGTTTCTTCAAACCAACATTTTTGACACATCCTCCATCTTCGCTGTAGGATCAGGGGGAAGAGTAAGATCCACTTCTACAGTGATGGTATCATCTTTGGGTGGGTAAACTATTTTTCCCATTGATTTTTCTAATTGTTTCTCCACAAGTGCTTCAAAGAGGTTTTCACTATGTGTCTTGGTCTTTTTATTTTGTCAAGGATTTTTAGTAGTATTTCTGCCCTCCAACATTTGTTGATATTTAGTTGACCACACATCTCTGCATCTTCCCCCAAAATATGCACATGCATCTAGATTAATGGATAATCCATGTTTGTGATCACCTTTTGGAATGTTATCCTTGGATTCCCATGAAATCTTCAATTGCCTCATCATTCTCAAAGAAATAGATTGGCATGTGAAGTTGTTGATCCCAATCAATTAGGTTAGGATATACCCAGGGTAATTTTAGGAATTAGCTTGGGGATTTTTTTCGGAAAGGGTAAGGATAGAATATTCTAAAAATAGATTAGTAGAGGCAAGATCCTCGTATTGGGTATACTGGGAATCTATGTCATTGTCTAAATTAGGCAAATCGTCCTCATATTCTAAAGAAGTAATCATCAATTTCTGAGGGTGGATCCTTGTGAGTCTTAATGCCAAGACCATGTTTATTTGATTTGCGAGGGAGGATTGGAAGAGGTTCTAGTCTAACCTTTTCCTTTTTGTATCGCATCCCATATCTTTTATAGCCCATGGCACGCATCATTTTGTGCGCTTTGGTGTATTGTGTGGCTTGGTGACATGGAATCTTGAGTTCTCTCAGGGACTAGGTTTGTAGACATATCTACCATCTTCTCATCTGATAAGATTCCACTAGAAGTAAACCTCTCAAGGGTTTTAGGAAATCTTTTCTGAGTGCTCTTGAACTGGAAGTAGGGTCTGCCATGTGTCTTAGGCGACACTGAAAGGTCTGATATCAATAAGGCTTGTTCATGATTGAATTTATGCTTTGGGCCGTATTTTCCAAAATTTTCTTCCCATGAAGTAAATGGATTGACCAACGTGGGAAAATTATGATTACGTGGTGTCAACATATCCGGATCTCCACAACCCTTCATAGCCTCCATTTGTAATGGAACCACAATATATGTATAAGTACGCTCATATGTTTCACATGAGAAACTATACAGTTCTCTCTAATGTGTAAATGGTTCAAGGTCACCCAAAATGGCGATCTTATGTCATTCATGAGGAAACTTGATACATGAATGATAAGTCAAAGGAATGGCCTTCATGACATGAATCCCATGGGCGTCCTAAGAGCATGTTATATGGTAGGTCCAAATCAAGAACCTAAAACTTTGTATCATGATAAGAAGGCCCTATCTCTATGGGTATCATTATGGTACCAACTGTTTCACATTCCTCATTATCATACATTGTGATGGTAATGGTATTAGGATCCAGGTCTGTTTTTGTGTGGCCTAATTGCCTAACAAGTTCCAAAGTGCATATGTTCAAACCGGATCCACCATTATAAGCACTCTTTTGACCTTACGATGAGTAACAAATACTTCTATATATAAGGGCATATTATGGCTAGGATTTTTATGGGGTATCTCATTCTGGTCTGCAACCATTTCTTGGAGATTTGTGGGATCTACGTATATGGATAATCCAGATCCCTGAAGGGTTTTATACAATATATCATTATGACTGTTTGATATTTTCAAAAGATCCCAAATTGAAATCTTAGTAGTGGTCTTCTCTAATTGGTCTAGCAAGTCATACAGACTTTCTTAAGGGATAGGTTGACTAGGTTTTGAAATTATTAAGTGTGTGTGTCGCGTTCCTATGGCACAACTATCACCTACAATCCTAATGGTGTTCATTTGTTCATCAGATGATTGTATACAACCTATAAGGGAATTGAAAGGATTATCCATATAAGTATATACATAATTATTAGCCTTATAGTCATTAGATAACTCCCCTTGATTTTGAGTTTTGTCCCCTGGTTTCTTATGGTTAAGGAAAGGTTGTTTAAATATCCCCACATTTTTTTTAATACCTTCCCCAGATTCAGGTGAATCCACCTCAATCTCACCTTTGTCAATAAGGTCATGTATATAGTTTCGTAACTTCATACACATGTCAGTCTTATGTCCTTTGACATGATGAAAATCAAAGTACTCATGCTCTTTATACCATCTCGGTTTAGGTGCATCTTCAGGGAAGGGTACTATGGCTGGAGGATAGGTGACCATGTTCACAGTGTCTAACTTTCTTAAGATTATAGATAATGGTCCAGTTAGAGGTGTGAATTTCCGTTTTGGGGCCCTGTATTTCTCTTGATGAGGTCCTTGTGTGAGTTTTAGAAGAGGAACACTTTGCACAACCTAAACTCTTTTAGAGTCAGTGATGCCGTCTCTTATTACATTTTTGTTTTTTTTAATAATGTAGGTTTCTCTACAGGTTTTGATTCAATATGTTTATCCTTGGAGAAGGTTTTAATAGTCCCCTTCATGATTAGAGCCTTTTCAAAGTTACTTCCCTTTTGTATAACTTCTTTAAAGTTTGAGACACAGTGCATTTTCAAATGAAAGGATATGTTTGGGTTTCAATCAGGTACAAAGATGTTGACCATCTATTTTTTAGGGACATTACAAGGAAAATGGCTAGCCAAACCTTGCCACCATTCTAGGAAATCAACGAAGGATTCATTAGGTTTATGCTTAATAGTACATAATTCTATCATGGTTATATCACTCTCCATGTTGAAGGATAAGTTTCACACAAAATTTTCAGGTAACGCGGGCCATGTAGCGATTGTTCCCTTAGGTATGTGAAGGAACCATTCCAATGCTTGTCTCGCAAAACTGTGAGGAAATAAACAAATAAGGTAGTTGTTGCTAAATTATCCTTCCTAGAAAGCCATGTAGAAGTCTTTTATATGGTCGCGAGGATCACCCTTTCCTTTATATTGATCAAACTTAGGTGTATCATTTTTTTTGGAGAACGACACTCGTAACATGTCTCTATCGAAAGGGTAGGGACATAGCTCCTCGTATTGATATTTCTTGCTATGACCTACATTACTTTCTTGTAGCATGGCCAGCATGTTCTTCATTGATTGTAGTTCATGTGTAATGAGTTTATCTTTCATTGGAGATGGTCTTCTATTCAAACTAATCTTTAATGTGTCATCGATGTGAGAGTTAGTGTGTAGTTCTCTAGACTTAAGTTTATGTTTTTCTTTTTGTGGACCTTTGTTCAAGTCTTTAGATTTGTGTAAGTTAGCTAACCTTTGGCTAAGTTTAAGTATTTTTCTTTGGATGACATCTTATTCAGTTTTGGGGTCATCTTCTGTGTTGTATTGAGGAGGTCCCTCATTTTTCTCATGTTCAATTTTGACCCTACGTAAGGCTCTAAAAGGTACTCTTTGAGCACCATCATTTTGTTTTGGTACTTCATTCTCAAAGTTGTTATTTGGATGACCTAAAGTGGAAGTATATCCCACATCAAATGGATTAGTGTGAACCATTCTATGCATGTCAATAAGAGGAGGTCCTTGTGGCTCTTCCTCATTCATGTTTATCATTTTAACAGATGTGTCATGGTCTTGTGGTATCTTTTCTCCTAACTCTAAGATGCGCACAAGTACTTGATATCTATTAATGTATAAGATATCATCAAAATGTGTGAGATCAATTTTATTCTCACCTTGTAATGAATTAGCCTCATCTTCACTTGGATCAACCCAATCCTCAGTGTCTTTTACTTCAGAAAAGTGAGGGTTTAAGTTAGTATCAGTAAAGGCATTGTTCCGTAGAGCATTTTTAATGCCAAAGGGGTTTACCTCTGCTTCACTTTCCATTCTTCTATCTGTCATCCTTGTGATAGGGGGAATGGGTACTCTTGCTACATGAGGTTTATCTAGATATGACCAAGGTATGATTAACTGAAGTGTAACATAATATATCTCACCTAGATGTCTCAAAGTGGTTTAGTTTATGTATCTAAAGAATGATAGTTTCAAAAGAATCGAAGGATCAAATGATATTTGCTAGATATAAGCATACGCAATCTAGATCACACAAGGAACAAAACATGCAAGTATAGGTAACCAACCAAGCAATTCAAGTGTTTACACCTTGTGATTTTAATGGTATTTTGATGTTTTAGATTATCAACTCAATGTCAACATGTATGTCAAGTTCAAAATTAACATGGTGTAAGTATTAACAAGGGGTAGATGTGATTCCCATTCAAAGGTTACTACAACAAGTTTAACGACCAAAAAGGTTAAAGATGTCAAAGGGCGAGGATTACAAATGTAAGCTATGTGACCACACTAATTGGATGCATTAATCAAGTTCCGTGAAGAAACAAGATACTAGTGCCAAAGTGGTATTGAAATGACGTAAACAAAGTAAGTGACACTCTTCAAGATTTTGGACAATTTTTGAAGTCAAAATAAGTCAAAGTATACTATGGATGTGCTAAAATGTTGGCAACATAATGCCACAATGCGGACATTTAGATCACGTTTATGAGAAACATGACATAAGTATCTTGATTGTGTCGAGGTGATGAAAACAAGGTAATACATCTAAAGGGATAAAAGATGAATCAAACCTAACTATGATGATGATCTTGAAATCAAGATCAAGTGGTTATTAAGATGTTAAAACATACCCAAAAACTTTAGACTTTTAACAAATCAGCCGCAAACATGGATGAGCGTAAATGGACATAAAAGAGGTGAACAAAATCTATTGATAACACTCGTAAAATATGTCTTCCCTTGTCCCAAATGGGCAACAAGAATGTAAATATGTAGACCAAGTTGTGGTGAAACAAGCCAGTATAACTTTGGCAGAGTTTCACCTTGTCTTAGGGAAAGTGATAAACTAAGGAAAAGTGATATGTTTTGAGCTTCGTGATGAATACCACAAGACCCCAACTTTGATGGAATCTTCCCTTTTTCTTTTAACAAGATGTGACTCCGAAGAAGTTAGTGTTTCATGATGGCTCTTGACTTGATGATTTGGACTAGCATAAGTTGGCTTCTTGAAGAAATAGCTTTCCTATTAGATCCCTCAACTAGGTGCAAAAAACACACAATGTGAGCTTGATTTTCAAAGGAGTTTCCCTTAGAGTATCTCGGCTTTACTTTACCCCCTTCAAGTACAATGAGCGTAAACTCATTCTCTTGTATAATCACTAGGGTCACAATATATTGTATGTTTTAGCTCTAACTCACAAAATTATTTCTATTCAACTGGGTAGAGCGAGGCACATCCAATTTCGTCCACGAGGTTACTCAACGATGGACTATTTTAGGGTTCCTAGAACCACCCCATTGTTGTAGCTGAAGGCATTATGACAAAGGGGTTACATTATAGTTAAGTGGATAGGGATATACCCCTTTTCAAACCTACATATACAATGTGATGAATGTGGTGTGTATGTTTTATTTTTTTTAGATTAATGTGTTTTAGTTGTACACCATTTGGAAACCTATAATCACACGTGTAGTTAGAAAATTTTGTTTCAATCATATTTTCTTTGGCAAGCGTTTTTAGGTCATGTACGAAGATTTTAGTAGTTTTCCACAAACAAAAAGATGACAAGACATCTTTTCTGATTCTTAAGATCATCCTAAGACGCAAGATAATATCATACGTGACATAGAATCCAACTATGAAATTATCAATGGGAATATACTTAACGTAAATGCACAATTTTGTTCATTTTACCCAACTTTTCCATTCATCCCTATAGAAATAAGTGTAATGAGATGTTTTCAAAAGCATAGAAAAGATGTAGAAATTGTTTCTGATTCCCAAGATCACCTAAAAGGTGCGAGGGAAGATTATACACGATTCTAATCCCACAAGCAAGCATGCAACATTCATTAACCTTAAAAAAACCAAATTAGCAAAAAATATGAAAATATACTCTGTAACACAAAAATTAACATCAAATAAACCCGCAAGGAGTTAGCACACAAGCTTTTGCAAATTTTAAAATAACACTCAAATTTGTACTTTGATGCCTACGCATCCTTCAAGATGTGTATGCACCCTTAGCAATGTGTGTGTGTCGATCAGAGTATGTGCGCTCCTCTACTAAAAATAACATTGAGAAAGTGTGTCCGCGAGAAAATAATTATATACGTGAGCAAGTTGACAAGTGTGCAGGCCTGTCAAACAGAGTAAAAATAGAGGCCTAGTAGATGTGTGTGTGGCTAGAGGGATGTGTGCACGCAAGTTTGAGTGTATGCATGGACAAAAAAACTATAGAAAAGTACAGAGGGTTGAATTTCATGTGCACTAGTAGTGAGTTATGTGCGCGGCCTTTTTAGCATGTGCACGGGTCTGACTGACACTAACAGAGGGTACAACAAGAAACAGAATGTATGCATGTAACAGAGTATGTGTGTGCGCCCTTTTTAACACTTACACGTGGATTTTGATGTGTGCACGCCCCTGTAAAATTTACCTATGCGTGTACCTGAAGATGACATCAAAATATGGAGTTCTGACATAGACAACTTCAAAAGGCTCAAATTTTTCCTAATTTAGCTCAAATCTAATGACAACCCATCACAATAAACCCCATAAGAGATAATTAATGCATATAAAGCTAGTGAAGTAACTTAAGGATCTTAAATTATTTCACATGTGCATGATTTGGGTTAGCAAAAATTGAGAAAAACTAGTAAAAAGTCATTAAAATCAAAGAGACTATGTATCCGTCCCACCGGGCGTGCCAAATGTGCTCATGAATTAGTTAACTAAGCTAGGAGAATTGAAACTAATAGCTTGTAGTCCCAAAACAAAGCTAACTTAACATAAACCATCATGATAAGAGCTAAACAAGACTAAATATCACCAACATGCATTAGAACTTTGAAGGAAAACAAACTAACATTGTTAAGCATTAATCTCTACTCTTTGAAAGTTAAACTAGAAATGAACATATGTAGATCCTTTAGCAATCAAATATGATTGTTTATTTTATCTCAATACTTTTAAGCATGAATTTTCATCAAATCATGGCTACAAGACCATTTTGACTCTCTCCATTTTACCCAAAGCTTGGATGGATGAAATGTAAGATGAATATACCTAGCTCAACACTAATGGAAGAGGGTCAAAGATGAAAATGGCTATAGTTTAGGCTATAAGCATGTAAAGGTGTAAGAAGAATGGTAGGAGGAGGGTTATTTATATAACCCTTTGGTTTGAGAGGGCTTTGTATCCTATTATATGTGGGATAAAAGCCCAAAAGTAACTTTAGTTTAGCCAACCAAAGCTAGGTGAGTTAGTATGTGGGTTAGTGCTTTAGTTTGCACTTTATGGGAATTAGGGATGAATATAATTAATCAAATGTGATTAATTAATAGGGGATAGGGTTATTAGGCTAGTTTAGAAGAGAATTAGTGTGATTTGAGTGATGCAATAGAGGAATTTAATCCTATAGATGAAGATTTGTTGATTTAGACTAGTGGTTGCAATTAGTTAAGAATGATTAATTGACCTAGGTAAAAGTGGTCATTAATTAATGAAAGGTCGTTAATCGGCGTTTAGAGCAATGAAGGGCTTAATCAATTAGTGTAAGGCAATTAATTAACAATGATAGAAGAGAAATGGTGTGTTGTTGACGATATGTCATCAATGTGCGGGAAAAGGGATAATTAGCGTAATTTAAGTATTTAATTATTTGATCCTAATTATAGGTGTCTACATCTATATATCACTTTAATAAAGTATGATTAGATTAATTATATTTAATTAGGATTTATGCCAAGTCATCATGCAAGTGTCACATTAAAAGAACGCCACCTTTCAAGTCATGATGTGTCCACTTTATCCCTCCACATAAGCCAATGTTGTCACATCAATTAGCTTCATATGCTCAATTTTGTCACATCCCTTAATGATTAGTAGCCCCTACATGAATTATTTGTTCCCTTGGCAATAAATTTTAAGTGATGACAATCCATCAACACATCTCATTTGTGCAAAATTCTTTCGAAATGAAATCATGTTGTTGCGTACTGAGCCTGGAAGAAGTTTTGTATCCACCATGGGAGGTGGTTTTATCATACATGAGACCTCAGTGCATTTGTAACTCCTAAATCATCCTAAAATTATTCGGTATTTCGAGAATCATGGATGGATGCAGTATATCAACAAGTTTTAGGGTTTTGATGAGGTAATTATAATAGAATTTTCAACCACCCTGAATGATGGTGAGGAAAGTGTAAAAGGGTTAGCCATAAGATTATGTGATGAATTTTTTGCAGAGGTTACTAGTCTACCAGTTCAAGGATATTCATTCCCAGATAAAGCCAACCCAGAGGCAACAAGAAGATATTTTGTAAACGTTGATGATGAATTCATCTTAGACCGACAAGGTACATTTATAACATTCCTCTAACCCTTATAAGCACAAGCTGCAAACTTTGTTATTCAATAATTTACTTGTGAAGGGAGGTATTCACGATTAAACAAAGTCCTCATTTGAATAATAATAGTCAAGTAAATGTCCCAAATCTCTTGCATGAAATTATCAAGAAAATGAGAAAATAAGTTCAAATGGGTAGGGAAACACTATCTCACCATAGTCTCATAACCCAAATGGTCAAACACACTTTGTAGAGGGAGCACCCTCAAATACCATGCGATGACTATGTAAGGGTATGAAGTATTGAAAATTTGTTGGGAAACAAGGGGAAAATAAGAAAGATCACTGAAATTTCTTCTACACATATGCCAAATGTTGTACCATCCTCTTCCCAACCTCTAGAACCCACAAATTTTAAATTCTACCTGTCGCTGAAGAAACCCTTGTGCCTATTTCACGAGAAAAAAATTTTGTTGCTGAAACCTTGTTGGAATTTTCCTCCCCTAAAACCTCCACTTTCAAAACTAAAAGAAAATCTACTCATTCATCTCCCAGAAAAACCAGAAGCACTCATAGGCTCAAGACAAAGAGGACAAAAACCTCTAGTCCCAGACAGTCCCAACACATCTCAATAAATAGTGATTTGGAAGTTGAGCTTGAACCGTTACACAAAGAGGCTAGAGATAATGTTCCCATTATAGCTCAAGCGCCAGAGTATCATGAACAAATAATAGAAGGGAAAGTAGAGAAAGGTCAGCATGAGGTAACAATTTATGAAGTAGGGAGTCAGAAAGAAAGGAAAGTAGTAGGCAAAATGAAAGGAGGAAATGACCAAGAACACATAACTGCAAAGGATTCCAGTGGACCAGTCATTGAGGAGGTAGTTCAACAAGAAAATAATAATAGTCTGTCAGAAGAAAATGTATAATAAATGCAGCCCTAAGTTGTTATTCATGAAATCATCAAGGCACCTGAAAAACCATTTTACAATGAGATGGGAATACAGACTTTGCGGCCAAATATTGATAATTTGATGCTACAATTGGAATCCTATATTGATAGGATTAAGAGGAAATGTGACAATAAGAAATAAGACCTCATCTGTTAACATAAGAAGAAGTTAGAGGACAAAGACAAAGAGATCAAGAGGGTGAAAGAAAAACAAGAAGCAACAATTCAAGTAGCACATGAAATGTTCAGTTGTAGACCCCCATCAAGTGTTTATGTTGTATATCTGAAAGAGAAGATGTTACATCACAAATTTATTTTCACAAATTCTTATATGGTATATAATATTTTATTAGCTAGGAAATTCTTCACTCTATATTAGAATAGTACACATGAAATCTGAAATTTAATGTGTGAAATTTATTTGGATAATTATTCCCTTCCCTATGAAAACGATTGGGTCCCAAATCTGTATATTGGGGATGTACAAGTGAAGATGCTCTTTTTTTATTTCTCAAATGAATTGGAAAGATCCAGGCACATGGAAGAATACAAACATTTGGAGAAAGTCACGCCATTGTACATTCGGGCCGACGCAAAGATAATTGAAGAAATTAAAGAACAATATGAAAATTATATAGAAAAGGATGTAATTAAAAACATAGTATTTCAAATGAGGGTGGATTCACATGCAAAAGTGAGGGACATGATTAGGGAACATGGAGTTCAAGTTGTGACAACATGCAGACTCAGATGGGAAGAATTATCACTTGCATTCCAGAGGAAGGAAATGCACTCATATCCAAACATACTTCCAACACTACGCATGGTGAATAAATACATTGAGATAGCAAATGAATGTGGAGATGATTGGTTTCCTATAGCCTATCATCCACCCATATTTCATTTTCCACTTGACCCGTGGACAAATAATTTACCAGCAAATCAGAGAATAAGAGAGAGAGAGTGGAACAAATTCATGAGGAATGGTGATCAGGGAATCATTTTTTGAAGTTCCCTAAACATCCCTGAATGGTGTTAGTGTAGAAGATTGTTTTGAGAGCTTTCTAACGACTGTAAGAACGTGACAAACGGACATCGGGAGCTTTAGTTATGTCTGGTCAAATCTCAGTCAACGGGAAAGTCAACTATGCTCAACTGGTCAATTTTAGACCAATGGAACTGTCACACGTGGAGAAAAAGGCAAAGAGATTTGTTTTTGGTTTTCGATCTCCAGTCTTCGACAGTCGTAAAAGGATAGCTCGTCGGAACACGGTCGTAAAATGATAGCTCATCGGAACAAGAGGCTCAACTTTTGTTACGGAGGGGAGGCCGACCACCGTGTGGACTATGGTATTATCACCGACGTGGTGGGTCCACAAGCCAACACAAATAGGATTTTCTCGATTTTCCTATCGAGAGATGATAAGTGGACTATATGCTATTGACCGAGTTAATTATTTTTCTATACCACATTGTATATGGTTCAAATTTAAATTATCTTGGTAAGTCCACTTACAAACCCATTTCCATGCCACATATGACTAAGTGGGCGGGTTTTATTATAACAGCCATGTATTAATGGTTAGCAATTACCCACATAACCGCCAACTCCAATGTTATGCCAAGGACCACGTGGTGGTGAAGCGGTGGTACGGGGGCAAAGGCCCAATTCGTGGAGATCCACATGAATGAAGTGGTGGCTAAGGTTTTAAAAAACCTTATCAAAACCAAATGTGGGATTTATCCCCTCTTTAAAACAATGCCGCTCAATTTGGGAAGTTATCCCATTAAACAATGCAATCTGCCAAAAGGGATTTAATCCCCTTTATTATGTTATCTGCCAAATGCAAATCAACCACTATGGGAAATTATCCCATTTATTTTGCTATGGGATGAGGCTAATTTTAGCCAAGGATAAATAATTTCACATTATTTTAGGGCCCTAATTTTGTATAATTAGGGAACCCATTTTTATTGTAAACACATTAGCCCGAGAAGCTTATTATTTTTTAAGCTTATTTGTGGGATGTGTCAGAATTAGTAATAGGGAAATTTTAATATAGTTTTGTAAAACTATATTAAATTCCTAAAATTACTATAGACAAATATTGTTTATTGGCCTATTATTTTAGGCAGTAGTAGATGGAATATTTTTGATTGGGAGTAAAACGTAAACTACCCAATAGGCCCATTGAGCCACACTAAATCACTTGCAAAGCTTGGATTATCAACTAGAGTGCTGAAGGGCGCATTGATAGCGTTAGGAAGGCTGATCAAAGCCGAATGAGAGTGTACACTAGAAAGGTGATGGACGATTCGACTGTGCATCGGAGTTCTTCGAAGAACTGAAGTACTGATAGGCAAGTGAAATTCCATTAGGTTTTCTTGTGAAAGTGTTGTTATAACTTACAAGTTTTGACTATTTGAACAGTTCGAAAGTACCCGGAGACGTAGGCTATTGCCGAACTTCATAATCAATCATTATACAATTATCTTTATTGTCTTGCATTAATTTCAAAATTGATTACTTAAAAGGAGAAAATTGCCGGAAAATAATTAAAACCTATAAGGGTCCTGAGATCAGGTAGATATAACTTGATTATTTTCAGATCAAATGGTGACTATTTCTTATCAGATGAAGAGGGCATAAACACACCCATTGACTTCAGGAAAGAGTGTAATTTTCAACATAGAAGATATGAAGCCCTTGAATGAGGAAATTCAAGAGTTTAAGCCTGGGGGTGTGATGAGCTATATAAATTTCTTACAAAACAACCCATCTCATGTATTTTGATAAGGCTGTTGTAAACCATATCTGTGTATTTCCAAATAACATTGTTAAACATCACCATCACAAACATAAAATTTTGGCATCATGATTAATTACTATAGTTATATCTAGTTGTATTTATTTTGTGATGTTATGTATGCATTTATTCTTCTTACTTCAATAAATTGTTTGGATGTATTGATGCAACTCTTGGTTGTATGTAATTTTCCATATGCAGCAAAGGAATATGTCCACACCAACTCATCCCAGCCAAAGGAAATTCTTCACAACATAGAGCCCACTTTTATGAAGATCTTTTGAAACGTGAAGTAATGGCGCTTAAGTTTGTATGCACCATTGGAGGAGCAGTTACAATAGGAACGTGGAAAAATGGCAAACAAATCAATCTTTGATTTGGTTATTTATATGAACTAGAAAATAACTGATTGATTATGTTAAACACTTGTTATGAATAATTGATTGATTAGCTACACATTTGTTATGTGTTTATTAGTTGAACACATGTAATGAGTTCCATAACATGTGTTGAATGTCTCATTGTTCTACTGAAGATATCTGATTTGTTTTGTTGGAAACTCCTTATTATACTCTTCTTCTTCTCATATCGTGTTGTAAATGAAGGTATAAAGGAAAGGGTTGTGTCTGGTAATAGGGATTTGAGATTTATCTAGTGAAGAATTTGTTTCTAAATGTAATACCTCTTGAAAATCAATAAAGATCTAAGTTCTTTCATATAGTTCTTAGCTACAAAGTTAAGACAGGATTAACACCCAAGTCAAGGCCCACTTGAGATCTGCTACTTCCCCTCCATTACGTTATTTCATGCATGTTTATTTAGAAGCAATTTACTTTCTGAATTTGTAACAATTTTTTAGCAAAAGCAATTAGTACTCGTTCATTTTCCAATTTGAGTTTTAATTTACTTTTAGCATTTTTACGTGACACTTATTTCCTTTCCACCCTCTTAAATCACTGTAACTTTGCATACAGCACCTGCAGTATTTCAAGTCTACACTCCTTGGTTTTATAATTAAATGAATGTGATTCAATGTACAACATATTAATTGTTGCAAGTTTATTTTCACCACTGGAGAGCTTATACAAAATGGGGTATATTTGAAATTCAAAAATGAAATAGTTTAATTACTCAACATTTAATTTTCCAAGTTGGTTGAGTGGCGAGACATACATATATGGGATAAATTAAGTAGAACAAGACCATTTCCTATAGGGAAGATTGTATGCTAGTCTTTAAAAGATATTTTTGAAGGATGATATCTCCAACCTATCAAGAAGAGTAATCGAATAGACGAGTGCAAGTTCTATAATGTTTCATTTTTGTTTTTCCAAGATTTCATAATTTATCTATCACAAAATTTATTTTTAAAATACAAATTAAAATTTAGATAGACTTTCCATGCCGTACAATGTTATGTTTATTTTCAAAAAACTGAAGTCTAATACTTTAAATTCACACTCACATCACACAAACAACAAAATTTGAAATACGTGTGATGTGGTTTTCTATACATAGCCTGAATGGGAATATTATAGGTTGTATTTTTTAAAACAAGCAATTACACATCAGTTTCAAAGTACACCAAAAAGGATGTTAATGTTGAATTCTCTTACTTTGTTTCCATATGTTAAGTTTTTAAATGTTATGATATTTTTTTCAAACAATTTAGGTGTTTGTGTATACTTCCATATTTCACATACATGTCATCATTGTATTCTATGAGACCATCGACAAAATTGGAAAACAGATCCCATGCATTGTGTACTTCCACATTTTACATACATGCCTATCAAGATGTTTGCAACTACAACATTTGACAAATATCCAATTTTAATTATGTTTTTATGGATGTCCATATCTTATTCTAAAGGTCCAATTTTCGCACATGTTGGGAGGACATTGGAAAAGGTTGATGGATTTGTTTTTAACCCTTCCACTTAAATATCCATAAATATTTCGATGGCCTTTTCAAAAAATCTGTTTTATAATCTATTCCTTGTAGCCATGACATTTCATCAGATGTTATTTAGTCAAAGCATTCTTTTGAAAATCCTTAAAGCCTCATCAAGAACACCATTTTTTCCTATTATGTAATCACCACATTCCAAGAGCGCATATAGTTGAGTATGGTCCAATTATGGATATCGTGTCTTGAATACACAACACCCAATACTTGTCATAGTACAACTTGATAGTTGTCATAAAAGTCCTTGGTGATTAGTCATTTTTGACATGACAATACTCAATCGCATCATGACATGTAAGATTTGTTATTATTAAATAGTGAATGTTCAACCATTATCGCTCGTGATCAAGTATTGGTCCCAATCAAAAATGCAAAATACGTTTTTCCCTCTAATTAAACATTCAAATATATATATAATTTTAAAAAATCTCAAACTAATTCATTTTATGTGCCCCTAACTTAACGTGGACCACTATTGGTGTTTAGGGTTTTTTCGTATTTTTTTCGTTCCATTGCTTCTTTGTCCTTTACTCTTCTGTCCTCCGTCCTTACTGTTACAGCAGTGTCGGATTGTTCACCACATCCCATGTGACCCAATAATACCCCGGCTGAGCCTATCTCTCACGCAGCGAGGCACGTTTGCAGAGAGATAGGCGGACTCGAACATGTGACCTGCAAAATACAAGGCAGGAGCCCCACCACTCTGCCACTAGCATTGGTTGTTAGGAATTTTGACTCTTTTTAATTAAATATTCCCCCCGCGAACGTTTGCGTGAGGGATAGGTAGATCCGAAACGTACTAACTGGTCCAGATTGAAGCTGATAGCGATCCGCTCTACTTGTGCTCCGCAAGATTCAGAATGTGGTTGGAGATAGATACAGGAACAACAGAATTCACCAGTACTGCTTGATCCAGACTTCCCAAGACAGCTCCCAATATCTATGGAAGTTGGCTAGATTTTTTCACATACGAGACAGTTTCATCGTCAGGTGGTACATCAAAGCAATGCATATCCACACAGAGCCTATCAAAGATGATCAGAAGCTTTATTTTTGATATCCTAAGAGAGAAATGTTCTCCAGACGAAGATATTGAAGCCTGTAGAAAAAGAGTTTACGCCTTTAACGAGCCTCTGCTCAAACTTGAATGTCTAGATTTGAAATGGGCATCTGAATTCGGCCTAGAAGATGTCATTCTCATATGGCATATAGCTACCAAAACTAGCACGCCTGCTGCTAAATAAAGAACGAAATCAAAGGTGGAAAACTGTAGCGGAGTACTGGGGAGGGTTGGTGATATACATAGGTGTGTACAATAAAGCCACATTCCATGCAGAGTGCCTCGCTGGCGGTGGGGAATTTGTGAGTCAAGTGTGGGTATTATGGATCTACCTATCCCTCACGCACGTTCGCGGGGGGAATATTTAATTAAAAAGAGTCAAAATTCCTAACAACCAATGCTGTGGCAGAGTGGTGGGGCTCCTGCCTTGTATTTTGCAGGTCACATGTTCGAGTCCGCCTATCTCTCTGCAAACGTGCGTGAGAGATAGGCTCAGCCGTACGTTTCAAATGATGAACACGTGCGCAAATCAAGCGGACCCTGGTCAGTCAGAGACGATGATTCTGCATAATTGATAAGCCTCCACCATAAGGGCTACGTATATTAGGACGTATGTGACCGCCCGCTGTGCTTGTCTCACTCTCAAGCCAATGAATACAAGAAAGCCGGCGACTCCGAGGAGAAGGGTGTTAAGAAGGCGCACTAGTGCTCCCCACCCACTGAACGCTGTGCCGCTTGCTTTGGAGAAGAGCGCATCGTACATGAATTTTAATTCCATCTCTACAACTGTGAATGCTTCCCTTGGAGAGAGGGAAAAGAACTACTCTCTTACCTCAGATTTGTCACTTTCATTAAAATAAAAACTTACAAACCTCCGCTTGTACATTTTGAACAGCGCATGTGACAAGCACAGATAGCAATCCCTCTTTACTATCTCGCTTTCAAACACATCCGGTACAGATATTATATCCCCCCTCGTGTTGTTACTCTCTCCCATAACGATGAAATGAGAGGAGGTTTGCTGCATATACTTGTAGATTGGTAGGGTAGAGATTACCATATGAGAGTAACTAGCAAGCCTCAGAGCATAAGTTCTTTCTGCGTACTTAACTCCTCCAACAATGAGTAGAAGAATAGCAGAAGCCAATGATAGCCCACTTAATACCGACACATAAATAACATACACTGCCACTGAAACTTGATAAACCATATTGAATCCATGCCTCAACCACAGTTCATTGTCAGCCATGGAATATGCAGTGATGGCATCCGGTCCACCCAAATGGAGGAGCAGTAGAGGAGCCCATATTCCATAAATTTCATTCCGAGCATTGTGCATCATCATTCCGAGTGCAGAGATAGCCACGGCATCCGCAGAAATGTATGATAACCACACAATTGAGCGCAAAACGGCACTCGAGCTCAGATATCTACGTGCACCAAAAATAACCAGAAGAAGCTGCAGCAGCATGCTAGTCAACACTAGAGTTGTTACTACCCATTCAGTAGGAATCCGCAATGCAAAATCCTGGATCAACTCGGATTGATTTTTTGCGTCCATGGCTCTACACACAGACAAGGAACAATTAATTTTTAGATGGTAAATTTTGATTTTAATTAAAATTATACTTCCAACTTCTCTATTTATTATTAAAATTATACTCCATTGCTATTTCGCTCCAATTAAAGAGGCTTAAATGTAATGTTACGAGTCAAAACAATGCTTCAAATGTCTTTTTAAGGTCCACGGGCACCTTTGCTTTACTCAAATTTTAGGTTGAAAATATTCAAGAAGTTAGTCCCAATTATACAGATTTGAACCTAATATTAGGAATGGATAGATTTGAAAGTAATATTAAGAATTAGGGAATGTTAGATCTTGATTGTGAGATTAGATTCTCTTATGGGACTTTTGAAAATAAGGAAACAAAAGAAAAGTTGTTTGTAAGGTCCACTACGTTAGGGGTGAAAAACTTTGTTATATATGACTTTTATAAAAAATGAATTTTAAAAGAAGAGAAAAAAGAAAGATCATTTAAAGGTTGATAGGTGTCTTTTTTAAGTTTTTGAATGAAATTTTTTGAATAACTTTCTACACGTGAAAGAAATGAAATATTATTTTAAATATCAAAATTAGACATTTTGCAACACGTGATTGTTGAAAAAAAGGGAAAAAAAAGATAAAGTCCTTTTAAGGTCCAAGGGCACATTGTTTCTCCTCTGGATCCGGCAAAATATTGATTACCTTGCTACATGAGACTATGAAAGAAAAGAATGCAAAATTCCTTTCAAACTCAATAATGAAATATTGCACTATATGAAACTTCTAAAAGAATTTATAAAAGAAACTTCTTTTCAAATCGCATAATGTCATTTTAAGGTCCACAATGTTGGACAAATTGCTTTACGCAAACATGGACATAAGTACCTCGCCATTAACCCCAGTGATTTAAATGTTTCACACACATATATATGTAATGATAGAAACTTCTTAAAATATTAGTAATTCAATGTCACATGTACCCAAATTAGATGGTTAAACATTAATAATCTAAACTATGATGTTATGAGTTTAAATCTTGTAATTTTCCATATAGGAAACACATCAATAACAAAAATAGACATGAAAAAGACAAAAATATTATGAACATTTTAATAAAATAACTCTAAAATTAAACTCTTCAAATCTAATTATATTGCATTTGATTTTACACATATATATGTAGTAGTGGAACAACTTCAAACAAATGTTGGTTCATATGCAAAATTCAATTATTACATGAATAAAATGCATTTGCAGTCTCCAATATTATAAAATTTTAAAAGTTCATCTTTATTATTGTGAATAATTTTAGTTACAATTCACAAGTTGCAAGATTATTTTTTCTTTAATGATTATAAATATTCAAAAATAACTCTTGAGGATTTACAAATTGGACCTCATAAACAGTCCAATACAAAAATGATAATATGATGAAAAATCTACCTCAACATATATACTTTTTTTTTGAGATTTAGAGGAATCATTACATATTACATTTTTAGTACAGTCTCTACCAGCCTTGGTAAATGCCTCGGTAAATTTAGCCTGGGTGAGGATGGGACCACCAGGTGTACAAGTTTCACCACCACCTTCGTACAGCTGGTGTACACTTCATACCACCTCCGTACAACTGGGGCACACTCAGGTACGTTGGTCGGACTACTCCAGCAACACCATCGTACAACTATCGCACACTTAGGGACATTGGTCAGACTATTCCTTCGGCACTCAGGGACATCGGTCGGACTATTCCTCACGCAGCGGACATGCCAATGGGGATTGAACCTTGGACCTCCTCTTGGACCTCAATATATTTTATTATTATTATGCTTAAAACTTGTTTATTAGAAGTATATATTACTTTTTAAAAAATCACTACAAAATATATTATAAGTAAATAATACAATTTTTGCTTTTCAAAAGGTGTTTTCATTTTTATTTTTACGGTTGCACATTTGAGAAACTATAAAATTTAAAGAAACAAAAAGAAGTGTTAAGAAAAGGAAGATATACTATGTAAATTCTAATCTAATTTAAAATATTAAAGGGGTTGTAGTTGCAAGAGAATTAATAAAAATAAAATCTTTCAATTTTTTTTATTAATGTAGAGCCCCTATGTTAATTGTTGATTGAGTGTGTTGATATTTTTGAAGTATATTTATATGTGGTGCCCTAAATTTGGACATGTTCGTCATTGATTAAATATACTTAAAAATTACCATCTTTATGTATAGTAAGGTAAAAGTAAATTATTCATATAATTAGTTAATCTTTAATTAATGTGATGATTCTTTCTTTGTAAGAGATTAATTTATTATGTGTCACTAAAAAATTTATTTTAAACTAGAAAAATAGTACATTGATATTATATATTTAAAAAATTAAAAATTATGGGATGTGATTTTAAAGTTATGCTGAAACAAAATAGAAAATAAAAGGAATCATCGATATCTATTGAAATATGTTTATCTATATTCCGTTGGCATGGGATTTAAAAGAAAAAGGACATGAAAAAAATGTCTTTCTGAATTTCATTTTGTAATTTATCTTGAAATGAAAGTGTTACGGCGTAATCACAACACCCATGATTGTCTGCAATTCGATGGATTGAAACTATCAATGTGATTCGTCAAACATGGATTTATCCCAAAGATTGGGACTTTGCAATTGAGCTAACCCTCCGGAGAAGGTCAACTTCCAACTACTCCAAAGTGCATAGAGTTGCAGATCTAACCCTAATCTAGTGTTTTCCCAAGGATACATAGTTAGAGAAAATGCATGAAAATTAAAACCTACTCTAAGGGAAGGTGATGCACCAAGAAGGATGTTGAACAAACTGCATAATAAACACAACACAACTAGAATCTTGCAATGAAAACACAACAATACACAATAATCTTGTATGCAATGAAAGATCAGAAAGATACAGTAAAACACAGAAGAGGGTTTGAAACATCCACATATCTGATTTTATCACTCTCAAAGTTGATACAATACATCATATTCAAGTTTAAAGGCACGTATTTTTCATTACAATGTCATGTAGGGAGGTTTGGAATCTCCACAAAATCTCTTATAGATAAAAAGAAGAAGGGAGGGGAATATATCAGGCATCCAACCTTTTACAATGAGCCCCTCCTTCTTTCCTTTGGCCTCTCTTTTGAGGGAAAAATGCTTTCAGATGACTCCCCTCTAGTCGTCTACAGCATAACCCATGATTCCACAATTTCTATGGTGGGTTTCTTAAAAGGAGGCGCCCAAACTCGCAGTACGACAACCTTCAAGGATGCGCTGTTCAAAAATGTCGATCCCGCTGTTGGTTCCAATCATCCTCCCCTAGTGTATCTAGTTGAGCAAGTTGTGGACTCCCCTACCTTGGAGATTACAGGTAATGAGTCCCTAGCTCTCAAATATAAATTGGAACATAACGCCCTCATTTGCAGATTTAACAGTGTTTGGCCTTCATCAAAAGCTCTTCTCCAATGGGTTCATTCCAAATGGACCAAAAATTGTGACCATTGTTTCTGTGCAAGAGGTTTCTTCATCATTTTATTCTTTTCTCAAGAAGATTATCAAAAGGCCTTGAATGAGGGCCCATGGTTCTGGGGTTCGGCTGGGTTGTTCACCACCCCTTGGTTCCCCCTCTTTGACCCGTGCTCTTTTTCCATTTCGCATGTCCCTGTTTGGGTAAGGCTACCCAACCTTCCTCTCCACTTCTTCCTTACTGTGAAGGAGATTGGAAATTGTTTAGGGAAATTTATAACTCAGGATGATACAAGATTTCAAGGTGGTTTGCTCACTTTTGTTAGAATATGCGTTGAGATTGATTTAAGCAAAGGTCTTCCGGACAAGATAACCCTCAAGATGGGAGACTTGTCACATGTCCAACTTCTTGATTATGAAAACACAGCTTTCAGGTGTAGAAATTGCAGGACGTCTAGATCACCTTCAGTCTTCATGCCCACACAAGAAAGCTCATCTAGCAAAGAAAAAGTCTTCCAAATACTAGAGCCCCCTGATCTCGATGAGGAAGCTGACTCGGACAAGAATGATCAGGAAACTAAGCGTTCAGATCCTCCAATTGTGGCTCAACCCTCTCTTGTTGATGTTGGGGTTTTGCTGGGTCAGCAAGTAGAGTCAACCCATTTGCGGGAAAAACCCAATCCAGGAGTCAAGAGACCTCACAAATCTGATCACTCCGACTCAGAAAAAGATGGCCCCTTTCTTCTGAACCAAGAATCACTAATGGAAACTTCTCTGTAATTGGCCTTATAGAATCCATTAGGCTCAATGGAGCACTCTTCGGAAAACTGGCAGCTGGTATGTTTGAATAAGGGAAAGAAGGGCAGACTATGATCCTCTTCTCCCTCTTTCCATTATTCCGCCCTCTTTATGTGGTTTCCTTTGGTAGCCTCCACTTATTCATTTGTTTGTATGTTGGGGTTTGCACCTCCTTCTCTCTTCCTCTTTGTTCTCCCTGCTACTTTCAGTTCCAGCGGCAGGGTCTCTCCTCTCTTTTCTCCTCAGTTTTTCTCTCTGCTGACTCTGTTGTAAAGGCAGCGTCCTATCTTGTGGTCATGGTTTCTTTTGTAGTCTCCCTTGTGTTGCTAGGGACCTCTCTTCTTTCTTTTATCTTCCCCTCTCTTCAATGTTCTAGGTTGTGAGACCTTCCAAAACCCATTATTTACCCTTATTCCAAAAAAAATGAGCCCCTCCTTCCAATATATAGGAAGAATGAGAGAAGGGGGAGAGAAGAATTCGAAATCTTGCTTCAATCACCCTATAATGCAATAAAATAACCTACAACAATGATGGGCGCCACTGTAAACCCCATACCTCCATGTATTTTTCCTTGTTAGAGAAGAAAGGAGGTCCATACCTCATCATTTGGGAAGGTGAGAAATCTGGAAAACACCCTCTAAAATGGTGGACTATATTTCCTCATTTTTAAATACTTATTCTCACTTAAATTAAGAAAACCAATCATAGTTGTGTAGAGGACACTGAGAGATTTCCAAAAATTCCTATTTTGTGCAAATCCGAGCTCCCATTCAAAAGTTATGGCCATCTGAAGATGGGGGTAGTGCTGGATTTTGACGTTCAATGTTACATGTCACAATAATTTTCTTTGACGGTCTAAAATATTATATGGATCTCATTTGATGTTCAAAATATAATATGCACGTCAAATTTATTTTTATAATAACTATTATAAAAAAATAAAATTGAGTAAAATTTTACATCCACAAGATTGAAACAATAAATTTAGATGACTTTCTAAAATTAAATTGAAATAAATAATTATAAAATGAGTGTTATCTTCTTACATCCAAGTTCTCAAATTTCATATTTATTGCAATAATTGCAGTTTCCAATCTTTATTTGTAAAAAAATCAAACAAATAACAATAAAGCAAACCATTATAAATAAAAAATCAATAGAAAAAGATAAACAAAAAATCAAATAAAACGAATTGAAAATCAAAATCAAGAGATGTTTCTATTTCATAATCATTAACAAGATATTAAGATTTTATTATTTTTATTTTCTTTATATCTGAAAATTTTTATTTTTATTTATATTGTATTTTTCATGAATCTAAAAAAAAAATTAATATTTAATTTATTTTCTTAATTATTATAAATTTAATACAGGACATACATACATACATATGTGCTGACGGTTGAATTTGTAATATACGTGTCATTTTGACGTTTAAATTATATTTTTACATGTCAATCATGACGGTCATATTTTAAAAGTGGTTGTATTTTGACATCTAAAATGACTAAAAATGTCTAAATGCCTTGCAAAATCCAATCCTTGATGGGGGGTGTCATTCTGCAATAAATACGGGTGGTTGATCTTCTCTTTTTGGAATCTAAAATTGCCTCGCAACCTCCGAAATCTGAAATTTTGTACTTTCGGGCATTTTGACTTCGGAGGTTGATGTTACTATTCATCCGACTGGACACGTAAGACCTATGAAACCCCAAAGTCTGAAATTCAGACTTCGGGTTTCGAACTTCAAGTTATGACTTTCATGCTCTGGGGCTTCAAAGCTCCGAAATGCCGAAACCCCGAAGTCTAAAATTCAGACTTCGTGTTTCGGACCTTTATATTTTTAGGGATTTTGGTATTTCGGGGTTTTAGGGTTCAGGATTTCAGTGTTTTTCATCTAACTGGGTCCTTGAAACCTCCAAAAACTCTGAAAGCCCGAAGTCCAAAATTTGGACTTTGGGTTTCGGACTTCATTTTCTCCCCGCATGACACTATTCACTACTCGACCTTGTCATCCAAAAAAGTGATCTAAGACTTTGGAGTTAGGACTTCGCCATCCCCGATCTACAACGTCATTGTCCCCGAAAGGGGAGTTGACCCCGAAAACCCCCCAGCCTTTTCGGAATTGGGGGTTTCGGGCCTTTTTAATTTTTTTTGCCTTACTTGTCCACCAAAACTCCGAACTGTAAAACCTCCGAAGTTTGAAAACTTCAAACTTCAGGCCCCCCATTTTTCACTTAGCTCGACTCTGAGCTTCCTTCAATTTCTTTCCTCTAAAATCATTTCCATTGTCAAGTCCGCCTGCAACCTGATTGTTGGAGTCTAAATGTGAGTTCCCGTGGCTGAATGATCCCTCCAATTTCTTAGTGTGCAATGTCATGTTTGTCTAATTTTGCCTGAGGGGAAAAATTGGATAACAGAAAGGATAATCCATATTGTTTAATGAGGCTCTTAATGATCCAAAACTTAGTATTTTTAGATTAAAAGACAACATAAAAACTTTGTTAGATGTAAACAGTAAAATTACTTATAAGACTGTGATTACAATTACTATCTCTGCAAGGAGATGTGTGTCCTTCCCTTTCGGGTTACATATACATATAAACCTGATTATGGAAATATGAAGAGATATCAAGAATAATGTGGAATTTATCCAATCTCAAGGGAGAAGAGGTGGTTCCTCTTCGATGAATTACATATGTGAACATTTTACAAAATTATTATTTTTAGAAATTACTATTGCTAGATAACACTACAAAAATTGCATTTTGATGCCTTTAAAAGCATATTTTTGGGGTTAAAATTTTTCTGACAAAGTTTTGTATGTATTCACCATATTCTACATGTTTGAATCTTTTTGATGCACTTTGAACACAGTCAATCAGAGCTATGGTGCAAAAGTTATGACTTACATAAGTTCCCTACTAGAATTTATTCTTGATTGATGTTTGGATCATTCCTTCCTCCTTCAAAAGAAAAGGTCCCCATTGCACCAAGGATTCCAATCAAGTGTGGGAACTCTTACGTGATCCAATATTCAATGAGCCATTCACCTTGATGACTTAAATTTCCTTTCTTGATCACCCGATAGAGCTGAATACGACGTCCTCTAGTTGTCTTGGTACAAGTGTAAACACTTTGATTTTCTTCAACTGGAGAAAATATTCCTGGGTTTAGTTCAAAGACGTCTAATTATTTTGTTGCAGCCAAGGTGTTATTGATGCAAAATCACAGCACCCCTTGATGCAGATCAGGCTTCTAGGATGATCATGTTAGAATCCAGTGTGATTGCATAACATTGAATCCTTTCTACAAGCGTGGGACTTGCAAAAATGAGAAAGGAGTCTCCAGAGAAGGCTGGTTCCTATTCCTCTATTCAGATGCACACGAAAAATGTAGAGGGTTCACTCAAAACCTAATCTAACTTGCCAAGGAGACAGGGTAAGAAGATGCGTGAAAATAAACCTAAGCTAACAGAGGTGATGCACCGAGGAATGAAGAACATCTATCTTGCCAATAAACACAGACCATTCAAATGTGATGCAAGATCATGCACAGATAACAAAATTCACAGTGAAAGATCAGAAGGATGCAAATAAACACAGAGAGGGTTGAGAATCATCCACAGACATGCATTACTTGCTCCAAAGATTGATACAATACACTACAAAATGCCAAGAGGCAGATTCGCATTACAGTTTCAAATGGGAGGTTCGAACTCCACAAATTCACCTGATAAAGAGAAGAAGGGAGGAGAAAAACAGGAAATGTTTGACCTTTTGAAAGAAGCCCCTCTTTACAATATATAGGAAGAATGAGAGAGGGAAGAGAGAGGAAGGTCAGATCTACCCCAACCACTTATTTCTTGCATTTAACTCATTTCATTATGGCAGAAGCGGTGAATCCTGGCAAAATGGCGGACTGTCTAACAGAAGCGGCGAACTGTCTATTGCATTAAAGCTGGTTGTTGAAGCGTCACTTCTGGCATTACCACGCATCAGAGACGTTTTCTCAATTTTCTCTCTCCAAACTGAACCAAAATGCAAGATTGACCCTGAAATCATGTAGAGAATCTCACCAGCTTTCCGTTGATATAAAGAACATGCAAATCCAAGCTCTAGATCAAAAGATATGGAGATCTGAAGATTTAGGGCACAAAACAGGTGAAGATGTGTTTTGAAAATCTTTCCCGCTCTCTGCCACCTGGACGACACGTGGCATGCATTGATTGGTCGACAGGGGAACGGGGCAGACCTTTACTTTTAGCTTTTCGGCCAAAACTCTTGCTAAACTCTCTAACTCCTTCCCGGGCTCTGAGCTTCCCTTCCTCATTGGACACGTGTCCTCTTTTTATTGGCTCGGATTAGTGCTCGAAACCTCGCCCTTCGAACTTTTGGACTTTCTCCTTGTGACACGTGTCATGATTTGGTTGGTCCGTGGGTCTGCCAGCTCTTTCACGTCTCCCGCGTCTTTTTGTCCCGGATGTCCCAAGACTGTTTGGGACAAAAACCTCCGATCCGCCCGAAATGGGCTTCCTTGTCCCTCATTCGGCCGATGACATGGCGTTGCTTGATTGGCTTTTGGCTCCTTCGGCTATCCGCGTCCCACACGTCCCTTTGTCCCAACTGTCCCAGTGTGAAAGTTCCCCGTTTCGGCCGAACCGGCTGGTTCGCGTCCTTCGCATTCTCACAGCCCAAATGTCCCGAACTGCTTAGTGTGACAGTTCTCTTTTTTGGCCGATCCGGGTGGTTCGCGTCCTTCGCATTCTCATGGCCCAAATGTCCCGACCTGTGCCACTCATCAGTTAGTCGATTTTCTTCTCCTTCGGCTAAACCAGCTTTCCACGTCTCTCGCGTCCCTCTGTCCCGGCTGTCCCTTTGCTCTGCAGACTGCCTGGCGGTCTTTCGGCCGATTCGCGCCCAGATGTCCCGACTATTCCAAGGGCCACCTGGACCAGGACTTAGCCAATTTTCATGATTTTTTTCTGCCCCAAGCTTGTTTTTAGCATTTCTTCCATTTCTTAGAACTTGCTCTTTTCTTCTTGAACAGGAGGGTTGGAAAGAGGCTGAGGGGACCCCAGAAACATGATTTTGGGCCCTGAATCAATCTGTTATCAAAATTACCTGGGGGGGAATTTTTGACAACAGTTTGGCGACTCAGCAGGGCCACCTACCTGCTAGGTAGAAGATCAGTGGCCTTTTAACAATCCATTGGGCATGGAGTAATAATCCTGAAGCCAATTTGATCTCTGATCCCGACCCTGATACCGCAACTCATCTTTGAGAGCACTCTGAACTGTAGAAATTCAACCTGAGAGCGACAAAACCTGTGCCAAAGCACTTAGGGAAAAACAAACCTAACTACAACAAGACAATGTGCACACGCACTTAGAGGGATTGAAATCTAGGCTAATATTTACAAGGGTAAACCTTTTCCTTTTAGTAGCAATGTTTAAGATAAATTCCGTTAACTGGAATCGGGAGTTCTTCTCCATCCAATGCAGACAATTGGAAGGCATTACCACTCTTACATCTCGTGACCATGTAGGGGCCACTCCAAATGGCATCAAACTTGGAATGCCTTCCAGGTTTCGCTCGATCTGCATCCCACTTCAGAACTAGGTCCCCTTCCTGGAAGGTCCTCGCTCCTGCCTTCTTGTCAAACCATATTTTTACTAAGGCCTGATCCTTTTTCAATCATCAGAGCTGCATGTTCTCTTATTTCTTCCAATTCCATCAACTCTGCGTACCTGGTCTCCATTGGTTTGAACTCAGACAACTCCAACTGCTTCATGAGCTCCAATGCTGGAAATTCTAATGATATAGGCGATACTGCCTCTTTTCCATAGACCAATTTGAAGGGAGAGTTACCTGTAGACCTCTTTGGTGTTATCCTATCAGCCCATAATGCTGATTTTAGCTTGGTATGCCATGTCCTTTGGTTTTCATCCAGAGTTCTTCTGATGATCCTTAGCAACTTTTTGTTCGTGGACTCTGCCTGTCCATTACCCTGTGGGTAATAATTTGAAGAGGTGCTCAAATAGATTCCATTCTTGACAGCCCATTCTGTAATCTTGGAACCTATGAATGCTAATGCATTATCTGATATGATAGTGGCCGGCACACCGAACCTGGTCACTATTTCTTCATAAAAGTCTAGTATGTTAGACTCACTTGCCTCTTTGAGCGCTACTGCTTCAGTCCACTTGGTGAAATAGTCCGTCGCCGTGAGAATCCACTTGTGGCCTTGACTCGAATTGGGATTGATGACTCCAATGAAGTCCAGTCCCCATTGCATGAATGGCTTGATCTACTGAAATTGGATGAAGGGGCAGCACTGCTAACCTTCCTTTCCCTGTGAAGAATGCACATTTCTTGCATTTCTTAACCCATGAGTAGCAATCATTGAATACGGTAGGCCAATAGTAACCAGCTTTCATGATTTTGAGAGCTGTTACTCGTGGGGCGAAATGGCCTCCTGCCTCCCTGTCATGGAACTCGTGTAAGATCCTCTCAACTTGACCTGTTCCAATGCATCTTAATAGAACACCATTGATGTCTTTCTTAAACAAAACACCATCAACAAGCACATATGGAATGGCTTGTAATCTAAAGTATCTCCTCTTCGCCTTGCTCATTTCTGGAGGGCACAGGCCCGTCTGTAGGAAATGTATCATATTCTGAGTCCAACAGGGAGTGGGCACATCATCATTTT
This sequence comes from Taxus chinensis, assembly GCA_019776745.2. Lineage (NCBI taxonomy): Eukaryota > Viridiplantae > Streptophyta > Pinopsida > Cupressales > Taxaceae > Taxus > Taxus chinensis. The sequence goes on from CM034151.1 coordinate 810,498,610, forward strand.
CCTGTTCTTGACCATCCTGTAGTAGTAGGACAGCGTCTTCTTCACCTTCTGAGCCATCTGGTTGTTTGGAAGCGAGCTGCTCACACAAACCTTTGCCACGAACTAGTTTGGTTACTCTGATTTCAATATCATATTCCATCACCCGAGTGATCCAACCTGCCCTTTTCTCGTTTAAATCCTTGTTTAGGAGAAAGTCCTTGACACCAGCATGAGACACCAGCAGCTAAACCTTATTGTTTGAGACCAAATGTCTGAACTTCTTCAAGCTCCTGATGACTAGCAAGGACGTGCTTTTCAATGAAAGAGTACCTAGTTTCGTATTCCTCCAAGCCTTGACTGAAGAAAGCAACTGGTTGTTCTAATCCTTCTTTGTTTTGTTGTGCCAGGATTGCAGAAATTGTGTCTCCACCACCAAAGGCGTATAGCATGAAATCCTTGGAGAAGTCTGGATTGATGAGAGTGGGAGCTTGAGATATAGCCTCTTTTATTGCCTCAAAACTTTCCTTGCCTTCAGATGTCCACTTAAATGCCATGCTCTTTTTTAACATCAGCGTTATTGGCTTTACGAGAGCTGTAAAGTTTGGAACAAACCTGCGGACAAAATTGATCCTTCCCAAGAAGCTTTGAAGAGCCTTCTTGTGACTTGGCAATGGCAATGCTCGAATTGCTTCAACTCTTTCTGGGTCAATCGTCAATCCCTCTTTTGAAACAATATGGCCTAGAAGTTTCCCCTCATGAGCCAGGAATATGCATTTTTTGGGATTCAATGATACCCCAAATCTTCTACACCTTTGAAATACCTGCCTCAGATGGAAGAGGTGATCCACTACATTTTTGGAGAATACAGTGATGTCATCAAGATATATCAAAACTATTTTATTGATCAACCCCTTGAATGCCATATCCATTGCCCTTTGGAAAGTGGCTCCAGCATTTGATAGGCCAAATGGCATCTTCTTGTAGGCAAATGTGCCCCATTTGGTTGTGAAGGCTGTCTTGAACTGGTCTTCCTCCTTCACCATAATCTGATTGTAGCCTGAGTAGCCATCAAGTAGTGAAAACCTTTCTAAACCAGCTACGACCTGCAATATTTGCTCCATGGAAGGGAGTGGATAATGATCCTTGAGAGAGGCTCTATTCAAATCTCTGAAGTCAACACACAACCTGATCTCTCCATTCTTCTTTCTGACTGGGACTAAGTTGGCGACCCAACTTGAGTGTTTGATGGGGAAGATGATCCTTGACTCAATCAGCTTGTCCAATTCTTTCCTCATGAGAGGCTCCATGTGTGGATTGACTGGTCTTTGTTTCTGCCTGACAGGCTTAGTATTTGGATCCAATTCGATGGTATGCTGAGCTAGGTTGGGATTGAAACCTTTCAAGTCTTCATAGCTCCAAGAAAACACGTCAGGGAACTCTTGACACAGCTGTATGAACTCATACCTTTCTTGTTCAGTTGTCATCCTTCCAATTTGCAATGGTTTGTTCTCTTCTACCAAGATGGATACTGAATCCTCTCTCTTGACTTGAATGTTTGCTTTCTCCTTTCTAAACTGATCATTCGGGTTGAAGATTGACTCCAAAGTTATGAGGCCTTTTGGTAATTTGTTAGTTCTCAGTTGTACCACTTGGTTACCATACTGCTGCTGCAACTTGTCTTGATTCCTGGCGGAGAACTCAGCTTCTTCTTGCAAGAAATGGATGATTTGCTGGTCATTTTCAAACACTTGCCAACTGACATTGTTATCTGGCACTGAAGGCCTCACAATCACGTGGATGTTTGGCTGTACCTTGTCTTTTTGAATGCTTTCCACAATGTCAAAGGCTGCCCCTACTACTGCAAGCCTGTCAGTAGCTTGATTCTCTTTCCTGGGAATGGATTTGATGCCAAAACCTTCAAAATCTTCCATAAGGTCCCACACCCTGTTCTTGTAGCACTTGAGTAGATCATTCTTGGCAGCATGCTGTCCCTTGACCTGATTTACAATCAATTCACTATCCCCAAAGACTTGCAAGTTCTTTATTTTTTTCTTGATTGCCCAATGCATCCCTTGCACCAAGGCTTCATATTCAGCAGTGTTATTGGAGCATGCAAATTGAAATCTAAAAGCTGAATAGTACCTTACTCCTTGAGGTGAAACAAGCATGGCTCCACCTCCTATGCCTTGTCTACTCCTTGATCCATCAAAAAACAGCTGCCATACCTCATTGTTATCTTTGTGGTTTGGCTTGGTGATGCTAGGAATGGGTTGATTTTCTTCGTGTATGCAATAGACTCCTAGCTCAGATTCTTCCACTTCTTGATAAGGATCAAATGCATGTACCTTGTTTGCCCATTCATCCAGAGTTAGATCCAGGATGCTTCCAACCTTGGTGTCAGCCTCATCAGTGCTTGGGTGGTCTTCTTGATCAAATGTTGAGCAATTGGCATTAATCTGACTTGGAGTGTAAGGCTCAATATGGAAGTTTGCAATAGGTTCTGACCTAATTGTAGCCTTAGTTCCATACCTTGTTCTGAATAGCATGTGTGACCAATCAGCAGACAAATACCCCCCAATCTTGGCTGTGAAGTCCCTTGACAAGCATAGGGCAAAGAGTGGTGGAAGGTCTATGATTGATACATCTTGTAAAACAACAACATTTGGACATGCATGCAAGGTAAGGCTCAAGTTTTTAACTACTCCAACTATTGCTACCGCTGTCCCATCTAGCTGCACTACCCCTTTGGATATTGTTTCATACTAGAGCCCTAGCTGATCAGCTATTTGTTTAGGCATTACTGAGCTACTTGCCCCGGAGTCTATCATGCAATTGTGCACTAGCTGATTTCCAATGATCAATGAAACATAGAAGGGAGGGGGTTTCAACATTTTACCTTGCTGTCCTCCATGATTTCCCTCAGGCTGGGCAGCATTCGTAAGCACTTTGTCTTGCATTTGCTGATTCGAAGTTGTCCAGTCCTTCATGGCAGCTTGCAGCAGATCTCTTTGGCCTGGGATAGATAGAGATTCCCACATTGATATATTGACGTTTGTCTTCTTCATCTGATCAATGATACTGAATGGAGATGAAGTATCCCTCTGCTGTCCCTTGGCCTGCACATTCATTCCTTGCACATGGGCAGCAGCAACTGGCATTTGGGTTGGCCTAGGGGCTGTTTTAGGTGCCCCTTGCGTGTTTGGAACTGCATTTTGTTTCCCAGCGGCTTGTGGAGTGGTAGAGGGTTGTGAATTACTTGGGGCTAATGGTTGTTCTTCACCCAAATTTCTCCTCTTTGACCTTGTGTTGGCTGCAACACTTTGAGAGGGTATTTGATTCATGCCACAAAAATCCTCTGCTTGCCAATTCACCAATGTGGTGTCATTTGGGGCTGATTGCTGTTGGAATGTTTCTTGTTGTTGGTTACTTTCTTGACTGCCCTCGCCCTCCACTCCAGTAGTTGTCACCATCAATGCTTGATTGAGAGCACCATTGAAACACGTGGATTGGTTATGAGGCTCATTGCATGGAAAGCACCAATCATATTCCTGAGCAATGTTGTTCTGTGTTGGCACTAATGCCTTAGAGGCAGATATGGCATTTGGATTATAGGGCTGGAATGGTCTATTGGCAGGAGGCCTTGTTTGATTCATATTTGCAGCAGGATTAGGTGGCCTTTGTGGTTGGTATGGCTACCTAATAGGCTGAGCTTGAGGTTGATAAGAAGGTCTAAAACCTTGGGCCTGCTGCCTCTTGAGAGTAACCAGCTCATTGCCTAGGTTTTGCAATTGCTTCATGACTTCTTGAAGCTCATTTGGGGCACTTGGAGATGAAGTGGAAGCTTCATTTGAACTCTGATTTCTAGGAGTGGGAGAAGGAGCCAAATTAGGTGCTTGACTAGTGTTTGGACTCTCTAAACTTGGAAACAATGGCATGGGAGGTCTAGGGGCAAGTTTTCCAGCTTGGATCAGACAATTTTCAGCCCTAATGGCAATGCTATAAGCCATAGGGATAGTTATGCCTCCCATGGACTGAATCAACATAGAAATATCAAGAATTTAGAGCTTTGAGATAGTAGAGAAAAGCACCTTCTGCTGTTGGCCTGACTGTCATTGGAATCCTCTCCCAAGTTTTTTGAAATCTAAAGTTGAAATCGGTCAGCTGCTCATTGGGAGCCCTCTTAATGGTTGTCAGCTGCTCCAAAAGAGACAAGTTGTCTCCCTTTTCTCCAAATTGCTCATGAAGTGCTATACACAGCTGATTCCAATTTGTGATAGAACCAGCTCCAAGGCTTCTAAACCATTGCAATGCTTTACCCTTGAATGAAGATGCCAGCAACTTGACAGCCACTTGCATTTCATTGATTTCATGGATTACACAAAGGTTAGCAATATCTTTAACATGATCACCTGGAGTAGTCTGATTTTCTCCAGTGAAGTAGGGAATGTTCTTCAAGGCTGCAATAGGGACTGGATGTTGTGCATTGAGGGCAAGTGGGCTGCTGCCTGTGAAGTTGACGTAGGGATTGTTTTGAGCCATTCTGATTGGTCTTAAAACCCTTGTTGACTGAATGAAAGGCCTACCAGGTGGAGGAGTTGAGAGAGTTCTGTTTGGTGGAGATGGAGACCTTTGAATCCTTCTTCCTCTTTGCCTTCTTCTTGGAGATAATTGCAGGTATTCAAATAGCACTTCTTCTTCTCCAACTCTTGACCTTTGTGATTCTTCTCATAAGTTTTCAGGACTGCATTGTTGAAGCCAGTTGATTCTTCCCCTTGGAGTTGCCAGATATGCAAATAATAGCTCTTTTCAAGCAAGAAAATTGTAGCAGATGCACATCAACTTTGCTGCAATAAAAATGAGACCTCTAGTGTCCCACCGGGCGTGCCAAAACTGTTGATGCAAAATCACAGCACCCCTGGATGTAGATCAGGCTTCTAGGATGATCATGTTAGAATCCAGTATGATTGCATAACATTGAATCCTTTCTACAAGCGTGGGACTTGCAAAAATGAGAAAGGAGTCTCCAGAGAAGGCTGGTTCCTATTCCTCTGTTCAGATGCACACGAAAATGCAGAGGGTTCACTCAAAACCTAATCTAACTTGCCAAGGAGACAGGGTAAGAAGATGCGTGAAAATAAACCTAAGCTAACAGAGGTGATGCACCGAGGAATGAAGAACATCTATCTTGCCAATAAACACAAACCATTCAAATGTGATGCAAGATCATGCACAGATAACAAAATTCACAGTGAAAGATCAAAAGGATGCAAATGAACACAGAGAGGGTTGAGAATCATCCATAGACATGCATTACTTGCTCCAAAGATTGATACAATACACTACAAAATGCCAAGAGGTAGAGTCACATTACAGTTTTAAATGGGAGGTTCGAACTCCACAAATTTGCCTGATAAAGAGAAGAAGGGAGGAGCAAAACAGGAAATGCTCGACCTTTTAGAAAGAAGCCCCTCTTTACAATATATAGGAAGAATGAGAGAGGGAAGAGAGAGGAAGGTCAGATCTACCCCAACCACTTATTTCTTGCATTTAACTCATTTCATTATGGCAGAATGGTGAATCCTGGCAAAACGGTGGACTGTCTAACAGAAGCGGCGAACTGTCTGTTGCATTAAAGCTGGTTGTTGAAGCGTCACTTCTGGCATTACCACACGTCAGAGATGTTTTCTCAATTATCTCTCCAAACTGAACCAAAATGCAAGATTGACCCTGGAATCATGTAGAGAATCTCACCAGCTTTCCGTTGATATAAAGAACATGCAAATCTGAGCTCTGGATCAAAAGATATGGAGATCTGAAGATTTAGGGCACAAAACAGGTGAAGATGTGTTTTGAAAATCTTTCCGTGCACTCTATCACCTGGATGACATGTGGCATGCATTGATTGGTCGACAGGGGTGCGGGGCAGACCTTTGCTTTTAGCTTTTCAGCCAAAACTCTTGCTAAACTCTCTAACTCCTTCCCGGGCTCGAGCTTCCCTTCCTCATTGGACACGTGTCCTCTTTTTATTGGCTCGGGTTAGTGCTTGAAACCTCACCCTTTGAACTTTTGGACTTTTCTCCTTGTGACACGTGTCATGATTTGGTTGGTCTACGGGTCTACCGGCTCTTTCACGTCTCCCGTGTCTTTTTGTCCCGGATGTCCCAAGACTGTTTGGGACAAAAACCTTCGATCCGCCTGAAATGGGCTTCCTTGTCCCTCATTCGGCCGATGACGTGGCATTATCTTGATTGGCTTTTGGCTTCCTTTGGCTATCCACGTCCCACACATCCCTTTGTCCCACTTGTTCCTAGACTATCTGGGTGAATTCTTCTTATTCAGTTCGGCCGGTTCACATTCTCACGGCCCAAATGTCCCGAACTGCTTAGTGCGAAAGTTCTCCTTTTCGGCCGATCCGGGCGGTTCGCGTCCTTCGCATCTTCTTGTCCCAAATGTCCCGAACTGCTTAGCAGTTAGTCAATTTTCTTCTCCTTCGGCCGAACCGGCTTTCCGCATCCCACGCGTCCCGACGTTCCCGAAGATAACTCTTTGCTTGCAGACTGCCTTCTTTCGGCCGATTCGGCCCAGATGTCCCGAACTGCTCCAAGGGTTGCCTGGACCAGGACTTAGCCAATTTTCCATGATTTTTTTCTGCCCCAAGCTTGTTTTTAGCATTTCTTCCATTTCTTAGAACTTGCTCTTTTCTTCTTGAACAAGAGGGTTGGAAAGAGGCTGAGGGGACCCCAGAAACATGATTTTGGGCCCTGATCAATCTGTTATCAAAATTACTTGGGGGGGAATTTTTGACAACAGGTGTCTAACAGAGGTGGATGATATGGTTTAAGGAGGTCCACATTAAAGATAGGATGAAGGCCAAAGTAAAGTGGATGATTCAACTCGAAATTATTTCCTCCCACTTTCTTGGTGACAATGTAGGGACCATACCATAGAGGTAAAATTTTCCTATGTGGGCCTATATGGCATTGTTTATATTTTATGTTCATCTTATATAAACTATTGTGGACCTGTTGTTGAGTATACTAAATTTGTTCAAAGAAACTTGTTTCCTTTTTTACTTTAATTCTTCCATGAGGTGTTTATTCCATTGTATGGACTGGAATGTACTCATTAATGGGTGTCATAGGCTCAAACCCATAACAAAATTAAAATGGACTATGCTTGGTGGAGTTTTGCAAGGCTCGATTGTATCCCTATTGTATGTAAGGGAAAGCCTCATCCCACATGCGTGGTTGTTTGGAGTGATACATATGAAGCATATGGACCATCCTGTGGTTCACAACCTCTGTCTATTCATTTTTCTGCATGTGGAAGGTTGTGGACTTAATCAACTTAGTGTCCATCATTCTCTGTAGGGTGGACCAGAAGATGATCAAGAACCTGTTATCCCTATTGGAAATGATAGACTTGGGTAGACCAAAAGTGATCCATACATGACTAAAATAGAGTTTCAGTAATTTCTTCAGCAGAATTTTTTTCTTACAAGAAATCATTATAGCCATTTTAGAAATTTGATCAACTACAACAAAAACACAATCATTTCCATGTTTTGAAGTTGAAAAACTTGAGAGGATGTCCATTTCAATGAAGGCCCAAGGATTGGTTGGTTCTGGCAATGGTGTATACTGTAAACACTAAATCACGCACTTTGGGTAAATTTCTAGGTATTAATCACATAATTGTACTTGTATTATTCCTAAGCGATAAAGTATTAATTAAACATTGTCTTTAGCCTCTTTGCTTTCTTTCTTGTTTCCTTTCTTGCCTTGCGCACCCTACTACTCAGTCTGACTTTCGATACCTCACCTTTTCTAAGTCTGGACACTAGCACCTAGCCAAGACACCAACATCCAAGGGCCACCATCTCCTCTGGGAGCCCCCGACCTCTTTGTATATTACTCGCTTCTTTTAGACCTTTTCTAACCGTTAGGCATCTTATTTTCTAACGGGTCGACCTTTTATTGGTTAATTATTAAATTCAAACAAGGGAATCATATAAATACAATGTTATGTAATCAAATTAAGGGACAAAGCTCTAAGCATCTACTACCATCACCTAAGGTTGCATTCAAAGGAATTCTAAGAGCATCAAAGCATGCATCTATCTTTATTCAAGGGACAAGGTACTGTTGAATCTACATAGACACATAGGAGGGGAATTTTATTTTTTTCCATCCACACATCTACTTTCATTGCTACATATAGTTATTACTCGCTATCAAGTGCATCTTGCACAAGAGCTTCCTAGGGCACGATTTCCACACACACATGAGAACTACATAGAGTCTGAAATGTAGTGCATCACCAAATTGTAAGTTCACTCAATCGAGTGACCGTTAGGGTCAGTCTGGTTGCCCATAAATACAAAGATATGTGACCAAGATAAAGGACCAAGCTCTAATAATCTATTATAATCACCTAAACTTACATCCAAAGGCATCTAAGAGTACTAAGGTCATCCATCTAGCATCCATTCAAGGGAGAAGGGACTGCATTTTTTGTATACACTTCATAGGAAGGGGAAGTTCATTTTGTCCTCAACACATCTATTTACATTGGTACATCTAGCTATCACTCGTTATCCTTCAATGAGTAAAATTTGGAAGTAATTCAAAACAATCGAGACAACAAGAACAAATCGGGACGCACCATTTTCAATGGTGCTTATTGGGCAGAGTCATGGATGGAGAGTAAAACTAGACCTCTCCCCAACACTTGCTCCTTGGCATGAGATCACCCAAAAAAATTGCACTTGGCATGAGATCACCCAAAAAACTCGTATTTGGCATGTGATCGCCAAAAAAACTCAATATTGGCATGAGATCGCCCAAAACAATTATTATTAGCGTGAGATCACCTAAAAAACTCACTCTTCACAGTATTTCAGGATAATTTTCTATCCTTTACATGCTATTACATCAAGCGCACACCTTCCATTACTATTACTTTTACACACTTTTACATAACTTTACATGCTTTACTCAAATTTTTCATATATAGGACTTTAACTACTTTTTCGCTCTTCTTTTGCAAATCAGTCTTTAATATACAACAAGAAGTAACCTACAACAAAAAATGCAAGGAAAACAACTAATACAAGAAAGACATACACTTCACCCCTAGGGTCAATTTCCTTTCCTAATCTCCATGCTTCACTTTTGCATCATTTCATGCTTCACTTAATACTTTGCACGTATTTTGCCGCACGCTCTACAATATCATAAGGTACACATCTCTTATTTACTCTATGTTATCAAGTATTCACTCAACAACATAAAGTGGGGGGAAATGTAGGCATAAAATCAGACACTTTGATACATTTCTAGGTCCTAAAAGCATGCTAGAATTTACATGATTCCTTAGCTAGAAAACTAGTGGTTGACAACTATCTTTGGCCTCTTCTATTTATTTCTTTCTTTCTCTTTGGTCTTGCACACCCTACAGCCAAGTCGAAACTTTATTTGTTTATCCTTCATGGATTCAAACACCAGTGCCCAATCAGGAAAGAAGCGTCGAAGCGCTCATGTCCCCTCTGGATGCCCTTGACTCTTTCTCATCTTACTCATTCCTTTTACGTCTCTTTTATCTTTTGGGAATCTTTTTCACTAATGGGTCGGTGTTCCAGTTGTCACTTACAAAATTCAAATAAGTGAATCATATAAATACATATTTATGTGTTCAAAATCAAGGACCAAGCACTTAGTATTACTATCATCACCTAAGATTGCATTCAAAAGGCACCTAAAGCACTCCAAGTCATTCATCTAGCATCTATTCCAGGGAAAGGGTTGTAACAACTCTACATACACAACATAAGAAGCGGAAGTGCATTTTATTCCATCCACACATTCTACTACATTGTTATATTCTACTACATTGCTACATTCTAGCTACATCTCGTTATCAAGTGTAACTTGCACAAGGGAATCCTAGGGCACCATGTTTACACACATATACAACAACTACATGGAGTCTGAGATGTAGTGCAGTGCTCGGTCGTAACTTCACTCTCAAGGAGACTGATGGGGTCAGTCCAACTCCCCATTCTGCATTATCTTTTTTATGTTTGATTTAGTTTTTGGGCTTGTGTAGCTGAACTTCTCTTTTATAGGTTGCAGGTATCATCAGCGATCATAGCACGAACAACAAGTGATCAACAGAGAGAAACTGTGGAACCCTAGAGACATAACAGAAAGCAGATCACAAGCCTCTACACAATTACTGGTACCCAGAAGCAATCACCAATGCCCAGGTGCCTCTGTCCAACATGGGGTGCCCTTGTCCAACATTATTCTCATGTTCCAAATTTTCCAGTGACTAGTGACGACCCTATTTGCAGTCTCTTCATCAGTAGCACTATCATCACCAATCCGGCACTATGATAATTCTTCACCGGGAACTCCTCGTGCTATGATTATTTACTAATGCACCGCCTTTAGTTTGGTGGATGTAATCTGGAAACACAACAACAAACATAACACAAGAATACCATAGACTAGGATAAGAAGGAATGATGATAAATCTGAAATATCAGAGTAAATTATAATATTAACATGAAATTGTTACAATCTCATCCATGAGGTACTTCAAGTGTTATTGACTTCACTTACCTTCCACCAATACTATGGGAGAAACTTCACACTTACACCTCTTAATGGCTTTTTTAACACACCTTTAAACTGATGGCTTCCTTTACACACTTACTCATACAATATTTCTCACTACTTCCCTCTATGCTAAATGAGGGGGGTGGCTTCTTTATTTATAGAACTTTCAGGCTTATCCATCTTATCTCTAAGATAGGATAAAAAATCCACTCTGAAAAATCATATTCCATACCTTAACTCTTATCTGTACATGTAAGCTTATCTTTTAAGATAAGATAAACCTTATCATTTCACATGGGTTCCACTTTTTTAGACTTTTTACAAATAAAATACACAAAATATTTATGACCTCACTCCTTGTCCTTATTACCAATATAATATTTCTAATGTAGACCCTACTTCTCTACTTATCCCAACTTTGACATTTTAACATTACCGGACCACTTACGACAAATATTTACTTGTTACCTCAACATTCCTATTGTACTTTTGACTATTATCGTACTATAAATTATTGGCGGTGTCGTACTGGCAGCGCCGTTATCTTCTATCAGACGTTTCTACTAATTATACTTAACAACATCACTATTCCTAATACATACATTAATGAAATAGAAATTATGGAGGAAAATTTTAGTGTCGACATATTCCCCATTCCTAACTTCTACTCCGTCCTCGGAGTAGACTATTCTGGTGCTTGGAAAATTTTCAACTTGTCGTGGTTGACCCATTTCGTAAGGGGAGTGCCATCCAATTCCTCCAGTCGGTACGTACCATTTTCATGCACAGCTGCTATTTTGTAGGGCCCCATCCATTTTGGAAGAAATTTTTTGTCTTCTTTTTTTGTATCTGGAATTATATACTAGAACCAAATCATTCACATGAAATGGAGACCAATGGATCTTTTGATCAAAATATTCATTCTGCTTCATTTTCTTCTTATAGCTTGTATCCTTCGCTATTTTCCTCATTTCTTCTAGCAAATAAAGATGTACCAACCTTTCTTTTACTGAATCACTTTCATCAATCCTTTCATTTTCCATAACTCTGACCGTGGGAATATTCGTAAGAGGAGTGCCATCTAATTCCTCGAGTCTGGTACGTACCATTTTCATGCACAGCTGCTATTTTGTAAGGCCCCATCCATTTTGGTAAGAAATTTTTTGTCTTCTTTTTTTGTATCTAGAATCATATACTAGAACCAAATCATTCACATGAAATGGAGACCAACGGATCTTTTGATCAAAATATTCATTCTGCTTCATTTTCTTCTTATAGCTTATATCCTTTGCTATTTCCCTCATTTCTTCTAGCAAATAAAGATGTACCAACCTTTCTTTTACTGAATCACTTTCATCCATCCTTTCATTTTCCATAACTCTGACCGTGGGAATATCAAACTCAATAGGAAGAACTGGATCAATGCCATAAGCCAACTGAAATGGGGAGTATCTTGTTGCTGACTTTGATGTTGCCCTATATGCCCACAATGTTGCATGAATCCTCTTATCCCATTTATGTACCTGCAAGGCTGCATCTTTTGCTAGAATTTGACACAACACAAAATTTGTTCGTTCCACATGTCTATTTGTGCTTGGCTTGTATGTTGTTGCCTTCCTGTGCTTAATAGAAAACTTATTGACTAGGGCTTCTACCACCTCATTAATGAATTGGTTTCCTTGATCTATTACAATTTCTAATGGACAACCAAATCTGGTGACAATGTATTCATATATGAACCTTGCCACTTCATCCATGGAAGTTGTTTTCAATGGCCTAGCTTTAACTCACTTGGTTAAATAATCTGTGGCAACTACAATATACTTATTTTGGCGTGGGGTAGTTAGAAGTGGACCTACAATATCTATTCCTCACTTTTCAAAGGGACCAAGTGGAAGAATAGGGCATAATGGAGCTGATGAAGTCTTACGGTTACCATGTGTTTGACAAATATCACATGTCTTATGATAATTATAACAATCTTTAAAAAGAGTGGGCCAGTGATAACCTGCATCCAAGATCCTTATTGTTGTAAGTTGTCTAGAGAAGTGCCCTCCACATGTACCATTGTGGAATTCTTCTATCATCTCCTTCCTTTGATCACGTCCAACTGCCCTCGTGTACTGTCCATCAAGTCCTATTCAAAATAATACTTCATGCAGAATAGAATATGGATGACTGGCTTGAGTAATCTTCATCTTAGTCTTTGCATTGGCACCATCAGGAAACTTGAATTCATTTAGATAATTCCAAATATCTATGTATTCACTAGGGATTGTATCAAGGGATAACAATGTTGCATCGGGAAAAATCGTCATCATCACAAGATGAACCTAAACTATCATAGGCTCGAGAGAGTGCATCTACATTGACATGCTTCTTTCCTGGCCTATCTATAATATCAAATTCAAATTCTTGTAGCAAAATTATCCATCTTACTATCCTCCCTGTAGGGTTAGGCTTATTGACAATATATTTTAGAGCCTGATGATCTGTTACAACTATAAATTTCTGCCCTAACAAATAGTTTTTAAACTTCTTTACAGCAAAAATGATAACTAGAGCCTATTTTTCAGTTACAGTATAATTTACCTCAGCACTGCTCATTTGTCTGCTCCCAAAGTAAACTGGATGTTCATTCTCATTTTCATCCTTTTGGATCAAAGTACTTCCTAGTGTTGCATCTGAGGCATCAGTGTACACAATGAATGGTTTGCTCCAATCTAGATTCTTTAAAATAGGTGAAGACACCAGGGCTTCCTTCAGTTGTCCAAAAGCTTCATGCACCTTATTTCCTGGTTCATAAGTAACATCCATCTTCAAGAACTGGGTTAAGTGGCTATGCAATCTTTGAGAGATTCTTGATGAACCTTCTATAGTAACCCACATGGCCTAAAAATGATCTCAACTTACTTCTATTCATAGGAAACGGTAACTCTTTGATTTTTGAAACTTTATCAGAATCAGTACTAATACCATCTCTGGATACAACATGCCCTAACAAAACGCCTTTAGAACATCCAAAGACACACTTTGTAGGGTTTAGTGAGGCTTGTGCTTCATCTAACCTTTGAAATGATGTCTCCATCTGGTGCAGGTGGTCCATCTTGCTCCCATAGATGTAAAAATCATCCAGAAATACTCTGATGAAGTTCCCAATATAAGTTTCGAACACCTTATTCATCAAACGTTGGAACGTTGCTGGAGCATTCCACAACCCAAAAGGCATAACTCTATAAGTAAACGTTCCCCAAAGAGTGGTAAACGTGGTCTTCAGCGGATCTTTCTCCGTTATATGGACTTGGTTGTATCTGTTGTATCCATCAGCAAAACTATAACACTCATGACCAGCTACTTCGTCCAAAATCTGATCTAAGAATGGAAGAGGGTAATGATCCTTCTTTGTTTCCTTATTTAGCTTCATGTAATCAACACAAATGCGTAGCTTCCCATTCTTTTTTATTGAGATCACAATGGGAAAAACCCATTCTGAATTTTCTACAACAAATATGAATCATGCATCAAGCAACTTATCTATTTCTTCTTTTACAATCTTAGAAAAATTAGGATTCATTCTATATGGCATTTGTTTTATAGGCTTAGCACCATCTACCAGCTCAATAGAATGTTCTACCCAACTTACTTGATAGAGTTCCTTGTAATCAAAAGTAAATATGTGTATGTACCTTCGAAAGAGCTGGAGGTAGGATTCCTTCTCACTCTCCATCACAGCATCACCAATCTTTATTTGTTGGAGGCAATCATCAACTTCTTCTTCAGATAATTTTATGGGGTCATGAGTCGGTGTGACTGGAAGGATATCCATGACTGAAATATCAACCTCACTTTCTTCATCTTCAGTGTCCACTTCACTAGTACTAGAGTAATCAGAGGATGTCCAATCATCAGTTTCATCACTTGAATCCACAGGTTCTGTCTTATGATGCCAAGGTATCACGTTTATCTTCACCCTCTCTCTACCACGTCCAAATGTCATGAAGCCTTCATTCCAGTAGTTTATTTCATTAACTCTCCTTAGCCATGGTCTTCCTAACAACATTAGGTACGCAACAGTACCATTTTTCATCACCTGAAAGTCTACCACACATACAACACCCATAACAGATATTGCCACATTTGAAACTACACCTTCTGGCTTAGTTTTTCCCTTATTTAATGACCTTAACATAAGTGTTGAGGGGTGATCAATTTTTAAACCCAACATATTCATTATAGACTCGGTCATTACATTAACTGCAGCACCTCCATCAACTAAGACATCATGAATTGAAATACCATTACATAATACCTCAGCTTGTGGAGCATAGGGATCTGCCTCTGCCTCCAAAATAGGGACCTAAACCTCCTTCCTTCGTCGAGCATTGAGTCCACTTCGCAGCTCCCACCTCTTCTCAGAAGACATAGCCAAGAGTTGACCATATGTAATATTTGCAGGCCTTTTGGACAGATCTTCCAAGATGGAGTATGGTCCTTTCCCTTGTGAAATCAGAAAATCCTGCACACCCAAATTTCTTCTCATATGTTTCTTACTAATTTCTCCTTTCATCTTCTTAGGATCATTTCCATCTTGATTATCTTTTTTTTGTTTCTTTTTTTTACAAACACATCTGCTTCATTATTTATGCTCTTAACTACTACATCAAAAGAATTCACATGTGTTTTTCCTTTATCATTATCTCCTTTACCAGATGTAGAAGCATCTATCTAGAAAATTATACTTATAATGACCCTTTTTATAACAACCATAACATACAACTTCAGAAATATTTCTTTTTGGACCTCTATCTCTTCCCTGAGAACTAAATTATTTTCCTTGATGAAGATTAATAGTTAACTGACCCATCTTCTTGAGCAGATCTTCATACTCAGTAGATGTACTAGGAGAAATATTTGTGTTCACCGAGAGTGGTTGTGGATTCTGGACCAAAGGTGCTGATATAGGCTCTATTTTAGCAACAATTTCTTTGGGCTCCTCTTCCATGCTTTCTTCTTGCCTTCTTGCAATCTTCTTTGCTTATTCAATGGTAGTTGGGCAGGTCATACTTTACTCGTTGTCTGATCTTTGGCTTCATCTAAAGAATGAAGTGCTTACAGATGAGATTATCCACACCATTCATCAACCCATCCGCTAATCCTTCCTTCCGGATTTGGGCATCGAGCTTCCTCCTTAGCTCTAGAACACGAGCATGATAATCCCTTATCTTCTCATTCTCTCCTTGGGATAGCTTTGTGATATCGATCATGAGATCTGCATATCTCTGTTGTTCACCAAATTCTTCAAGAAAACTTTCAGTTAATAAATCCCATGAGTTTTTCACATTATCACCTAGTGTTTCAAACCACCTAAGGGCTGAACCATCTAAAAAGGTAAGAAAAAATTCAGTCCATTGTTCCCTTCTTATAAGGTCATTACAAATACAAGATCGTTTAAACTCTTAAATGAAAGAGGAAGCATATTCATTAGATTGGGCTGAAAAAACATGAATCTTCCCCATTTTCAAAAGTAACCACAGTGAAATACCAACCCACAAGTATAATCAACAAGACTTATGTGCACAAATGATTGGAATCACTATAATAGAAAATAGAAATGACCATGATAAACTATGGTAAAGTTTGACTTACTGCGATAAAAACTGAATTTACTGTGGTAAACATTATTCACAGTAAAAAGTGAAGTTACTACAGTAAATACTATTCACGGTAAAAAGTGACTTTACTGCGATAAATATTATTCACGGAAAAAAAATGACTTTACCATGGTAACTACTATGCACAGTAAAAATAAGGTTACCCTCCAAATGATTTTTGACTAAGTGGGAATATCTCTCCAGAAAATCCACCAACGAGAAATGGTCCCGGCAATGGAACCAAAATGTCATCACCAATCTGACACTATGATAAATTTTCACCGGGAACTCCTCGTGCTATGATTATTTACTAATGCACAGTCTTTAGTTTGGTGGATGTAATCTGGAAACACAACAACAAACATAACACAAAAATACCATAGACTAGGATAAGAAGGAATGATGATAAATCTAAAATATCAAAGTAAATTATAATATTAACATGAAATTGTTACAATCTCACCCATGAGGTACTTCAAGTGTTATTGACTTCACTTGTCTTCCACCAATACTATGGGAGAAACTTCACACTTATACCTCTTAATGGCTTCTTTAACACACCTTTAAACTAATAGCTTCCTTTACACACTTACTCATACAATATTTCTCACTAGTTCCTTCTATGCTAAATGAGGGGGGTGGCCTCTTTATTAATAGAAATTTCAGGTTTATCCATCTTATCTCTAAGATAGGATAAGAAATCCACTCTGACGAATCATATTCCATACCTTAACTCTTATCTATACATGTAAGCTTATCTTTTAAGATAAGATAAATCTTATCATTTCACATGGGTTCCACTTTTTTAGACTTTTTACAAATAAAATACACAAAATATTTATGACCTCACTCCTTGTCCTTATTACTAATATAATATTTCTAATGTAGACCTTACTTCTCTACTCACCCCAACTTTGACATTTTAACATTACCGGACCACTTACAACAAATATTTACTTTTTACCACAACATTCCTATTATACTTTTGACTATTACCGTACTATACATTATTGACAGCGTCGTATTGGCAGCACAGTTATCTTCTATCGGATGCTACTACTAATTATACTTAACAACATCCTATTCATAATACATACATTAATGAAATAGAAATTACGGAGGAAAATTTTAGTGTTGACAGCACCTACCCATATCACTTCTTGTTCATTTTGAAATAAAATAAGCCCCCTATCCCTCTTCCTTGCTGAGGTTTCATACATTAGATCTTAGTTTGCTTGTGTCATTATTGTAATTTATCATTTATACATCAGTTACTCTACAATAGTAGATCTAATTCAAATTAAATTAAATCATTTGGTGAACCTATCGCTCAAAACCAATCTTGTTTCTAGGAATTTTGTCATCTTTTTACCATGGCTACAACCTACAAACCCTTTACTAGCTAATACCTTCATGATCTCCAAGCTCATATTAATGAACATCCACAAGACTTAGATCTTCTTTTATACGCTGCTCATGAGGAAGCCACCAATCTAACTAAGCTCAACCCTACTACCTCCAATACTACTTTCATTCTTATTACAACACAATCTCCCTCTTCTACCCTTACACCTACCTCTATTGTTCCCATTTCCATTCCTATTCCTACCAACCATTTCCCTCCACCTCTTATTTCTCACACAGAAATTCTCCTCTTTCGAAACTCAAGACCTATCTTCCTTATATCAGGATCTACAAATTCAAATCCATTAACTCCAACAAGCTACATCACATTCCTCTCCATCTTTTGATTCCTCATTACTCCGTCATACCCCTTTCATACCCACCATTTCTTCTTATCCACCTCCTCCTAACTTTATCACCCCTAAATTTCCCACCTTTAATCACCTTGGTGACCCTCAAGATAATCTCTGATATTTTCATATGGCATGTCTCGACTATGCGGATGATCATACAATGTTACCTAAGTTATTTCTTAAAAGTCTTCAAGATTACGCCATGCATTGGTTTTATGATCTACCTATTCATTTGGTAACTTCTTTTACGCATCTAGCCGATGCTTTTCTCACCTACTTTTCTATCAGTATTGGCACCTAGATCTCTTATGCATAACTTGATAAAATCAAAACAAAGATATAATGAGCATCTAGCTGACTATGTTTTATGTTACAAGAACAACCTAGCTAAGATGACCAATGTACTCACTGATATAGAATTACAAGATATTTTTGTTCAAATCCTCTTACCCCCTCTTTAGGAGAGTGTCATCTTTGAGACCTCTCCTTCATTTGATTAATTATGCCATACACTCAAAATGCATGAAGTCAAAATATTCTCTAGGGGAAAATTAAATTATCATGATTCTCCTTCATCCTCTTCTAATAGGATTCAATGTAAATCAACATTCAAGCCATCTTTTAGGCCCACCGAAGCAAAATCAACTGTTAATTCCGTCTCTCCACCTAAAAAGATTTAATGGAAACCTCTAAAGTGTAGTTTCACCAAATTACCATATGCACCTTGGTTAATATTGCCTCAACTCCTCGAAAGCAGCCTTATCATTCTTCCACCACAGCTCAATCTTGACCCCTCTCACCCCCGTGGCCGTAATTATGATAAAAATGATAAATGTGACTATCACAAATGCATTGGGAATTCTACTGATCATTGCTTTAAACTCAAGCATTTAATTCAAGATCTTATTGACAATAATTCACTCGAGTTCCCTACACTATCTACTTTTAAGTCGGTCCACAATAATAAAAAGCTAAAAATCTTTAATGACCTTTTTCCCAAACATGACACGCAAGCTCCTGATACTTCTGCTAATCATACATATCAAGTTGTGCCCCCTCCTTCATTGGGGCCCCTTGACTTCCTTGTCGCTTCTACTGATACATCACCACCAGCCATTTCATTTTTAGATCACGATTATCATGCTACATTCACTTCTAACTCCTTTCATATCAATGCTTCTATTGCTTCGTATATTGTCAATAACACCACGATCTATCCAACGACTCTTATTGGTGTGTGCTCCATTACAATTCTAATAGCTATAAAATGTCCACTATCTAATATCACATATCCAGTCCCCAATTCATGTGGTTACATCAGGCTTCTCATTACAATTGGACATCTCATCATGCTTGTTCCATTCATTTGGGCATCTTCAATCAAATCATGTGACATGCTCTTAGGTCTTTCTTGGCTTCGCGCTGCCTAAGCCATTCCCTCCATGAATAATTTGTGTATCAAGTTCATTCACAAAAAGTAGGTTGTCACTCTTAAATGCATTCCACCATGTACACCATTACCTAATCCTAGTCTTGATGATATTTTTACACCAGTTACAGCGTCTAGACCCCCTGGGCCTCTCAAATATAAGGAACATTCTACACCTAGTTATCCTATTTGTACATGACCTACTTCACGACCTTATCATCCTCATCGGTCAATAAGTCCACCTCCTCAGCCTAAGTCCTCTACTTAGATAACCTCTTCACATCGGTGTTCACCACCTGCTTCATCACATAGATCTCCTTCACATGTACGTCATTACTCTCATACTCCACCGATCTTAGAGCATCATCACATGCCTTTGTCTCATTGAGTATCATGTGGAGGGTTGTTTCCCTTCACTATCGTTGGATAGTCTTCTATCCTTTACATGCTTGGGGGGCATCTCACTTTCTTCCCCCCTTTCCGATCACAATTTAATCACTACTACCACACTTTGCGCTTTGTGCCTCATCACTTTACATACAATCAAACCCTTTGTCACACACCTTATATCGTTATTACCCTATGATGCACTCTAGTTCCACGATTCATACTCGACTGTTGAGAGTCTAAATGAAATTAACCTCACCGCATTCACTTTGCACACTCTATGCTTCATGATCTATCTTTCTAACACACGTTTTCAAACCATTTACCGATGGCACACTCTTGTTCTATGGTTCATTCTTGACTATTGAGGGGGCATTTATAAATGAGCCTCATTTCATACACATCCGTTGGGGGGAACGTTGCTCCTATCACATTTAAAAATTACATACCATTCCATCACACTCATACATTGAATTTGCATTTCTTGGTTGCACTCACTCTTGCTTGCTTATCTAAATGATGCACTTTCTTACTATGGTAGTCACATACTCAGTATATCATTATTTTTATATATACACACATGTGCGTTCACTTGGTCTTTTGAATTGAATGCAGATCTCTTACAAATTTTCACATGCTACAACAATGATCAACATTGTATCTATTTCCAGTCCCACCGAAGCTCATGGGGGCATCTACCTTTCCTATTCTCACACATTACATCTGTTATTATTTCATCATATACTACTTCATATTCTCACTAGCACATTACATCCCATTGATACATACATGCCTTGACATAATTTTTATATTTATAACATGTTAATGAGTGTTTCATGTGTATAATTTGCTTTGCAGGACTATAGACTACCATCGTTATTTAATACACTTTGTCATTAATTTTTATTGTATGCTACTGTTTGTGAGGTCTTCCCTATGTCCTTTTTTATCACTGTTTGCTTCCTTTTGGCTATTTCAGTCCTGATTGTATTGTGACGTTGTGAGCATTGTCCCGTGTTTAAAACCCACTTTTCGCGATCCACTTTGTTTGCACACTTTCTTGTTACATTGTCTTATATTTCTTGTTTTCTACTTTTTCTACCAAACAATGTTACTAGCCCCTTTGTTTGTATGTGCCTTGGTTTCTACCATGCACATCCCCTACCCCCCTTGTAGGTATACAATTCATCTCAGTATCAGGTCCTCTTCATTGGGCCGCATTATCCTACTGACCTCGCATACACCCAAAACAAGGGGGGCAAACATTGGGTGAACAAATCACCCATACTGAAGCTCAGAGCTACAGTACATATTTACACAACACAAGAACACACTCATAGAATGACCCATAACATATTACTTGGGTTCTGGACATAACACAGACACCAATGCCTTGGAACTTGTGTCCTCCCCTTGGTGTTAATGTCCTAGGGGCACATACAGGAAGCTTATCATATCATTGCAATTCACAGAAGTCTTCATAGTAATTATATATTTACATGCATAGACCTTTAGTTACATAATGCATTCTATATCCTTCAATGAGAACAACTCGGAAATAATTCAAAACAATCGGGACAACAGGAACAAATCGCAACGCACCATTTGAAATGATGCTTATTAGGCAGATTCATCGATGGAGAGTAAAACTAGACCTCTCCCCAACACTTGCTCCTTGGCATGATATCACCCAAAAAAATCACACTTGGCATGAGATCTCCCAAAAAACTTGCATTTGGTGTGAGATCACCCAAAAAACTCGCTCTTGGCACGAGATCGCCTAAACAAATTGCTATTGGCGTGAGATCACCTAAAAAACTCACTCTTCACAGCATTTCAGGATAATTTTCTATCTTTTACATGTTATTACATCAGGCACACACCTTCCATTACTATTACTTTTACACACTTTTACATACATTGACATACTTTACTCAAATTTTTCATATATAGGACTTTAACTACTTTTTCGCTCTTCTTTTGCAAGTCTGTCTTTAATATACAACAAGAAGTAACCTACAACAACAAATACAATCAAAACAACTGATACAAGAAAGACATACGCTTCACCCCTAGGGTCAATTTCCTTTCCTAGTCTTCATGCTTCACTTTTGCATCATTTCATGCTACACTTAAGACTCAGCACGTATTTCACCGCACGCTCTACAATATCATAAGGTACACATCACTTATCTACTTTATGTTATCAAGTATTCACTCAACAACATGAAGTGGGGGAAAATTTAGGCACAAAATCATACACTTGGATACATTTCTAGGTCCTAAAGGCATGCTAGCATTTACATGATTCCTTAGCAAGAAAACTAGTGGTTGAATACTATCTTTGGCCTCTTCTCTTTATTTCTTGCTTTCTCTTTAGTCTTGCACACCCTATAACCCAGTTTAAACTTTACTTATTTATATCTGTTGGCTTCATACACCAGTGCCCAGTTAGGAGAGAAGTGTCATGACGCTCTTGTCCCCTCTAGGCGCACCTAACCCTTTCTCACCTCACTCGCTCCTTTTGGGTCTACTTTATCTTTTGGGAATATTTTTCACGTATGGGTCGGTCTTCTAGTTGTCAATTAAAAAAATCAAATAAGGGAATCATATAAATACATATTTATGTGTTCAAAATCAAGGACTAAGCACTAAGCATTATTATTATCACCTAAGCTTACATTTAAAAGGTACCTAAAGCACTCCATGGCATTCATCTAGCATCCATTCAAGGGAAAATTACTGTAACAACTCTACATTTAAAACATAGGAAGGGGAAGTGCATTTTATTCCATCCACACATTCTACTACATTGTTACATTCTAGCTACAGCTCACTATCAAGTGTAACTTGCACAAGGGCATACTAGGGCACCATTTCTACACACACACACAAGAACTATATGGATTCTGATATGTAGTGCATCACTCGGTCATAATTTCACTCTCAAGGTGACTTCCGGGGTCACTCGAACTCCCCTTTATGCATTTTCCTGTTTAGGTTTGATGCAGTTTGTGGGTTTGTGCATGTGAACTTCTCTTTTACATGTTACAAGTATGATTGGCGATCATAGTGTGAACATTAGGAGATAAATAGAGAGCAACTGTGAAACCCTAACGACACAACAAAAAACAAATTCCAAGCCTCTACATAGTCACTGGTGCTCAGAAGCAATCACCAACACCCAAGTTCCTCTGTCCAACATTGGGCGCCCTTGTCCGACATTATTCTCAGGTTCCAAATTTTCTAGTGACTAGTGATGACCTTGGTTACAGTCTCTTCATCACTCGCATGTACCCAGATAATTTCCTGTCCATTTGGAAATCAATCCCTATATCTCTTCCTTTCTTAGGGTTTTATAATTAGATATAAGTTTACTTGTGTCATTATTGTACTTTATCATTTATACGTCAGTCACTCTGTAATATTGGATTTAATTCAAATTAAATTAAATCACATACTTGATGCCTCTAATAATCATTAGAATGTGAAGAATAGCAGAAGGAAATGATGGTGCTTTTAATAATGAAACCCCTATTTTAAAATAAGTTAAAAATGAATATTTGTTTAGATATGGGACGTTCAAGAATAAAAAGGTTCATTTAAAGTCCACTTTCCTAGCAACTAAAGAGGACTCATATAAGAAATAAATGGAAAAAAGGTTCTATCTTATGTTTATCAAGTGCCTTTGCTCTAGTCTTGAAATGGAGTAACTTAATACAAGAGACTCTTGAAATATTAGATATATCTTTTTTTAAGGACCACAATTGAATACTCACCATAGAGGACTTTTAAAATAAAGGAAACAAAGGAAAGATTCTTTAAGGTCTAGGCATCTTGCTTTACTCCAAATATTTAAAAAAATTTAATACCCTGCTACATGGGATTCTTAAAAGAAAGTATAGGAAAGTAAAGGATCTTTTAGGTCTACAATTGAAAAACCTTGTTATATGGAACTCCTACAAGAAAAGAGAAAAAATTTCCTTTTAGGTTCCACCATGTCAAATGTTTCCATGGGAATTTTGAAAGAAAGGAAAACAATGTTAAGCTCATTTTGAAGTCCACATAACAAGGTTTAGAAAGCTCGTCTTTAATCTTTTGAATAACTTTAGCTACCATTCACAAGCTATAAGATTTCCTTTTTGTGAAGCGCCCATGAATTAAAAAGAATTCATTAGCATTCTAGGTTAAATATTACAACTACTTAAATCACAAGACAATACAAAATGGAGCACATATTTATGATAGTACTTGTTGTATGGTCTTGTGATTCCTACCTTTAAAAAGTCTTCACTAAAATACAAACTATTAAGTACTATAAAATATCACTCATATAAAATATATGCTCTTGTTAAATATATACTACAATAAAATAAAATATATTTAAAAATATAAATAAAAGACTGATATTGCGGAGAAAATTATATGAAAAGATGCTGAAAAGTGTTTTCAAAAAAGGATTGACACTCATGGTGGACGCCTTAAGCCAAAGAAACGAGAGTGGCTCATAGACGGAATCGAAATCAAAATCGAATGACAATTTACCATGGCAATAATACCCCCCTCTATATATTTGACAATAATCGTGTATCATTAGCAATGCATACATTTGATTGTGAATATTTTTTTGCTGAATCCCTTCACACTTGTTATTCCACTCGGTCAAGTTGGCTGCGCCATAGACACATCGAATAATCTATGAAATCTTGCGTTGAAGTAAACAGTTGGAAGAGAGCATAAAAGTTGTGGAAAGTTGCTTATAGAATTTATGCAATTCGCGAACGGTCAATCTAATCCTTCGAAAAGATGAGATGGTGAAGAGCAGTTTTGCATGGAAATATGACCAGAAAAGCAGCGTTTGCTGTCAAATTAACTCTTTATTGAAGGGATTCTAAAAATTGAACTCAACAACGAAAGGGACTCTCATATCTTAATGTCAGTCAGCGATGTTTGGTTCAAAGAATACAACAATCGGTAAAGATTACTAAGTGGCACGGTATTGAAGAAGGGATGTAAAAAGACACGAAGGGTGAACATGTATGATATATTTGTATATGTAATATTTAAAGTGTAATTCAATCTTAAATCATACTACATAATAATATAATTATTGTACACAAAAGAACCATACTAAATGCTGAAGATTGGTACAAAAGATTTATCATCTTTTCCTTTTCTCCTTTCTCCACCTCCAACATATTATCCTAAGGTATGCACAAGTTTCTTGAAAACAATTCAATTTTATGACATATTTATAATATTATAAAACAAGAATTGGAGAAACATGTCGTAAAGATAAAAGAAATATGGTCGTGGTGTGGTACAGAGGGTCGGGGCCTCGGCCTTGGCCTTACTATCCTCACATCTATTCTTGTCAACATTTTTTTATTTTTTATTGTTGTCATTTCAGTCACAGTAGTCACATTTAACCAACATCAATGTGCAACAACAATCTTTACCACACTGAGAAAACGTTTTTCTTTATTTTGCATTTCTAATTGTTACATTCCAAACTCGCTGATATTATTTAATGATTTTTTTGGACTCAAGTCAATCTTCCTTGACTCATTTTTAATCAAGAGTGGTTCACAAGGACCCATATCTCATGAACATGAATCATTCACTTGACACTCATTGTATTTAAGTAATTTATTTATTACAGCAAAGCATTGGGACTTCCTTTCACCTACCCTAAGACTACTATGACTGAAACGTGCTTTACTATAAAGTTTCTTCTAGAGTCAAACCTATTTAATTTTCCATCCTATTTTATAAAACCTTCAAGAAATATTATTTATGAACTATTCATAACTCTCCAAGTCGACAACCTAGGAATGTCTACTTCATTCCTCAATTTTAGAGCTGGTAACATGGGAACTTGACAGTTCAAGATTTATTGACATTTTGTCTTCATCAACTTTTCAGTCACAGGTCATACCTTAAATGCCACCACAATGCCCATCCCCCATGTCCGCCCTCCCCACACACAAAGTTAATCTTCAAGACAGAAAATTGACAAGATTAATATCGTCTGCTCCTGTTGTATTGGAATATCACAAGGGACTGTTAGAGAGATAGGTATTGTACACATTAGCTACATGTTTCACCTAGGTACATTAATTTACTGTATGTATTTATCCTCACCCACTTATGTGTGTGGATATTTTTAATTTATTTATTATATATTCTGAGATATATATAGTTGTTAGAATATAGTTCTTTCCTTGATCTACGGTGTAGCAATCACCCATCGCGTCGATTGAACGCAGATTGTAGAAGCAGAGAACACCACCTTCAGATCGGCATTCTCCTCGATTACACTTCCAGATAAGTAAGGCGTGAATACCACAGGAAGGCCATCGTTGTCCTCCTCGTAATTGACATACATCGGACAGGTGTTATTGCGCATCTGCAAACCCAGACCACCGCCATTCACAGGTAAAAAATGAAGTACTCGCTACTGGAATTCAAAGCTTCACCATCCGTGTCTACAAACACAGCATCACCCTTCACAGCAAATGGCCCAATTATTGCCAGCACCACTAAAATCCTGTCAAATGAATTCCAATTTCAATCGGTCGCCGCAAAATTATTAAAATAAAGAGAAACAGCAGATGCATTCCCTACGGTAAAATAGAGATTGAATTTATAAAAATAACAAAATATTTGAGAAAGAAGAAATAAACAATACCAAGTTGCTTTCGAGTATTCCAATCTGTTATCTATACTGAGTCTTGATATATTGTTCTAGGAATGATATATATACTGCGTCTTGATATATTGTTTTACGAATGATAAAAAACAGGCGATCTTCATGAACATCGTCGGAGACTCGGAGTTTATAAATAATAAACTCAACCCAAAAGTTAACTTCAATCTCCAATGCATAATAAACTGGTGGGTGAATAATATGATAATTTACTTACATACTCAAATCCAACCCACACCCCAAAGGACTGAAATTAAACCATGTAAGAAAAGTGCAATTAAAAATTACAATTTGTTTTCTCAAAAAAGCATTATAAGAGTCTAATTTCAAACTCTGCAACACATATGTATGGTTGGTAAATAAATTTAAGAGGTATGAGACAAGTTTAACTTGTCCCACAAGCCTCCAAAATCAGCCTCCAAGGAAAAATTTGAATTTCCAAGAAGGTGGAGTGTTTCACACTCAAAAGTTAACTTAGACATACTTACACATCTCTTACAACACTTTAATTCAAGGCCAAAAAACTATATTAATTACTTTCTTATGACATATTTTAATTAATTAACTTAACAACATGATATCACAATATTACACATCATTTAATAAATAATGAAATGTCAATGCACCACAAAATAAACACATGCAAACATAAAAAAAGGACCCAATAAAAGTAAATACACATAACCCCTGGGTCACATTTAAAGGTGATCCCCCCCTGGGAATCCCTAACACACACAAACATGCACAAACAAAGACAAGTTTTCATGGTGACCTTTTTGAATTCATCTAGAATTCTAATGTGGTTGGTCTCCAATCCCCCGATGTTTGTTGTGATATTTTACCTATAAAAAAAAATACCTCCTTCGGCCTCTTAGCCATATCAGAACATCCAAAATAATATAAATATAATTCCAAAATCATCTAGATATATGATCAACAAACAACATCCAAGCAACCAACAAGATCATTTGTAATTTTACTTAAACTATATCATCATCAAATTTTTCATTTCTAGGTCTACTCACAATATCCAAATATCGCATGTCTGAAACAACATCCATAATATAACCATGTCAAATAGTATATCAACATCATATATCCAAAATGTCTCTAATAATCATCAAGCTTCATAACTAAAATCAAGTCAACAATAATCCATGATCTAACATCTAACATCATACTATAATAAAGTCCATAATATAATCAGCAGTATCATGATCAGTATCAAAAAAGGTGTCAAATGGAAGAGGGCACTACAAAACCCATAAAAAAAAAAAATCTTTTTAATCTCTTGATGAATCTGATCAAGATATGATTTTTTGTCATGAAAAGTGACATGATTTTATTGCAAATCATCCAGCATATGATTTTAACCTATATCATTGTAGCCATAGTAAGATTTTTCTTCATTATTTTACAAAGGGAGATGAACCTAGGAAAGTTTCATCAAATAAACATTAGTTTTTTTTTAATTATATTTTTCCTTGGTGTTAATATTTTTTACTAGATGACATCTGATTTGTTATATATGATAAAGATATGAATGAAAATTTTTGAAATATAAGGTGTATAATAAATTAAACAACAAAAAAATCCATGGGTCATTGTGGAATGATGATAAACACATTAATTATTTTAAGAATTTTTTAACATAGATGCTAATCAAACACCACAATCAATAAGATGAAAGCAATTCACCAGAATAACTTTACATAAAACCTTTGCAAACAAATGAGAAACAATATCATATATTATTATGGAAACTCAATGCAATACATTGAGAATGGGCCTTGCTTAAATAGGCAAAAGGAATAACAATCTAAGAACCAGTCAAGGTCGTAGATCAAGCCATAAATCAAGGAAATAACTAGTCATCAAAGAACTAGTCAAGACCAGATTTAGGAGAGAAACTAGACATCAAGGATCTAGTCAATACCATAGATCAAGGAAAGAACTAGTCAATACCATAGATCAAGAAAGAACTATACCTAACAACTAGATAATATCTCCTAATATCTAAATAAGATAAAATAAATATCCACACACATAAGTAAGGGAGGATAAATAAATAAAGGTAAATAAAGTACCTAGGTGAAGTAAATTAAAAAAAACTCAGAATTTCAAAGAGAAAGGATCCAACACAAGGTGAGTGCCATGCTACCCCCCTCTCAAAATAGTGTGAAAATACCCCACTTCACACGCAACAAGTAAACAAGACATGAAGAATAATTATTGAATCATACATTCCCTAAATCTTTAGGCATTTGATAAAGTGTTGACATGGTTGTTCCACTCCAGAACAATAGATTTATCTTCGTGATCTTATAAGTGAAAAACCATTTCATGATGTAGCCCATGCAAATATTGTATTAGGGGGATCACATCTCATAATGAGATCTTGCAATCATAACAATCCATGGAGTCACATTTATCGGCATTATAAATTGTTTGATTACAAATGCATTGAGAAAGCCAAAACTCATGTGCATCTCTGATAAACAAACACACTTGACCATTTATGTATAAAATAAATATTTTAATGGACATAGACTTTACTCTAATCCATTCGAAGAATAAATTTTTACTTTGCTAGGGCACAATCTAGATGTATGGATTTCTATGGGGAAAAAAACATATTTGGATATCTATGGATATGGAAATATATAAATGAGATAGAGAAGCCTAAAATTGAATTGAGTACATGCCTTCATAAATAATAATGTTCCTTCTAAGGTGGTCGTCTTCCCTTGTTTACATCAATTATAGAAAATTACATACATTATCACCATTTAAGCATTTAAATATGTCATATGAAGCACCACTTAAGAATTTCACTCTTAGAATAATTTTATGACATGAGTTGGGTTTCATAGATGTATTATATAGGATACTTTTCCTAGATGTCCACTTTTCTTTCACCATAGATGAAACCTTGATGACCAAAAAAAAATAGAGGTTTTACAGTTTGAGGTTTAAGTGTGTAGTTTTTGAGTTAGTATAGTTACTCCCATATGGTCTATGGTCTATCTGAAAAACATTAACACCATGAAATTAAAATTGGGCTTGATATAGAATCATTGTCCAGGTTCACATATGTTAAATCTATCAATATTGGTTCCTCCACATCGCATTAAAACACCAAAAAAAATTGTTCACTAAGTTAGTCTATAAAAACATCATATCAAAACATTTTAGCGAACAAAAAGTATATACTATTCGTGCAACTAATGGCCTTTCACAAGCATCTATGAATGCTTTTGCTAGTCATAAAAAAAAATGCTACGAATTGAGACGAGGTGGGATTGCTAAACATGTGGTATAGTCTGAAATTACGACCCCCAAAAAGTTTTGTATGAAAATAAATTATCCCAAAAATTTACATAACACACTTCATTAAAATCCCATTTTGTAAACGTGCATTGAATTTATATTTATATTGTAATAAAATCCGATATACATAGAGACGCAACATGAAATGCGATCAAAAGAGAACCATATTTTAAATTAAAATTATTGGGGAATTTTTTATTTTTGCTTAAACATATTGAAATTTAATGACAAGCACCAAACATCCATCCATGTCGAACGTAAAGTCAACAGGGGTTTTCTTCATTTTGTAGATTTACATTACTACTAGCAATATCACCTTTGTGATATGAACAGGCCGATAGGCCTATTTATTAATGTTTATTAAAATTAATAAACATTAAATCTAAGAAAAAATATATATTAAAAATAAATAAAAAATAATAAATAAAATAATGATTAAATTAATTAAAAGATAAAAAATTGAGAATTTAAATTTAGAATTAAATTATTAAAATAAATATTAAAAATTAAAAAAAACATTCAATTAACAAATATTAGAAATTAAAAAAAAAAAAAAATTAAAAAATAATTTAACAAAAAAAATCGTCTTTAAATTAAATAAATATTAATAAAATTTAAAATTATTGTCTTAAAATTAATAAATATTAATAAAAAAAAAATTGTCTTTAATGAAAATTAAATATTAATAAATATTAGAAATTTTTTAAAAAAATTAATTAAATCATTAAAAAAAAAAAATTAAAATCAATAAAATAATTAATTAAAAATAAAAATTAGTAATAAACTTAAAAAAAAAAATGGATAAAAAAAAAAAAATTAATTAAAAAACTAAAAAAATGAATAAAAATTATAAAAATTAAATTTACAATTAAAATTAATTAGAAAAAATAAATATTAAATTTACAAATATTTAAAAAATAAATAGAATATTACAAATTACTAAAAATTAAAAAAATTCACAACACTAAAAAAAAAATAAAAATTTAAAATTATTTAAAGGTAAATATTAATAAAAAGTATAAAAATTAAATTAAAACTAAAAAGTAAAAATTATCAAAAACTAAATTATTATATTATAATCATTAGTGTCATCGTTATCATCATGTTTTTTTTCAATTTTCATCATCATCAAATATCATTTTCATCGTCATTGTCAATCGGTTTATAAATATGCTTTAATTGTCATCGTTACTCACACTGATCGACTATTATTTTAAAGTTAGTGTTTATGGTTTAAATTTAAGTATGTACTATTAACATTTACGAAATGTGTTCGGAGTCACGCACTTGGGATCCATGGTCCATGATTTAATGTTCAAATATGAAAGTATGATAACATTAATATTTTAAAATTAGTATTTGCTATTATTCGTTTTAATATTTTAGTTCCACAATTGTTTCTGTCAAAATCCTCCAATATATACATAGTGCAGAACTCTTACCCTCTCCACATCATCTGATATCCTTGTCAACAAGATCATGAAAGCTCTCTAACCTCTTCTCTGCCTTTGAAGCATATTTTGCTATATAATTTAACACCGCGTGCCTAGAAACAATAGGCTGGCAATCTATATTACCATGCCATATGGCCAAACATGTCCGAGTTCTGAAGGTTCAATCTCGCATCATTGTGAGAAGGTTCAAATCTTTCCGACCATCTCTATCAACAAACAAATACGAATCATCCTAGAGGTCCCATGTCACATTATAACGAAAAAACCATGGACGATCCTTTCTTTCTCAAACAGGACATCTTGACTACATTTAGTGTGCCTCTGTACATGGTTGACAAGTTCTTCATAGTCATAAAGTGGGTCATGCTTTAATATTTGATGGTTGTCACAGGGATTCCACGAAGTGACGTATCTATCAAAAAATGATCTCGCAGCCATTAATGATTCTCATCTTCCCAATCCAATGTTTCCATGCAGGGCTATTGGAAACCCACATGAATCCGTGGACATGTGTAGATCCTCGATGTTGCCACTCAAACCTACAAATACCATGCCAAAAAAACGCATTTTGGAGTCTTACAAAACCATTTGTTCACAATATTGAAAATGGATCAGATCATTGCATTGATGCTACTGGTAGACATACTTCAACGAGCTACCAAAATTACTTTGAGGACTGACTTGGGGGGTTGACTCAGCCAAAGTTTTTTGAAAAGGCCTATGCCCATAGGGGTTACAACATGATCCTCCAAAAGAAAATATCGCTATGCTTCATTGCCATTAACAATCTCCTTTCCCGCATAACAACATTATATGTGTTTGTATATATAAGTGAGGGCTGGGTTTTTCTCAATACAAGGTAGTTCCATTTTTGAAGTATAATATTCTCAACAAGGATGTAAATCCAATGGACTGAAGGCAAAACGTTGAATATTTTAAACCATGATTTGAAGCTTTATAGTTGGTTGACATTTTCCATTAAGACCACGTAAAGGGGATTACATTCAACGCTCCATAGCTTTTGATCTGAATTTCAGGCATCAAATATTTTTTTAATCATAGTGATATTTTGTTAAACCTTTCCTCAAATCATCTCGAACCTAGTCAAATGAACATGAGGAGGAA
Organism: Taxus chinensis; assembly: GCA_019776745.2. Taxonomy (NCBI): domain Eukaryota; kingdom Viridiplantae; phylum Streptophyta; class Pinopsida; order Cupressales; family Taxaceae; genus Taxus; species Taxus chinensis. Next base: position 810,531,053 of record CM034151.1, read on the forward strand.
TTAATGGGTTAATCATTTTTGAAAAAAATTTAATTACATCACAACTTGGAATTTTGGAAATTGAGCCACTTCAAATGAGGGGAAAAAATATGCTTCCTCAAAAAATTCCCTGACACCCACTATCTTACTTATTGACCATAACAGGGTTTTAAAAAATCTCAGGATGCAAAAATTTAATTGTAGCTTGAAAGTGTGGTAATTTTAACAAGAATGTCTCCAGCATAGATCAAGGCACAAAATCAGACCCCAACGCCTTTCTACTTGTACAGAGACACTCCCTGAAGATTTTCCATTACCAAAAAAAATAATGCTTGTAGGGAAATCCCTATCTAAAGTCCTCGCCCCAACTGTTGTCACCCATGGTGAACAATTGGTGATAGACAACTCCCCTGGACCCAGGAGAAAGAGAAAAGCACATCCAAACCATCCTCAACAGCAGTATCAAACGCAGGAAGTATGCCAAAATCATAGCAACCAGACATCCATCATACGTTTATGTTGCAAAACTGAGCTTTGGGTGCCATTCCTTTCACTGCCAACTCTGATATGAAACAGATCCATATGAGATACTCTTCCCTGTGTTACGACGTAAGACAAGTAAGATGAATAGAGAATCTCTGTACTTTGAAATTTTAACATCGGGTCTCTGGTAACACTTATAACTGTCACTTCTCACCCCACAAATTTAAGTCGATTTTGGAGATACACACTTGTATCCTTTGGATTTGTGAAACAAATGTATGATCCGGCTAGTTATTTCATCCCCATGGACCTATTTTTTAAATGCCGGATTTTATGCCTTAGCCTAGCTGGTTTGGATCAATTCCTTAATTGGGATTGGCTGGAATCATACAATGTCATGAAGAATTTGAAGGTAGCCGAATTTTTGATTTAAACCTACAATGTAGTGGTATCCAAATGACTGTGTGACAGTAGAGTTGTTTACCAGGAGACCCGATGAAATTTAGTACAGAGATTCTCTATTGATTTCTTACTTATTGTCTTACGTCGTTTTACACATGGGAAGAGTATCTCATACAGGTGGATCTTTCATATCAGGTTTGCGCAGTGAAAGGAATGGCACCCAAAGCTCAGTTTGCAAACATATAACGTATGATGGATGTCTGGTTGCTATGATTTTGGCATACTTCCTGCGTTTGATACTGCTGTTGAGGATGGTTTGGATGTGCTTCTCTTTCTGGTCCAGGGGGAGTTGTCTATCACCAATCTGTCACCATGGGTGACAACAGTTGGGGCGAGGACTTTAGATAGGATTTCCCTACAAGCATTATTTTTTTTTTTGTAATGGAAAATCTTCAGGGGAGTGTCTATGTACAAGTAGAAAGGCGTTGGGGTCTGATTTTTGTGCCCTTGATCTATGCTGGAGACATCTCTGTTGAAATTATCACACTTTCAAGCTACAATTAATGAATGTTTGACACCGAGAGTTTGATGCTTGTCCTCAGAAAATCTGATGAAGGAAAAGGTTTATATATCACTACGGTTGATGCCTTTCAGATCCAGGAGCGTGAATGTAATCATTATGTCTTGTGTCCGAGCTTCAAATCATGGAACTTGCCTTGTATTGGATGCCTGCGTCAAGTATGGTGTGAGGAGACTTATATATACAAACACATATAATGTTGTGTATGCGGGAAAGGAGATTGTTAATGGCAATGAAGCATAGCGATTTTTCTTTGGAGGATCATGTTGACCCCTATGGGCATAGTAAACCTTTGGCTGAACAGTCAGTCCTCAAAAGTAATTGGTAGCTCGTTGAAGTATGTCTACCAGTTAGCATCAATGCAATGATCTGATCCATTTTCAATATTGTGAACAAATGGTTTTGTAAGATGCGTTTTTTTTGGCATGGTATTTGTAGGTTTGAGTGGCAAACATCGAGGATCTACACATGTCCAAAACGGATTCATGTGGGTTTCCAATAGCCCTTGCATGGAAACATTGGATTGGGAAGATGAGAATCAGTAATGGCTGCGAGATCATTTTTTGATAGATACGTCACTTCGTGGAATCCCTGTGACAACCATCAAATATTAAAGCATGACCCACTTTATGACTATGAAGAACTTGTCAACCATGTGCAGAGGCACACTAAATGTAGCAAGATGTCCTGTTTGAGAAAGAAAGGATCGTCCATGGTTTTTCGTTATAATGTTACATGGGACCTCTAGGATGATTCGTATTTGTTTGTTGATAGAGATGGTCGGAAGAGATTTGAACCTTCTCACAATGATGCGAGATTGAACCTTCAGAACTCGGACATGTTGGCCATATGGCATGGTAATATAGATTGCCAGCCTATTGTTTCTAGGCACGCGGTGTTTCAATTATATAGCAAAATGCTTCAAAGGCAGGAGAGAAGAGGTTAGAGAGCTTTCATGAGCGACCCTTGTCCGCATTATCTCGTTCCAAATTTTCTAGTGACTAGTGATGACCTTGGTTACAGTCTCTTCATCACTCGCATGTACCCAGATAATTTCCTGTCCATTTGGAAATCAATCCCTATATCTCTTCCTTTCTTAGGGTTTTATAATTAGATATAAGTTTACTTGTGTCATTATTGTACTTTATCATTTATACGTCAGTCACTCTGTAATATTGGATTTAATTCAAATTAAATTAAATCACATACTTGATGCCTCTAATAATCATTAGAATGTGAAGAATAGCAGAAGGAAATGATGGTGCTTTTAATAATGAAACCCCTATTTTAAAATAAGTTAAAAATGAATATTTGTTTAGATATGGGACGTTCAAGAATAAAAAGGTTCATTTAAAGTCCACTTTCCTAGCAACTAAAGAGGACTCATATAAGAAATAAATGGAAAAAAGGTTCTATCTTATGTTTATCAAGTGCCTTTGCTCTAGTCTTGAAATGGAGTAACTTAATACAAGAGACTCTTGAAATATTAGATATATCTTTTTTTAAGGACCACAATTGAATACTCACCATAGAGGACTTTTAAAATAAAGGAAACAAAGGAAAGATTCTTTAAGGTCTAGGCATCTTGCTTTACTCCAAATATTTAAAAAAATTTAATACCCTGCTACATGGGATTCTTAAAAGAAAGTATAGGAAAGTAAAGGATCTTTTAGGTCTACAATTGAAAAACCTTGTTATATGGAACTCCTACAAGAAAAGAGAAAAAATTTCCTTTTAGGTTCCACCATGTCAAATGTTTCCATGGGAATTTTGAAAGAAAGGAAAACAATGTTAAGCTCATTTTGAAGTCCACATAACAAGGTTTAGAAAGCTCGTCTTTAATCTTTTGAATAACTTTAGCTACCATTCACAAGCTATAAGATTTCCTTTTGTGAAGCGCCCATGAATTAAAAAGAATTCATTAGCATTCTAGGTTAAATATTACAACTACTTAAATCACAAGACAATACAAAATGGAGCACATATTTATGATAGTACTTGTTGTATGGTCTTGTGATTCCTACCTTTAAAAAGTCTTCACTAAAATACAAACTATTAAGTACTATAAAATATCACTCATATAAAATATATGCTCTTGTTAAATATATACTACAATAAAATAAAATATATTTAAAAATATAAATAAAAGACTGATATTGCGGAGAAAATTATATGAAAAGATGCTGAAAAGTGTTTTCAAAAAAGGATTGACACTCATGGTGGACGCCTTAAGCCAAAGAAACGAGAGTGGCTCATAGACGGAATCGAAATCGAATGACAATTTACCATGGCAATAATACCCCCCTCTATATATTTGGCAATAATCGTGTATCATTAGCAATGCATACATTTGATTGTGAATATTTTTTTGCTGAATCCCTTCACACTTGTTATTCCACTCGGTCAAGTTGGCTGCGCCATAGACACATCGAATAATCTATGAAATCTTGCGTTGAAGTAAACAGTTGGAAGAGGCATAAAAGTTGTGGAAAGTTGCTAATAGAATTTATGCAATTCGCGAATGGTCAATCTAATCCTTCGAAAAGATGAGATGGTGAAGAACAGTTTTGCATGGAAATATGACCAGAAAAGCAGCGTTTGCTGTCAAATTAACTCTTTATTGAAGGGATTCTAAAAATTGAACTCAACAACGAAAGGGACTCTCATATCTTAATGTCAATCAGAGATGTTTGGTTCAAAGAATACAACAATCGGTAAAGATTACTAAGGGCACAGTATTGAAGAAGGGATGTAAAAGACACGAAGGGTGAACATGTATAATATATTTGTATATGTAATATTGAAAGTGTAATTCAATCTTAAATCATACTACATAATAATATAATTATTGTAGACAAAAGAACCATACTAAATGTTGAAGATTGGTACAAAAGATTTATCATCTTTTCTTTTCTCCTTTCTCCACTTCCAACTTATTATCTTAAGTATGCACAAGTTTCTTGAAAACAATTCAATTTTATCACATATTTATAATATTATAAAACAAGAATTGGAGAAACACGTCGTAAAGATAAAAGAAATATGGTCGTGGTGTGGTACAGAGGGTCGGGGCCTCGGCCTTGGCCTTACTATCCTCACATCTATTCTTGTCAACATTTTTTTATTTTTTATTGTTGTCATTTCAGTCACAGTAGTCACATTGAGCCAACGTCAATGTGCAACAACAATCTTTACCACACTAAGAAAACGTTTTCTTTATTTTGCATTTCTAATTGTTACATTCCAAACTCGCTGATATTATTTAATGATTTTTTTGGACTCAAGTCAATCTTCCTTGACTCATTTTTAATCAAGAGTGGTTCACAAGGACCCATATCTCATGAACATGAATCATTCACTTGACACTCATTGTATTTAAGTAATTTATTTATTACAGCAAAGCATTGGGACTTCCTTTCACCTACCCTAAGACTACTATGACTGAAACGTGCTTTACTATAAAGTTTCTTCTAGAGTCAAACCTATTTAATTTTCCATCCTATTTTATAAAACCTTCAAGAAATATTATTTATGAACTATTCATAACTCTCCAAGTCGACAACCTAGGAAATGTCTACTTCATTCCTCAATTTAGAGCTTGGTAACATGGGAACTTGACAGTTCAAGATTTTATTGACATTTGTCTTCATCAACTTTTCAGTCACAGGTCATACCTTAAATGCCACCACAATGCCCATCCCCCATGTCCGCCCTCCCCACACACAAAGTTAATCTTCAAGACAGAAAATTGACAAGATTAATATCGTCTGCTCCTGTTGTATTGGAATATCACAAGGGACTGTTAGAGTAGGTATTTACCTTAGCTCATGTTCACCTAGGTACATTATTTACCTGTATTGTATTTATCCTCACCCACTTATGTGTGTGGATATTTTTATTTATTTATTTAGATATTATGAGATATTATATAGTTGTTAGATATAGTTCTTTCCTTGATCTACGGTATTGACTAATTCTTTCCTAGATCTATGGTATTGACCAGATCCTTGATGTCTAATTCTCTCATAAATCTATGGACTTGACTAGTTCTTTCTATGATTTATGGCTTGATCTACGACCTTGACTGGTTCTTAGATTGTTATTCCTTGCCTATATAAGCAAGGCCCATTCTCATTGTATTTCATTGAGTTCCATAATAATATATGATATTGTTTCTCATTTGTTTGCAAAGGTTTTATGTAAAGTTATTCTGGGGAATTACTTTCATCTTATTGATCGTGATGTTTAATTAGCATCTGTGTTCTTGGCTTGGTACAATCTGGTTATCGTTCCTTTCATGGTATCAGAGCTACACGACTTGCCGTCACACCAAAAGCTCGAACTGATGGTGGAGAGGGATATCATCGTGTTAATTAGTTACTACGTCAATACCCTCCCACACGATGGATCCGGGTATACACCCAATCAGGCCCAATAGCATTAGGAGGAAGTGACACCGAGAATTTCCCGGGAGGTCACCCATCCCAAAACTACTTTGGGGTGGCGCTCTTAGCTGGCTATCTTTTCTGTCTTGGTTCTTCTCTAGTTGTTTGGGCATGCAAAAAGCAACAGGCTATTGCACTTTCATCTTCAGAGGCAAAGTACAGGGCAGCAGTTACAGCGAGTCAGCAGATTTTTTGGTTTCGCCAGTTATTGACAGAGTTTGGATTCCCACAAGATTTACCGACTGTACTTTGGTGTGACAACCAAAGTGCAATTCACATTTATCGCAACCCAGTTGAGCACCAACGGACCAAGCATATCGAGATACACATCCACTTCATTCGGCAGCACATTCAGGATGGAGTTCTTTGCTTGGAGTACCTTCCGACTCAGCAGCAGGTTGCAGACATCTTTACGAAGCCTTTTGCATCACCTTGCTACCTTGAGTTGCGTGGAATGCTTGGGGTTTTGGAAGTTGTTCTTGGGGGGGTGTTCATGAGAATATCTTCCTTCTTCTTCTCTGTCCTTATAGCAGGATTCTTTCCTTCTTTTGGTTTGAGATTTCTTCATAGATATATTGTACATGAGTACCTCATCAGGCCTAGTTGTCGGGACTCATACTGTGGACATGCCACTACTATTTTGGCCCCTAGCTTCACTTGAGGGGAGTGTTAGAGTAGGTATTTACCTTAGCTCATGTTCACCTAGGTACATTATTTACCTTTATTGTATTTATCCTCACCCACTTATGTGTGTGGATATTTATTTTTATTTATTTAGATATTAGGAAATATTATCTAGTTATTAGGTATAGTTCTTTCTTTGATCTATGGTATTGACTAGTTCTTTCCTAGATCTATGGTATTGACTAGATCCTTGATGTCTAGTTCTCTCATAAATCTATGGACTTGACTAGTTCTTTAATGACTAGTTCTTTCCATGATTTATGGCTTGATCTACGACCTTGACTAGTTCTTAGATTGTTATTCCTTGCCTGTATAAGCAAGGCACATTCTCATTGTATTTAATTGAGTTCCATAATAATATATGATATTGTTTCTCATTTGTTTGCAAAATTTTTATGTAAAGTTATTCTGGCAAATTACTTTCATCTTATTGATCGTGATGTTTGATTAGCATCTGTATTCTTGGCTTGGTACGATCTGGTTATCGTTCCTTTCAGGGACCTCTTTTCACATGCCCCACATCGATGTCTATATCCCCTCATATGGTGAATTTACCCCAACCATAAAGCCATCATTAAGAGAGAGGAGCCAGTGGTTATGCACCCTAAGTTGAGAGGTGTATACGACCTAATAAATACCATAAAATTTGGGAGGAAAAAACTTTTATTAGATATTTTCTTTTTAATATAAATATTTTCTTTTGAGCATTTATATTGTATGTAAAGTCATTTTTAAGGGTATTTAAATCAATTTATTTTCCATACAAATAAATTCAGGGTGAATTATTTGTAGGGAATTATGTCATGCAGTTTTTCCACTTATATGGCATATTTGATTGGGTGATCATTCATGTGATTCATTTTATTAACATTTTTTTTTTTAAATTATGTGAGAAATTGACATGTACTAGTCTTTGACTTTACATCTACCCTTATCATTATTGATCCATACTCCGTGATTGACTCCTCTTCCTTACCCATTTGGACTTTAGATGAAAGGTCTAGCAACTATTCCCACATGGACCTCCACAATAGTTAGTGGAAAATTACCAAAAGACATAACCCATCCCACTCCCACTCATACCTGAAAATACAATGGGATCTCATTACCCCTAAAACCCATAAACAATAACCCAATTCCGTTTTAGTGTAATTTTCAGGCATTAACTGTTAGTAGCTGGATCTCAAAATGATAAAGAAACATGACTTCTCTAACGGTATCCTGGTAATGCAAGACAACCCTAACATCAGAATGAACCCAATTCTATACCACAACGCAAAACATATTCAAATCGAGTACAGATCGAGAAAGAAAAATAAAATGAAAAACTATGTTTAAAAAAATGTAATCATCCATTACAGGGGCCACTGCCACATGCCAGATTTAATCTATAATGCACATATTTCAGAGTATAGTTTGATGATAAAGTGAAAAACCCGTTTGATTAGAGTTAAAAGGTGGATTGACTGCCGATATTTCAGGCAATTAACTTGGATTTTGTATATGTAGATGGGTTGCTGAGATGAGAAATTTGAGAGCAATGGTGCGTATCTAGGCGGCTAACAAAATTATGCATAGCCTTTACCAGGCATTTTCCACAATATGCTTCTTGGTTTATACCATACATGGGCAGAAGAATGGAAATTACCTGTAGTTAAAATACTTGTGACCAAAAGTACGGAGGAAACTAAAAACTCTTCTTCTGCTACAAAGAATTGAGCATTGGTTGTGCAGGGCCGCAACGAAAAGCCTAGAAATTATGACATTAAAAATCAGGAACACCTTTTTATAGATATTATTTTCTAATAAGGCACAGATGACTATTTTAAAACCATTCATGATTGCTCTGAAAGGTGGTATGGTAATTCAAGCTTACCTTAGAAAAAAACCATCTCAAGCCGCGAGGAATTAGGAGCTTTCATAAGATTTAAAGAGATTTGAGAAAGATCCAACGCATACTTGAAATTGTTGTTAACGCGGATTTGAGAAAGATCCAACGTGGACTTGAAAATTGTTTGTTAATGTGGAGTACAGTGGAGTCCAGGTCTGTTATTTGAGAGGATGGTACTAGGGGAGAGGCACCGGTTGTGGTACAAGGTCTAATAATGGATATAGTAGGTGAAAAGACATTCACCTTTTTAAAAACCTATTTAGAATGATATATGAATTTAATACAACTTGACTGTATTGTATTGTATTATTATTATTTAAACATGGAAGCATGTTATGTTGAATAAGACAATTTTAAAATTAGTCAATATTCTCTTATTCATTGATAGAACTTAAAATATACATTAATTTATATACAAGTGTACAAATATCAATTCTATGCAGTCAACTATTCATTAAGTAATATTTTCATTTTATGTACATCATATCTATTATAGTCACTTCAACAAGTCATTTATGAAGACTTTCTAAACCATATCTCAAATATAATGCACTCTTTTTTATATAAGAGTCTTCAATCCCTAGTAACCACATGCATAACAATAAATGAAATTATGGTCAAGCTCACCTTTCATAGTGTTTAAAAACTCAGTACCATATGAACAATAAATTGTGTAACCAGTTACATAAAATAATAAAAATAACCAACTAAAATATTATCCATTGGATTAAATCCCAATAAATCTCAACCATTTGATTGAACTATCATATTGAATCCATGTCAACTAACATCAACCAATCAGAATTTAGGATGATAGAATAAAATTTGAAGGAAAAATTACAATTCCAATTGTTCCTGCAATTTTCATCTCTCAAAGTTGAAGAAGTGAGGAGCAGTGCAGTTCAGGTAAGACACTTATGAAATACAAACTATTTCAGAATTCAAGCCCTCTATTCATTTTTTTAGTGTTGTATATTCCAGCAGTGGTGTATGTCAGTAGAGTTGTATAGTGCAACACTATATTATGCTAAGTAAGGACTATACATTAGAATGAGATATATAAGAAAAATAAACAACATAGTAAATTCTGAAATGTTTAAGTAAATAGTATACAACATAGCTGAAATGTACAACACTACTACAATATACAACAATGTTGGAATATAAGCACATCAGTGTTCTATAGTCCAACAATGTTGTATATTGCATTTATGAATTCACTATATTGTTCATTTTTTCCATATATTTCATTCTCTAGTGTATAGTCATCACTGCTATATTAGCATACATTTAATTGTATACATAAAAATTTAGAAAGTATTCTAATTACATGTGCAAAATTTATATTGAAAACATAACTTTAAATTGAAAACAATGTTGTATATTCCATCAGTGTCGTATATACCAGTAGAGTTATATAGTCCAGCAGTGTATTATGATAAGTAATGACTATACATTAGAATGACATATATAGGAAAAATGAACAATATAGTAAATTCTGAAGTTCATATTATGCTAAGTAAATTCTGAAATACAATATGCAACACAGCTAGAATGTACAACACTGCTAGAATATACAACTATGTTGGAATATGAGCACATTAGTGTTCTATAGTCCAGGAGTGTTGTATATTGCATTTCTAAATTCACTATATTGTTCATTTTTTTCTAGATATCTCATTCTCTAGTTGGAAAGTATTTTTTTCCAATCATCACTGTGATAGTAGTATAAGTTTAATTGTATACATAGAAATTTAGAAAGTATTATGATCACATGTGAAAATTTTATATTGAAAACATAACTTTAAAAGCTACATAGGAAGAGTTCAATGAATACACTACAGAATGGTATATCAGGAAAATAAAATAAAATAGTGAATTCTGAAATGCAATATACAACATTTCTGGACTATACAACATTGTTGTGCTCATTTAGTCAAATATACATTGTCTATCCAAGAACTTTCTCTATTCAACATATTCCATACAAGTTTCATCGTCATAATAAAAACTACAAGTTAATTAATTGGTTAAAATGAAACATAATCATTCATATTCTAGCAGTGTTGCATATAAATAACAAAATATTGTTATTTCATATCTTGTTTCATAAAGATAATTTTTCGTATATTTATAGTTTCTTTTCCAACAATCATCTTTCCTTCAACAATTAGAATTGAGTTGATAACCATGTACTTTTATTTTGTATTTCATGTTGTGAATAAGGTATTTCATTTAAGCCATGAGAAAAGGTGATATTGCTAGAAGATCAAGGAGGCCCAAAGTGAGAGGTGTACAATTATCACATAATGTAAGCGATGAAGAGGATAATTCAGCACAAACTGGTAATGAACCAAAATGTAAAAACCCACCCATTGTCTCAATTCAAAGAACATCTGCAACAAAGAACCTTAGTGTCATCTGAGTTTGGACAAAAGAAGATATGGAAAAGGAGATAGATGATGTTGAATTTAATGGGTTCTCAGTTAGAGCAGCAGTAAAGAAGTATTCCATTCCACCCACATCATTATAGTATTGGCTAAATGGTCTCACCCACACAAAGAGGAGGGGTCCTCCAACAGTTCTAACTGAAGAAGAAGAAGAGGAAATTTTTGAATGGTGCAACGAAATGGCTGATATGGGTCATGGCTTGGAGTTAATGCAACTAAAGGCAAATGTTTCTCAGATTTGTGAAACAAGACAAAACCCCTTCAGAGATGGGTTTCCTGGTAAATCATGGTGGGCTGGATTTAGAAAATGCCATCCAGACCTTACAATCTGAACCACTAAGGGACTCGATAGGGATAGAGCTTTAAACTTGTGCCCTTCAATAGTAACCAAATTTTATGTTAATTTGGCCAAATGCTATGGAACCTATTCATACGGTGCTCATAAAAATCTAGAATTGTGATTATACTGGTTTGCAGGCTAGGAGAAATTGTGGAGTGCATGTAATTACCAAGAGGGGCAATTGAAATGTCCCAAAGGTAATACCAAAGAGAAGGGATTGGATCACTATATTGTGTTGTGTCAATGTAGCATTTTATTTGTTCAAGGGAAAGATAATGGTAAATAATTACATTAAAAATTGTGAACCTGGAGCATGTATGGCTGCACATCCAAATGCATGGATGACAAAGGAATTATTTTTAATTTGGCTATGTCATTTTTCACGTTCAGTACCAGGAGGTGTTTTTCCAAATAATAGACACCTATTGATATTTTATGGCCACAACAACCATGTAGCATTACAAACTGTGGAGGAGGAAAACAAATTGGGCATTGATTTGATGACACTACCAGTACATACTAGTCAGAAGTTGCAACCTCTTGACATGAGTGTGTTCAGCCCTTTCAAGACATATTTTAGAGCTGAGAGGTCCAAATGGATGGAAGAGAAAAAATGTGTAGATGTGAAAAGGAATGACATTGCTGAGCTTGTAAGTAGAGCCTTAAAAAAGTACTAACACCATCTAACATAATTACATATTTCAAAAGAATTGGTATTTGGCCATTAAATTATGATGCTCTCCTAACTGACATGGCATGCAACCAGACATTTTACATGCAAGGTGAGGAAGATGTTGATGCTGTCACAAAAATTTTGAGCCTATCTCAAGGAATAAATATAGAATTAAATAATAGTGAAGAGGTGGTACCTGAAATTCAATTCATGCAAAATGTTGACTCAAGAGATGATATGGAAGTAGCTGCAACACATGGAGTGGAGCTAAACGGTGCTCAATGGAAACCCAAGTAACATCATCAACAATAATTAGGGGTCTACATATTTTCTAAGTAACAATGATTTTTCCTTGCCAAGTCAACCCATCACAATGGTTAGAGGATGCCATGAAAAACATGGGTTACAAGCTACCATCCAGCACAGAAGATCAAAGCTTAAATCTTCCTTCCTTTCCTAAAGGACTGGAACAAGAATCAATAATTCATTACTCTACAGATGTTGGAGATGAGGATAAACAAGACGAAGATGAATTTTAAGAGGATGCTCAGGAAAATGAAATAAACTTAGAATTTAGGCAACATGAACCTCAACACCCTGAAGAGATTGAAATCTAAGATGGACGTGGTAAGTTACTTTCTCATTTTCTATGACTTCTAAGGGAGATCATAAAAAAAAAAGAGTCAAAAATTCAGATGGTTCTATTAGACTAGGTAGGCATTCACAAATTTTGAATTCACCTGAATACATAGAGCTATTGGTTGATGTAGAAAGAAAGAAGGAGGAACAAGAAAAACTAAAGTTAAGGAAAAAAGAATTGGCACAAGAAGAAAAGGTTGCTAGACTTGCAGCAAAAGAAAAAAAAAAATACAGGATAAGCTTGAAAGAGAAAGGGGGAAGCAGGTTAAGGAGCAAAAAAAAGAGATTGAGAAGGCACACAAGCAATAAAGGAAAGAGCAAGAGAAGAGGGAGAGGGAACTTGCAAATCAATTAAGGGAATACAAAAAGAGGATGTGTGTAAGTTCTCCAACTGATCATGAAAATTGAAGGATTTTTCAAGATATGTTAAATATTCAAATTCTAGGTTATGCTCAAATTGGAACATCTCCATCACTTATGGATAAATCTTGTATAGTTCCATCTTCGTATGTATCACCTCATTTACTTTGTACAAGTTCAAGCAGTCCTAGTAGTTCATTTCCAATGCCACCATGGATGCAAGCTTCAGCAGGGAAACCAACTCCTTTGTCAACAACGGGGGAAAATGCCTTATCAACCGGACAACCAAATCCTTTTTCAGCAGGGGGACCAGATCCTTTATCAGTTGGGCAACCAAATGCTCTATCAAAAGGGGTTCTAAATCCCTTTTCAGCTAGGCAATTGAACTCTGTATCAGAAAGAAAATAAAATCCAAAAGCAGTATTGAAAGAGGGAAATATTACTTATACTAACTAAGATATTGAACATGTGCTCATAAATAATGTTTATTACCCCATATGATGATGGTAGTAATTTTGCTGGTGATACCTTTTTGCTAGATGTATTCACCGGAGTCTTCCTATGTAGTCTCTAAAGTTATGTTTGCAATATAAATTTTGCATATGTAACCAGAATACTTTCCAGCCCTCTATGTATACAATTAAACTTATGTTAATATATCAGTATGATGATGCTCTATATTTTACACCCAATTTGGTGGTGTAATTAGAATATCGATATAAATTGTGTGTATGTAATCAGAATACTTTCCATCATTTTATGTATACAATTAAACTTATGTTAATATATCAATATGATGATGCTCTATATTTTACACCCAATTTAGCGGTGGCATGTTTCTCTTGGGGTTGTCGTTGGAAGCAGCAAAACAACATATTATCTAACATAATCCAACTGAACTCCTAAAACTGCTTGAAGTGTGGACAGTGAAAGAAAATGTTGTTGTTAGTAAACAATTTTGCTCACTTCTAGAAACCTTTGTAATGAAAATAGGACTTCCACATCAAAAATTGCAGCAAGCATATCCAAAATAGAAAAATAAACTCAATGATAGGACTTCCACATCTAATGATACCACATCTAATATTCTTAATTTCTAGCCTGTGGCTTACAAATGGTGAGGTGCTGAAACAACAAAACCGTAATTAAAAAAAAACATAACCCATTTCTTGTATACCCCAGCCAATAAAAAATGAGCTTTAATAAATAATGGCTGCCTCCGTGTTACTGTTATCATTTTTCAATAGAGAACGGAAACATTGAATTCATTCTAAAAAAACCTCCAAAAACATGTAGGTCAGAAGTAATATCAAAAATAATAAGTTCATGTCAGCCCATTAAAACGTCCCAAATAAGAAGATGAACACCATACTATCATGTAAAGTTGGAAAAAATAGTGTAAATATATCCAAGATCTCAAATACCATACAGGAGTAACCTGCAGGATCATGCAGAGAATAAAGCAAGATGGATTCACACAAATACTTAGAAATTATTTAAACCAACGATTGCACACAAAATAAATCAATAAACCAATGATTTTACACATAGATTTGTAAAATATGACAAATGAAAAAATAAATTTCTTTTGTTGAATGGCGAACAACAAACTTTCCATAATAGTGCAATGTTTAAAAACACTAAGGATCATTTCCTATGTGATAACCCTCTCACCTTATTTGCATTTTCTTCTCATCTTCTAAGCAGGCTGAGCCATTTCTGAGGAATAAGTTTCACTTAGGAATGTAGAAAACCCAAGCTACCACCGATGTGAAATGTGAGGATAAATGGTCGATGAGAGTTTTTGCAAATAAACAGGCTCCGTATTAGCTATTGAATGTGGTCTATTTCAATTTAGTGTGAAATCCCAATGCTATATTTGGGTGGTGGCAGGTTCCATTAACCAAGGCATGCATATTAATGTGTGGTGGGTAAGCATGGTAAATGAATGGGTCATTGAATGTACTACAACTAGTGCAGGAAATGGACAGACAATTGGTCCCAACCAAAAAACACTGCCTTTTTTTGACATCCTCCAAAAATGCAACTCGTACATGTGGCACTGACCTAGAAATGGGCGTGGCAAATGAATGTAGGAGGTCAAGAATTTAGTGTTGAATATTCTAGTGGTGTTTTTTACCGGCCCACGTGGCAGTGACGTGGCGCAGTGACTGTGCAAAGATAGGGTGCACCACAACTGGTGCTCTCCCCTAGGAGACAAGGGGAAGGGACCTTTGACTCAAGACTATTTTGGCAATTGTTGAGATAGCTATTCACATGCCTCAATGAAAAAGTACATAAACTTGTACAATATTTTCTTACTTTTTTGTTGATTTTAACATGTGTAATTATTTCAATTTATAAACATAAATGCATGTCATTCCCTTATGAATATTAAAATATTATCTCTATTACTATTTTATTACTATTTATATTTCTATGAGGATTCAATATGTACAATGTTATTTTTTGCATAGCTATTCATGCATTCCATATCAATATGCATATCCTTATGTAAATTTTATTCATCCGAAATAATCCAACATCCATGGTCATTTCTTTTATTAATGCGGGTACATGCAAACATAAAAGGTCATTTAAGGCTCATCATTTACAAGAAAAAATCACAATTAATACAAATTTTAAGCAGATTTCAAAAAATGACATTTAATAAAACATCAATAGATCAAATGGTTTAATATTCTTAATTTCTAGCCTGTGGCTTACAACGGCGAGGTGCTGAAACAACAAAACCGTAATTAAAAAAAAACAGAACCCATTTCCTGTAGAAATCTTTCAATAGAAATGAGCTTTAATAAATAATGGCTACCCCATTTCCTATATAACACATTTCTTGTATACCCCAGACATTGAATTCACTCTAAAAAAACACCTCCAAAAACATGCATGTCAGAAGCAATATCAAAAATAATAAGTTCACGTCAGCCCATTGAAACATCCCAAACAAGAAGATGAACGCCATAAGATTCACACAAATACTTGGAAATGATTTAAACCAGCGATTGCACACAAAATAAATCAATAAACCAATGATTTTATGCATGGATTTGTAAAATATGACAAATGAAAAAATAAATTTCTTTTGTTGAATGGAAAACAACAAACTTTCCATAATAGTGCATTGTTTAAAAACACTAAGGATCATTTCCTGAATGAGAACCCTCTCACCTCTGCATTTTCTTCTCATCTTCAAAGAGGCCAAGCCATTTCCAAGGAAGAAGTTTCTCAGGAGTGGAGAAAACCCACGCTACCACCGATCTGAAATGTGAGGAGAAATGGTCGCTAGAGTTTTGTAAATGAATAGGTCCAAAACAACATTGAATGTGCTCCGTTTCCATTTTGCGTGAAATCCCAATGCTGGATTTGGCGGTGGCAGGTTCCATAAACCAAGGCGTGCGTATTAATGTTTGGTGGGTGAGCATTCATTGAATGGTCGTTGAATGAACTACAACCGGCGCGGGAAATGGATGACAACTGGTCCCAACCAAAAACACTGCCTTTTTTGACATCCCCCAAAAATGCGGCTCATACATGTGGCACTGACCTGGAAATGAGGTGGCAAAGGAATGTAGGAGGTCAAGAATTTAGTGTTGAATATTCTAGTGGTGTTTTTACCGGCCCACGTGGCAATGACGTGGCGCAGTGACTGTGCAAAGATAGGGTGCACCACAACTGGTGCTCTCCCCTAGGAGACAAGGGGAAGGGACCTTTGACTCAAGACTATTTTGGCAATTGTTGAGATAGCTATTCACATGCCTCAATGAAAAAGTACATAAACTTGTACAATATTTTCTTACTTTTTGTTGATTTTAACATGTGTAATTATTTCAATTTATAAACATAAATGCATGTCATTCCTTATGAATATTAAAATATTATCTCTATTACTATTTTATTACTATTTATATTTCTATGAGGATTCAATATGTACAATGTTATTTTTTGCATAGCTATTCATGCATTCCATATCAATATGCATATCCTTATGTAAATTTTATTCATCTGAAATAATCCAACATCCATGGTCATTTCTTTTATTAATGCGGGTACATGCAAACATAAAAGGTCATTTAAGGCTCATCATTTACAAGAAAAAATCACAATTAATACAAATTTTAAGCAGATTTCAAAAAATGACATTTAATAAAACATCAATAGATCAAATGGTTGAGGCCAGGATCGTCCCTAGGTGACTTTGATGACGTGGATGCCCCTTACCCATAGCTGCTTAGCTGAAGGTGATCATTGGTTTAGTTTCTTCACACACTTTGTATCAATAATTCTGTATGTTCCCCTCCAGGAACTTAGGCAGAGATGCCATTAAACTATGTAATCCAGTGCCCAATTGGGATACTGTCAAATCAAAAAAATTGGGTAATCAAAATGATATATTTCCCTCCCAAATTCCCAATCTCCACCAAACTCTCTCTCACCCACTAGAATTCAAGTCCATCGATCAAAAAAAGTTTTAAATCCAACCAATTAAATTTCTTTATTTCTCAATCAATTTGTGCCAACCCCTCTCAACCAATAGAATCCAATCCCATATATATGCCAAGGAAAAAAACATAGCAGTAAATTCTATAAATTGGAAAGACGAGTCATATGCATCTTTTCCATCAACAATTTTCTTGTTGCACTTTGCCATCAACAAGTTTCTTGTTGCACAGGTACAAAATAATAGAATATTTCTAGATCAATAATTTTCTTGTTGCACAAATACATAACAGTAGAATATTTCTGAAAGTGTTAGGTGCAATAGTTGCTTACATATTGTATTCACCACTATATTTTAAAATTGTTTCTTTATGTTTTCCCTAAACATTTTTAGATCTCACAAAATTAACCATTAAAATTGTTATGAACATTAGGAGGTCTGAACATGTAGATAGTTTACAAACATCATTAAATTTGCAACAATCAACCACTTTATTATTGCCAATTCATGTTGTTTATATTGTATCTACAAATTTAAACTCATTATTGTGCATAACTAATTTAGCGTTGACTTGCTCCTCCAAGTATGATTTGTTGTGATAAATAAATCATAATTTTCTTAAATGTTTAACACATTTTCTGAAATTCATAGTAATCTATAGATGTAATGATTTCATGCCTAATTGCTTTTTCAATATTCAAAATAGAATTTTCTTTGTTTTTCTAAAATAGCCTCTACTTTTTAGTAGCCTCTTGAATGTTACAATCATTTCATGAAATGCTACATGCATAGTATTAGATTTATACATTCATAAGGTGTTAAGTTACCTCCATATGAATAGTGCATCCAAATATATCAAACAAAATACTAATGTAGGATACAAAGTTCCTTGTATTTCATAATGGCGCGTGTAAAGAAGACATCTAAAAAAACAATGAGAATGTTGAGGAACAAATTGCAAAGAGGAGTAAAGTTTACAAATCTCTCTTCTGATGAGGATAAAATAGTTGAGATACAACCTCATAAAACCATCATTTCCAATAGAAAGAAGTCTTCTTCAAGATCCAAATCACAAGATATAGACATGAATAATGTTTCTCAAGTACAACATCAGAAAAATACATCTTCCACTAAAAGGAGGCATCCACAAAGAGGAAACGAACAATTTGTTAATGAGAATATCATAGTTAGACATGAACCTGAATTAAATGCTACTAAAAACCAAATGTTGAAGTAATTGGAGGGTCTACTATAACAAATAAAGTATACATAAGAGGGCAATGGACAAAAACAAGAATGAAGGTTGTTGTGAGGGATGTGGAGGAGAATGGAATGCCAACAAGAAAAAAAACTTCTAAGTGGGGTATCCCTGCCACAAACATGATTGGTTGGTTGTATGGAAAAAGAAACACTAAGAGGAAGGGACCTCCAATAGTTGTGATAGACAATGAAGAGCAGGAAATTGTTACATAGTGCAAATATATGGTTGAACTTGGCCATGGTAATGAATTCATTTACCTAGAAAGTCCTATGTATCTCACATCTGTCAAAGCATACAAAATCTATTCAATGATGACCTACCAAGAATACCATGGTGGTATGTGTAGATACCAAAAATTTACATTCTCCCCCGGCTTAAGATCATTTGCGATCAAAGACAATTCATTTACAACATTTCACAATAACGTCCATTTGAGCACCTTCAATTAATTCATACCCCTCATGACCCTAAAGTCCTAAATAATTATTTAATTAATTAAAATAAATAAATTATTCCCCCTCACACCTTGTTGTGTTAACTAGGACACCTCGGTAACTACCTAACTGCCTAACTACCTTCCAAAAATCTCGAACTTATCCCTAACTAACTAACCTCCTAAAAATCACTATCCTCCTCTAAAATAACTTCTAAAAAAAGCAAATCTTCTAATCCCAAAAAACTTAGTTCATGCCTTTTTAACCACCCCCATCCTAACTACTTCAAAGTCTATCATATCAAGAAAATTTCTTTCTTTTTAAACTAAACTAAAATCCTCTGCAATCTATGGTGATTTTCCCGATCGCCGGTGATCTATAAATATGTGGATTTAGACCTCTTTCGAGAGAGGAATTCTCACGCATTACAGGTACATTGCACTTCATTTCCACCATACCAGAGACCAAGGTGTTCTTCATTTGTCTTCACGAACGTCACGTTGCTCCAGATTCGTCAATTTGATCACCAAATCACTCATTTTGATCGCCAAATCATCTCCCTTCGTTTGTCAATCAAACCATTCTCTTACACAAGGTAATCTGCTTATTTTGCTCATTTTTAGACTGTTTGTTGGTAATGTTTGTTCATGTATTCATAATATATCATCCAAGATCTGAATTTGCCTTAAAAGATAGCTTGATCAAGTTTCTTAGCTCAGTTTTAATGATCTATTATAACTAATAACAATCGCTAGAGATTGCCTTGATCGCCAGCGATTTACCTGAATCGTCGGTGATTCTTGTGTTTTTTTTACTTTTTTATATTTTTTGCATAATCTGATTAAAAATGTTTTTTCTTTTCTTGTTATCTACTAATCTCTTGTCCTAGATTGTTACTTTCAGATGGCATTAGGTGGTAATAATTACCCTATAGCTGGCATTGGTTTTTTTTCCTTTCATTCGCCATCCACTTTACTAGGAACGATACGAGCTCCTCCGCAATCTTGAGCTCTACGCAATCCAAAATGTACCCTTCAATCATCTTGAGGGCCATCCTCGCAATGACTCCAGCGCATCCGTGAGGCTACCGAAGCATTCTGGGACGCATACAATGAATTCATAAGACTCCATGCAGATCTAGCACAGTATGAGTACCATTTTGAGGCTGGCTTAGACCTATTAAAGGACCTCAACATAGCACCTCAAGCTGAAGACCATGGCCACATCAGCATATCTAGCACCAACACTACACTTGCTCACCTTTTTGACATCTCAGAGGAGTCATTTGACTTCTTTGCCAAGGATTACATTTCTATCCTTGATTCTAACACCACTGCAGGAGAAGAAGAGATAATTGATTTTGTAACATCTAATGTGTCTGAAAATCTCTATACAGAATTTGATCTACATGTTTAGGTCATGATTAATGTCAGTTATATGTGTATTTAATATAAATAAGTGATATCTAGTAATCACAATCTCATCTTATCATCTTATAGCACAATCATAAATATTAATAAAATCTTAATTATTTCTAAGCAGTAATGTTCTCTTGTTTAAAGTGTGATTTGTAGGCTTGTTTACATGAAAAGAAGTTTTGATCCATTTTTTAAATGGTGTGCAAACATACATAATCAACATTGTGGGTATCCTAGAAACCCCACCATACTGAGGTCAAGTTCGGTTGTTACCCCTTGAAACAATCAAGAAAACCAAAGGTAAAACCATGCTCGACATTCTGGCACACCCAGTGGGACCCCTGTCCCTTATCTCTTTACTTCATTACAATAATAAAATAGCATTCTTATTAATTCCATCATTTTATCATTAGTTTGAGCACTATTTTTACTGACTGTTAATCACCAGTAATTGCCTCAATCACCGGTGATACCTTTGTATTGCTTTCTTGACATATTTTAATCAATCTACAGTGTTTTGTTTTCTGTTTCATATTTATCTTAATCAGATTACAAGTTGTTTCTTTTCCCTGAAAGCAGTATTTTTTGGACCTGCTAAGTGAACGCTTTGGAAATTGATAAATCTATAAATTAATTAAAAGGAAAAAGGGAGCATTCTTATGGTAAGTTCTAAAGCTATCTACTTCACTTTCCACCTTGCATTCTTGTTTGCTTGTTCTCATCAAAATCAAGAAAAATTCTTAGCTCTTAAAATGAACCGTTGCATACTTCTTGATCATCAAGTATTAATTAGTGAGTCCAATTGATTGCATTCACTTATTCTTCCCCACACACAACCAAACCACTATCAAATCAAAAATGCATCCAAACAACTCCCACCCAGGTGAAACTAATTGGGATTTCATCACCCTACAGGGAAACCGACTCAGTGTTCTTGTCAAGTATAATCTCTTGTCTGTTGGTATATTTTGGCTCATCACCCAAATCCCTTATCGCATTGGGACCATAAAGTGAGGGGGTAGGCCCCAATACCACGCCCGTACCGGTAGCAGTACAGAGTTGGGTCTCACATACCTTTGGGTATATCAAGGACTTTTCCCTTAAACATGCCTGAAACCAACCACAAACAACCATTTCCTAGGACTCTCATTATCCATCTTACACATTTTAGAATTAATCAAGATAAGTACAAAATAATACTTTGATTTTTTTTTATTGTTGTTTCTAAATCAAACCATCTAGTTAGTATTCATTTTCTAGGTATTTTGTGTGTGTTTTTTTATCATGGTACTTATAAGACAACAAGCATGTAATCAACTTTCTGAAAACATGTCTACCTCATAGTTTCAACAACAAGCCCCACTTCACTCAACACCACTTCTAGCACCCTTTTCTTTACTGATGCAACAATGAGCATCACTTTATCAAACAAAGACAACCAATCCATTTTCTGACACCCAACAAACTTGGATTGAGTAAGGGATCAATTATAACAATGAAATAGTACAACAATCATTTCATTCCCCACACTAATATCATGGAAAAATTCTTTATACGCCAAAATCAGAACACTCATTTTCTATAATAGTAGAGACCCTATCTTTGAAGAAATGTTAGACTCAAATCCCATTGCACTTAATGACTACTTAGTAGAAAGGAATGTCCAAATCTAACCATTCACACCTTAATCCACTCCATACACTCACAACCCTTCATCTTCCATTACACAACTCATTGGTCAAAACCTAGACCCTATTGTCCAACAGTTGTATGCCTATACTTTAGATCAATCTAAAACACCAAAAAATAGTCAACCACAAACTTCTTCCAGCTATGATAACCCTTTCGAAATAATAAATTAACAATTGTTCACTAGTCACTCTGAAACACTCGATATCTCCTTAGCTCCCACCTATGATCTTCATACGATATCATCACAAAACACATCTTCTCAGCAATCCACATCCTCATCGATCCCTTCTATAGGATCCGTACCTCCTCTAAGCAGTATTTCTACTTCCTCATCAACTCCTCCAGTTTCCTCATAGATATCAACACCCCCTTTGAGTGTTGTCACCCCTTCTACAGTAATTCCTTTCCAACAAGTTACTACTCCCATCCAAAACATCACTATGTCCATTCCCACAATGACACCATTGGTTAATACTAGCATGGTTGTTAGTAGGCGTTCCATCTCACAATACATGTCACAATTTTCGCAACCATTAATCTTTGCACCGCAGTACATACCTCAATAGAATATCCCACAATACAACATCCCACAAAAAGGTGTTCCACAACAAGTACCATATTTTGCCACCTTGGCCATACCTTTATATAAAACACCTATATATTCACAACCCCTTACACACGCATTGATCTCGTTATAGTATCAGTACATTCAAACCTCAAAGCCTATCACTTCACAACAAGGCTCCTCATCCCATCAAAACATCCCACAGCACAATGTCCCCTATTATTAAAACATCCCCCACCAAAATGTCTCATATCAACAATAGTATATACCTCAACATAACATCTCTCAATACCATGTCCTGCAACAAAACAATCCATACCAGCTTAACGCTCCATATCAACAAATTATCCCTCAGCAAAACTCCTCCTACCAACAAAATATCCCACAAAATTATCAAGCATATTCGCAACCTAATTATTTTCATTATGTAATATGATTTTTGGTTTAAAATTATTATATTATATTAGATTATAATTTGAAATTAAATTACACATTTAAGATTATGTGTACAATTTATATATACACATATTTATTTTGTTTCATTTATCATTCTATATTTTTTCTTCTTCTTGTTTTGGAATATCTTCCAACTATCTTTAGATTTAACATCTTTTCATGCATATCTTCCAAACTGAACAATTTCTAATCTTACTCATTTATTAGAAATTAGACAAAATAATGTTGATTATTTGAAAACATGTCTACCTCACGGTTTCAATTGCAAAAACAAGGTGGAGCTTGCTGTGATTTTATTAATATAAAAAAGAAGCATTACAACCAAAAGAGAGAGCTACAATATTTATAGATATTGGACAGCTTCTATCTCTTCCACAATACATGGAACAAATATATTAAACAAAGAAAATATGCAGAAATAGCATATTGTCCCTAAAAATCTTCTACAGGAAATCATCTGAGAACAATATTCTAACTAAAGAACATCCTCCACAATCTAAGGGATGATAACAACACACTAACAACTAAGCTAACTAAAGTAATTAAATAATTACTTTATTATAATTACACATTAATCCACATATGGTGAATTAAGTGTTAGATTATTTCTAACATTCCCCCCCTTAATTCATCATATTCTGAAGTGAACAAGAGAGAAATACTCATAATGCCTCAAATTTAGGACGTGCAAGAGATTTTGTGAAGATATTTACACGCTGATGTTCTGTTGGGAAACGTTGAAGTTGAATGTTTTTATTCTGAACTTGTTCGAGAATGAAATGTACCTGCACCTCAATGTGTTTGGTGCATTCATGAAAAATTGGATTCCAAACAATTTTTATTACTCCTTCATTGTCTACATTTAGGATTGTTGGATGATCCTATGGAAATTCCCAATCCTTCAAGTATCCGCCTGAGCCAAATCGCTTCACAGACAGCTCCTATTGCGCAGTATTCTACTTTTGTAAAAGACCTTGAAACACAATTTTGTTTCTTACTCCCCCATGAAATAGGTCTAGATCCCAAAAAGAACACAAATCATGAAGTGGACTTCCTATCATCAACGTTCCCTGCATGATCTGAATCTGTATATCTTTTCAAGAAGAAGTTATCATTCTTCTTATATTCTAGGCCAAAGTCCATGGTTCCTTTGATGTATCTCAGTACCCTCTTTGCTACTTTCCAGTGACAAACCCTTGGTTTTTACATAAATTGAGAAAGATAACTGACTGCATAGCTAATATCTAGCCTAGAATAAGTTAAGTAAATGAGACTCCCAATCAAATGTCGATAAAGAGTAACATTTACTTGTTCTGATGGATCCGTGTGAGACAATTGAAGCCTTGTCTCCATAGGTGTAGCCATTGGTATATTATCCATCATTCTGAATTTCTCGAGTAATGTCTTGGCATATTTAAGTTGAGTAACAAAGATGTGATTTTCCTTTTACCATACTTCAATTCCAAGACAATAATGAAGAAGCCCGAGATCTGTCATGTCGAATGATCGATTTAGTTCTTCCTTAGTTGTTTCAATCATCTTCACCGAACTTCCAGTGATGACTAGATCATCGACATATACTACTATGATCACTATCTCCCCCCCTTGATTTTTGAGATAGAGATTAGGATCATATGGACTTCTTTTGAATCCATGTTTGATGAGATGCTCATCAATCTTTATGTACCATGCCCTGGGAGCCTATTTGAGACCGTACAATGACTTTATGAGTCTACATACCTTTCCTTCTTTACCTGGTATGACAAAACCTTTTGGTTGAGTCATGTAGACTTCTTCCTATAAATCGCCATTGATAAATGCACTTTTTACATCCATTTGATGAACTTTCTAACCAAATTGTGCAACTAGAGTAAATATCATCCTGATTGTTTTGATCCTAGTTGTTGGTGTGAATGTTTCTTCATAATCAATGCCTTCTTTTTATGCATAACCCTTAGCTACCAATCTTGCATTGTATTTATCAATGCTTCCATTTGATTTGTACTTTGTTTTAAATATCCATTTGTAACCTATTACCTTCTTCCCTGGTGGAAGATCTGTAAGTTACCATGTATTATTCTTAATCAAAGAGTTGAATTCTAAATTCATAGCATCTGACCAAGGTTTTGACTGCTGGACATCTTGAACTGTAGTAGGCACACTTGATTCAATTAATGTACTCATTAAGGCTAAGTTTACCTCATTTTGAGTCATACTACAAGTTCTAGGTCTTGAAGTGGATGTGTTAGGATCACTATCCAACTTAACATCTCGAATTAGATTAGTATACCACTTAGGCATACTTTTAGTTGTTCTTGTAGATGGAGGAGTTGAATTATCCTCATCATCATTATCTTCATCAAGAACATCTTCTATTTTCTTAGTAGGATTGTTTTTTGAGTTTATGGAAGGAGCATCTGATTCTTTATTTTCAAAAAACTCAACATCTCTACTTGTGAAATTTTTTCTTGTTTTTGGATCCATTAACCTGTATCCCAAGGCTTCATCACTGTATCCCAAGAATATAAGTTGTTTTGATTTCATATCAAGTTTAGTTCTCTTTTTCTTAGGAATGTGCATACTTGCCTTGCATCCAAAAACTCTAAGGTGTTTTATAGATGGTTTGTTCCTTGACCAAGCTTCCTGTGGTGTTATTCCATCAAGTGCGGAAGTGGGAACTCTATTCAGCAAATAAATTGTTGTTTTTACTGCTTCTGCCTAATATGTTTTACTCAAGTGTGAGTTGTCAATCATACACCTTACCATTTCCATTATATTTCTATTCCTTCTTTCAAAAACACCATTTTTTTGTGGTGTATATGGAGGTGCTATTTGCCGATGAATTCCATGTGTTTCCAAAAAAGCTTTGAACTCATTACTGGTGTATTCACCCCCTCGATCTGAGTGGAGTGTTTTTATTTTCTTACCAGTTGCATTTTCACAAGCTACTTTGAATTTCTTGAAAGTTTCAAAGGCTTGGTATTTGGTGCGAATGTAGTATACCCACATTTTTTGTGAGTAATCATCAACAAAAAGCATAAAATATTGAAACCCTGAATGACTAGGTTTCATAGGTCTGCATAGGTCGGTATGCACCAGATCAAATTTACCATGGGCCTTAAATGTACTAATTTTCTGAAAAGAAGCTCTATGTTGTTTTCCTACCAAACAATTTGTGCACTTGTCTGTATTTTTCTTGAAATTTGGAAGTCCTCTTACCATATTATTTTTTCGAAGTGTTTCAAGATAGCCAAAACTTACATGGCCAAATCTTCAATGCCATAATTGTGCCGATGATGTATCCTTAGCTACAAGGGCCTGATTTTTGGTTTGAACAAAATCCAACTGAAACATACGACCTACACCAGAAGTTCGTGCAACAATGTTGGAGTTTTTAGACTTATCTTTGATTAAACACATCTTCTTTCCATCTGTACAATCAAAATCCACTTTTAAGTTGTGCTCCAAAAGCTGACTTACTAAAAGTAGATTCTTTGTCAATCCAGGAACATATAGAACATCTCTTATTGTGCACTTTCTTGATCCAAGAGGTAAGGAGATGTTTCCAATTCCTTGTAATTTTTATGATGAATCATCACCCAACAAAACAGATTCTTTGTTAGGTGTATTCTTTAACTCTAAGAACCAATCATTTCTCTTGGGCATATGTCTTGTTGCTCCTGAGTCAACATACCAAATTGCCTATGGTGAATTGATTTCTTGAGTTGATTGTGCAGCAAATAGGAAGTCCTCATCTGGTGATTTATCTTCTTCTTCAACAATGTTACCCGTGCTACGGTGTTTTCTTTTTCCACTTACTTTTCCTTTGTCCTTGTTTGTTTTGATAACCCTGACTAGATTGTTGAAAATTTGGCTTCTTGCCACTAGATGAACCCTTCTGGAATGTGTTATACCAAAAATCTTTTAAGTCATGTCCTTTTCTGCCACAAATCTGACACTATTTTTGTTGAGCGTTCCCTTGAGTATTCTGTTGAGAATGCTACTTGTGTTTCTTACCAGTTGTATGAATCTGTTTATTTCCCTTATGGAATGAAGAGAGGGCTTATTCCTCATCTTCTACGGGTTTGTTCATGGACTCTTCATGTTGTAACATGTTCACTAACTCTTCAAAACTTGTAGTTGGAGCCATAATGTTGAGAGTTGTGACAAATATTTTATATGAGGCTGCTAAAGCTCTCAATACAATAGGGACAAGAGATTCATCAGTGACCTCTACTTCCAAAGCTTGGAGAGATGATCTCAATATAGAAACACGCTTTAGAAAACCTTCAATAGACTCATTAGAATTCATTTTGAGACAATGGAGTTGTGTTTGTAATTACAAAATAGCATTTTTGTTCTTAGCTTCATATACAGTTGTTAGTTTATCCCATGCTTCTTTTACAGTTGTCACTTGACGAATATGAGGTTGTACATCATTAGTTACACCAAACAGAATTATAAGTTTTGTCTTTTGATTAGCAGAATCAATCACACGACGTTGAGCAATATCATTTTCTGGTCTCATTATCGAGCCATCAACTACACCAATTATGTCCTCAAATTCAAGTTGAGTTTTAATTTTCATTTTCCATGCAGCATAATTATCTCCTCGTAGGAGTTGTGAATTGGGTAAAAATAATTTGGATGCATTGTTAGCCATTTGTGCATGAAAGAAAAGAGAGATAGAGAATCAAACATGGAACAAATCCCCCCACAAATTAGTACGCACCCCCTCAAAATTGATTTTTATTGAGTGTGGGCTCCTTTTTGGCCTTTTACAATGATTTTTTGGCACTATTGGCCATTTTACAAACATCGTGTAAATAGAAAAAGAAAATTGCACCCCCCTTCTTGTTTACAAAAAAATTAATATTTTCGCAATTGTTTAAATTAATTTTTGGGCACTTTGGCCTCTTTTCCCTTAAAAAATTTAGTTTTGGGCTCTTTGGCCTCTTTGACTGGGCCAAAGCGTATAGCTCAAAAAAACATATACTTTCAAAGAAAACGGCACCTTAATCTGAGGTACCGGCGGAAAGAAATGACAAATACAAGTTTTGATTTTATGATCTTTCCGGACCCCTTTCCTAAAATGGAAAAAAAATTTCTATGCTTCTAATTTTTTTCACAAAAAAACGAAAAATGGAAAAAAAAAGTTTTTTCAAAGAAGCGGATTTTGGATTTTTTCTTATTATTTTTAATATATGCAGCCCACTTAGGGCTTACCTGGCACATGACGCCTTGGTTTCTCCATCACATTCAACTATATCTGCCTCTTATTCTATTCTCCTCCTCCCATTTTGCTTTGCCTCTGCATATTTTTTTATTTGCTTCCATTTGTGCTTGCAGGGTATGGAGATCTTTAGCGCACAGCCTCGAAATAATGATGGATCGACCAGATCGATGTGCTATTTAAAGGTCACGGTGGAGTGTTTTGTACGCCTCTGGTTTGGATTCAGGGGTTAAAACTCACCTACGACTTGAAACGAGGATCGATCTACTATCCTTTGGCTCGATTGGTTGAGGTGAGGACGATAATGCACCAACACTTCCAACAATAACTCGCCAATACTCCCAACTTGGTTGTCAATGTAGCTCTACAACCCCAAATTGATGCTTGTATCTTGATGTAGAGTAAAGCACACTCTTGCAGCAGTCAATTTTTTTTTTAATTCTTGATGCTTCTAACTACTGCCAGGTGTGTGGAGAATGGGTAGGGGCTCAGAAGAGGCTGGGGGCATCTATGGCTCCTCCTGACTCAAGCTTCTAGTAATCCTTCCTCAAATCTTCTAACACTTCCTCAGCAATTATCTATAGCCTTAACTCACCTGCTCTGGTACCAAATGAAATCTATAAACTAGATTAAATTACAAAAACAAGGTGGAGCTTGCTGTGATTATATTAATATAAAAAGAAGCATTACAACCAAAAGAGAGAGCTACAATATTTATAGATATTGGATAGCTTCTATCTCTTCCACAATACATGGAACAAATATCTTAAACAAAGTAAATATGCAGAAATAGCATATTGCCCCTAAAAAGCTTCTACATGAAATCTTCGAGAACAATATTCTAACTAAAGAACATCCTCCACAATCTAAGGGATGATAACAACACACTAACAACTAAGCTAACTAAAGTAATTAAATAATTACACATTAATCCACATATGGTGAATTAAGTGTTAGATTATTTCTAACAGATAAAATAGACAAAAAAATCACATATATTTCATTGTGGGGGAGAATTTCTCTCATGAAAAGATGAATAACGTGAAGGAAAAGAGTCACGAAATTTTGTGACATTTTTTTAGGAGGAAGAGGGATAATAAGTGTTTATGATGTGAAGAAAGATATGTGTATGAGAATTTAAAATTTCAGTATAATCCAATCCACTACTTTTTATAATAACATTTCTCTCTTACTAGCTCATTATATCTCACTTGTATGCAACATAAAAAATTTATCACCATCTTAAATATTTTTTATGGGAAAATTTTGAGGGACACAAAGGTTTCCACATGGTGTCTTGGAAAGTTATTATCTGTTCTACATAATGAGGAGGGGTAGGCTTGATAGATATTATGGCCTATGTTAAAGGATATTCAAAGGATATCAAGGGTCATCACAATTGGCAAAGGGAAGAAGTTATTCAATTAAATTTGAGACATATATCTGAGCCTCCGTACAAGTTATTTATGAGATCAAGTCTCAGGTGATCTTCTATACTAATAGGAAAAATTGGAACTGTGAATTGCATAGCTTAAAATTTCAAAGACCATCATGTCCTAGAAACTATTAAGACACAACATTGACTCCTTCATGCATCCTTGAGGATGATTAGAAGGTGATTTTAGATAATATGAATGCAAGAACCAACTAGTGGACTGACCTCCTTAGTTATCATTGGAAGGTTAGAGTCATCCTAATTAAATAGGTCCTTCAAGAGCTCCCTATATACATATTTTATGGCCACCATCGCAACACAAAAATTAATCTCAAAGGAAATGGATGAAACACAAAGAATATAATATTTATATATTATAGATGTAATGTAAAATATTAAGTATATTTAATGTTTTTAACATTAATCATACTAAAAAATCTTAAGTATATTGAATGTTTTGAACACTTAATGTAAAATCTTAAGTATCCTAGCCACATAGCTCTTTTTCTCTCTTTTTTATCTATTTTTTATCACTATGTGTCTCTCTTTGTTTCTCTCTCACACTCTCTCACTCTCTCTTTCTCTCACACACTCACTCTCTCTTTCTCTATATCTCGCTCTCGCATTCTCTCTCTCTTTGTCTCACACCCACTCTCTCTTTCTATGTCTATCCCTCTTGCATTCCCTCTCTCTCTCTTTCTATCTGTAGTTACAATTTAATTATTATAATTAATGTTATATTTTGTTGTCTCGTTACATATGTTTCATTTGAATTATTGAGATTCCTAGAAGTGGATAGCATTGACATTGACATTATATCATTCTAATTTATGGCATTGAATGATTATAGTACAATGGAAAAATTGTAAATTAGTTACAAATATATTTTAATTCCCATGTTTAAAACATAAAAAAAAATTAACACTAATAATATATATTAACATAACATACATATGATATCCTTTTTTTTCTCATATATTATATTGACTCAAAAAAATTTGATAGCATACAAAATTTGATTAAAATCAACGTCTTAACAAATTCATGTAGACATCTACAATGATATACATCAACAAAATATAAATCTATGCTAATATGCCACAAAGGAAGACAAAAAAATCCTTATACATCTAAACTATGGGGTATCATCAAATAATCTAGTTCTCTTCATTCGCCGGGAATATGACTCAGGTACATCAGTGAAACATCCCTTACTCCGATCAAACCTTCTACACTCAAGTAGCTCCATCTATTAATACAAATAAACAACATACCCATTAGTATACAATCAGTGACTTATATAAAGTGGCACTACTTAAAAATAAATACTTACTGCAATATGATGATCACTAGCAATCATCCTCTGCCTCTTAATATCATCAACATTAGTATGAGGTGCACGAACTGGAGTAGTAAACTCCTCCTGTGGCAACCATGATGACGAAAATTATAATACACATGAATCTCATTTAATTATACTATATGAATTTATTTAATACAATCAATTCATTATGAAAATAATTTTACTAGCATATATACTTGTGTAAGAGGCACGGCAGAAGCTATGCCCATAGAAACTCCATAATATAATGATCTTTGAATCTCAATAGGAGACAATAATGACATCATCAACTTAAAAAATAATAAAAAATCACATTAGTAAAATTCATACGTTAACTATAGTTCATTTTCTTTATGTATATAATGAATAAAAATAATAAAACTCATATTAGTAAATTCGCCAACATGCGAACTCCTACCGAAATTCACATGTGGAGAAGGGGAATGTGACACTAGATGTATAGTTTGACCCAGTAATTTTATAAAAAAAACACGCAACTCATTAATTTTCATTCACAATTGATTAACATTGTTAATTATAATATTTTGTACAATATATATATATATATATATAATTGTAACTAATTTCATGTAAAATTACTTGTTGGTCGATATCAAATGCCAAATCTAGTAAAGCATATGTGATGATGATATTCTCTAACACATAATCATGATGTGCCTCCTCTAATTGGAAATTGTACTTAGCATGTCGAGTTGCCTCGCGAGGCTGTGGAGATGCCTCATGAGGCTGTCAAGTTTCCTCATGAGGCTGTGGAGCTATCTCGCTAGGCTATATATCTTCCACATCAACCACGTAGGTGCCTATACTCCCACAAGCATGAAACTCTATGGTATATGATGTCTTCTACCTAAAAGGACCAGCCTCATCAACTCTAGGAGAGACGAGTGCCATGTTGAAGCAATGATTGTGTCAATGACCTGATAAAATTAAGGGTCTGAACCTCCATTGTCTCCTTCACAACATAAGGGATTGAAACATGATGAATAAGTGGGTGAGAAATGGGCCTAGCTGGCCGGTTATGCAAACGTTGTGCCCCCACTCTATCTTGTGTAGAGTCTTTGCCTCTACTATTAAAATCTAGAATGTCATAATAGTTAATTATTTCATTGAGGACAAACTCACAATAGATTTTCCTCAAGAAATACTGTGAAACATCAAAATTTTTAAAAGGTGGTTGGTTTTTCACCACCTATCCAAAAAAATATTTTTTATCCCATCATGATTACACCAGTGGATTGGGAATCCTTTTCAATCCAATCGTAATGATGCATTAGTTTTAGGATCTATAAAAAATGCACACAATTTTTCTTTTGTGGATTTTTTATTCTTCACTACATCATAAGACAACTTGTCTGCATAAAAATTGTGTATATAAGTTTCAAAACTATCCCATGTGTTCATTTGTCTAACCACATTGTCAATATTAGATAATAATGATCCTAATGATGTGGCTAGGCTTTGACGATGTGAATTTGTGGGATTAGGTTTTCTTAAGGTTTCTATTAAGCCCTCAATTTGCACTTTATTATTTTCAATCTCCCCCGAAATCTGTTGTTGTGTGTTAGGAGGATGTCTTGCTTATAGAAGGGGGTGTTTGAAGGATGTTTTCTTCTTCATCTTGGTCTACAGGTGAATCATGGGATTGAATTTAAGGTATAAAAACATCTGAAAAATGAAAATAAATAGCAAATCAACAACTATCCAAAAAAATAAGATTATTAAAGAAAATAAACCTAAAATCAATAATATTTGACCTTCTGAGCTCACTGTCATTGTCAATTTGAGGTGCCACGGGGTGTTCATGCCAAAAATCTATCCAAAACATGTTCGTGTTATTCTTCGCTCACATTTTCCTCTCCTTTAGGTTTTTTTTGTTTTCACACTGAATTGCTCTTAGGTTTCAACCATGTTATAACGCGAGCGCATTCTAACATGGGTGCATTATGGTTCGATAAATCCGAACCATTACGTGTTCACGTTATAACATGACCTCAATTTTCCCCTGTCGTGCTATATCGTAAATGAGCCATAATGCGATCGAGTTATGGCCAAAATCACCAAAAAGTGAATTTTTGTCTGCTTTTTCACCCCCCAACTAGGTACACTTACCCCCCTCATATGCCCAAGATACACTCCAAGGATTATAAAAATCTATCAATAAAAGATGTTTATGACAAGGATTTTACAATCTAGTCCAATACTGTAGAGGGAAATCTCACAACATAATGTCAAACTTAATGACCAAAGTACAAACATTAAGGACAGATCTAGTATATGACAGAGAAAAATAGTAAACACAAGACCGTGGTATAAAATATCACTCATTAATCGACAATTCCAAACACAGAACCCAGAAGACAATTTAAGATCAAAAGCGGACATACTTTATTCATTTCTTGAGTTTCTTAACAAGGGAACATCAAATGAATGTTCTCAAAAGTTATCAATGGTTGTACACTTGTAACCACCTTGACACATAAATTTATCAAACTGATATCAGTATGCATTTCATGAGGGAAACATACAGTATTCACAATTAAATCTCTAACCTTTTCAGAATTTGAAAGACTAAACCCCTTTGATCTGAATACCAAAAACTAACTCCTCTCATTATGAGGAAAAGACTCATATTTATACAATTTTATGTCTTCTTACAACCTAATTTCCCCCCAAAAACTTTAACGAACCATCCTAAAAGGCGTAGCAAACTAGCTCCAGTTTTGGAAAATATCTTGCAATTGTAAAGATACCTTTTTCATTCCTTATTTTGATTCTTCTTATAGTTGTTGACATGGATGTATGCTAAAGTTTTTACTCATGTTGGTTAATTCCTTTTTTTCCTATCCATGTTCTCACCATCATTCATGCACCCGGTCACAAATTGTTTATTCCCTTATGTCATTATATTAACTAATTTGACATCTGTTCTTTTGGGGAATATACTTTGGGAAACAAATAATCATTGATACTCCCTCGTATTTGATGCCTCCTCTGTGTAAATTTCCACTTCAAACCGAAAATCACCTTTTGAAAGATATTAATTTGTTCTCCTTTTCTCTAGACCTATGCGAGTATTCAGAATTGATTTCGCATTCATTCCTAAAATGATATCTCACACAATTATTCCAAAGCTTTATCCTCTTATAAATTCTCAGTATTCTCTCATAATATTGCATCTTCCTTTAAGAATTCTGAGTGAAAAGAATTTTTTTGTTCATCCTTCTCAAGCAATGGTGGACATGGAATTAGGAACCAGTTTGAATGAACTTTCTTCAAATACTTTGCACTCAATTTTTGACCTTTCTGGCCCGGATGAAGCCTTTGTGAGGATTTTTTTAGATTAAAGATAAGGTGGAGACTGATGGACCATTAATACCTCACGCGGTTTGGGAAGCACTGATATGAAGGATTGTCAATATGAATCCTTTCTCCTTTGTTTCTCAGGTTATTTATCATCATTTGTTCCACGTAGAGGATCAAAAAACTCCTAAATTACTAAAGAATTTTTGGCTTCGTTGTAGGCCTTCCATTAATAATAAAATCATTTATATATCTCCATTATTTTTCAATGAGGAATTGGCCAAGAAATAAATTCCAGCTAATTCCTATGTAGTGCCTAGTGATTATCCTGTAGAAAACATATCCTCAATTTCTTGTAGGATATCCTCGATGGAGCAAAGACTTTCCTGTCTTGAGAAAACACCTATAAAATATTCCTATACAAAGGCCCCTGAAGTTCCACCACCTTCCTTAAAGGAACACAGACGGGGCATGCCCAATCCAGCATGTCGAAGCCAACCAATTTTTGTGGATGAACCTAAATCTACCCCATGGCACCGGCTGATGTTCCTAGGTCATCTTCAACCTCAAAAGGTGCTACCCAGCGGGGTACTAAGACCTCCCTTAAAAGCGGGTCTAAAATTCTTGAATGTGTCTATTGGAATTTATCAAAATATTTGAAGGTCCCAAGGTAGACATTACAAAAATCATGGAAATGGGTATGTCTCATGACCTTACAGGAGATATCCAATATTTTTATGGGGCTCAAGGCCATAAATAATTTGAGTTTAGGAAGAAGAAGTTGCTGAATCGGATTTTTGCCTTTGCAGAGGAATGTGTAGCCATCAATTGACATTTTACCTCTTTTTACAAGAAGCTCCCTTCTTGTATATGCATATTATAATTTATGTGAATTTCAAGGGTTGGGGCCCCCATAGAATCCCCATTTTATTCTTAGTATATATATATATATATGCTTATCTTTTATTTTATTTTTTAATTCAACAAGTACTTCTCATAACTGAATTTACCTTTGGATAGCACAACAATTGTCTTTGAATTTATTTTGTATGATTTGGACACCCATGGTAAAGGAACTGATGGAAGATGTTATTTTTTTAGTCTCCTGTGGCTTTTAGAATCCGCAAAGTACTGACCCTTGTGATAAACCATGTCATGGCATTTTCTTGCATTTTTATTTTATTTGTGGTATTTTAGTTATCTTCTGATGTAATTTTTCCCTTTAGCGAAATTTTTGAGTCTCCCGCGACCATTTGGAATCCGCAGATAACTGACTTCCTTAAAAAATCCATAGAACACTTAAACCAATGTACCGTGGTTTTTTTCATACAACTACATTCCCTTATCTCTTGCAACCAATCATCCACGACATCCTTTCTTATTTTCATCTTACGTGGAAATGTCAACTTGAATGGTTATCAATCATTCTATAACTTTTCCTTGATCATGATAAGATCTTTTACCCTTTCATAGTTTGGAGCAACCTGTGGATCATTAAGTTCACCATTCTGCGAAACACTAAGTTGATACATTGCAGCTTTCTTAAACTCAGATAGTCATGTCCATCCTTTAATTTGTTAAATTTCATGAGAAGGGATGATCATGGAGATTCAAAAATCTATTAGTGATAAGCTGACATATGTAAGTTTGGGTCTTTAGATGGTATGGTGTATTTATTGGAAAAACCAACTAGGTTGAGAACATGGCTCAGGATGAGCATAAACAATGGTTGTTGCTCAAGGATGGGCACCCCCTATGGGTGCTACAAGAACATAGATCAGATCATATGCCTAATCCATTGGGTAAGGATTCAAGGAGACAAAATACTGAAGGCTGAGTGAAAAGATGCATTACATTCAAACCATAATAATGTCATGTTATGAAACTTGATCATTGTATACCAGAACACAAAAGGGAAACAATAACACAATAAAAGGAAAAAACAACACAACTATACACTATAAAATGATCTTACCTGATACCTTGGCTTAATCCAAGAAATGTTTAAGGTTCCTTCCATTGACAGGAAACTCCAGCAAATGTCCTTCTAAGTCCTTTAGAAAGAAAGTATGTTCCCCAATTATGATATCAATACAATAGGGCCCCATCGAAATGGCATCAAATTTTCAGTGTTTTCCTTTTTCCTTCATGGCTACTATCCCATAACAAGACTAAGTCTCCAACATTAAAATCTCTTAGGGTGACCTTCTTTTTAAATATTTTCTTCAGTTTTTCTCTGAATTTAACATGTTTTTAGTGGGACTCTCTTCTGACTTCATCTAATTCCATGATTTGATTTATTTTTTCCTCATATGGACTTACTTATCCTCCATCTTAAAATTGTTGCATAAATTGATATGAGGAAAGTTGTAAGTGCGGTGGAAAAAGGGCTTAAACTCCATAAACCAACTCAAAAGGGATTTTACCTGTAGACCTGTTGGTAGTAACTATGTCTTCCCTTAATGAAAACTTGAGTTGATCACCGCATTTCTTTTTATTTCTCTCTAGAGTTCTTTTAAGGATCTTTAGCATATTTCTACTACTTGATTATTCTTGGCCATTTCCCTGAGGGTTATAATTCAATGTATAGGCCAAATGTATACCATATTCTTTACACATAGTTGCCAATGGTTTAGCTCTCAAGCTCATGGAATTGTCAACAACTATCTTTGCAAGCACACCAAATCCACAGATTATATTATTCAGGATCAAATCCATGACTATTTGATGAGTTACTTTTCTGGTGGGAATGGCTTCAACCCAATTGGTGAAGTAGTCAGTGGCCACCAATATCCACCTATGACCAGCACTTGTTATGATCCTCATGTGTGGATTTCACTAATGCCTCGAGGTTTTGGTGTAACGGTTCGTTACATTTGGTATTAGAGCAACCATCCGTGTTCGAATCTCACTCGGTTGGTTACGTCGTGTAGCCAGGGCCCATGGGGCACCTAAAGGCTCATACGTATGGGAGTGCGGGCACAAACCCAGTCCGAGTCGGGATCTACGGAAGCGTGGTGGGATGTTATGATCCTCATGTGTGGATTTCACTAATGCCTCGAGGTTTTGGTGTAATGGTTCGTTACAGCACTCAAAGGGCCTGAGATTTCACCAATAAAGTACAAGGCCAATTGTTTAAATGGAGATTCTAATGACATAGGATGCAAAGGTAAGGCCCCAAAATCTTTTAGTATTCCATAAAATATTTGAAAAATTTCAAATCTTTGAACCAATAAAGAAGCATATTTAAATAATGAAGGCCACCAATATCCTACCCTTATAATCTTGTGAGTAGTCACTCTTCCAGCAAAATAGCCTCCACACACTCCCCCATGAATTCTGTAATTATTTTAGGGGCATCCTCTTCAGTAATACATCTAAGTAAAACACCTTTTGGATTCTTCCAAGATAATTCATGATCAATAAAGATATACTTATGAGAAACTAGCTTAAGTATCCTCCTTTGATTCTTTTCTAGGTGCTTAGGAAACTTCAATTTTATCAAATAATAAACTATATCTTTATACCAGACTGATTTTCTTACCTCTTGATGAGGGGGTGGCCCATCTTCTTCAACATTGTGGATCTGAACTACCTACAAATTTCTCTCTACCATCAACCTTTCTAGGCATAATCCTCGAACGATCTTGGTAGTTTGTAATGTCCATATCATATTCTTGAAGCTTTTTAACCCATCTACACCTTTTACTGGATATTTCTATTTGAGACAAAATATCTTTTACCATTATGTGAGGCACATATGCTATAATATTTGAACTTAGAATATAAGGTCTGAAGACTTTGGTTGTTTTAGCCAAAGTAAAAGTTTGCTTTTCATGAAGTAATACTTCAGCTCAGACCCTTGGAAAGCTTTGCTAAAAATGCAATAGGATTTTCACGGCCTTTTTCATTCTTTTGTAGTAACACAGAGGTAATAGTAAATTTAGAAGAAAATAAAAACATTTGGAAATATTTTTTATAGTCTGGACTGGTCAATATAAGGGAAATCTTGAGAGCTTCTTTTACTCCTTTGAATGCTTGAACATCACCTTGTTCCCATTTGATCACTTGATCTTTTTTAGCATACTGGTGATAGGCAAAGTAATTTCAATAAAATTAGATATGAATCTTCTCACAAATTAATCTACCCAAAGAAATATTGAATACCTTTGTTTGACAAGGGGATAGGAACTTTTTAAATAAATTATACTCATTTTGGATCAATCATAACTCCTTGGTGAGAAACTATGTGTCTAAGTAACTTAGCCTTTTGTACACCAAAATGAAATTTCTTGAGGTTCATTGAAATTCCATACTCCCCGCATTTGATCAAGATTTTTTCTAAGTGCATTAGGTGATCTTCTCTTCTTTTGGAGAACACAGTGATGTCATCCTGATATACAACAATGAACCGGTTCATAAGACCTATAAAACCAACATCCATTGTTCTTTGAAAAGTATCCCCAACATTCATTAATCCAAATGGCATCCTAATGTAAACATAAGTACCCCAAGGAGTAGTGAATGCAGTTTTGTATTGCTTTGATTCCCTTACCACAACCTGATTGTAATCAAAAAATCCATCCAATGTAGATAACATGTTGACATTTTTACACCCTTGGAAAAAGGTAACTCAAAACTTTGTTTCAAATGGAAGGCATTAATGTGGGGAACCTAACTAAGGGGAAGACGTACAGTTTTCTTAGTTTTTTCAATTGCAGCAATTGTTTTTTTTTGGAATTAGGGGTAAATTGAGGGTGTTGAAAGGACCCACATCCTTGTACAATTGAGGATTTTTGAGAGGATCCACAACCTAGGTTACAATGAAGGTGACCACTATTAGGAACCCAATTGAAGCAACCATGAAACCATAGTGAAGATGTAGAGACCAACGACAACAACCGCAGTGAGTGGGACAACTATCAGTGATGGAAGTGAGGAGTAGCCACCAGCGTCAGCAACAAGAGGAGAAGCCGCTAGTGTCAGCAGTAAGTGGAGCAGCTACCAGCGTCAGTATCAAGAGGATCAGCCACGTCAGCAGTGAGAGGAAAAGCCACTAGAGACAGTAACAAGAGGAGCATCAGCAGCAGTGAGCAGAGTAGCCATCAGTAGCAGTGAGCGGATCAGCCACCAGCATTAGCAGCGAGAGGAGAAGCGAGAGGAGGATCCACCAGTGTTAGAAGCAAGAGGAGAAGCCACCAGTGTCAGCAGCGAGAGGAAGAGCCACCAACGTCAGCAGTGAGGAGGAGACACCACCATCAGTAGCGAGAGGAGTAACCACCAACATCAACACGAGCAAAGATGTCACATCTAACGGAAAACCACCTCATAGGAGGATCGTGCCTCGTGGGGATTTGAACATGGGTGGCCAATCACATAACCATGTGACTTGACCCCACCACTCCCACCCCATCTGTAATTACAACAATCTTTTAACAACATGTAATATGCAGCTATGTGTGTTGTTGCGGAATGCAACACCTCATATATGTTGCCATTCCATGTTCGTCTTTAGTAAGGAAACACAGAAGCCCCAAAGGACCAATGCATTGCCTTGATGAAGGAAGGAATCGCAACATAGGTGGGATATTCCATCCCATGGTAGCAAATAGAATTATAGTTTCCATGAAGAAGAGTTCATTATTGAGTTATAGGTACTTTAAATTGATTATTTCTTATGATTAAGTGTTATTAATTATGTGATTGAGTTGTTTAGTTTGTTATACAATCAATACATATCATGAAAGTTGAATGCAAAAAGAAGTATACAACTCAATTACATAAATAATATTATTTATTCATGAAGAAATTCAATGTTTCCCACACAATCTGTGGGATGTTACTTATGACTATTGAGGTAAAATATGCATGAACACAAAGCTAAAGAAAAAGAATATAGAGAAAACCCATCATTTCCTTTTGGGTCTTCTCTTGGTCTTCATTACTCTAGTTACAACTTCCTCATCTTCATCTTCTTCTGCATCATCCATTTGCATCATTGTACCTGAAAAAGAGAAAGAAAATGGTTGTCATATTTGAGCTCAGGGTTTAATTTGTATTCTTTTGCTTATAGTTTCATGCAAATGAATTTTTTAAGGTCAAAAGGAATAAGATACATTAGAAAGAGCTAGATGCAGAATCAAGAAAGTTCTATCTTGCAAAAGCATATGTATGTTCTCAGAAACCATATTAGATAAGGAAAAGAAGAAGAAAATCACTTTGGAATACAAGAGAGGATGAAAGCCTATTATTTTCTAACTATTTTTCTTAAGTGTGTAGGTACATGTAGCAGTTGAAGAAAGGAAAATCTTTTGCATGAATTCACTTTTGTACTAACAGAATTCATTCAAGATTTCAATTGGTAAAGAATACAAGTAAAAATGCTTATCAAAGTACTCATGAAGGAAATGTCACTACAAGAATATGTGCCTTCAAGAATCAAGATGACACATAATTTCATATTGGAAGAGCATGCTACTTTCAATTATCTATAGTCCAGTTAATGTAATGCACAGAGGAGTATGAATGCACTCATTAATATCATGGAATGGAGTTTTTACATTGTTTCCTGTCTCAAAAGAGGTGCATTATGTTTATAGAAAACAGAGTTCCACAAGGAAAGGTGTTTTAGGAAGAACAATAAATATACAGATCTTTATGGTATTATGTTTGTAATAGGACTTTTACAATCACATAAAAGCAACATGATAACAGAAAGAGAGAAAGATACTTCAGTACAGCTTGAACTTCAAGAAATACATAAAACATTTCCAAAAGGGATGGTAGAATCCAAGACTGAAGTAATCTACAATTTACAAATAGAATATTCAATGATTAGGTTATGTTTCAAGCTCAACCCCATTTAGAATGCATTGAACTTACAAAGAGAGGTTAAGTGGCTCAGGATGAATCAAGTATGCAAGTTATAGAAATGATGCACATTTTGGCTTAAAGGACTGATTTGGGAAGGAAATTGATTGAGTATAGTAAAATAAATAAAATACAGTCATACTTTACTGTTATTTTATTGATTAGAAGTTACAAAAATAAAGACTAATTTACAGAAATGATAGCAGAATGGGTGTAATAATTAGGTTTATCAGTTCACTACATGACATCTCATGAAATAAGAAATGATCCATCACAGGAATAATAGGAAGAATGAGAAACTTTTATAATTACATAAGTCATTCCAAGATCATAATTCAAGAATGACAGAAGTCATTATCCTTCTTTAAGGA
Source organism: Taxus chinensis (assembly GCA_019776745.2). Lineage (NCBI taxonomy): Eukaryota > Viridiplantae > Streptophyta > Pinopsida > Cupressales > Taxaceae > Taxus > Taxus chinensis. Next base: position 810,572,836 of record CM034151.1, read on the forward strand.
ACCGTATGTCATTTGAACAGAATTTAAGTAGTTCGAACATGCAACAAAAAAATCATGGAGCTCGAATGGATAACAGTGCCAGCAATAGTGAACTAAGTTTTGAATGGATACTAAAATGAAATGCCAGATCCCAACTTTAGGTAACATGGTAACTCTTTTTTCCAATTTTCAAGAAAAAACTAGTACATAAGAGTTCATAGACCTCAGGTACATAGCAACATTACTCATCTTGAATACATAAAATATCAAGAACTTGATAAAATATCATAATAACATTGAAAGGAATATTATGTCGACACAGTATAGTGCTTTCCCACAAAGGATGTTAACATTCAAACACTTTCAGAGCTAAAAGAATCAAGTATCCATGTAATCATAGAGCTTGATAATGACAGCAAGAGCTCAAAAAAATCAAACAGTTACAATAGTCACAAAAAATGTAAAACCCAGTTTTGGATATAGGGGAAATGCCATCAAAATAAAGTCAAGGAATGATACCAAGTAAACAAGATGGAACAGATTAAACGGAATCGTCATACAGTGAAACAGAAAATACCCCATGGTTTTAGAGCTCGAAAAATGCAAATAATGCAAAGTTTCAGAGATAATTTAAGCCCATCATCGAATTTATACAAACCCAATTTTGGGTATGGTGAAAATATACAAGCTATGTCTCATCAAAGCCTTCACAAAACTATATCAAAAGAAATGCAAAATTTCCAGTTTCGGAGAAGAGAAGACTCCATTTTCTTCACGACCATATCAAGATTCACAAGTTTTTCAAAAATATTTCAAAAGAAGGCACAAAACTTACTATTTTTCAGTGTTAATCTTCAAACCCTTGACACATAATCAAATAGAGAGCGCCCAGGAAAAGTTTGCAGCTTGAGAAATCATTGGCGTGCAAGAGAACATAGAGAAAATTAAATATTTCGAAGTTTCAGTGTTGAAGGATTCGTATAATGGCAAGATAAAAATAGTCACAGTGCTCAAAGAACAAGGGCTTAGCTTATCATTAACATAAACTAAATCACAACAGATTTCTAGTCTAAGGTTGAGTCAGAGCTCGAAAATATCAGAAATGGTGGTCATTTCTTCGAAATTCCATAGTGAGAATCCATATTTTTACTCGCAGAGTTTCATAGAGACCAAAATTTAAACGTTTCAAGCTCGAAGGAGTCAAAAATGGCAGTCACGAAAAAGTTTTTCCAAGGCTTCGCCCTCCAGATTGAAATGCAAAATGAAATGGAAGTTAGGGTTTGATTTCTTTTACTCGACCACAAATCAACCACCATTTTTCACTTAACTCACCCAATGAGTTGATATTAATGGCACAAATCAAAAAGTATAGAATCAACGCTCCACGTCAAAAACCGACAACTCAACCACAGTTAGCAAGTACCAATGTGTTAAATCATAAGAAAACCCTAACTAACCTGAGGTTATGTTTGAAATCACTGAAACAATGATGGGGTCGAGCATCGTGGAGGAGGGGGGCCTTTCCTAATTAATAATTATGTTCATTGACTATAGTGTGCGCCATGATAAATCAAATCCAACTAATTATACCCAATCTTAGTCCAGACCAATGATTTTGGAGGGATCCAAATACTATACATACTAATTCAAAAGTGTCACCCCATGATTATCTTAATCAATAATTGATGCCACAAAAATTCAAAGGGGTCAGTTATCAATGATTAATATTTGATCACTTTAGACTTTAGCAGGTGTCGTATAAGGTTAAAAAGGGGGTTGACCAAATCATTGAGGGTGACAAGGTGGCCAGGTCCAAAAACTTTACAGTATGTCAAATAATCCAAATTTTCTCCAATGATTATTAATCAAATTATATGTCATGCCCAAGTCAAAATTAAATTACCTTAAACATTGTTATTTTTACCTTAAAATTTTGCTAAGGGAACCTCGTACAAGGTGAGATCAAAGGAGAATTTTATTTTTGCATGTGCACAGGTGGTCCCCACAGATGAAAATTGAATTATTTTGGTAAGTAAAGGAGACAAAAGAATTAGTTTTGCTTACACAGGAGTGAAATTTTGCATGTCATTACAAGGAGACAAAATAGAGAAGAAGACAAAATATCATTGGAAGTGGATGAATATTGCAAAAGGATTTCACATCAGAGCTACAACACAGATTTATATTGCATGCACCTTGGATAGCTTGCTCATCAATCAAAGGTTAATATTAGCTAAAGTATTCACCCAATTTATTTTATCGTATCAGATTTAGAAAAGTCAAATTACATTTGACGGTGGATGTATTTTTGAAATTAAAAGGCTATTAATGCCTAATTATAACAACATATTATTTTATCCTTTTATTTATTCATAATGAAGGTTAATAATATCATGCAAGTGTAGTTAGGACTTAATCTATTTTTAGGGGGTTGGGTGAATAATTTTTGTTATATATTGTGTGCAATGGAAAAGCACAAGGAGAATTTTTTATAGGACTTTTGTATTGAGTGTTGAAGTTATTGGCTAGTTTTTCCCTTGAATGAGGACTAGTTATTTCCTTTCCAATTATTTACAGTGGTGTGTATTGTTTTATTAACTCTTGTGAATTGTATTCCCTGAATTAATTAGCTTATCTTGCGACAAATTTGGTGTTTCTGCATAGTCTTAGTGTGCAAGTTATTTGTTGTGTTGTTGTGATTAGTCCTCAATACAAAAGTGTTTTGCCGTAGGATTGAGCTGAAACCCATTGGTGTGTGCTCCTTTAATTTGTTCTCAGTATATTGTGCATCTTTTTTTGTGTATCACCTCATTTAGATTTCATTTTTATCCATCTTTTTACCCTTAAACCCCACAGTTATCAATTTTAGGATACATCAATACGGAACCAACCTTATAATCCTAGAGACTCACCTCAATATAGGGATACCCACAGTCCTGAGATGTTTCCATTGTATCTATAGAAGTGAGGTAAAAGCAATCTTAGAACACTTGTTATCCCTCAATCACAGGGTGCACTTCTGAGTGATAACATAACATTTATGAACCAGTTACCTTCTATAGAAAATTATCCATATTATGTAAGGGATAATTATATTTAAGTGAATCTTTGTTCGTATTTTGGAAATCAACACAAAGTATTATATCACCATTCTTTTTTAATTTGCACTAAGTTAGCTACCCAAGAAGAATACCTAGTGGATTGTATTATCCCACCATCTCTTAGTTTGGTCAATTCCTCTTGAATTTTGGTTGCAAGGAGGGGATTTATTGGTCTTTGCTTTTGTCTGAAGGGATTGAAGTTAGATGCCAATGATATCTCATGTTGAAATAGATCCTTTCTATAGTGTTTTAATTCAAAGTATGACCAAGCAAGTAAATATTTTCAATTTCTCAATAACTGGCTATAAGCCTCTTTTTCCTTTATACTTAGATTACATCCTAACCATACATTTCTAGAATCTTGGCTAGAGCCAAAATTGCACTCCACAAAATATCTTGGAAAATTGGCAGATTTACAAACTGCTCTATCAATACTATCAAAACTAGATTCCAAGCTTACTCATCCCCTTGGGATTACATTAGTCTTTAGTTGAATTACTTCCTTTCCAAATAGAATTTCCTTCCCTTCACATACCTCTATCATAGGCTCTAAATCAATAATTTGGTTAGTGAACTCACCTTGGAAATTGAGAAATCTTTTGATGTGTGAATCATCATCAAATATTTTCCAGTGTTGAATATTATCAGGTACAGAAGGTCTAACCAGTACTTCCACTTCAAATTTACATTATAGAGATGAATCATCTTTGTCATATTGTGAAGCCAAAACTTCCAACTTATCAGTTGCCACGTTATGGATCCTCCCATGATACTCAATATTAAAAGAATTAAAACACTCAAGGAGACCCCATATTGCATTTATATACTACTTTAATATTTTATTTTTTGTTACATATTGCTTACGTACCTACTTGATTATCATTTTAAAATATCCTTTTACAAGGATATCTTTCATCATGTGCTTCCAAGCAATTCTCAATCCCAGCAAGAGAGCTTCATATTAAGTTACATTATTGGTGCACTCAAAATTTAACTTAAAGAAAAAACTAAATGACTCACCATTTGAAGAAGTCAAAACCACTCCAGCTCCATTTCCAAATTTAGAACACGCCCCATTAAAAATCATAGTCCAGGGAACATTTGCATCCTCAATATGTGCATTATCATCCATGCAATGATCTTCAACATCTGCACATCCTATGAAGTTACCGTAATTTGTATCAACGAAAAATACCTCATAAGAGGCATTCATGGGATCCTCAATAAGATCTAACATCTTCTCTTCTCTGTGCAATTTTACCAACTTCCCTTCTAATGGTATAGAGGCATAATACATGTCCATTTGAACACTTGTGGCCCATTTTCTTGATAATAACATGCCCCACTTAGCAAGGAAATTCACTATAACCATATTCATGGTTAAATATTTTCCTAGATTGGGGGAAATTTGCACCACTAGACCTCTAACATACCCAACTACAGGTACTTCACTTGAATCCATAACATGGCACCTTCCAAAAAAAATTGTTATCTTGATATCCAATTCATTCATGGCCTCTAAAGGCATGATATTCTATGAAGCTCCTAAATCAAACATGTAGTTATGAAGAAGTTTCCCATTAACAATCAGAGTATAAAAGAAAGGATCCACGTCCAATTGGGATTCAAATAAGGATGTCCCTAAATATATTATTGTCCAAAATAACTCCCCTAGTTATTTTGACAACTCACATCCCCATTTTGGCTCTAAAGTCCATTATTGCAAGTTGTGAGTAATTTGGTTGTCCTCTTGGCACATCCCCTTGGTTGTTCTTCTTCACGCACCCTTGCACACCTTCCACTTTCCTTCTCCATTCCTCTATATCCTTCCCATTTCCCCTTACACGCACTCCTAGCACATCCGCCTTCTTTCTAGAAATTTTCACACCCTCCGCACACACCTTTGACTTTCCTTGTAAAATTGGCCAATTCCTTGTGGCTTTCTTCCGCGCCCCTTTCCCTTCTTGTTTCCTCGCATCTTTCATTTTTATGTTTACACCTCACTTAAAAACTTGTCTCCTATAGGTATGCATCCACTCCTGCCACGTGCATTACCTCCACATTTTTCCTTTCTCTCCTCTTCTGTGCCTCCTCTCCCGCATGCGCCTTGTACATTCTTCTGCATTATTTATTATACCATGTGGAAACTTGTCAGTCTTTATTGTGCTACACGTAACCTATCAAAGCATACCAATAGGGCACTGAATTTCTACAATAAACCACTATGAAAAACCTAGCAAAAATGACAAAACAGATGAACAATTAGCCAATCCCTTTAGCCAATTAGCATGCGTCATGTGTCATTGCATGTCCAGATCCACCTATAGACTTCAAAACGTCAATAACGTTTTCTAAAAGGCTCGAATTAATGCGTGGTTGGTCTTGTTGGAAATATATTGATGTGGAGTACACTCTAGATCATTGAAATTCAAATGTAGGTGGGATTTGGTAGATGAGAAGAAAGGAAACGTGTTTTCAGCCATTAATGCAAAATATGAACAACACAACCACCATATTTTATTCAAATTGTCTCCTTCCTTCTTCTAGAAGCCAAATAGGCATGGGGAGACACATCTATCAACTTTGTAGGTAGATTTACAGGCATTCAATGCTTGTTGTTGGTGCTTAAAGTTTAAATTTCAGTTTCCCTCTTCTTCTCTTCTTTTTCTCTCCCTCTATCTATAAATGTAAGAACAATGATCATAAAATGGTTAATTATTATTATTATTTTCTGAGGGCTCTGGTTCTTTGCATTCTAAGTTAAAGGTATTCATATATGGTTTATGCATGTGGATATCATCCTCATATGCCATTGTAACTAACTATGCATTTCTGGAAGTAATAAAATCTTGGTTTTGTGGATATTCTCCACCTTAACTTGTTTTTATTACATTTCCTTGCCTCTCCTTTATGTTGTGTGCTTGTTGTGTCATATCACTTCCTTCCAGGTTCCTTTTCTGATTTTTCTCCATGAAAATGATTACGTAGATTCATTTTGGGTTGTGATACGCATTTCTATCCTCCCTACACATGTTCCCTTTGTTTTCAATTAAGACAATAGTGTTCATTCCCCTTTCTTTCTGGTGTTATCACCTCCCTTAGATTATTTTTCCATTTTTTCTCATCCTCCTAACTCTGGTCCCTTGGCATGATTAATTTAGGATTTCATTTCCTACATTAGGAGTAGTTGTAGCAGTAGAAATAGGTAGAGGAACTGGACTTCTCCAGAGGTATATCTCAAGCACGCAGGGTCTCACAACTTGGAGACAATCCCATTATTTCCTCAATGACCCAGTTCAACCTAATCTGGGATGGGTGCAAGTTTGAGCTCCAACATTTTTTTGCATGCCCATTGGGATCAATATTGAAAGCTTAAATTTCATCATTACTAAGTTCGGGTGTGTGACTTAGTAATTTATATCCTTTGTAGGTTTATTCTAGCACATTTGGTGACTCCCAACATTCAGATTTACTATTTTTAGCAGTTTGCGTGCCTTTTTCATGAGAACGATGCATACCAGACAAAGTGTAGTAGCTAAAGAGTCCTTTGACTACCTCTAGCTATCTCTGAGAATAATAGGCCCCAGAATGACCACATACACATCTTCATCTCTAGCACGCCCTACACTTTCCACTCCTCCTCACTTTAGACCTGTGCACCCTTTCATGGCAGCTCTGACACCACAAAGAAACTTTTAATTTTCTAGCTTCACTGGCAGTAGTCCTCTCCTTCTAAATGCGCAACATGATATGCCACTAGTTGCACTCAAAAGTATTCCAAAGTTCACCAATGAGAATCAAGTCACTCATGTTGAACATATCCATGATGCAGCAAATGTATGTTCTGTATATTTGGTCACACATGATGATGTAGTAGTTAGGCTACTAGCATCTTCACTTAAACGCAAAGTTCTCCAATGGTACAGAATTTTGAGACCTACATCTATTGTTAACTGGGATGAGCTTGGAACCGCTATTTGAAACTATTTGGAAGATAAGTCAGATCACTTGTCCTTGGTAGAGAAACTAACAACAATAAAGAGAGCACCCAATGAGAAAATGATTGATTTTAATATCAGGTTCCAGAAGACTTGGGACATAATTCCTCAAGTGGTAAGGCCTACAACCTAACATGCTTTCTTGTATTACCTAAGGGATTTGAATAGTTACATTTCAGTCATGATTCTATCTATGGGGGGTAGAACCTTACCTATTGCTTATAAAATTGCAATAAGGGAAATAAATAGTCTTATTCAGGTAGGAAATTTAGCTCCTAGACCACCCATGCCCTTGTTCCCAGAATTTTCTCAAGCACCCCAGCCTTCTGTTTCTCGTATTCCTGAGAAAATTTCTCAACCCGTTGCAACCACATCATACTCCCCTGCACAATGGAAAGAAGATGAAGAAATGAATGCCCTGATTAGAAACTTGTCCAATAAAGTTATATCTTTAGAAAAGTAGTAAGCGCAATCCTTTAGAAATAGTTCTAATTAAGGGTATAATCAAAGTCATCATCCCTTTAGAAATCAATATGTAAATCAGAGATGTGGGTAGAACCAAAAAAATAATATATGGCATGCTAATGCGTACCTTCCATTGCAAAATAGTCCCTCATGCATAACCTCTTCCAATGCCTAGCGTAAGCCAAGAACTAGTCCTAGTTCAGAATAATATGGCTCAAGAGTCAAAATGGTGTTTTCCTTGAAGTATGCATCATATTCAATATCACTATGCCAATTCCTTATGCACATAGGCTTACATGATCTAGACTTCTTCAAACTATGAGCTTTCCACTAGTACGCAAGAATAAAAAAATCAACAAATATCAGAAGTTCCTTTTAAGGAAAATCTGATGTTCTTTGGTGCTAAAGATTTATGTGCAATCTATCAATATGTGTATGCTCTAAATAGACCACGCTCATAGGTTGCTGATAACACAAGGTACAAAAAGAGAATGCTCGATTCTAGTGTGCAAACTTCATCTCTTGTCACATAGAAGATCCTCAAAAATAAAGAGATGCAACTAAGGCATCCAATAGTCATGGCACGTAAGTTCCTGCGTGCAAGGTTCTACGCAATGTTTTAGTAGAATCAGTGTGTGCCCCTCCTTTGGAAGGTCAATCCTCTACGCCAGTTAAGGCCCCTACCTCTACACCTGAAAAATTAATAAAATATGTTGTTATGCCTCAAATGCACAAGACCATGGGCCTTCCATTTAACATTGTGGACCAGATGAAAAAGGCAATGTCACAATGTGGGATTCCTTGGCCATTCTATCTCAGTGTAACCTGTTGCATGAAGCTCTGACACAACACACATGCATTGATCCAGTTATCCAAAAACCTCATGCTACTGTTAATATCTGTGAAGCAGAGGAGAATCAAGTAAGTAAGGTTTTCAAAAACCCACCCTTCTATATGTCCTTGATCATAGGTAAACACCTTGTGCACAATTGTATGATTGAATCAGGTGCTAGTACTTCTATTATGCCAAAGAAAATTGCTGATGTCCTGGGCCTTGAGTACACCCCTATGTATAAAAGAGTCTTGTAGCTTGATGGCTCAATTGTCACTACCCTAAGGGTCATCAAGGATCTTGAGTTAACCCTCCATGCATGTCCAAGCCTCACAATAATTCAAGATGTGTTCAGTCATTGACCTACCTCCTTTGTTTTTCTTATGTCTATCAAGAGATTTCACTGATAAAGTGGGTGGTTACTTATCTTCTGACTGGTCTCATATGTTACTAAGAACAAGGTATGGTACCCAGTTTACCATACAATTTGAGCCCATATTTTCCTATCATGTTGAGTCATACAACCCATCCCCTCTCCAAGATAATTACCTAATCCAAGAAGGCTAATTACAAGTCTCAGTTCAGAAGAAGCATCCTATTTCTCTACTCCTTTGCCATATTTGTTGCTAGATGAATGGGCTGAGAGATATCACAAATTTGATCCATATCTTGAAGAGTGTAAAACCTTTGAAACTAGCCTTGGTACTTAGTGTATCCTTTAAGAATAAGATGTGTTGCTGCATGCGCTCAAGTAAAATGAAGAAAATTCTGGTCTGTGGAATTTATACTTTGATGGCTCCAGAAGCATGAATGGCTCAAGAACATGAGTTGTTGTCATTTCTCCCAAGGATGGGAAATTCTTCTTTGTGCACAGGATGTAGTTTACATGCTCTAACAATGTAGCAGAATATAAAGCATTGGTGCATGGTCTTCTTATTGCTGAAAAGAGACAGATTAAAGTGTTGCAGATCTTTGGGGACACAAAATTGGTCATCCACCAGGTCACAAACAAGTGCACAACAAAGAAAAAGCTTCTCAAAATATTATAAACATAGAGTTTGGGACCTCCTTGAGGGATTTGATTCTCTGAATCTGTAGGTGGTTCCAAGAAGGATGAACAATGAAGCAGATCAGATGGTCACACTTGGTTCGCAATTCTCACCTACTAAGGATTTCATCAAAAATGGAAATGCACAAAACATTTCAAAATGGTGATCAGGCCATCTGTTCCAGAACAATGAAACCAACTGGAAAGTGTTTGACAATGACGTGCAAAAATTGTCCAGTTCATTCAAAATGAAGTTGAGTTCTCTTCAAGCATGCAAGCTGACTTGCATGACAACTATGGTGACCAAGTGATTCAACTCAAGACAAACAAGTTTCCTAAAGGGTTGGTCACCTTAGAGAAAATTTTCAACCCTGATGATGTGTTTAAGGGTGAAGAAAAGTATATATGTGCAATGGCACAAGAAGACTATTACTTCAGTCACTATTATGTGCATGCAACAAGGAGTTGGTTCTCAATAAAGATTGCAAACATGATGAAAAACAGGCCTTTAATTTCTCTGTGTTTAGAAATACAGTGACATATTTATCATGGGAGTATGAAGACTTGAAAGGATTTGATCCAAGTGTTTTCTCAGCACTCCATTGACCTTGATCCTAGTATCAAGCCCATCAGACAAAAGCAGAGACCAGTCAATCCAAGGATAGAGCCCCTTATGAGGAAAGAGTTGTCTAAACTCATTAAGGCAAAAGATTAATATTTCCTATCAAGTACTTTACCTGGGTCACAAATCTTGTTCCAGTATGCACAAGAAAAATGGTGAAATCATGACTCTACATTCGATTTTAGACATTTGAATAAGGTGTCTCTGAAGAAACACTATCCTTTTCTTTATATGGAGTAGATTCTATAGACAGTGGCTGGCGCGTAGAGATTTTTACATGCTGGATGGGTATTCTGGCTTTAACTCAGATTATGGTCAAAGAAGAGGATAAATTTAAAAAAACTTTTATGACCAAATGGGGAACACATGCACATCATAAAGATGCCCTTTGGTCTTGTTAAATTCAGACACAACGTTTCAGAGTGTCATGGACATTGCCTTCAAAGGATATATCAATGAGTTCATCCTAGTTTACCTGGATGACATAATTGTCTTCTCAAAGCAGAGCGTGCATATCATAAAGACACACCTGGAGAAATTATTAGAGAGATGTAGAGAGTTTGGGGTATCTCTTAACCCCAAGAACTACAAATTTTTTGTGGTGCAGGGCAAGGCTTTTTGGGCCATGTGGGCTCTCCAAGGATGGCATTGCACCATTGATCCTGAGTGCACATTTCAGCTATCCTTACTCTCTTCTTTCCAGCACATAAGAAGGCCTTGCAATCCTTCCTAGGAAAGATCAATTTTGTTAGGAGATTCATTCCTAACTTCGCAATGATTGGTAAGGCCCATCACATTGATGCTTAAGAAGAGACACAAACTTAAAATGGACAACTAAAGGAAAATAAATATTCAAAAAAATCATAATAAGAAATTACTTGTGCGCCAACACGCATAAATCCAGATTATTCCAATTATTTTATCCTTTATGCTTATGGGGCTAATGCAAGTGTTATTGCTGTCCTGACACAAGAAAATGAACAAGGAATGGAGAAGCCAATGGTTTTCTTCATTCAAACATTGAAGGATTACGAATTGAAATATAAGTCACATAGGAAATCAGGTCTTCACCATCATGTGCGCGCTCAAGAAGTTTAAAAGTATGCTCGCCACAAATCATGTTAAGGTGTTAGTTTTTTGATAAAAATAGATCTTATATTATATTAATGCAATAAGATACAAGATATCTTTTTAAAAAAAGTAGGTGGTATGAGAGCATGCTCCAAAACCACACTTAAGTGTCAAATAATTCATCATGAGAAAAAATTAGTGAGAACAAAGCAGGATGGGTAACAAAAATCATGGAGTTTTGATGTGATTATCAAAGCCACGAAGATGGTTAGAGGTAGTGCACTTTACAAGAAACTTGTTGAGGGTGCGTAGATCGAGCCTGAAACTTCATTATTTCTAGATGATGAGCTCCCATGCACTGAACCTTAAAAAAATTAATATCCCTGTGCACATTGTTGGATGAAGGATATGATCACATTACTTTCTTTTTCTGCAAAAAGGTGACATCCGAGGTTGCAGTCAATCCCATTTGCATTTATTGATGGTATTCTCTTCAAAAGAAATATTGATGGTGTGTTACTAAGGTGTATTGATGACACGGAAATTGACCAAGTGTTTGCAAAATTTCATGGTGGAATCTTTGGTGGATACTTATATGCCAAAGCAATAACAATGAAGATCATCAAGAATTTTTTTTTGGCCTACCTTGTTAGCAGACATGCAAAAGTAGGTCATAAAATGCAAAGAATTTGCTTTCTTTAAAGGAAAGAAGAAATTAGTAGCACCTCCCCTCTGACCAATCCAATCGGATCACCCTTTTGCATAATGGGGTCTTCACTTCATAAGCATGATCAATCTTCCTTTAAGCATTAGGCATAGATGGGTGCTGACAGCTACAGATTACTTCATCATGTGGATAGAAGCTATCGCGCTCAAGGAATAAACTGATTCATTCATCCTTGAATTTATCAAGGGAATTTTAATAAGGTTTATCATTCCTCAAACCATTATCTCTGATAATGCAAAAGCCTTCCTTGGGACTAAAATTTAAGATTGGGCTCTTAGTCTTGGTATCTATTTGAATACTTATCCCAACTATTACCCTCAAGTTAATGGCCTGGCAGAGTGAAAAAAAAAAAGAACCTAATTAGAATCATGAAGCAGACAATGAATATCAACCAAAGGCATTGGGACACAAAGGTCTCGCACACACTCTAGTAAAACAAAATCATGGTGAAGAAGGCAATAAGTAATTCACCTTATAAGTTGTTTTATGGAAAGGAAGCTAGAATTCCTTTATCTCTTGAGTTTCCTTCATTAGAGATCACCCAACATTTGGAGTTTGAGGGAACATATCAGAGAGAAATCAAAATCACATAGCTGGTTAAACTTGAAGAATTGAGAAACTCTGTCATGATCAAGCTAGATCAGCATTATTAATCAACAAAGAAATGGTTTGACATAAAGGCTAGGCCTTAATCTTTCAAATTTGGTGACTTAGTCTTAAAATGGGATATTGACAGAGCTAAAACAGGGTGTCATTAAAAGTTTGATGCAGTTTGGAGTGGCCCATATATTATCAGTTCTTGTAAGGAGGCTAAATATTTTGAGTTGACTCACCTTGATGGAGGCACGCTATCAGTCCTAGTTAATGGGATTTATCTCAAACCCTTCCATTAACCTTGTTGCATTATTGTAAATATTAAAGTAGTTCCAATTCCTCCAAGTGCACTACGTGCACATTATTTTATTTGTATATAGTTGTTTCCTATCATGTGCTTCCTGCTTGTTAGTTTATTTTTCTTCCAAACTGTTAGTTCAGTTCAAACATCTTCTAGTAGTTTCCAACAGCTTTACAGGATTCAGAACATAGTTCAGTAAGTGCTTCAAGTGACTTCAAGGGATAAGTTCTTCAAAGTTACAAATCAGATTTTCATGTTTCCAAGTAGACTCCATGCCCAATGGATTCTCCAAGGATACTTATATTCTTCATCTAGAAGGAATATGGCCCTGAAATTCACCAAACTATTATCCAAAATAACTCCCCTATTTATTTTGACAACTGACATCCCCATTCTGGCTCTGAAGTTCATTATTACAGGTTACGTGCACTTTGGTTGTCCTCTTGGCACATCCCCTTGGTTGTTATTCCTCGTGCACCCTTGCGCACCTTCCACTTTCATTCTCCATTCCTTTAACCTTCTGATTTCCTCTTACGTACACTCTTGGTGCATTTGCCTTCTTCCTCGTAGTTTGTGCACCCTCCACGCGCACCTTTAACTTGCCTTCTAAAATTGGAAAATTCCATGCGGCTTTCTTCTGTACCCCTTTCCCTTCTTGTTGCCACGCATATTTCATTTTGATGCTCTTTCCTTGCTTACAAACTTGTCTCCTACATGTATGCATCCACTCCTTTCGTACACATTACCTCTGCGCTTGTCCTTGGTCTCCTCTTTTTTGTCTCCTTCTTCCACACATGCCTTACACCTTCTTCTATGCCAATTATTGTGCCACATGGAAACATTTCATTCTTGAGTGTACTATGCGTAACATGTCAAATCGCACCAAAAGGGTTCCAAATCCCTATAACAAACCACTATGTGGCATCCTTGGGGATGTTGTTCAAGATAGCCATTTTTGGCTTAGGAGTAGGGGTAGGTCCTTTGACTTGTCTATTTCTAAGGTTATACTCTTTCTCTTAAGCAACCACAATATTCATTAACAACTACCTATCCTCCTTAGATGGAATTCCACCATCATACTTCTTAATCATTAAGGCTCTCAAATACTCAAAATCATGATTTGGAAGTTCAAATGACTCATCCATAACTATATTAGCATTGACAATAGAAGGGAGGGAGGATACCTAATTTATGCAAGCCCAAAATTCCTCCACATTTCTAGCATATAAGATATCAGTTGAAGTAGCTCCTGGTATTGAGTCTTTTGGACATTCCATCATGTATATGTCATCAAAACCAGCTTCTTCAGCAATAGCATTATCTCCAACAAGTGGTTCATAAGGGGAATGTGGAAATAAACATTTATCACACCATTTAATGATGTGATCTTCTTCCACCAATGCAAATCTTGATATTAATGGATTAGGGATTATTTTAATTTATTTATAAGCTTGTTTCTTATTTCCTAAAGGCATCGGTCATTTTCCTCTGTCATCAACCCGCTGATCTTTGGTATGATTCCCAAATCTATTCTATCTTTGGGCATGATACTAAACTTGAGAATTTGAATCCAATCCTTTCTCTACTCGAGCTAGCTTGTCTGAAATATCTTTGACTACTCCAGCTAAATTTTTAACCACGTCCTCTAAGTCCACTGCCTTACTTTCCTATGGATTTTCTGGATTAATCAATTTAACACCCTCCCTCTTTGAAGGTTTTCTTATTCTTTGATATTATTATCGATTTGGACAGCCATAGAGAAATCATGCCTCAAGGTTCTAGGGTTCTTATCCCTTAAATAATAAGTCACCTTTTTATCAAAGGAATTTGTGTACTTGATCAAGCAAGAATCATCATTAGGCCTTATAGTAATGGGAAATCTAGTTAAGGTTTTATTAAATGTAGTGTTAAAATCTTGCACACATTCATTTGGATTTTTATTTATATTCTCAAACTCATTCAATAGAAACCTAGGATCAATTTTATCATCATATTGTAACTTGAAATCATTTTCATGTCTTTCTAGGGATCAATTAAATTTTTAGGAAATAAATTATACCATTCTCTAACATCTTCCTCTAAAGTATGTATGAATAACTTGATATACACATCTTCATATTATACTTCGAATTCATCCATAACATTCTGAAAAAATATAAGATGTTGATCTCCACTTATGGCATTAGTCCCCTTAAATCTAGATAATCTATTTCTTATTTCATGGGGTACTTCATTTGGCTAGCCCATCATCCCATGGAATGTTATTGGTCTATAGGTATTAACCACAAAAGGAGGCCTTGGTGGAGGTTGCACCATATTATTTGGTGGAGGTGTTTCAGGATTGAAACGATCGGGAACTAGGTGTCTTTGAGGTAAAGGAGTATAATCCAAAAAATATTGATCCTTCAAGGAATTAGTTTCACAACATACCCTATTCTCAAGAGTCAACAAAGGATGAAGGTGAAGAATACCTTTGTTACTTGTAGATTTCGGACCTTTTTGAAATAAATTATGAAATTCAGCTTAAAGGCTATCTATTTCAGGACTGTTAGATGTGCTAGAATAGTCTTCCACTAGAGGCTAACCAAATTCAGTATTTAGACCAATATTTTCTTATAATCTTAGACCACCCATTGGTTTCCATATTTTCTTCCTTCTTGGATTTTTATTTTCTAGTTTTGGAAGCAATCTTCTGGTAGGATCAGACTTGAAGAAGGATCTCCCTCCTTCCAAATTTGTAAAATTTAAAGATTTAATCAACAATGAGTAAATAATTAACACTAGTATATGTCAAATTTTATTTTTAAAAGATAGGTCCGCCACTAAGGACTTGCACCTTAGATGTGTAGATCAACTCAAATAACTCTTTAAAAAGACAACTTTACAAATAGGGAGGTTAACCTTTGCAAATATTTATGAATTTTGGACTATACTACAGTATAATCAAACAAGTGCATGTTTAATGCAAAAACTTCTCATAATGAGACCATTTTTTGAAAATACTTGAGAAAAAAGGTCTGTGTTTGAATAATTTCAGTAAATCCCAATAAATATATTTCTTCTTAACCTAGTAGAGGCATAAAAAATTCTTAGTCGAATCACCAGAAGTATTGACCAGGTAATAGAGAAAGTATGGCAAGAAATAGCTAAGAGAATTTAAAGAATGTCCCTGAAAGTAGCACCAGAAGCGTGTTGGTCATCAAATATACACCCCCTATTAGAATGACAGAAATTTATCCTCAAAGATATGGGAGAGGGGCTTTGAATGGTGGTAGACTAGATTAGTGTGTCGTTTTGTAGCCGAGGAGGGGTCTAACACTTTCCTTGGGATCAAGCCTTGGGATGATTGAGGGGCACGTACAAAGGAGATGGCCTTTTCTTGCTACTTTTGGTCCTACCTTGAACCAGGGTAAGAGGACCTGAGGTGTACTGTGGAAATTTAGAGGGGGAGATGTGGTCTTTGTTCCCTATATTTGTTTATGAAAATATGTTGGTCAATCTAGGATAAACATGGCCAATGGACGCAAGACTCACTCTCATGAGTTGTGACAAAAGTTTTTATTTATGTTTACTTTTCCAGACACAGAAAACATTGGGATTCGATTTCTCTTGCATTCTCTTAGTAATGAAATTAAGGCTAAAAGACACCTTCAATGATGTTAAGAGAAATAAGGTAGTAAAAATAGAACAAATAATTTTAAAATGGGGGGATAGGGTCAATTATGGCAATTAGGACTTCACAAAAGGGAAATTATAGGTAGAGAAGTTCATTATGACATAGAATTTAATACTTAGAAGTATCCTGTAATCATGGAAAGTGTATAAAATTGGATCAAGCAGTGATAATATCTATTAAGAACTATTTTCATTCATTTAAGCTCAATAGATGCAAAAAAATCAGTACAATCTCTAAAATACCTAACACAATAACTTGTGGAAGCATTCTAATAAAGTGTTTACTTGTTCATCCCTCATACGCTTAAGATACACTCAAAGGATTACAAAAATTTATCAATACAAAATGATTATGACAAGGGTTTTACAATCCAGTCCAATATTGTGGAGGAAAATCTTCACAACACAATATAAAAATTAAGTGACCAAATCACAAACATTAAGGAAAAACCTAGTGTATAAACAGAGAGAAACAGTAAACATAGGACTGCGGTAGAAAATATCACTCATTAATGGACAATTCCAAACACATAACCCAGAAGACAGAATTTAAACTCAAAAGTAGACATATTTTATTCAGTTCTTGAGTTTCTTAACAAGGGAACATCAAATGAATGTTCTCAAAGCTTATCAATGGTTGTACACTTGCAACCACCTTGACACAAATTTTAGGAAACTAAGATCAATATGCATTTCATGAGGGAAACATACAGTATTCATAATTACATCTCTAACCTTTTTCATTAAATTTGAAAGACTAAGACCCCTTTGATCTGAATACCAAAAACCAAATCCTCTCATTATGAGGACAAGCCTCATATTTATACAATTTTATGTCTTCTTACAACCTGATTCCCCCAAAAAAATTTAACGAACCATCCCAAAAGGCGCAAAAAACTAGCTCTAGTTTTGGAAAATATCTTGCAACTATAAAGGTAACTTTTTCATTCCTTAATTTGATTCTGCTTCTATTTACTGACATGGATGTATGTCTTATTTTTTTACTTTTATTGGTTTATCCCTTTTTTCCTATCCATGTTGTCACCAGCATTCATGTGCTCAGTCAAAAATTGTTTATTCCCTTATGTCATTATATTAGTTGATTTAACACCTCCGTTTTTAGGGAATATGCTTTGGGATATGGATAATCATTTATACTCCCTCATATTTGATTTCTCCTTTATGTAAATTTCCACTTCAAATCTAAAATTTCCTTTTGAAATATATCAATCCATGTTCTCCTTTTCTCTAGACCTGTGTGAGTATTCAGAATTGATTTCACATTCATTCCTAAAATGATATCTCACACAATTACTACAAAACGTTATCCTCTTATAAATTATCATTGTTCTCTAGTAAGATTATATCTTCCTTCAATTATTCTGAGTGAAAAGAAAGTTTTTGTTCATCCTTCTCAAGCAATGGCAGACATGGAATTAGGAACCAGTTTGAAGGAACTTTCTTCGGAGACTTTGCACTCAATTTTTGACCTTTTTGATTTGGATGAAGCCTTTGTGAGGATGCTTTTTAATATTGAAGATCAGGTGGAGACTGATGGAACATTGACACCCTCGTTGCAGTTTCAGGTAGCACTGATATGAAGGCTTGTCAATATGACTCCTTTCTTCTTATTTTTTCAGGTTTTGTATCATCATTTGTTCCACGTGGAGGATCACAAAACTCCTGAATTACTGAAGAATTTTTAGCTTCACTGCATAGCCTGTCATTAATAAGAATATCATTGATATATCTCCATTATTTTTCAATGAGGAATTGGTCGAGAAATAAATTTTGGTTGATGCCTATGTAGTGTCTGGTGATTATCGTGTAGAAAACATATCCTCAATTTCCTGTAGGATAGTCGCATGATGGATCAAATACTTTCCCATCTTGAGAAAACACATGTGAATTCTTCTTCTCAGAAAGGCCCCTAAAGTGTTTGTCGCCTTCCTTGAAGGGACGCAGATGGGCGTACCCAATCCAACATGTGTAAGCTAGCCAATTTCTATGGATGAACCTGAATTTTCCCCTACGGAACTAACTGATGTTCTCTAGGTCATCTTCAACCTCAAAGGTGCTACCTCCATGGAGTACTAAGGCCTACCTTAAAGGCATGTCTAACATTCTTGAATGGGTCTCCTCTTATAGGAGAAATTTTGAATTGATCAAAATCTTAGAAGGTCCCAAGGAAAACATTACAGAACTCATGGAAATGGGTATGTCTCATGACCTTGCAGGAGATATCCAATATGTTTATGGGGTTCAAGACCACAAATAATTTGAGTTTAGGAAGAAGAAGTTATTGAATCAGATTCCGCCTTCGCAGAGGAATTTGTAACCATCAATTTACATTGTACCTATTTTTACAAAAAAATCCCTTTTTGTATATGCATATTATAAGTTATGTGAATTTCAAGGGTCGGGGGCCATATAGAATCCCCATTTTGTTCTTAGTATATACATATGCTTATCTTTTATTTTATTTTTTAACTCAACAATTACTTATCATAACTGAATTTACATTTAGATAGCAAAGAAATTGTCTTTGAATTCATGTTGTATGATTTGGACACCTGCGATAAAGGCATTGATGGAAGATGTTCTTTTTCTGAGTCTTTTACGGCTTTCAGAATCCGTGGAGTGCTGACCCTTGTGATAAATCATGTTGTGGCCTTTTCTTGCATTTTCCTTTTATCTGCAGGTCTTTTAGTTATCTTTTGATGTTCCGCAGCCCTTTGGTAGACTTTTTGAGTGTCTTGTGGCCTTTTGGAATCTATGGAACACTAAATTCCTTAACAAATCCATGGAACACCTAAACCAGTCTACTGTGCTTTTCATCATACAACTACATTCTGTTATCTCTTGCAACCAACTAGTCATCCACGGAATCCTCTCTTGTTTTCATCTTGTGTGGAAGGGTCAATTTGAATGATTATCAATCATTCTAGAATTTTTCCTTGATCATGATTGGATCTTTTACCCTTTCATAGTTTGGAGTGACCCATGGATCATTAAGTTCCTCATTCCTTGGAACACCAAGTAGATGCATTTTGGATTTCTTAAACTTGAATAGTCATGTCCATCCTTTAATTTTTTAAATTTCATGGGAAGGGATAATCATGGATATTCGAAAATCTATTAGTGAAAAGCTGACATATACAAGTTTGGGTCTTTATATGATACAGATTATTTCTTGGAAAACTCAGCTAGGTTGAGAACAGGGCTCAGAATGAGCACCAACACACTCCTTCTATCCCAGTCTATCTTTTCACACTTCAGTATTTCTCATTCTAGACACCAGCACTAGGCCAAGACACTAGCACCAGGCATCCCCGTCCCCTCTGGGTGCCCCTGACCTCTTTGTACTTTTCTCACATCTTTTGGGTCCTTTCTAGCCATTTGGGCATCTTATCTTTTTATTAGTCGGCATTTTCGAGGTTAATTATGAAATTGAATCAAGGGAATCATATAAATATAAAGTTATGTGACCATAATAAAGGACCAAACACTAAGCATTAGCTATCACCACCTAAGGTTGCATCCAAAGGCTATATCTAGAGCATTCAAGCATCCATTCTAACATCCATACAAGGGCAAGGGACTTCATTTTTCTGCATACACAAGTCATAGGATGGGAAGTTCATTCTTTCATGCACACATCTATTTACATTTCTTACATCTAGCTACTGTCTCGCTATCAAGTGCGACGATGCACAAGAGCCACCTAGGGAACAATTCTTCACACACACACACATAACTACATTGGGTATGAAATGTAGTGCAACACTCAAGTCGTAAGATCACTTGTTTGATAGCTGAGGATAGTCTGACCCTCATTTGCATTATTTTCTTTTTGGGATTTGATGCACTTTTGAGGGTTTTGTAGGTCATTTCTTTATTGCAAGTTACAATGACATCGATGATGATTGTGTGACATACTAGTGACAATAAGTGAAGGAAAACAAACATCTTGCGACCCTATGAAGATGGTTTTCTGAGGTTTTGATAGTCATAGGTGCCTAGAACTTGGTCTACAATGCCCACAAGTGCCCCTGACCCTTCCTGGGTGCCCTAGTCCAGGACATATCCTGCGGTCTACATAATTTTTCGGGTTTCATTGCAACACTTCCGCACTTCAGATGTTCATCAGTTCGTCACTTCAACACAATCCAGGATTAATTGTGAATCAACTAAGTCATTTTATCTCCTCTTTGTACACTAGGGTTTCATATTTTTAATTTTTAATTTTCTTGGGTCATATCTATATTTTACTGCATATTCATTTATTTACATTGCAATTAGATTTAGGCATTTATAAATTCTATATTTTCTTAATAATTTGGTGAACCCATCGCTTGAACATTCCTAGGGTCCTCATACTTCTATTTTTCCAATTTTTCTAGGATCCTCTCATCATGGATATTTCTATTCATGATTTCTTTCTAGCGCACCCTGAATGTAACAGCTAAAATCATTAATCTCTTGGATACTACTCATATTCCTTCTGATATTCATCCAGATGTAGTCTATAAACATTTGTAGATGCATTTTCTCAGCACATATTACTTTCCATATAATCGGCTCATGCTAAATTGTTGTTTTTGACAATGATCCACCTTTATACATCATGATTTGCATCAACAAATGTAGGTGTCAAACGGGAACTATTGTCAATAATGGAGCTGAGCTCAATCTTTTGCCCTTTATCATTCAGGATATCAGGCCTTTCACTGGCTAATATTAGTCCTTCATCCATTTCTCTACCTGTGCATATGATGCTTCCATGTGCATCCATGCATAGGCCATATCACTTTACTTATCATTGTTGGGCCAAAAACCATTCCTATGGTTTTCTTTGTCATTTAATTCCCAGTTCAATATAATTTTTACTTGGTAGGCCATGGCTTCATGTCATACAAGAAGTACCTTCTACAGTGCATCGATGTGTTAAATTCTTACATGAGGGTGTAGAATATACATTCCTTGTTGATAGTGACACCATTCAAATATTGCAACTCGATCTCAATACTGCACTACACTCCCTACTCCAACATCATCCTACTACTAATGACCCACAACCCATGGATCTAGCTCACTTACCACCACTTGAAGGTGTTATTTGCACAGGTTAGACATTGTCCCATTCATCATTTCCCCCTCCATGCTTCTACTAATGCTATGGTACTTTATCAAGGGGTCTTGTCCAAACATTGGACATCATTCCATCTACTTCATCTTTCTCATGAGCAACCACCATTACCACGTCCTCCTTTTACATGTACACTTTTCATGAAATGACTCTTATTGGGAGCACATTCCATTTGATCCTACTTGTTCTGATACTATATGCACACATGATGGATTGACTCGGCTAGGATTTACAGTAGACGAAATATTGCCTCCACCTCATGATCCTCATCTTTACCATGGATTTATCCACATTATTTCTGCTTATGGTCTTCATGTATTTTAACTCATAATATTTCTCACATGCTCCTCGCACTTCTCCACTTACACTCAGGCAGTCTTGGCTTGATTATATCGGTGGTACATTAGATCCAGATCATATTGATATTTCATTCCCCATGTCATTTGGCCGCATTTTCATTTGCAATGACTCATTTCTCAGCTATTCAAAAAACCTCACTCGTTGGTATGCACATGGATGTCCATTACCACCTTTCAATGATGAGGAATACACAATGGGCATGTACAATTTACGCCTCAATGGCTCTTTTCTTGATCAACCTGATACAATTTCTTACCAAGTCTTAGATGCTTCACCATTCGGTTTTGACCATGACAATGATGACCTCTTAGATGACAATGTTACTTAATCACTCTCACCATTACACACTTGGGGGGGAATCATACTTATTCCCCCCTTACATTACACATGTCTCACATTTATATCAGTTGACATACTCTTACACTTCACATCTAGTCTTTCACACACATCATGCACATCTTAATACACTCTTGTATCATCATTACCTGATGACACACTCTCATGCTTTGGTTCACACTTGACTGTTGAGGGAATACTATACACATGAACCTCACACACTACACACACATACGCACTACACATACATAACACTTCACACTTTCATATGCACATCACATATCTTTCTATGCATCAATTACTCTATGCATTCACGATATATCTTTCTCGTATCTACTTTTACATGTTGCAGTCATTACCCTATGATGCACTCTAGTTCCATGGTTCATACTCAAATTTTGAGGGTTTACATCTAAAATGACCTCACCAAACTCACACTCACTCACTCACTCACACTCTCTATGCTCTATGATTTATCGATCACATCTTTCTAGTGCACACAATTCAAACCATTTCCTGATGATGTAACTCTTGTTCTATGGTTCATTCTTGACTGCTGAGGGGAATGTATAAATGAACCTCATCACATGCATACTCATTCACACTCGCTCGGGGGCACATGATGCTCCTATCATTCACTGCATCCCATTCCATCTCATCCACAACATATTGCATATCTTGGTCACATTTACTCTTGCTTACTTATGATTACATGTACACTTTGTTACACATGCTATACAGATATTTTGTATGTCATTATCTTTTCCATATACATGTGCACTCACTTTCTTTCTAGTTCTGATCACAGATTCTATAAGATCAATACACGCAACATGGATGCTTGGCACAATACCTCTTACCAGTCCCACAACGGATCTTGGGGGCATCCACTTTCGTACACTACATGTCTTATTGTTTCATTTTTTCATAGCACACTACTATATTGGATTATACACACTTTGACATACATTTTTATCTCCCTAACATGCTAACAAGTGCTTCATGTGTAGCATTTTCTTTGCAGGTACCTATTTTCTTCCATGGTTGTCTGTTACATTGTTTACTCTTGTTGTTTATTCATTGTTTGCGGGCTTTTCCCTATGTCTTTCTTGTTCTCTGATTATCTTGTATGCTTGCGGCCACTATGGCCTTGATTGTCTTGTGACATTGTGAGTGATGTCCCATGTTTGAAACCCACTTTTTTGGTTTACTTTGTCTTCTTGTGTTTACACTATCTTTTGGTGTCTTAGCTTACATACTTGTTTCTTTACACATACATGTGTTTTATCTTACTTGCACTAACACTTGTTTCCTAGTCCACTTTGTTTGCATGTGCCTTGGTTTTTACCAAGCACACTCCCTCCCCCTGCAGGGTATCAGTTTCAACACAGTGGTCAATCCTCCTTTGGGCCACATACTCCTCAATGATGTCACATGCACCCCAAATAAGGGGGACATCATTTGGGTGAATCAGTCACCCCATACAACAGTTCATCGTATATCACACAATAGTTCACAGTTCACATACCATAGTACAACATATATTCAATATCAGATAAGGCTCAAATCTGACTTGGGTCTTTAACACAACACAGACACTAGCGCCAAGACCCAGAATAGTAGCACCTGGGGGCCCCTGACCCTTCCTAGACACCTGTGACCAGGGGAAGTTACTCAACATTTCTCAGTTCATCACAATTTTAGCACTTTACATAATGGATTTTACAGGGCACACAGTCCTTAACACTCGACATATGCATGCACTACACAACATTTTCTACTTTCGTGTTGGATCGAAATTGTTTGAACCGGATCAGATTTTTACACACCATTTGTAATGGTGTTCTACATTTGGGAAATATTAAAGGTTGGAGGATGACACCAGACTTTTCTCCCTACAATTCTTCCATTCTTAGCATGAGATCACCCAAAAAACTCGCAGTCAATGCAACTGGCGTGAGATCACCTTAAAAAATTGTTCTTCTACATCATCTTCAGGATCCTTTCTACATCTTTTTCTCATCACAGATCAAGGGGCACATGTTCCTTTTTCACATTTTTCACATTTTACATACTTTTTACTCATTTTGATCATATACGCATATTTGACTACTTGTTCATTCTTCTCTTTTGTAGGTCTCATCCTTATGGGAAGTGGTAGTCACATCACATCATCATAACAATCACATCATCAAATCATCAATGACAAATCAGAAACAATCGATATCAACAATAGGTACAATCGTGACATCTACACATATGCTCTCACCCTAGGGTCATCATCATCATCATCACTTTTTTTCATCTTCTCTAGCTTCCACGCTTCACATTTTTATCACTCCACACTTTTCCTTGTCTCTTGGCACACTTTTCACCATCGATCTACATGGTTATTAGGTACACATCTCTTATCTACTTTATGTTATCGAGAATTCACTCAACAACATAAAGTGGGGGAAAATGTAGACACTAAATCATGCACTTTGGGTATCTATCTAGTCTTGATCACATACTACTATTCATATGATTCCTAAGCAAGAAAAGTACTAATTAACCCATGTCTTTGGCCATCTTTTCTTGCTTTATGTTTCCTCTTTTAGTCTTACACTCCTATCTTGCCTAGTCTGTCTTTTCATAATTTGACATTTCTCATTCTGGACACCAGCACCTAGCCAGGATGCCATCGCTAGGCACCCATCCCCTCTGGGCCCCTGACCTCTTTGTACTTTGCTCACATATTTTGGGTCCTTTCTAGCTGTTTGGGCATCTTATCTTTTTTTATTCGGCCTTTTCGGGGTTAATTATGAAATTCAAGCAAGGGAATCATATAAATATAAAGTTATGTGATCATAATAAAGGACCAAGCACTAAGCATTAGCTATCACCACCTAAGGTTGCATTCAAAGGCATTATCAAGAGCATTCAAGCATCCATTCTAGCATCCACACAATGGCAAGGGACATGCATTATTCTGCATACACTTCATAGGATGGGAATTTCATTCTTTCATGCACACATCTATTTACATTTTTACATCTAGTTACTTTCTCGACTATCAAGTGTGACACGCACAAGAGCCACATAGGGCACAATCTCTTCACAACACACATAGAACTACATTGGGTTTGAAATGTAGTGACAATGCTCAGTTATAAGATCGCTTATTTGAGAGTTGAAGACAGTCTGACCCCTCATTTTTATTATTTACTTTTTGGGATTTGATGCACTTTTGAGGGTTTTACAGGTCATTTCTTTATTGCAGGTTACCAGGCGACATCGATGATCATTAATGTGACATACTAGTGACAAGTAGTGAAGGAAAATGTGCACCTTACGACCCTTCGAAGTTGTTTTTATGGGGTTCTAAGCAGTCACAGGCACCTAGAACTGGTCTGCAATGCACCCGCAGGCACCCCTGATCCATTCCTAGGCACCCCAGTCCAGGCAGATCTTGTGGATGCACAATTTTTTGGGTTTTATTGCGACATTTCCTCTCTTTGTTCATTAGTTCGTCACTTCGGCACAACCCAGATTAATTTGTGAATCAGCTAAGTTATTTCTATCTCCTTTTTGCAACTAGGGTTTCATACTTGTTATCTTAATTTTGTTTGGGTATAGATCTATACTTAATTGCATATTCATTTACTACTACATTTCAATTAGATTTAGGCACTTATAAATTCTATATTTTCTTAATCATCTTGCTAACGAGAAATTTATTCTAGCTGGGGAATTTAATGTTACTCTTTCTATTCAAGATAAAATAGGCAGTCTTTGTTGGCAACCACAATATCAAAAGGATTTCATCTCCTTTTTCAAGCAGTCTGAGTTGGTAAACATTGCTCCAAAATGAGGTTAGCACACTTGGTCCAATAGGCACCTCAGTTTTAGCAGATTGGAAGTCAAGTTGGATTATTTTTTGGTTAACAAAATTTGGCTTCAAAGTAATTTTCTTTTGGAAAGTATGGTTCTCTCGATCACAGATTTAGATTATTTCCCTATTTCTCTGTGTTTTCATATCAATTCCTCTCCCAGAAGGTCACCCTTCAAATTTAAATTGATGTGGATGTGGAACCTTGATTTTCCCTCTTTGGTTAAAGAATTGTGGTCTTCCTTTTCTATTAAAGGTACTAATATGTTCATCTTGTCTAAAAAATTGTCTCTTATCAAAGATAAAATCCTAGATTGGACCTCTTCACATTTCAAAAACATTTTCAAAGAAAAACTTATAGTGGAAAAATCACTAAAGGATTTGAATGAGCGTGTTTTCTCTGAGGGCATGGGTCAACCTCAATTTTTGCAAGAAAAAGTCTTTCTTGTTGAACTTGGAGATCTTCTGTTAAAAGAATATTTTTTTTGGAAATAGAAGTCCAAAGAAATTTTGTTGAAGGATGGAGACAAGAATTCTAAATTCTTCTACTCCTCAGTTAAATTAAAACATTGTACTAATTACATCTCCAAGCTTTGCAATCTACTAGGGGCGATGTTTCTTCTTCATTAAGGGCTCAATCCAATCTTCTTGGTTTGATTCGCCTTATGGTGGATGAGAGGATGAGTTCTTCTCTTATGACTCATTTTACCTTAGAAAAAAATTGGTCGATAGTATTCTCCCTAGCCAGGGAGAAAGCCCCTGCACCAGATGATTTTCCAACAGTATTTTTTCAATATTTCTGGAAGGTTGTTGATTTTGATGTTTGGTCTGTTGTTGAGGAATCTAGGAAGTCTGGGAAAATATTGCAAGATATGAATCACACCTTCATTTGAATGTTTCCTAAAATAACTCATGTTTAATCTATGGACGAGTTTCGACCAATTTTTATGTGCAATACATCTTACAAAATTATCTCCAAGGAAATTTTTTCCCGCTTGAGGCCTTTGCTGAGTTTTCTTGTCTCTAACGAGCAGATTGGGTTTCTCCCAGGACGAGCTATCTTTGATGGTATCATGATTTCTCACGAGCTTATGCACTCCCTTATGGTGAAAAAATCTCTTGGTTTATTGTCTTAAATTGGATTTTAGTAAAGCATACGACAGACTAAACTAGTTCTTTCTGCTTCTCTCCCTTCATGAGCTGGGTTTCAATGAAGCCTTTTGTGAGTGGATTTTCAATTGCATCCCTTCCCTAATTTTTTATGTTCTCGTGAATGGATCGGGTGAAGGCTTTTTCTTCATTGATCGGGGGATATCCTCTTTCTTCCTTTCTCTTCATTCTAGTGGCAGAATCCCTCAGTCACTCTCTGAAGTATTCCCTTTTGTCCAGTTAGATTAAAGGTTTAATGATCTCTGTTGGTTTAGATCCTCTTACCCATCAACAATTTTTTAATGACACTTTCTTGTTCGATAACTTCTTCAGTGGCGGAAGTAGATTCCTTTAGTCTTCTTCTGGATAATTATTCTCTTGCAATGGTTCAACTTATTAATCTTCTTATATTTGTTATCTTTTTTTCAATACCTCCCCTCATCTTCAAAAGAGGATCAAAGATATTCTTGGTTTTTCTATCGGTTCCCTTCCTCATTCTTACTTGGGTATTCCTCTTTTTGTTGGTGTTGGTCGCGCTTCACTTTGGGATACTTTACTCTCCTCCTTCGATCTAAGGTTACAATCATGGAAAGGGATATGGCTTACTTTGGCTAGCAGCATTCTCTTGATAAGATTAGTTTTTAACACTCTTCCTATATGTTGGCTTTATGTTTTGAAGCTTCACATTATGGTTCTAAGGAAAATAGAAAGAATCATAAAAAATATTATTTTGCCAAGGTATTGGGGAGGTGAGAAAATTACACCTTGTTAAGTGGGAAAATGTGAAAATGCCTAAGATTCTAAGGGGTGCTGGTATAGTGGACCTCGGCTTACATAATTTGGCTCTAAGAGCCAAATTTATATGGAACTTTTTGTCAGATTTGGGAAGGTTGTTTCACCGGATTATCTCCAACAAATATTTGGGTTCCGGTAGGCATAATTCTATTATCACCATTGAATCCCTTCTAAAAGGTTCCCATATGTGAAACTTCTTCTCTTCCTGCAGATATCTTTTCTCCTCCCTCGCCTTGTGGAAGATCAGCAATGGGGTCTCAACCAATTTTTGGGAAGATTGGTTCCTGTAATGATCTCCTCTAAGCAATTGTGGGGCTCTAAGGTCAAAGATTATAGATTATCATTCTTGGATGGTTCTCCCTCCTTCACTTGGAAAGATGTGGATGAACTTAATATCTTTGATGAATCAAAGAACACCCTTTGAAAAGATTTGCTTGTTAGAATGGCTTCCTTTACGACTATTGAAGATAGTTTATTTATGGTTGGGTTCCAAGACTGGTCATTTTTATATCAAATATGGTTATAATTAGTCGATTCGTCATGTTGGAAATGGTGTTCCTTCTTGGATTGGTTGTTGGAGTAATTTAGTTCTTCCTAAAGTTGGAGCCTTCTCCTAGTTGGTTCTGAAATGTAAGATTGTTACATAAATGCGTAGGAAATTATGGGGTTATGTAGGTCTAACTAGGTGTATTCTTTGTAGGGAATCAGATGAACATATAGATCACACCTTTCTCACTTGTCATTTTTTCCTTCAACTCTGGTGGTGGTTGTGTCAAAAAATTGATCTCACGTGGGTGCAGGGCATAAATATAGTGGAGGTTTTAGTCTCCTAGCCAATTCTTGGTCAAACTTGCACTCTGGGTTTAAAATGGAACTGCATACCTCTTTTTCTCATATGGCATGTCTGGTGGGAAAGAAACCTTAGGATTTTCAGGGAACAATCATCAAACCCTCATGTTGTGCTTTACAAGCTTGAAATCCACCATCTCTAAAAATATAAGTGTTAATTGCAAAAATATTTACTCTTTCTCATCCTCAAAATGCCTCCATTTGTAAAGCCTGACCACTTATAAAAATATCAGCTCCGAGACCTCTGATTTATCGCGGTATGTCACGTATCATGAAGATCACTTCAAGGCGTACTGTCAAATTGTATCCACCCCCTTGGATTTTTCAAACTAAATTTAGATGGATCCTTCGAGGGTAATCCTGGTATATTGGGGGCGAGGTGTATAATTAGAGATAAGGAATGGGAAAGTTTTAATTGTTGGCTCTTGATGTAGGAGCATCTCCTAAATGCTTGAAATTGAATAAAAAAATAAGAGTCTAGGATAATAAGCCTTCTCATGGCATTGACACCATACATTGTAGTTTAAATAGTTTTCCCCTCCATAAGTTGTTGTGTTTGAATTTGAATTTGAATTTGCTATGTAAAAACTATTGATATAAGAGTAAAAGGTAGAAAAGTAGTTGTTTTCATCAATATTGCTATGTAGGAGGAGGAATTGGATTTTATTAGGATATTGAGGGAATCATGCGTAATTTTTTCATAGCCATATAAGTTGGTAAAACAACTCTACCTATTCTAACTTGTAAGTTGAGAGAATATCTCAACAAGATGATAGGATAAGTCTTATCTTAGAATAGGATATTATGAAAATTAAAATAATTTTTATCTAATGATATAGGTCAAATATCTCCATAGGAGGAGGATAGAGAAAGAGTTAGTATGCATGGAGTGAAGGAGTTGATATAAGAGGAGGATAGAGTCTTGAAAGGAGGACATATGTAAGACTGCAAACTTTATAAAGTCGTGGGGAAGAAGATCAAATCTTATGAATGCATGAATTTTGTGTTTCAATTGGTTCCTTAGGTATATATGGGATAATTTCCAATATTATGAGTTCATGTTTAAATAATAATGTTTATATTTTCATGATCTACTTCCAAACAACTTGTATTGTGTTGTTTATTCATTGCTTCCTTAAAACAGGGGTTTGAACTAGTCATGATACATTTTTATTCCCAGCTCCAAATAATTTGAAATTTCATATTTAGGTGAAATATGTAATTATCCATATGGGTTTTTAATATTTTATAATAATTTAGGGTAGTTTTGAATTTATAAAGAATTTTCCGATCTGGTTTGAGAGTGCATGCAAATTGTTTGATATAATGTATGTACGGGGAAAACAATCATAACTTTCACATGGATTAATGAAAATGGTTGAAATTTGGAAAATATTATCCTTGTAGATATTTCTATAAGTTATAAAAAAATTTTGAAATAATTTTCCTTGTGAAGTAAATGTGCAACAAGGAAATTGTTAATTTTCGAGCATGACAACTATACCCTTGTGTTAATTTTTTTTCATAGTCCTATCATTCCAAGGCACACCAAGTCTATCTATTCAGTCCAAGTGACCTCCCGATTAAGGTGATTTAGGAAATCCATTCATCCCCCTAGGTGATTTTAGGAGTTCATAAAAATTGTAAGCTACAGGAAGTTGTAGGAAGGGCTATCACTGGCCTTCCTAAGGCTGGATCGAAACCCCATGGAGTGGAAGAATAAATCCTAATGGATTTGGAGTGTGATTAAAAGGTCTTGGGACATCATGGAGATGATTTAAGAAGATTTAGAAGGAAGCTTGGAGAAGTTGGGGCAGTTTTGCCAAGAATTAGGGTTCACATGGCCTAGTCAGTACACAGGCCAAAACAAGTCGCTGAGCTTCGGAAGGTGATTTCGGGAGCTCCGGATGGAGTTAGGAGAAAAAAAAAAATCACCGAAAATATAATTCCAATCCCTACAAGATGGTGAAATCATATTTTTCACAACACTTTGGCGCATTAGGTCTACAGGAGATTTTTCTTAGGCACAGGTGGAGTACCAAATCAAAATTATAATTTTTTAGGGATCAAATGGATGAATCAAGACATTATACCCCACCATTGGATTCAAAAGGATTCACAAGGACATTTCTAGTTAGGATCATATAAAATTTCATCTGAAAAATTCCATAGGAGCTCAAGTTATCATCGTCGCAAGTTGTCCTCAAGCGAGTTCGGGAGTTAGCCAAATTTTTTCAGCTCCAGGAGCCTGGCGGGATTTTGTGTCCCTAATGTCCCTCAGGGTCAGGGACATCAAGGTTGTAAAAATTTTCCCAACCCCCTTGAATCCCTCTAAACCCACATATGACCTCCAGGATCACCAGTTCAACCCCCAGGTGCTTTGGAGCTCAATCCTCTACCGTCAGATCAAGTTGCCATGTGTCAGCTGAGGATCACTGTGGAATTTGATGTCCCTCACATCCCTTTGAGGTCAGGGACATAAAACCTTTAAAAATGTGCCCATCCCCTAAGGGATACTTCTGGTCACCCATATGACCCATTTCCAGCCCCCAGGTTGATTTTCAAGCCTCTCACTCCCTGTCATTGGATAAGTGCCACGTGTCGTCACCTTCTTGCTCACCATGGAAATTGATGTCCCTCACATCCCCTTTGAGGTGAGGGACATCAGGGACACAAAAATTTTCCCATCCCCTTGCTATGCATTTTTTGAATGATTTAAATCTGGCACTTAGCCATTATTTCCCCCCATTTCTCCTTCACAGCTCCTCACCATGTCATGGCCTTGTTCTTGCTTGTTCAGACACCCGGTCCACCATTTATACTCCAAAACAGCTCCACCATGGCCTAAAAAATCCTCCAATTCATGAAAATACATAGGTCTTAGGAGAAGGATTGATCGAAATGATGAAGAAAGAAGAGAAAAATGAATTTTTTTGCTAGATAACCATGAAGTCACCCAATCAAAAAATCTTCATATCTTGCAAAATACAAGTCAGAGTGAGATGTCATATCTTTTCATACTTCCACATTTTTCAAGGTGATCAAGATGCAAAAAATGAGAGGTAAAATGGTTCCTAGAATCATTTGTTCCAACAAAATCCTCACTTCGTGCACTGACTCACATTCGTCAGATTTCCCATCATTCCGGCAATGGAAATGAGCTAAAAACTTGCACACAAGCTCCAAATGAAAAACCTATCACAATGGATTTATTTTCATTCACAAATGGAGACAAAAACTAGACCTGTAAATTTCAAGCTCCATTAATGGCCATCATGGACAGCTTCGTGCTTGAAGCCACTGCCAGGTTAAAATTTCAAAATTTATTTCCAATCATTCTAGCAGGTGAAATCAAGTGAAATTCTGAGGACATGACCGTGAAATGAGTCTGAATCCAAAAAAAATATGTTCCTTCACAAACCGAGCACCAGAAATCCACTTTCCAAAAATAGTAAGCTTTCCTACACATGCTTGCTATTTTTGGTAACTCTTCATCAAAAGCGGCTATGGAAAAGGCAGTGTGCACTGAAGATCTCCAAGAAGCCAGAATGATTATCCAGAGCAGAAAATAGTGAAAATGACCACTTACTAAAAATAGTAAGTCCTTATATGGGTGCTTACTAAAAATAGTAAGTCACCCCAAGGAAGTGGTCAAAGCAAAGGAAGTGTGCGTAGGATTGAATGAATATTTTCATCACATCAAGATGATCAAGAAGAAGCAAGAATCACCTCTTACTAAAAATAGTAAGTCTCCCATCTGGGCATTTACTAAAAATAGTAAGTCACACTCAAAGAGTAGTTTTGGCACAATGGGACATTCAGAACTTTGTTCATCAGATCTTTCCATCAACGAGGATCATCAGACTTCATCAGGGGCAACATCTTCTCCTCTTCTCTCTCTTCCCTCTCCCCCAACTTTCTCTCCCTTCAAATGTTCTAATTCTTCATTGGGGTTTGCACTTTTTGATATGCCTTTAAGTCACCTAAAAGTGACTTTAGAAACATAATGTAAATTAAGTCACCTTGATTTTATAAAAGGGACTTAAATATTTTGTAGGAATATGAATAGTCTAAAGTTAGAAATAAGGCATATGGAGGGTCATGAAGAAGATGAGGAGTCGAGTCTATTCTATAAATTGTAAAGCCATTCCCATCTCAAAGGGTTGGCAATTGATCTTGTAAACTCAAGAGTGCATTGTACCTTAGAGAAAGAAAAGGAGATAGCCATTTTCTTCTACTTTCCTCCACTCTCAAATTTCTTCCATTCCCACACTATGTACAACTTTGGTTTAAGACAATCAATACAAGAAGAAGGAGTTTCTATCTTTCTTTGACTAAGGGGTTTCTTGATACTTTGTGATCAATAAATTATATTTGGTCTTGTTATTTGCAGAGTTGTTTCTTCTCATGAATGCATGTGTTGAAATTTTTGACTAGTGTGTGCAGGAATCTGATTTTCTACCTGCAAATTAGTTCTCCTACCTCATTTCTCACTCCCCTTTCCCACTCTTTAGACAAAGTCTTCCCTAGCAAGAGATTGCTAGATTTGCCACAGGGTCAGTGGAGTGCCCCTGTTGGATCCCTGATCCAAAGGCCACCAAGAAAATCCACCTTTTCTCGTGCATGCATATACGACAGTTGCACCGGTTAAGTAGAGGGACTTAGATTCCCAGAGTGTTGGCAAGAAATCCACAAGTTTTTCCACCGAAAAATTTTCTTGCCAGCAGTTTTTGGCACCCACCGTGGGGCAGATTTAGCAACATCTGCACCTAAAATATGACCGCAAGGTCAAAATACAAAAAAAATGAAATATTGAAAAAACAAAAAAAAGAGTTCATGAAAATCCATTGCTAAAAGATACACTTTCAAATTCCTACACGTGAATTTCATATTCCACAATGTCCTTTCATGTTCCCACTACAAAAGTTTCCAAAAGCTATGAAGGAAGATACACCAGGTTGAGCAGGTCGAGGGGTGTTTTTGATACCAATTTTGAGGCTTTGCAAAATCCAAGAATGAATTAGCATCCATACTTCTTCTCTCAAGCCTCCTCTTCAGCTCTTCAAGAAGTTCACCTAGAATCCTATCCAAACTCTTGTTGATACTCCCCCTTCAAATTCTCTCATTTTTCAATCACCCTTGGGAATTGAGTTCCCGAAAGAAGAAGAATTTGAAGAAGAATTTATAGAAGCAAGAGCTAAGTTGAAGTAAAAACAAAAATGGAAGATGAAGTAGAAAGACCTCAACCCATTGTTCCATGGGGAAGGAATACAAGCCCGCTTGCTCTTGAACCCCCTCTTCATGATCTACCAACGGGTTCCCTGCAAGAACTTTCCAAAGTTCAAAGGTGACAAAACACAACATCCTGAAGAACACATCACTGCCTTCACGAAATCATGTGGAATTCTTGGTGTCCAACATGAATATGTTGTTGTAAGACTGTTCATGGAGTCCCTCCAAGAAAAATCAGCATAATGGTTCTACCTCCTACCTGCCCGATCCATCACTGGTTGGAATGACATCAAGACTGCCTTCGAGGAAATATTTAAATCAACTGAAGACTGTCAGGACCTCTTGGTGCAAGTTGGCTCAAATAAAGAAAGGAGAAAATGAAACTATGAGAGACTTCATGGCTCATTTTGAATGGTTGCTTTACAGGATACCTGAAGAGGATTCTCCATCTGAAAACAATGTCAAGAGATTCTTCATCAATGCTCAATCATTGGAGGTAGGATTTTTCCTATGAAGAGTTCAACCAAGGAATATTTTAGAAGCACAAAGGATTGGCCATTGAACTTGATGATGATCTCATCCTATCTGGAAAGATCAATAATCCCTCAAAGGGTAAAGACTCAACATCTTGGAGATGAAAGAACTGATCCCTTTTGCAAAAATTGGAAAATGAAATGGCATTGTTGAGGAGGGAAATATTTGAATGAGTTTCTTCTCAAAGAAGCAACAAAAATCAGATTGTAGGAGCACCCCAAAGGCTTTCCTTGGAGGCCCCACCTATCAATGCAAATTGTAGGAGTAAGAAAAATGAAGAGGAGCTTGAACAAGAAAGTGAAGGTGGTGATTTCCTAGAAAGTGATGAGTTTGAGAACGATACACAAATCAAATTTTGTGAGTATTCTGGAGGTGATGAAGAAGATGAAAGGATGCACCTAGTTTCTCATGTGTGGTATTCACTCATTCTCAGTCTGATAAAGGAACATCTCCCTCCACTGTTGCAAAGAAAAATAAGGTTGATGATCCTCCTGTGGTGACTCCGCAAAACAAAATAATCAGTCAAGGATCTCCACTTCCATCTTCCATGAAGTCTGCATTGTTGAAGCCTGATCCTGTAGCAAGTAAGAAGACTCCTTCTATCCCAAGTAAGTCTTCCAATTCCTCTTCCATTTCTAAATCTAAATCTGCTCCTGTAAAATCTAATACTTTGAAAGCTCCTAGTGTACCTTTCAAAATACCCTCCATTCCCCAAACATCATAATCCTTCTCCCAAACCTATCCTAAATCCAAAATCAATCCCTTCACCCACCTTCACCTGCATCTTCTCCCTTTGATTTCATAGAATATGCAAACAAAGCCAAAGTCCAATTACCAAAACTGAATATTTGCAGACTCATCCTGAACAATTTGAGAGGTTTGTTGATATATCAAGAGTGGTAGTCTAACACCCAATGTTGTAACTTCTAGTTCCAAAGGCATGTTTTCCAAACCCACCTACACCTCCCTCACAGAACATGCTTTCCTTAAGTGCATCCAAGACTGATAAGGTCGATCCTTTCTATGTCTCCCTTCTTGTTGGAGAATATGTACTGAACAATTACATAATAGATTCTGGTGCCTCAGAGAATGTGATGCCTTTGAAGGTCACCAAGGCTCTCAAAATTACCATGACTCCACCCGGTGGCTCTTGTTACTCTTTGGAGTCAAAAGAGGTCCCACTTGTAGGGAAGGTCAAAGATGCACAGGTGGCTCTCGCCAGATTTCCAGACAAGAAAGTTTCAATGATGATTTTGGTAGCAGACGTCCCAACCTCATTTGGAATGTTTCTGAGTAGAAGTTTCTACTGAGACTTGGGAGGGAAAATTCAGATGAATTGGTCATCTGCAACCATACCAGTGAAGGGAGACATGGAGAAATTTCTTCCTGAGAAGAAGATGAGGTACACGGTATGAAATTCTGGAAGCCCAAAAGCTAACATTTTGTACCAAGGTAGCAGGCAGATGAATCACTTTGTGACAACTAAGGAGGAAGAGGATATTCCCATCTTGATAGGGCCAGACATGCCTTCCTCAGAGAGGCATTTGGATTTTGAAGAAGCATTGAGGAGATTTGAGTTACAAGAGGGCAGCCCTAAATTACTAGATGATGCAAACCATGAAGAAGAGGAAATGGTTCTTGATGATTTTCAAGAAGAAAAATCAGCTTATATGCTTATCCATGATGAGGAGTTATTCTCATTCCCATTTGGGGATGAAGATGACCTCAGTCAGGCCATCTATGGAGAGACAAGACCATCTTATGATGAACCCATGAAAGGTTTGAAAGAACTACTTGTACAAGAACTGCTTAGAGCCGTAGAAGAAACAAAAGACCCTGAGCTCGGTCTTGAACTCCTGATGCAAGCCATGAAATCTAAGACAAGTGTGAAGCTGATTTGGAAGCCTTAACCAATGTGAAGGTTGGCCATGTTGAAACAAAGAAAGATGAGAAATATGATGCCCCCTTGAGCCAATGATTGATGGATGCAACGATGAAATGGAGATATTTTCTTTCCCATTTGAAGAAGAAGACTCTTTCCATGATGAAGAAATAGAAGCAAAGAAGTTTGAGGCCTTTGAAGCTGAAGCTCCTCTTGATGAAGGATTGATAGAATGCATTGATTCCTATAGATGATGAAGTAATCCCTCTAGATAGTTTCCTTGAGCTGCAAAATAAATATTCTTCGAAGGCATACAAAGATGAGATGTAGGAAGTAACAAAGGATAACTTTGTGCAAGAACTATTGGATGCAGTAGAAGTTGCGGAAGACCCCGAGCTGATTCTTGATCTCTTCACTTGTGTCATGGCCATACAAGACAAGTATGAGGTTGCCTCTGATCCTCCTGTCAGTACTCAAACACCTCACAGTGGAGTAGAGAAAAAGGATAAATCTAAGGTTTCTCATGGAGAAGATATCAATGAGCATAGACCCAGGAAAGAAAGTAACTCAGAATATTCAAGAAATTGAACGAAAATCAGCTTTGGGGCAGTGATGAGATGCTCAATGAAGAATCATCTATGTGGATAAACATGGAAGGCAACTGGCACTATGAAACCAATTTCAAAGAACATGAAGGCAATGGAATTTCTAAGCGAAGGCCTGAAACATCAAGAATCCTCATGTAGGCTCACTCCTACAAAGTGTACATACAAATGTGAAAGCACCTGGCTTTCATAAGCAACTGAGGAGAGGAGGCTACTTTCTGGAACCAGTCAATGGCTTCACAGAACATCATCATTCGGTGTTGCCCCCTCAGGGGTAACTTTTGAGAAATAAAA
The DNA here is from genome assembly GCA_019776745.2 of Taxus chinensis. Lineage (NCBI taxonomy): Eukaryota > Viridiplantae > Streptophyta > Pinopsida > Cupressales > Taxaceae > Taxus > Taxus chinensis. The sequence continues at coordinate 810,610,305 of CM034151.1, forward strand.
GTGCTTCAATGAAAGTGGGTTGTCCCCCACCTTGTACCATAGGTGATTGCTAGGTGTGTTTCCCTTTCTGTTGTGTGTTTCCCTTCTTGTTTTCTATCGTGTGTTTCCTTTGTTTTTTTATGTGTGTGTGTGTGTGTTTTCCTTCTTCACTCTCTCTTCTCTCTGTTCTCTGTTTAAGTTATACATGACTCTGCAAGGCCCAATGGATAAGGCACTGGTCAATTGATCATATGATCTAAAATTGATATTCTGGATTCCTCATGTCATGTCTTCGTTGCACTCAGTCCATGTCATGTCCCCAAGCTAGAGCCAGTTGTTGTCATGTAAATGTGCAACAAGGAAATTAACAATTTCCGAGCATGACAACTATACCCCTATGTTAATTTTTTCAATGTCCTATCATTTCAAGACACCCCAGGTCCATCCATTCAGTCCAAATGACCTCCCGACTAATGTTATATCATCCCCCTAGGTGATTTAGGAAATTCCATTCATTCCCCCTAGGTGATTTTAGGAGTTCATTAAAAATTACAAAGCTACAAGCAGTTGTGGAAGGGCTATCACTGGCCTTCCTAAGGCTGGAGCAACCCCATGGAGTGGAAGCAAAAGATCCTAAGTGGATATGGAGGTGATTAAAAGGTCTTGGGACATCATGGAGATGATTTAGGAAGATTTTGGAAGGGATTCGGAGAAGTTGGGGCAGTTTCGCCAGAATTAGGGTTCACAGGCCTAGTTAGTGCACAGGCCAAAACAACCACTGAGCTTCAGAAGGTGATTCCAGGAGCTCCTAGATGGAGTTAGGAGAAAAAAAAACATCTCTAGAAATATAATTCCAATCCCTACAAGATGGTGAAATCATATTTTTCACAACACTTTGGCGCATTAGGTCTGTAGGTAGTTTTTCTCAGGCACAAGTGGAGTACCAAACCAAAATTATGATTTTTTAGGGATAAAATGGATGAATCAAGACATTATACCCCCACCATTGGATTCAAAATGCCATTTACAGTCATGATCATATAAAATTTAATCAAAAAATTCCATCTGGAGCTCAAGATATTATCGTCGCAAGTTGTCCTCAAGGTTTGGGAGTTAGTCAAATTTTTCAGCTCCAGGAGCATGGCAGGATTTTGTGTCCCTGATGTCCCTCAGGGTCAGGGAAATCAAGGTTGGAAAAATGTTCCCAGCCCCCTTGAAGCCCTCTAAACCCACATATGACCTCCTGGATTGCCAGTTCAGCCCCTAGGTGCTTGTGGAGCTTCAAATCCCCTACCGTTGGATCAAGTGCCACGTGTCAGGCTCCAGGATCGCTATGGAAATTGATGTCCCTCATGTCCCTTTGAGGTGAGGGACATAAAACCTTGAAAAATTCTCCCATCCCCTATGGGAGACCTCTGGTCACCCATATGACCCGTTTCCAGCCCCCAGGTGCTTGGCTCAAATCCCCTGCCATCGGATTAAGTGCCATGTGTCATCCCTGGATCACGTCATGGAAATTGATGTCCCTGATGTCCCCTTTGATGTGAGGGACATAAGGACAAAAAAATGCACCCATCCCTTCTATGCATTTTTTGAAAATTTAAATCTGGCACTTAGTCGTTATTTCCCCCCATTTCTCCTTCACAACTTCATACCTTGCCATGGCTTTGTTCATGATTGTCCAGACACCCGATCCACCATTGTTGCTCCAAACCAGTTCTACCATGGCCACAAAAATCCTCCAATTCATGAAAATACATAGGTCTTAGGGGAAGGATTGATCAAAAATGTTGAAGAAATGAAGAACGAGGAGAAAATGAAGATTTTTTGCCAGATAACCATGAAGTCACCCAATCGAAAAATCATCATATCTTGCAAAATACAAGTCAGATTGAGATGTCATCTTTTGTAGACTTCCAAATTTTTCAAGGTGATCAAGATGCAACAAACGGGAGGTCAAATGGTTCCTAGAATCATTTGTTCCAACAAAATCCTCACTTCGTGCACCAGGACTCACATTCATCGGATTTCCCATCATTCCGGCAATGGAAATGAGCTAAAAACTTGCACACGAGCTCCAAATGAAAAACCTATCGCAATGGAGTTGTTTTCATCGCAAAAGGAGACAAAAACCAGACCTATAAATTTCAAGCTCCATTAATGGCCGCCATGGCAGCTCCGTGCCCGAAGCCACTGCCAGGTTAAATTTTCAAAATTTATTTCCAATCATTCTAGCAGGTGAAATCAAGTGAAATTTGGAGGATGTGACCGCGATGATGAGCCAAATCCAAAAAAATATAATCTGTTGCAAACCGAGCACTAGAAATCTACTTTCCAAAAATAGTAAGTATTTCCTACACATGCTTGCTATTTTTGGTAAGTCTTCATCAAAAGCGGCTATGGAAAAGGCAGTGTGTGCTGAAGATCTCCAAGAAGCTAGAATGATTATCCAAGAGCAGTAAATAGTGAAAATGACCACTTACTAAAAATAGTAAGTCCCTTATATGGGTGCTTACTAAAAATAGTAAGTCACCCCAAGAAGTGGTCAAAGAAAAGGCAGTGTGCATAGGATTGAATGAAGATTTTCATCACATCAAGATGATCAAGAAGAAGCAAGAATCACCTCTTACTAAAAATAGTAAGTCTCCCATCTGGGCATTTACTAAAAATAGTAAGTCACACTCAAAGAGTAGTTTTGGCACAATGGGACATTCAGAACTTCGTCGCATCAGAGCTTTCCATCAACGAGGATCATCAGACTTCATCGGGGGCAACATCTTCTCCTCTTCTCTCTCTTCCCTCTCCCCCAACTTTCTCTCCCTTCAAATGTTCTAATTCTTCGTTGGGGTTTGCACTTTTTGATATGCCTTTAAGTCACCTAAAAGTGACTTTAGAAACATAATGTAAATTAAGTCACCTTGATTTTATAAAAGGGACTTAAATATTTTGTAGGAATATGAATAGTCTAAAGTTAGAAATAAGGCATATGGAGGGTCATGAAGAAGATGAGGAGTCGAGTCTACTCTATAAATTGTAAATCCATTCCCATCTCAAAGGGTTGGCAATTGATCTTGTAAACTCAAGAGTGCATTGTACTTAGAGAAAGCAAAGGAGATAGCCATTTTCTTCTACTTTCCTCCACTCTCAAATTTCTTCCATTCCCACACTATGTACAACTTTGGTTTAAGCAATCAATACAAGAATAAGGAGTTTTTAGCTTTCTTTGACTAAGGGGTTTCTTGATACTTTGTGATCAATAAATTCTATTTGGTCTTGTTGTTATTTGCAGAGTTGTTTCTTCTCATGAATGCATGTGATGAAGTTTCTAACTAGTGTGTGCAGGAATCTGATTTTCTACCTGCAACATTAGTTCTCCTACCTCTTTTCTCACTCCCCTTTCCCACTCTTCAGACAAAGTCTTCCCTAGCAAGAGATTGCTAGCTTTTCCGCAGGGTCAGTGGAGTGCCCCTATTGGATCCCCGACCACAAGGCCACCAGGAAAATCCACCTTTACTCGCACATGCATATACGGAAGTTGCACTGGTTAAGTATAGGGACTTAGATTCCCAGAGCGTTGGTAAGAAATCCACAAGTTTTTCCACCCGAAGTGTAAGGGTTGAAAGTAGTGATTTCTTGCTTAAGAGTGTGTTCTGAAAGTCAACAAGAGAGGATAGAGGTTAATGACTTCTTGTACCTTGAAAACTCATACCTTATCGTTGAATGAAACTCTTGGGAACAAAGGTATACATAACCTATTATTATCCTTCCAACGACAGATATATAGGCATCACAAAACCATTTTTTCTCTCTTATATAGCTAATCAAAGAGCTTCGTATGGCATTTCCTATCATTACTATATAGTTTTTCAAAAATATATATTTATTTGTTTTTTTCAAAACGATTTTATCTATTATCTCCATGTAGGCTCATTATGATCTTCTTTAATCAAGTTAAGGATTGTTATTAAAGACACATGTGGGTTCTCAAATTAGTATTTCTTTATGAAAAAAAAGAGTAGTTTGAGCTAGGTTGGCATCATCTCTTTTCCATTAGAGGTCGGTACAAGTAACTTAGTTGAAGTTCAAGCCTCGCTGGAAGGCGTGAAACTTGCAGTTGCTTTGGGTTGTGAGCGTCTCCATATTGAAGGAGACTCTCAAGTGATTATTCATTTCATCCATAAAGGAAGTTCATAGAATTGGTCTCTAAATTACTATTTCAACAATTATGTTTAAAAAAAAATTGGCAAACCTCCCTTACATTTAGAGAAGTTAACAAAGAATGTGATTTTTTGGCCAATTTCGGTACCGAATTTGAGGGACGAAGGCAATTATATCCCCAACAAGTCAAAGTTTGGGAGGGGCTGCGTGCAATAATTACAAGTGATGGCCAGTCCATCGTGGATTAATTTCTCAAGGGCCTTGGCTCATGTGGATTGGTTTTATGTAGCCTCCCCATTCTCTTTTTGCAATTCACCTCCTCTTCCTGTGGGTTGAGTTCCCATGGCGGTGCCTTCATTACCTGCGATTTTTTTGCGCAGTGAAGAAGGGGAATGGCTTTCTTCAATTCCATTTCACAGACCAATCTCAAGAAGGTTTTCAGGATTGGCTCGCCTACTGTTTTCAAATCCATTGAACAGTATTCTATGGGAATCTTATCTCATCGATTCTAAGAGAGCCAGTGTAAAACTCCGAAATTACATCGGTGTTTGTTTTGAATTTGCTTCTAGTTAGCCATAACAAAATGGAAGCTTCTTCGATAGCCCATTTTTTCATTTTTCCCTCTCATAGGGTTGGTCTGGATGAAGAACTAAAGCAGTGGAACCTTGCCACTCTAATATATTTGTGGGGCTCTATTGCGGATGTTGGTTGCGGGTTAATAAAAGTTTGGTGGAACATATAGCGAAACGAAACCTTTCCCTCTTTCGATTCGCACAGGTGTTATAGACTTCTGCGATTCCATGGATCCCGAGCCATGCCATATTCCTCCCCTAGATTTATCTGAGATTAATGTTCCTCTCGACCCTGTGACATCTCATGCTTCGGAGTTGTGGGTGCTTTTGGGTTCTACCTACGCTTTCGTGCTCAAAATTGCCACTGTCATTGGCGGTCATAGCCGAATGGCTACCCAGGGTAGCTTTGCGGGTCCTTCCTCCTCTTTCATTGGTGTTAAAGTAGACGTCATCGATATCTCGGATGATGATTAGCTTGTATGGTTTGTTTGCTTTGTAGCGGTTATTTGGCTTTGGGTTTTGTCAATATGCTCTTTTTGTATTTCCTCTTTTTGGCATGTGCTTCATCGTCTCATACTTTAGTGTTTGTAATGGATGGGGGCCCATCAACCCTCCAATTCATTAGCTCTGGTCAAAAGCGTTTAAAATTTTAAAAAATAACATTATTCTCTTTAAAGTGAAAACCATTTTTTCCACAAAAAATAGTTAAAAATAAGACAAATACAAACTATTGACAACAACATTTTAGGGCTTATTTCATGTCTCTAATACTTCTTGGTCATCTCTTTAATATTGGTTTGAAGATGAACACAAATAAATTCACAGGCCCAAATTATGACAAGGAAAATCAAATAATGTATCAACTATGTTGTAGTCCTATAAGTTATCAAAAATTCCAATGCATAGTTGCAAGGATAGTTAATCCAATACAACACAATTATTGTGCTTCATGCATGTCATAGAAAATGTATGTCCACCCAAGCCTATAGGTGTTAGGCACATGGCATCCGAGAGCTTAAAGATCAACACTTATTGCACATGAGAGACAAGAGGGTTAGTTGTGAGATCAATCATGATTAATACCATCATGATTAAGAGAGAGAGAGAGGGAGAGAGACCGATGGATGCTACAAAATGTTTTCACTAAGGAGCCTAATATATAAGAGATTCCTATAGTTGATATTTTACTATACTTCTTTAATCAAGAATTTATATGTTAGACATGGCACAACTTATAACACCAATATAACCTTCATAAAGTCAATAATCTCATTGTAGGGAACATGAATAGATTGTCCAAAACGTGGCAAACTATAATAGCCATTGATACCAATACAAGGTGTTATTCAATAAATCCTATAGCTATGAAACGTTTATTCTAACTACTACATATTTTTATGATGATGATGAATTAACATGGCGTATTATTTTTACAAAAGGCATGACATTGAAATGTGATAGGTTTTCATCTATGTCTAGTCATATCATTGAAATAAAATAAAGTCCCTAAATATAAGCACTAGGTATACAATTATGACTCATCTCAACACCTACAAATAATAAAACAATGTACATTTACATGACAATGGAAAATCCAATATTTATAAATATATTCTACTAACCCTCGAGAGTGACACTAGTGGCAGTAATAGATTGAAGAAAACAAACACAATGTTTGTCATTGCACAATTTTTTTGTAAATAAGCCCCCTAAAAAAAGTGAGGCATGTGAAAACATAGTTATCTATATTTTAAAACATGCATATACATAAATATGTATTGTGGGAACATAATGGCAACATGTAATGGACATAAAATTTCTAGTGCATAGTTAGTTACAAGGATAGTTAATCCAAGACCAACAAGTTTATAGCTTCATGCATGTCATAGAAACGTGTGCGGTATGTGCGCGCGCGCTTGCATGCGTAAGCGCATATAGTGGGTCTAGGAATGCGTGCGTGTGCGTCATGCGTGCAAAATGCGTGCGTGCGTGCGTGCATGCGTGTGTGCGTGTGTGTGTGTGTGTGTGTGTGTGTGTGTGTGTGTTGACAAATGTTTCCATGGAGGAGCGTAATTTGTAAGATGGATTCATGGAGCTATATTGCATTCATATACCCTTACCTTAGATCAAGAGGGTTAAAGTTACATTGACTTATACTCCAATCATACGCTAATACAGCATCAATAATTCATGGGCTAGAGAGAGAGAGAATAGAGCCATATAAATAGCGGACTAGGTAATAACCATTTGATATTCATCATAATATGTTATTCATAAACCCTATAGCATTAATATTTGAAGAGTTTCAATCATTTACTACATATTTTGAGCTATAACGATTACACCTTAACATGGGTATTTATATGCTTTACTAACATTTTTAAATGTATGAAAACACAATGACATACTAACAACTTAGAATACTAAGTATCTAATTATGGTCCCTTACTTATCTTGACATGTGCATATCGTGGTGAATTTTACATAGTTAAGATTCAGAATAGACTAAAAAGTGAAGGATTAATAGTATTCAACACCATTCTTGATGAACTAATACAAAATCCTCTACTTTCTTTTTAAACATTAAAATGTGTCAAAAAAGTTTATGTCCAACTCAGTTCATTTCACCAATTGAATATACTACGCCCTTAGTCTTATAGGTTAGTGGTTTTATACATGGCTTAACCATTATCAAAGCTACTGCTAATCCATTATTATATATATACGCATGAATGCCCACCATTTAGATGTCTTCTGCTTATTTCATGGATCTATCAGAAATCTAAATTATGGTTTTTATACAAAATAATATGCATATAGTGGTGATTCTCTAAATGCAATACGACTTATCATGAAGGATAAATATATACACTTAGTTGTACGTCATTTGTATGGATGGATTATGGACCATTCATACATTCATAACGCATAATATCATGTTGAAGGCTTCACTACTCGTACCAGTCACTTAAGCCTCATTAAGGTTCATGGGATTGTCTCTATAGACATTAAACCATCTCACATAGGGGTTAACATCATATAAATGTCATCATCTAGTTAAGAACTAAACATATTAGATATTGCATAAGAGTTTATATTTGCATAGGTTACAATCATTATATTCATTTGTTGTGCTACAATCTTATTGCAAGTTATGACATGTTCAACTATGGTTAGAGGATACATGTTAATGAATGTATCTATAACACATAGACCACATCAGAATTATACGAGTTATATTATGAAAAGAATATTGACCATGCAAGTATAAACTCATACAAGTATATTATGTGTTATACTTGTCAACTAGTACATAACATGTTTACGTGAGAAAAAAAAGATATAATTCATCAGATCAAAAGTGGGGAATACATTTTCAAAAACATTGTCTTCCACTTTTACAAAATATATAAGGACTAAATGAAGGTGACAAAGGTCAGGTGCATGCATTCCCACTACAGTCGTTGTTACACTCATCAGAGTCGCGATGTGTTGTTAACAACTCTTCATACCTCTATTGTTCATGTTCTTCCAGCTTAGCGGTCAACATCATCCCACCATGCAATGACATTTTCGGATAAACTAGGTCAGTTGCCATCTAGAGGTGGATGTATGACAAGGGTGAACTCGTGGTAAAAGTTCAAAGTAGTATCTTCATGGAATTGCAGAGATCTTTTCTTATAGCCATTTTCTTGTGACGACATTTGTACTTATGAGCCATGACTCCATGATTAAAAGAACTAACATGACATCCATAACAAGCATAAATGCAGCTTTAATATTTCTTTGTGATCATATTACCCATTTAAGATTCACAATGTCAGTTGTTTTGTTGTATTTGGTGCAATTGAGAGTGAACAACCTCTCAAAATTTGTGATAGTAATGCACACATTGTGAAGTTGATAGATTCCATTATTGGGATGTTTGTGTAAGAGTGTCCACATTTGTCATTTCCAATCATCCATTTGCATAATATTAAAACAATAGTCTGGATAAACAACATATTCATATATACAAATAGATTTTTATTGAATCTTGATAGGAGAAGGTTATTTTCTTCAACCATAATGGTGGAATATTACAAAAACAAGGGATTTGAAAATGTGCTCTCTATGTGTTATGTTTGTGGAGCCTATTTTTCATGTTAGAGTGTGGTACACCTTCAAGATGTATTACACACCAGATGTTATTTTTACGGCGGTCTTGCTCGCCGGTGAGCGGGTTAGGGGGGGTTCGGGGGCGAAGCCCCCGAAGCAAATTTTCATGGGGTGGTTTATTAACCCATGGGTAATGGGTAACCGTTATGGGTTGTTTTTGGGCCCATGGTTTTTCAATACCCATTGTTTTGTAAAACCGCCTCTTCGGCTACCCATAGGTTTATGGGACGGTTTTATTTTTGCCCATTGTTTGATACCCATGGTTTTGTAAAACTGCTTAAGCAGTTGTCTATTTATATGGTCTTATGCATATGATAGAAAAACAAACAAATGTTATTGCAGATTGTGCTTTGAATTCGAGTGTGAATTCTGTAGAATTTGTTGAGCATAGCTCCAAACGAATCTGGTTATTGTATTGAGAGAGTGGAGGCTTGTAATAAAATCTGAGCAAATGATTCTTGGTGGACGTAGCCCAAATTGGGTGAATCACGTTAAATCTTGTCTCTCTGTGTTGTGTTATTTATTATGCACTTTTATTTGAGATCTGTAATATTTTTTGCATATTAGTTTCTACTGTTGCGATTTTGTAAGGGATTATTCCGCATAATTTATCTCTTATTTCCTAACACTATGCACATCATAGATGTAAACTATAAATTGTTTTTACAAATATTCATATATACAAATATGTTTTTACTAAAGCTTGACGCAAAGAAGTATTTACTTCAACCAAAACATTGTAATGTAATAAAAACAGGGGATTTAAAAACGTGGTGATCTATTGTTATCCTTGATGTAAACTAGATATTTTTTTAGCAACTGCATATTGAAACAGGTATATTGGGCACATAATGGTACGAATTAAGTTTTGCAGAGTTGAATGGTTTCCCCTACAAATTACATTTCTTTGCTTTTGGTGAAGTAGTGATTGTTGGCTCTCGCTTCCTCTACTTTATTTCAACTCGATGCCAACTATAATAGACCCTCAAAATTCTTGCATCCAACCAACAGTGTTGAAACAGACACAATGGTAGAGAAGAATGTCGACTGAAAAAATGAATTTTGAAGACGCGCATAATTAGAAGCCTCGACCGTGGCAAATGGCGTGGATTTTGGGGATTTGTGGGTCACAAGACACTGGGGCATGTCCCTGATTTGGAAGACGCATTAACGGAAAACGCATACCCTCCGTTTAGGGGAAGTCAACAAACGTTGAAAAAAATCGACAGGGTTTGTATGTGCTAGATAAGTTGTTCCTTTCAAGGCAACATAAAACTAGCAATTGCCATCTCGCAGCAAAACAACACAGTAGCAGCAAAGGAATGGCAATTATACGTCTTTTTCGCCCTACTGATGGAACCCATTGTTTTTGTTTGAACCCACCTATGTAGAAAGTAAGCAATATGCCTATGCTTATGTGCGTCTCTTGAAATCCTAATCCAATGGCAATGAATGTGTGGATATTGCATAACTATATTGCTTACAAATATGCAGGACTGTTAAATAAAGGAAGGGGCACCTAAAATTTTTAGTATCGAAACACATAACACAAGCAGGTTGTGCGCCAAAGGATGCAAGAGACGTAGGAGGGAAAGGAGGTGAATACATCTCACCTACAACTAGGTTCCACGCATGATGAAAATAGCCATACAAGAAAAAATGTCGAAACAACCGTCAAATTTAACCTTCTTATGAAGGTACGAGATAGACACATGGAGGGGCACGACACTATTCACACAGAATTGTTTACAAAGACATTGTTCAGGATGTTCGTTATTCACGCGCATTGTGTGCCCTCCAAGGACTAACATGTGGAAGCACAAGATTCATTGAGGCGGGTCGTTGACAATACAAACCAACCTCAAGTCCCGTATGGTAAAGCCTTCTGGCATAAAAATATGTTTTGCATATTTTTTATTTAAGCTATTGTTTATATGGGCATAGTGCATATAATGCTTTGATGGTGGACCGTGGTTGTTAATTGCAAGTTCCAAGTATTTAATTCCCACCTTTTCATTTCCAGATTTCCATTCATGTCTTTGTTTTGTCTAACAAATTAAATTGTTGTCCAATCGAAAACCTTGAAGCAGTAAAAAATTAAAACAAAAAATAACAAAGCTCGGCTGACATATAAAATCTTCCTTTCACTCATATGAAAAGCCATTGGAAGGGCTCAATTATTGATGATTTTTGGTGACATCAACTATGTTCCTTGCGATTAAACTCAGAGATTACAAATGAAAAGGGGGGCTACAAAGTTATACAAGAACAGTAGGCATTACTGTTGGGCCTTGAACATGCAACCTTTTGGATTCTCCCCTTTTTTGATTTTTGCCCCTTTAAGTGCAAATTATAGTCGTGCGAATAGTATGAATGTGATCAAAACTATAAATTATAGCATAAATAAAAAATATTATTTGGATATGAACAATTTGAGCCTGTGGAATAGGTGAAGGGCATGTAGGTATTTTATTTCCATCATTTTATTTCTAACTTTCCATTCATGTCTTTGTCTTATCTGCCAAAATAAAATGTTCTCCAATAGACGACCTTGAAGCCGTAAAAAAATAAAAACGAAAAGTTCAACCGGAAAATGTCATTTTGTACATATGATTAACCATTGAATGGGCTCAATTATCAATGATTGTTCATTCGCCACCGATTGTTCATTCGTCACCTGCTTCTGTACACTTACTTGAGCTTAAAACTGAATAAGGGGGCCTACTAAGTGCTACAAGAAGCAAATATTGTGGTTGGGTTCCTAATCTTTAACCTATTGGATTTTCCCCATTTTATTTTTTCCTCTTTAAGTGCCAATTGCACTCACATAAATAATGCAAATGACATCGAGACAACAAAGTGGAGTGCAAATAGCATATTTTATTTGGGTAGGAACAATCTGAGTCATGGAATAGTTGTGGGACATGAATGTATAAAACTTCCCCCTTTTTTATTTTTCCATATTTCCATTCAAGTATTTTCCTTATGTAAAAAAATAAATGCCGTCCAATTGAAATTCTTGTTGCCGAAAAAATTAATAATATAAAAATAGAAAATCCCATTTTATGGAAATCGCCATGTTGCCACCATCAGAGAGTCCCTGGTGCATGCCGACAATGGTTTCCCTTTTCGCCAATCAAAGTATACACAATGCCCATAGATGAAGGACATGGGTGTGATTTCTTCCCTTGGTTGCAAACAAGGAACAAGGTTTATTTTATTTAGATTTGTAGGATAGACTATCCATGTGTGGGGGATGTTGGATTTCAAATTTGTGGAGTCCATTCAAGCTCAGCATATCATCATTGTTTCTGGTGTCATATGGCTTGACATTTGTAATTTTCATCAGGTTCGTCGACTGTGCAGTTAAAGTGTAGAGGAGGTTAAGGACCACATGATACCATGTTGTCACATTCCTCCCTTATCCAGTGGGGAAAAGATTTGTAAGTTTCAATTAGACATCGTTGGTTACACATGTCCTTCTTTCCCACAATTACTTGAGTTTAACACTTAAAAGGGGGGATACAAAGTGCTATAAGAAAAACAAATTACAATTGGGTTTTGAACCTAGAACCTATTGGATTTTCCCCATTTTTTTAATTTTGATCCTTTTAAGTGCAAATTGCACTCACTTGAATAATGCAAGTGAGACGAAGACAATAATGTGGAGCACATACAAGTAGGAGATATTTTATTTTGGCAAGAACAATTTGAGCCATGGAATATGTGTGGGACATGCATGTATTTAATTCCCACCTTTTTATTTGTAACTTTCCATTCATGTCTTCGTCTTATCTAACAAATTAAATGTTGCCCGATCATTGAAATCCTTGATGTTGATGGCCTTTGACGAACAACACCATCAAGATTGTTGATGAGGGAAACCCTAATCACTACCCTAATAGCTAGAGAGAAACCCTAATTTCAAATGTGCATGAAAATGCTATACCTTGGTATGCTAAGTCCACTGCACATCTCCTATCTCTAAAGTGTCCCATGAGATGTGCACATGCAAATTCCCCTTACATTTACGTGTGTTCTAACTACCCAAAAAACAATGCTTTAAATTGCAAACTATTTGCTTGATTGTATTGATTGACCACTCCTTACCATTTTGAGATATCTCTGCAATATGTTGTCTCGATGACTTGCACAACATGCCCTTTCTCCTTCAAACGATTGACAAAAATGTCATGTGGTTGTAGGAGAGTAGAGTTTTACATTTGTCCCCCCATACTGCTCTATCCACCCTTGCACTTCTCCTCCCTCAAACCCCTTCTTCTTCACTCCTCTTCCTCTCCCACAATTTCATTCCCTCCGGTTCAACTTCTTAGATACACCCCCTCTGGCGTTCCCGTCGCACATTTCACGTGCAATTGTTGGTTATAATACTATGTATTATTCAACTTTTACCTCACAACAACTAATCACATCATGGCATGTCATCAATTTATCAATTGGTGCACAATGTACAACATTTGTACTCATATTCAACTATTGGGCAACAAATGGTTTACATGCATTTCAACAATCTAATTTTAAATTAATTCAAATGGTTTATATGGCTTTCCCTCCATTTCAACATCTTAAACAAAATATATAGATTATAAAATTGTCAATTTTTCAAATGATTTAATTTTTACATTCCTCCCTAACACCTTGTGAACAGCAAACTTAAGAAAACAACTAGTGACACCTCCCTTTTATTGTTATACTTTTGGCTATGAAACACATTGGACATTCCTGCGAAACCCCTACATAGCTGTGTTAACCTGCAAACTTAAGGGAAACAACTAGTGGCACCTCTCTTTTATTGTTATGCTTTTGGCTATGAAACACATTGGAGAGGCCAAAAACATGACAACTACACTCGGAGGACAAAACATGACATCTACGTTGGGAAAATAAATAGAACTTATGTGGTTGAAAATAAATAATTAAAAAGAATGGTTGTAGAAAATGCTGGAGGAAACAATCCGCATTCCAAACCCAAAACGCACATCTACATTGCTGGAGGTAACATTCTGCATTTCAAATTCCAAGAGCAAATCTAGCTCTGTGGCAGCATAACCTTATACCAATTGGATGGTTTCGATTTCAAAACATAGCTTGCCCGTGTATTTTAATATGTTTTAGCTTAGAGGACAACTAAAAGATTTCCAGTGGGACTATAGCCATAGGTCTTGGAGGTAACGATCTAGGAAATCAGAGAAGGCATAGGATATTAAAGCACCCTAGACCAGATTGAGTGTTCTTGGGTTCCATTCCCAACCTTCTAGGTTTAGTAACATAAATTGTAAGCATGGCCAAACTACCATTTGTGGCAAGAATATATCCCAAATCCAATTAGGTTCCATTCCTAGCCTTCCATGATTAGAACACAAACTGTTAAAGACTGTCAAAACTGGCATTTGTCACAAGGATGTACATGCCCAATCCAATAGAATGAAAACTGCCAGAGAAACTTGAGAACTAGTAATATCTTAATAGGCAATTTCTGCTATTAGTAACAAATTCCAAACGCATAAAAAATGAAGAGGTTACCAAGAAAAACAACCTCCTCTCTCATCTAGTTAGCCCAGACCTTTTTGGTGAGGGCATGATTAAGGGTCGTGATTGGGCCAGGAATGACTCTCCAGAACATGCTTATTTTCAAATGAAAAAATGGAAGTGGGTTATTCTTCAGAAAGCCACTTCACACTGTTATGCTTTAAAATGTGGGTTATTCTTCAGTTTCCATAAACCCAGTTCTCACTGTTATGTGCATAATTGATTAGCTCTTCTGGCTTGAACCATAGATCGATCTCATCTTTGGCAGTCTGTGGCCCGTCACTTCCATGAATAATATTCCTGTAGATCAAAATTCAGGAAGCCAAAAGTGTTCATTTAACCTTGCCTAGCAGATTCTGTTTAAACATATTATGAGTTTTCAAAACATAAATAATTATGATCTATCTAACTACCCATTTAAAAATATACCTTCCAACAATTATGGCAAGGTCACCTCGAATCGTTCCAGGCTCTGAATTTTGAGGATCAGTTGCACCAATGAGTTTTCGTCCATATTTAATGACTCCTTGACCTTCCCATACCTACAGAAATGGTGCCAATACTTAGTAAAGATCGGAAGAGTGATCAACTGGGTTATGTTGAAATGGTAAATCAAAAGGACTCTATTGAAGATCCCCAAGTTCAAATGCTGCAAGAAACATGTTATTTGATGACCCCTCGATCTTCCCATATCTACATAAATGTTCCTAGTACTAAGAATAAATATGAAAGAATGACCAACCAATGTGCTTGAACAGTTAATCAATGGCACTTTATTGCAGACCACCATGTTCAAACCCAAAAGAGCCTTATGACCGTGTTTCCTATGAGCAACACACCATCTCGGGTAAAGGTAAGGCCCACCCATAAATAAAGGGGAACATTTTTAATTGAAAGCATAACAGTGCGCAGGTTAGGCAACAGATAATAAAGGGTAACATTTTCATTAAAGAATAAAAAGAGACATTGAGGAAGCAGGATAATTCAATAAATAGACTGACCATTGCAAGAACAGGTCCAGAGCTAAGGAATTCGCAGAGGCCATTGAAAAATGGTCTCTCTTTCAGATCAGCATAATGTTGCTCAGCAAATTCCTTGGATGGAACCACCAGCTTAATGGCAACAAGTTTGTAACCCTTACGCTCGAAACGGGAAACAATCTCCGAAATCTGTGATGCAAAAAAACTACTGTTAAGTAAAATTGTACACCGACTAAAACTGTTGTTGCTACAAAAAGAGGTAAGCTACTTACCAGTCCTCTCTGCACACCATCGGGCTTGATGGCAATAAATGTTCGTTCAAGCTGTAATCCACAGGCAGATGATATGTTAAAAGTTTAATTTGGCCATGCCTTAATTGGTAAGAAATCTAGCAGCTTTTAGCTGAACATTGGCCGTATATTGATAAAAACATTTCCAGGTTCTAATTCTAGGCATGGTCCCTCATCAAGTTGGTGTTTCCACCAATAAGTTTAAATTTGTGATTGCTTTGAAGTTTATATTCCAATTGTAAACATAAGCCTATTTATGCAGGAAAACAAGATGAATTATTTAGGCTGATACCTCTGCAGCTTGTGCTGATGGATCTTGAAGCATGTATACTGCAATCAAAGAAAAATAGAGTTATAATGAATTGTAAGTCATCTTTGTATGAAAATAAAAGTTCTCTCAAAAAAAAACTTCTTTGATCCCCTACCAAATAAAAAAATATACACATCAAAAAGGCTATTTCTGGACTGCAGAGCAAGCAGTCTACAACAAGAGTAAACATAAGAAAATGTATATTTCAGAATGGCTGGTTCTGGATAAGAAATGACACAAGCCATTCCATACTGCATAACAAAAGTCAAAATATAAATTTCAGAACAACAAACCTGTCTATAAAGCATAAAATATGAACAATTAGAGTCTGAGAAATAAGCACAGACTGGTGAACACTCTTCACATTAGCTATTCTTAGTGAAGAGTTCAAGAGTTTTAAGCAAGACAGAAACCAGTCTATAAAGCATAAAATATACAACACTACAGTCTGAGAAATAGGCACAGACTGGGGAACAATCTTCACATTAGCTTTTCTTAGCGGAGAGTTCAAGAGTTTTAAGCAAGACAGAGGAGACAAGGTATTAGTGTGGAATAAAATGTGAAAGGGATATGTCTGAGAATGATGCCTGCATAAAGATGAAAATGAGCATTTTGCCAACCAAGCAAGATATTTATGTCCCCAGATTTTACGACCACTCAATAAGCATTAAGAACAAAGAACTCAAAAAATCAGAGAAAAAGAAGGTAAATTATGATAAGCATCAAAAAATGTGATGACAAATCTGAAAAAAATACAACTAGGATTACTCATGTGAGCAGCAAACATCTTATCTCAACTTTCAGCAACAATTTAAAAATCCAGTAGCAAATTGAAGTCATGTATCATCTTCATCTTCGAAGTATTTTTACACATTCAGGCATAGGCATATATTTATATGGGGGCTCTAAGATCACACAAAATACACAGTGTTGATATTTATTACTATTAATGGTGGACACAAACCAAATATGTGGGTTTACAATTGTAAGTATACTTAGTTTTGTTTTCCATCATCTACTGTATTGACAATGCATCATCTACTATACAAACAACTCCTCTAGTGCTTCAAGATACAATACCTGCCTGGCTCGATTGTTGCAAAGATTTACTAAGAAAATAAAATATTATGTCTTTTCCAGCCATAATCAGCAGCTCTTCTTCTGGCTTTATTTGAAGACTAGAAACAGATGTTATCTGGCACATGTAAACAGGGGCATTCATATTTCTTAAGGACATTGGAAAAGACCAACCATCTTGAAAGTCACTGGGTTAAATCTTATCTGAGCTCAAAAATATCCAAAGAAATTGAGTTAAATCTTATATTATGTACTGCGCTCTGACCATAGCACCCCGGATTCGTAGTCATATATCTTCCACAAAGTGGCAGGTACAATTAAACTAGAAACCAAGACAGTCACTGAAAAGGCATGATGATAAACAAATTGGTAACTACATTAAAAAGAATAGATAGAATGCGTCAAAAAACAAATGCTTAACAAGCCCAAAGCAGATACCCATAATAGATATTCGGATACTGGTCACAAAACAAGGCAGTAATGATACAGATTCACTGACTTCATTTTTATCTGCAAATATATAAGCTGACCTATATAGATAGAAATCAACAAGCTGCACGTTTCCATTAGAATAATGGTCACCAACAAATGCAGGAATCATGCAGATTTAGTGACTACATAAGGATCTACAAATATCTAAGCTGACATATACAGCAAGAAATAAACAAGCTGAAAGATTCCATTTGCTGGCATGGTATACAATTCATTGTGCCTTCCAGACTTCCAGTAAGTAAAAACTGCAAGAGTTAACATAACAGAAATAATTTAATGCATTTCTGCATTAAAGTTTAAAACTGAACAATAAAATTCAGAGGAGGGAAAGAAAGATGAAAGAAACCAAACCCCTTCACCAATTGCATTACAAGCAAGGATAACAATGACGAGGTTCTATGCATGATAGGCTTAAAATATTAAGGCAGTGCCACTAAAGCAAAGGAAAGGTAAGTATGATAAGTCCCAGGGGCCTGGAGGCATGGATAACTGAGCAATCAAGGACTAAACTCTACTGACACTAAAGGAATAGGACACATTGTCCACAGAATTGACAAATAGCAGTTAGTTGCAAGCATGGTTACCATGTTCAAAAAAATTGGTAACCTGTGAAGGAGATAATGTTTAATGAAGTTTGAGATTGTTTGGAATTCCAGACAAGGTATGGGAAGGTTTGCAAATGGCCCCAAATTAAGCTGGCCTGATGCATAGTAAAGGTTGCTGTCAACAATGATGACTACAAAATCACACTTGGCAGCGAGAATGTAAGTGAATTCCATTGTCTATACACTTTGTTGGGTTGTACAGGTTGTACAGACCGATTTGGTCTAAAGGACATTAAATGTCATAATTGTCATATAGCTTATATGGGTTCAAAATTTGCTTCAGTCCATGCAAGAAAATCAAATGGTTTGGTGTATAAGGAGTGGTATTGTTGAGAAGAAATAATAAGAATGTCAAAAATTGTTTCAAAATATTGTCAAACACTGAGGGAATAACATCACAGCGAACAAGTATAGGCCACACTGTCAGATAGTTCAGCCAGAAAAATTCAATCCTCTCGTTCATTAAAATAAGTCTCAAATCTTTTGCAACGAACAAGACTTCCCAGGTCATCTACACTTGTTTTAGAAAGCATCTGAGTTCAATCACGAGTTAAAAGACCACAGAATCAAGCCACATAAAGGAAAGATCCAATTTTCAATTGTCTGTAAATATTAATAATGCACATAAAGCTTAAACAGAGATGGATCTCTCCACGAAGGAAGAATGCAGTAATACCAAGTAATAGAATATAGTAGATTCCCTAACCCAAAAAAAATCAAGTAGAAGCAAATGTTAGAAGAAAGGAAACATCAGAACATAAACAATAAGTAGGGATCAGGGACATCCATTTGGTTTTGTTCTTGTCTACCAGATTCACAAAAAGGTACCAATATGTAGCAAATGAGCCTCCCAAATGCATACATCAAATATAAATCAGGCTCGAAAGGAAAAGGCAGTAATCCTTAAAGACCTTGTTGACACAAGGAAATACCAATTTTTTCCTTTAGAAAAGCAGATTCAGTAGTTAAGGTAGCTTTGAGAGAACAGAGGCACCCCTGGATCCACCTATCACCAATAACAAAAGGAATTCAAACAAGAATGGTCTAAAACAAACAGCATCGGATCCACCTACCACCATTGAAAAAGACTCCAGGCAAAAGCAGATGAAATCAGGAGCAGAGAAACACTTCAACGGTACAATATGATGGCAAAAAACAATTTTGAGCACGAAAGTAGACTTTGTTAGAAAAAAGTCTAAAACACTGGACACTACCACTGCCAAAGAAATCAGACAGGGGGCGATACATATGCATAAACTTCACAATGTAGCATGAACCACAAGTAAGCCTATAAGAAACCAGACAGGAAAATACATAAGCTTCAACTTCACAATGTAGCACGAACCACAAGTGAGCCCATTGCAGAGCACAACCCTCATCAGTGAGGACCTGCATCATGCCATATTGACGACCATATTGGAAATTACAGCCTCATTGGACTCACAATTAAATGCCTCTGGTGCGACAACACTGGTCAAAGATTAACACCCCATTATAGAACATTATAATAAACCAGTCTCAATCACATGTAATCATTAATAACTAACCTGCTGCAGGCAAAATCAATGCCCCAGATATCCACTGCCGGTAGGCACTCTGGTATTCCCCATGAGAACCGAGGGCGGCAAGTGATGAGAACTTCCCTCTGCATGATGTTGCTGCTGCTCCTGCTACAGATCTTGCCTCTGCACAACCCAACATCACCTTCATTCTACATTTGAAAATCATTCAGAAACCCCAGTACATATCACACAATCTCTCAACGACAACCATTCCTAGTTATGAATGACATCTTAAAATCATAAGACATCAGATCTATAGTCCGTGGGAACCCTCCATTAAACGTTTGAAGTTTACTGAAAAACCTATATACCTACGAAAAACATACACCAATTACATCTTTCATTAATAGCCATTCCTAGTTAAAAATTTTGTCCACTTAAAATCTTAAAACGTCAAATTTCATATCTATGATGTTGATGATGAGGATTGGATTCCACTAAGACCACCTGTAGTCCATGGGACCCCTAAATGGGATCTGCACATATATGATGATGAATCTATGATAACCTTTCAGTGACACCAACTACGGTCTATAGAATAGTATTACTTGATTTTTTACAATAATATTTCAGTCATCAAATAAAATGAAATGAGACTACAAATGTTACAGTTGTCTCAACCAACAAAGAGGGCTGAATTTTTTGACAAAGTTATTTCCTTATATTGATTTGAATCAACAATTTCCCTAGATTATTTATCGTCGCCTCAAAGGGGGAACTCATAGGCTGTAAAGTTCACCAGAAAGTGATCAACATGATCATTATTTCTAACAAAATCACCTACGATCCTATATGGTATGTAGAACTGACGACTCTTTACTTTTTCCTAAAATATTTCTGTTATCAAAGAGGCTGGAAAGATCATCCACCAGGCTTTACAGGTCTTTACAGTCTAGGAGAAAGTGATCTGATAATTTCAATAAAATAATCAATGGTCATGCAAGGTCTCTAGGATCTGTAATCCAGATTAGACTTATGATATCAAAAAGGCTTGAAGGATGGTGGATAGGAGAAAGTCGTTTTCATCTTGTATATTGTAAACGTTAGCACATTTTACAGTTCCCCTGCACTTAGAGTTGTCCGTCGCCCCCATAGCCATGGAGATTTAGGATCGGATGTATATATTTTCCATGTGGGTGTTGCAGATACAGGCCACCCACTAAACTAGTGAACTACCCAAAAGAGAAAACCGCAATAGAAGTGGGGGGAGAAATGTAACCAACCTGGTAAGAGATTGATAGATTTGGAAGAAGCAGAAGCAGCAAATGCCCTTGTACTTCGGACAGCAGCACTGAACAAACGAGAACTCATTGTACCACCCTCACACAAAACCTATAAAACAAGCTGAAAAGATAACACAGAAAGTTCCCCTTCTTCTTTTTCCTTTTTGTTGTGTCTGCAGGCATTCCCTGGCATCAAAACTGCCTTATATTCCTAATCTCTCGGACCACAAAGTTAACCAGAGAACAAACCCAAGATTACAAATGCAGTTTCAACTAACTCAGTACACGTGGAGATCCATGGGCCGTCCCGGGATTCGTGATAGAAGCAAAGTCAAGGCTTTGAAATGGCCTCCTAAGCACGTGTTGTCAACTGTTTTTTCACATTGTCAAAGATTATGATATAAATCATCATTTATATTTAGGTTTATGGTACAGAATTGTATTTGTGAGCTTCAGATGGAAAGTTACATGTTCACTTTACCAATTGAGATGGGCTCTTTGCCAAAGTTCCAAATTATTGTAGACAAAAAGTTAATGATCATTTTTTTTGAGGAATATAAACCAACTTTTGAGTGTAATTATTTTATTAGTTAACTTTTTAGTGAAATTATTGCATTTGGTTACATGTAATTTTTTTTTGCGACTTTAGAATTTGAGCCAACTTTATGGTATGATTATTGGATTTGATTAAATCAAGAAGTGGGTTTAGATTTCCACAACACATTGTAACTAGGCTTAATTTGATATATTAGATATAATTGTACAAATAAAATATTTAGAATATAGAATAATCAAAATAATTCAAATGTTTAGAAGAATTAAGATTTTAGGGTGATACATATTGTGTCATAATTTGAGAGACACTTGTTGAAATATACATTGAAAAGTAGATCTAGATTGAATGA
Organism: Taxus chinensis; assembly: GCA_019776745.2. Classification (NCBI taxonomy): domain Eukaryota; kingdom Viridiplantae; phylum Streptophyta; class Pinopsida; order Cupressales; family Taxaceae; genus Taxus; species Taxus chinensis. Next base: position 810,632,166 of record CM034151.1, read on the forward strand.
TTATTGACTCAATTGTGAAGATGTTTGGCTTTTAAAGAGCTCACCAGGTTTCAATTTTCGCTGCAAGCGAAGTCAAGAGATGCACCATAATAAGGGATGAGGTTGGGATCATGCCTTAGGTGAATTTGACGAAATGGATACCCCTAAGTCCTTGGTCACTTAACCTAGGAAATCTGCCCACTTCACCGTGGGAAGGCATGTTGGGCCCTGAAATATTGGCTAAGTACCAAAGGGCACTGCGCGCAGAACAAAGGGGTTTAAGAAGGGTTTACGTGAAACCAAGGCGCGTGTGGGAGGCAAAACACGAGTTTAAAGGACTTAGCCATATTTGGCATTCTAAAGGCACTTGAGGAAAAATGTGAGGACCCGACTAGGCGTGCTAAGTGGATAAGGTGTCAGCCTGGAACCTTGGAGGTCAAGAAAAGGATATTCCATGCAGGGAATATTCCTAGAGACATCATTACAGAAAGTGGAGGGTTTGTAAAGGGATAAGCATTCACCAATGGAGGACCACATCGACACTTGCCACGCGATCTACGCTTAGAGAAGGCATGGCGGTGGGTGTTGATCTTATATAAAGTAATGCTCGGGCTAGAGACAGAGATATATAGACATAGAAGAGATAGAGAGAAGATAGAGACGAAGAGAATGCATAGACAATGTAGAGAAAGTGAAGGAGAATAACGAAGTGATGCAGTAATGTTACGGTTTAGAGCACTTAGTGTTATAGGGTTGTAAGGGATGCCATAAACATATGTAAGGGTATTGTTATCTCAATTTTGCCCCCGGTAAAATTGGATCAACCACAACCCCGTGCAAGAAAGAAATCCAAAAAAAACGGTTCCGTCGAACAAACCCATGCTCCAAATCCAATAGAGAAGTTATAGGCAAGCTCTAAAATGGAATAAAAGGGTCGGGGAAGGAGGCGAACGGCTCTAAAATAGATAACCAGAGGCTCAAAGGATCAAATGGCATCAAAACGAATTGCAAGTGGGCTCTAAAATGGAATAGTAGGGTCGAGGAAGGAGGAAAACAGTGTCAAAGAAGCCAAAGGCTCAAAGAAAAGAAACGGCGAAGGCTCGAAGTCGTCGGGCTCTGAAATGATTCATAACGAGCCCCAAAAATTGGCTAAGTATAGAGATTCAGTGGACGCTGCCACGTGTCAGCTCGGCACATCTCCAAAGGTAAATCCAAAAGCGGAGACCTAAATGAGCGCAGGCTCGCCACCTAGTCCAAGTTAAAAAATGGGATAGAGCGGACCTAAAATCGGCTAAGTATGGAGAACGAGCGCCAACTCGCCATGTGTTCAGGACCCGAAAAGGTAAGAGCGGCCGTTGAAAATTCCAAGAGCCTGCGGAGATTTCCACATGTCAACCCAACGCTCCTTCAAAGGCAAAATCTTGAGCGGGTTTCTAAATGAGCACGGAGCCTCCATGCGTCTGGTATCATAAAGGGACAGGGTCAGGTTTGAATAGTCCAAAGTAGAGACAGGCCAGCGGAGGGTGCCAAGTGTCAGCACGACGCTAATTCAAGAGTAAAATTGGGGGAAGGTTTCCAAACAAGCGCCATGCCTCCGCGTGTCCCCGATCAGATATATGACCCTGCCGAGCAAAAGACTTAGCCAAAACATGAAGAAACTGAGTGAGCCGCGGAAGAAGTCAAGTGTCATCCTGGTGCAACTTCAAAAGCAAAATACAAAGGCTACCCTCAGACATGCGCTAGCCCTCCACGTATCCGGTTTCAAAAAAGGGGCCCGTTTTGGTAGCTGGTTCCCACCATTTTGTACCGACCCGATTCAAATTTCAAATGGGCATATCTTTTGACTCAGTGCTTGAAATCTGACAAATCTGGCACTGTTAGAAAGATCTCAGCCTCATCTATGTCATGGAGATCTGAAACTTTAATTTTGGAGAGGTTAGGTGGGGAAAAATGAATAAACGTCTTCCAGGACATTATTACAAAATCTATTTTGCTCCGACAACCGGATCAGGTTTGATTTGATCCGTCGTTCTTCTTCCTTGGCACACCGAACAAACGGAGGGAACTAGAATCGACAGATTGTGGGTGGATTTGAGAGCGGAATTGATTGGTGGTGGTTGATCTTTCAGAACATGATTCAATGCATATCTCATGGTTGTTGGAGTAGGATTCAAATTTTTTCCCTCCACTCTCTCTTATTCTTCCTATACATTGTAAAGGAGGGGCATATTCAAGGGTTGGTCGTTGTTTCTCCTTTGCCCCCCTCTCTCTTTCTTCATTAGGGTAGAATGCGGAGTCTAAGCCTACTCCCATGGCTCTGTAATGGCATTTCTTGCCTCTTTCCCACTAACCATGTACCATGTAACTTTTTAGAGCAATAGAATCTGTTTCGTGATGCATTTGTCCATCCTTGGCTTACTTTATTGTATCTTCTTACCTCTCGTCATTGCAGGGTATACTATGCATATTTTGATGTTTGTTACAAGACCTGGGAGCTATGCTTACTGGGTTTCAAAGTGGTGCTCTGTGTGAAAACTATCTCTGGTCTGTGGTGCATCTTGTCCACCCTCTCCTCTGCTCACCTCTCTCCACTTCAGGCGGTCAGGTCTGTGATTTAACCACTTCCTTTTTTGGTGTATCACCGCTTAGTGTAGGTTATTTTACCCTCTCTCTCTCTCTCTCTCTCTCTCTCTCTCTCTCTCTCTCTCTCTCTCTCTCTATGTCCCCTTGGAAAGGTTAGATTAGGTTAGATTAGATTCTGCTTGCACTGAAGTAGCTTGTGGCAGGTAGATTAGGAGGCAAGAACCGACTTTCTTCAAAGGTCCATCTCAAGTTTTGCAAGTCCCACAGCTTGAGAGACGGTCCCATGTTGTGTAATCACACTGAATGCCCCACTTCACAATCAGGCCATTCGAGGGTGCTGTGATTCCACACTAATATTTTTGGCACGCCCGGTGGGACAAGAGCTCTTCACTTTATTTCATCAAGTTGATGTGTTCTTGGTGAGATTCAGCCTTTAGAGGCACATTCAAAGCACATCTGGCGAATCCATCTGGTCAATAACCCATCCTCTGAGTTACAGACCTTTTCCATCCATTTCCACTCATTTCCATCCATTTTCTTTTTCCATCTCTTTCATTTTCCTCCATTCCATGAAGTTGTGCAATCATGACTTCATTCCCTTCATGGAACTCACACTTACAGCAGCAATGCAGTTCACCTCCAATGCATTTCCCAACTCCTCCGAATCGGCATTATAATCAGATCCATGACCATTATGCTTACCCATATGAGTAGGGTCAAAGTCAATTTGGACATAGAGCTTATCAAGAACAAGGGGGCACACACAATGGTGACAGTTGTGTGGAGAATGTTGGTTTGCTGGAGAAGATTCAAAAAAATGGAGGTTGGCATGGTTCATTCAAGGGCCATAGCACAAATAAAGGCATTCAAGATTGGTTGCAGGGCACCTTGTCCATAAGAAGGCCCTTTTCCAAGACATTACAGCCCTCAGGAGAAGCTTGACTTCATGGTTGAAATGCTTCCTTAGTTTACACAGTGGATTGAAGATATTGAGGCTTATGAGCTGGACACGAGACAAACTTTTCAATGGGTAATTCAATCACCAACTCCATGTCCATCATTTTCTCTTTCTCAATCTTTATCATTTCAGCATGATCAAGAGTCAAACCCCTCAGTTACTACCCCAAGTGTTGATTTATCTTCTCCATCTCCTGATCTTCCACCCCATTTCAATTCTTCTCCCCTTTTCTTTCCCAAGTAGTCATTCCCTCCAGAGAAACAAGAAGTTCCACCTCCCTCCCCACCACAAACAATTGCAAAGTTGGTTGAACCCCAACCTGTCACTCCTCTTACTTTCCCAAGTCCATGTTAGGAAGAGACTCAAGAATCCAGTCAAGGAAAACAACAAGAAGTGGAGCCCAAAAAATGAAAAATGACAGAAAATTTGAAGAGTTGGGCTGTTAAATTTGGGTTTACAAAGATCCCCTTTATGGTCAAGCCAATAGAGGAGGTCAGGGTTGAAGAGCCAGTGGTGGCTGAGGCTAAGTTTGCAGCATAGAAAGAACAAAAACAAAATGAAGAAGATCAACAACCTATTTTCTTTGAATACAATGTCCCTAATGGCACTTTGTCTGAAGGGGATGTTGATCTGGTCCAAGTAGTCATTTTTACACCCATCACAAAGGAAAGAAATCCCATGCGTGTCGGCCTATCACCCAACGGGCGCTGGGTGCTCACCCGAGGCACGCGCGGGTGCCGAGTCTCTCTTTTATGTGAGTTTAGTGGGAAACATCATCTATGATCTGAGTTTAAGAGATTTGAGAGGAAATAAGACATACAAGCACCATAGAGCTCAGAATGGCTTCTAGATCCTTGCAGTCATTCCAGACAGAAAAGAGCTTAACAGATTATAGAACTTACACCAAAACAGAAAGGAAGTTGTACAAGCATTCATACTTAGTTCATAAACATAAATGAAAAAGAGCTATGAAGAAGGATGTATGCATCAGAACCATTAATGTTCATATTCACATAAACTGGTAACCTCATTACATTCATTAGGCCCATTACAGAATGTCACAGAAGGGCAGACCGCAGTCATGCATTATAACTGGATTCATATAGCTAGGCCTCTCAAAAGAAAATTTATAACCCCCAAACCCTTGATACATCCTTTCCTATGCTTATTTACCCAAGCTAACAGAGTCCTTGTAGTATTTCTGCAGAGCTCCACCCTCTATCCATTTCATTCTCTCTTTGCTTCTGCAGGAACTTGTATATATAGCCTTCCTGAACTGCCAACTCATTCTTCTGTGGCCTCAGATCTGTCGCCAAGTGTCTGAAAGTGGTCCTCCATGGGTGCATGCTCCTCCAGGCCTGAGCTCACCACTCCTTGCCATGATGTCCTTCTAGAAGCTTCTATCACAGGGCATATTCCTTCCAGGCCACCCTGTCGCCAGGCTGGCACCTTATCCACTCGGGTCATGTTTTTCTTACACGTCCTACCCGATAGGTCAAAAATGGCTAAGTCCTGGATTCTGCTCCACGGGCGCACATCCTGGGTTCTACCAAAACCCTACTTGAACCCTTCCCTTGTGCCTTATCTTGCATGCTTTTTTCAACCTTGCGCGCCTATGTGCCCTTTTTGGACTTAGTTGATATTTCAGGGGCCCAACATCACCCCACACTTTACCTGTTCTCTGCCCTCAGAAACTTCCTCAAAGAATAAAGAATACACAAAGACTTAACGTCTTGGAAAAAGAATAAAGGGGACAAAGAATGGGAAAAGAAGGAAGAATGGGGAATGATGCTACTTAAAGCAATAAGAGAGGAAATTTCTTCTGCAAGTCGGCCTCCAGATTGTTCCAGGCATCGACCTCATTCTGTGCTCTCTAGAAAAGATCACCTACTAAGGTGCTCACCTGATCAAAACCCAGCCCATCCCCTTGTGTGCTCATGGTGTCAACAATTTTCTCTAACTCCTTGCCTATATCCTCCAGTGCATCCATCCTTTGTGTAATCTGTGGGTATAGTTCCTTTAGCCAGTTTTTAACTGAGCCCCGTAAGGCCTCAATAGCTTCTGATTTATTTTCTACCTCGGCTAGGATATTTTCTCACTCCGCTCTGTTCCCCTTGTTCTTCTCCTAGAACTCTTTAAGTTCTGCTTCATCATTGGTGACCAGCATGCTTGCCACTTTGTCTCTGTCTCGTAGTTTGTTGTACATGGCCTCAGCAGTCTGGGAAGCAATCTTTACATCAGCAAGGACCTTGTTGTATTCAGCTATGAGTGCCATGACTTTCAATTTATCCTCCTTTTCTAAACGTGGCCACTTCTTCTACAGATTCCAAGGCTAGCGGCTGCCTCTCCATGGTGAGGATTCTTGTTAAGTCCTCCAGGCATTCCAGGGTAGATGCATACTTCTACGTGGGAGGTGCTAGGTCTAGATGCTTCAACACTATTGCATCTGTAATGGACTCCACCTTTTTGTATACTTCATGCACTCTAGCCTTCTCGTCCTTTAACTCACGCTGCAACTGGGTGCTGATCAACTTTTCTTGACTCAGCTCCTTTGTCCTCTCAGCTAGCTCTTCCTCTTTCTTCTCCAGTTCATCTTCCAGAAATTTGACTCTATCATTCCACCCAAAGAGTCTAGCTTCGACCTCAACGGAGACCTTGTTGAGCGTGTTGCACAGTTGTTCATCTGAGAGCTACTGAGCATTCACCAATGGGTTGTCTCCTTTTGATTCCGGTAATGTTATTATTCCCCGTGGCTTACTTTGAATTCTGGCTCATCAAGATGGGACTCAAATGCCCATGAGAGCATCTTCCTTGTCCATGGGTATGCAGCCTCCTTATCAAAAGATGACATTTGCCAGGAGCTCCTCTACTGGAACCATGCTTTGGAACCATGTGCAACACTTTGTTGGGGTCATCAATATAACCCATCCATGGCCTCTCCTCCTCCATGCATGCTTTCCTCCCATGCGTGTGCCCTTAGGAATATTTACAGTTAAAGTGGGGCCTCCAGTGCTGCCATGGTCCTTTTCCCCACTCTCTTCCTTATCCTCATTCATCACCAGCTCAGCACTGCATTCCAACTCCTCTTCCACCAAGGTCTCAATGATCTTCTCAGCCTCTCTTTCCACCACCTTGTTTACCTCTTCGCTCCCTTCCTTGTCCCGGGTGCCTTCCTCCTCCTGGCTTCCCTTTCTCCATGTGAAGATGTACTCATTCTTCTCTCCTTCTCCCTCCTCTGAGTCATGTACACTGAACACAGGTTGTTCTTGGTTTACCTCAGGCTCATCTTCCTCATCATCATCCCTTTCACCCTGGTAGGCCCCCAAGCTCTCAGTGTACTCAGAATCTGACTCCTCCATCATCTTCTGCTTCTTCCCAACCGGGGATTCCGGTGTAGGTGACTCTGTCTCTTCTTCTTCTGATGACTCCTTGTCTAACGGCTCCTCTGGCTCCGGAGTCTTCTCTTTGACTATGGAATTTTTCTTGCATGAATACATACTTGTTCTGGTGCTTGTCCCAGGGGTACCTATTGCCTGTGTATCCACTACACTTGGTACTTTCTTCTTTGGTTCTTTTTCCTCCCTGTTTGGGTGGGTCTCTTCCTACTAGTTGGGTCCTCAGGTATGGACACCTCATTCTCTAGATATGTGCCCTTCTCAAATTTGGGTCTTATGCAGAGGTATACTCATGCTGCGGACCCTCCTTGCAATGGGAAAAGTCATGGGTCTCACCATTTGGACCTCATGCGACACGTACTTCTCCATGTATGCACACTTGTTGGGGTAGACCAACCCTTTGTGCATTTCTCTATGGTCCGGTCTAGATTACCAAGGTCCAACTTCAACTTCTTGGATTCTTTGAACCTGTTCACTCCCGCTTGGAAGTGTTGAGCTGTGAAGGAAAAAGGGAGCTTGCACCATGGGCTCCATGTCTCATCTATCAGTTTAAATCTGCCAAGGCAGAAATGTTGGTACACAACAAACTTGGCTTCTCCCTTGGTGGTCGCTGGTAGTTGTTCAGGGATCCTCCATTCCACCCTGAATGCATTCCTCAGGCACGTGTACCACTTCTCCAGGTGCACCTTGTGCATGGCATCATACTATCACAGGTGTACTTCTCAAACCTCTTTGTGGGTGAAGGGTCTTCAGCAGGGTACTCCCACATGAATTTTTCCACTGCATCTAGCACCCCAATCTCTGAGAACACAATGGTTAACAGGACATTACCAAAGAGGATTTTATCACCTTCCTATGCATGCTGCTGACAATCTTATCCGTGATGAATGCAGACAAGTTGTAGATGGTGCCCTCTGAAATCCTCCTGCAAACATTCAGCCAGGACTTGTTTACCTGGGTCCATCTCTCCTGGCCATTTAACTTTGTCACAAGGTGTGTGGCCATCTTCATCACTGGGTCCTTGATGTCCATGATATCAAAGTACCTCGACCCCTTTTTGTACGCATAAGCAGTGATGGTTTCCTTAATTGCCTCCTTGTCACATAGGTCATCCTCCAAACTTTCTCCTTCACAGATGAGGCCTGTGAAATGTGAAACAAGCTGAGGGGTAATGTGCATCTTGTGCCCTGCGAAGTGAAAGTAATCTTCGTGCATGTGTGACATCAACCATTGATATAGGTGCTCAGGCTTCCCGAAGTAGGGCAACTCAAAGAGTTGCAATAATCCTGACTTCTCCATCTTCACTTTTACATCATCATTATAGATGGGAAAACCCTCTGGTGTCCTTTTATTCATGGGTGCACTAACTCCAGTGCCATTTCCTTCTCGATTGTGCTCGAGTGATGATTGTAATCATTTACTGACATATTTCTTAAATGGGACTCCCACTTCTTGCCCAAGCAATACTCCATCTGGGTACTGCATTTCTGCATACCACTCTTCATTTGTACCCGTGACAGTTTCTTGTTGCTTGCTCTTGCCTTTTCCCTTTCCCTTCTTAGGTGTGCCAACTGGTTTCTTGGGTGCCATTGTTTATGTTAACACTTCAACTTCTTTCACTTGCTTTGTTTTACTACCCCTTTCCAAGTTTAGATCTCAAACTGGTGAAGAAACTCTTTTCCGACCCATGCCCTAGATACCAAACCCTAACTGGAATCTCTTTTCACCAGACGACGCTTCTCCACAACTCTTCCCATGCCCGTGAATCACTTCCTTTCTGGTTTGTAAATCCAAACTGGTCACTCACGCTCAAATTCTTGCAATTTTTCTTCACATGGATCAACTCTGGAAACCCTAGTTCACAAAATCTCTTCTCTTCGTATTCGCAAAGTGAATAATGAAATGTCTGAACCTCTATTTATAGTTTTTCCCATTTTTAAGCATTAAATGCTACTTCACCTACCACCATACTTTTAACGTTTAATGTGGATTTTTCAAACAAATCCCAACTTTTGTGCCCTAACTCACGTGCCCAACCCTACGTGGACAATCTTCCAACCTTCTGGCATGCAACCAATCCATCTTGACAGGAGACTCTTGCGTGCGTGTGTAACCAGCGCCAAAGGCACTTCTTCTGTCATGATTTTTTCTCTCACCTACCTCATGTTGTTTATGCGCTTCTTCCTCCTTTGTACGTGGGATCTGAAAGTAGCCTTATCTTGACACCAACCATCCTTTTCCACCTTTTCTTTCATGCACCTCTTTCAACAGGGCCATTCAACCAGGATTTCCAACACAATCCTCCTTGGCACTTTACCCACGCTTTCCTTCACATCACTCCACCCCACACTAAAATGATGTGCGGTCCTCTGCACATTCAAAACCTTCAAAAAGTAACAAGGTTACCAGTGCCCAAGGTGCAAAACAAAACAACAACGTGAAAGGGAAACACAAGAAAGGAAATGCATAAAGGAAATTCTAAACTATCTGGAAAAACTACCTTATTTACAAACACCAAGAAGCCTTATTTATAGTAGGGCTTCAGCCTACTCCCATTGAAGTGTCCAGGAAATTTTGTTCCATCCAGCACTTGTAACTGGCACGCACCCGAATCAAGGATGTACGAGATTATATAGGGACCTAACCAATGGACCTTTAACTTCCCAGGGTGGCGCAGAAACTTAGAATCATACAGTAAGACCATCTGCCCAACCTCAAACTTCTTGTTCCTAATGTGGTGATCATGCCATGCTTTTTGCTTTGCTTTTTCTATTGTTTGGCTCCACCTGGTGAGTGATCATCTTTCATCCAGCTTCATCAATTCATCAATTCTCTCTTCCAGTGCTTGCTCATCAGCCAACCCTCCTGCGTGCACTATTCGCAGAGAAGGTAACATGAACTCAACTGGTAGAACAGCTTCCATGCCAAACACCAATTGAAATGGTGTGGCTTTGTTCAACCTTTTATAAGTTGTCCTATAAGCCCATAATATGGCTGATACCTTGTCATCCCAATCTTGTCTTCCGACATCACAAATTTTTGTCAGGGTATGACTCAGTATTTTGTTAAATGCTTCACGCAGTTCCATTTTCTTGTGGGTGATAAGGTGTAGTCTTGTGATGAGCCACCATGAACTCTGCTAACAGGATCCTCATGGTCTCATTCAAGAAATGTGTACCCCTATCACTGGTTAAACTTAAAGGGCATCCATACCTTGTGATAATGTTCTCCCACAAAAATCTTGTTGTTGTAGCTGTTGTGCAGTCTTTAGTTGGGGCTGCCTCTGCCCACCTTGTCAAATAGTCTGTGCAAGTGATTACGTAGCGTGATCCAGTCCTACGCGCTACTGGTGCAATAGGGCCTACAAAGTCTATTGCCCATTTCTCAAAAGGTTCAGTGCTAGGGATAGGGTGCAAAGGCATTTCATCTCTCCTTCCTGGCTTGCCAACGTGCTGACAATGGTCACATGCTTTACAATAGTCCTTGCAATCCTTATACAGAGTTTCCCACCACAATCCTGCCATTAATATTTTACGTGTGGTGGCGTCACCTGCATAATGTCCACCTGCACTTCCTCTCATGTGCTTCCTCTATGATGGTGAGGCACTCATGCTCTAGTACACACCTGCGTAAAACTTCATCATGCCCTAATTTGTATAAGTCCCCACTGATCAACATGTAGGGTGTGACACGTATGGCTAGTTGCTTTTTCTCTAATGTCTTCATCCCTTCTGGTGCCACACCTTCCTTTAGAAATACTGCAATTTCCTCCAAATCTGAGGGCGCGCACCGCAACCTAAACAGTTGTGCATCTGGCATAGTCTCTTCAATGCTCTATGCACGTCCTCCCCTGAATCAATTCTTGACAAATGATCAGGTCCACAATTACTCTTTCCAGGCTTCACAACTACCGTGAACTCAAACTCTTGAAATAAATAGCACCCACCGACATATGTGCCCTTGTAGAATGGGCTTGTTCACCAAGTACTTTAATGCCATGTGGTCAGTGTAGAAGATAAAGGGAGTTTCCAGCAGATACTTCCTAAACTTGTGAAGTGCGTAGATCATTGACAATGCTTCGTGCTCGGTCGTAGTATAATTCTGCTCTGCTGGTGTCAACTTCCTACTTGCAAAGCATAGGGGGTGATCAACAATTCCCTCACCAGGTTGTGCAAGCACTGCCCCAATGGCCATTCCAGAGGCATCTACATGAACATGGAAGGGCTTGTCCCAAGAGGGAAATGTAATATAGGCGCGGTGACAAGCCTATCCTTCAATGTGTCAAATGCCTTCTGTTGTGCCTTTCCCCAATGGAAGGCACTTTTATGTCTGAGAAATTCTTCTAAAGGTGTGGTGATCTTGGCATACCCCTTGATGAACTTCTGATAGTAGCCCGCATGTCCAAGAAACCCGTGCACTGCGCTTTGGCTAGTAGGCTCCCCCAATCCCACAATAACTGCAACCTTGGCAGGATCTACTAGCAAGCCCTCCTTACATATGATATGCCCCAATAACATTCCAAAGGGGGTAGCAAAGACACACTTCTTAATGTTGAGGGATATCCTCAACTACCGACACCTCTCAAACATCAACCTCAAATTATCACAATGGTCTTTTACTAGCCCATACACCATCCAATCATCCAGATAGACCTGAAGAAATTTATGGATGAAGTCCTGGAATGCCTGTACCACTATGCGTGAGAAAACAACAGGTGCATTCTTCAACCCAAAGGGCATGACTGTGTATGCAAAACTTCCCCATTCAGTGGTGAAAGTTGTCTTCTCCTGGTCTTCCTTTGCAATCCGGACTTGGTGGTACCCCAAAAATCCATCCGTAAAGGAATAGATTTCGCGCCCAGTGACTCCCTCCAAAATTTCTTCAGTGAAGGGGGTTGGAAAAGGATCGATGACACAAACTACGTTCAGCTCCCTATAATCCACACAGATCCTAATCCACCCATCCTTCTTGATGTTGATTACCATTGGACTTATCCACTCTGATTCTTCAACAACTTCAATGATCCCAGATGCTATCATTTTTTTCTAACTCTTCCTTTACCTTCACGCGCAAATTGGGATTCATCTGGTAGGGTCTCTTCCTGACCGGGCATGCACCATCCTTCAGCTTTATCCTCATCTCCCCCAAGGAATGGTGGATGCCTTTGAGCTCATGGTACCCACGTGGGAATAAATCCTCAAATTCATGCAAAAGATCAATGATCTTAGAGACTTCCTTCTCCGACCAGTAATCTCCAATGATAGCTTCCTTAGGTTCTTCTCTTGAGCTGATGTTAACCTTTTTAGTTTTTAAAGGTTCATGGTAGGGTGCGCGTGAGTATCAACACTGTCCACTACCTCGCGCATCCCTACAGAATGGTTAACATCCAAGCTTTCTGCTTCCTCCCCATCAATTACATATACAAGCTTTCCTTTCTCCTTTTTCACACATGTGCGCTCAAGTTGAACCTCCTCTGTTTCCTCTTCTTCAAAGTGCACCTCCAAACCTGGTTCACCAAGCAAGTCCAACAGCCTATCTTCTGTCATGGCACTATCCCCCATGGTAAGGTGCTTGACAACCTGCAATGCCTTATCAACTGATGGCTTGGTACTTCGATACTCAAATGTTTGAACGAGGTCAGCCACTAGCTCTTGCCAATTCCCTGTCTGGTGGCATGTCTCAGAATGTATGTACCATGTGTGCATGTGCAACCCTGTAGTGTAGAATATAGTTTGTGCACCCAGAGGGATGGTGGAAAAGCTTCTGTGCCTTCCCTCCAGGTTCTCTCACAGGCTTGGATGTGGAAAGAGGTGGGCTCCTTACCATGGTAGTCCTTGATGGTGGTGGGTGCATTGCTTCTAGAGAAATGAATAGAGAAGGAAATTCTCACTTCGCGCCATTCCAAGAGATTATCCCGATGTGTTTCCCACCAGTGCACAGTAGTTCCTAGTAGGACGTAACTTAACATCCCCCTTCTTTCATTTTCCTCCTTCCACTGAGCTTCCATTTTCTGCAAAAAGACCTCAGGGGAGGCTCCTCCTGAGTACTTAGGTAGCTCTTTTCCTCCTAGGCACCAGACTATGTGTGCCTTTGTCACCTTTGTCACCGATCCTCTTAAATGTCATCTGATCAACTCGTAGGTTCCATGTGCCCAATTATCACATGCTAGACTAGTGGTGTCACTTACCGACTGAGCATCCTCAAACTGGATAACTCCATCGGTAGGATGGATTATCTCTGGATCCCTGATTGAGCACACATATATTCTATCCAGGACCTCTTCTCCCAAAGGTTCAGTATAGGGTGTTGACTTCCCATCAGCCAGGGGTATGATGACTCATTCCTCCTCATTTTCAAAGCTGATGTACCCCTTGTTGAACCAAAGATCCTGCATTGTTCTTATAACACCATGGGTGCCCAAGTAGTGCTGGGAAATTGTCTACCTCGGTGAGCACCAAGACTTCAAAGTCCCCAGTAAACTTAGCTCCCTGAATGGTGATAGCTGCATCCTTTAAGACACCGATGGGCATTGCCTTCATTTTGTTTTCCATATACAACACATTCGAAGATGGCTGTAATGCAGGCCTTCCCATCTGATGCCATGCATCCAATGTGAGAACATTGACCTCCGCGCCTGTGTCAATGAGGATATTACTCAGTAGCCATCCATCCACTGACTGCATTTAACGTGATCTCCCTATCATAGTCAAGGCTGTGAGGGGGAAGGTTTACATGCAAGACCTACCTCTCGCACTCTTCTCCTGGCACGTGGTACCTTCTCTCTCAACCATGCTCCTAGCAAGGGAATAATATTCTCTTGCCTTAGCATTTTACATACTTCCTTGACCTCATCCAGGTCATCTCTTGGTGCCTCGACCTTCCTTCTTTGCTCCTCCCTCCTGGACTGCTCCTTTAGACACTAGATTTCTCCCTGTAAACTCTGAATGACGTCCATGGTATCTTGATATACCTCCTTTTGATGAGCATAGGATCTGGGTACTTCCCATGTACCACTTCTTCTCTTGAAACCAGAGTTCCTCTGCCTTGGTATTTCCTTTACACGCGTGGCCTCTGCTCTTGTTGTTACCAAAACAGGTTCTAAGCCTACATCACGTGTTACCCATGGCATCCATTGTGTGTCCATCTTCTTAATGCTTACCATTGCAGCACCCTTGTCTTTCCATTGCTACTGATTCATGTGCTCAAACAACTCAGGGCACTCCTCATACTTGTGTTTCTTCCCGCACCATGAGCACTGCAATAGGTCTGGGCACTCTCATTTGTAATGCTCTGTAGACCCACAATTAAAATAGGTTCCACGTGGGAACTCACTTCTTCCTCCTCCATGGTTACCATGACCATGGAATCCTCCGCGAAATCCCCTTCCGCATGTGCCTCCATCTGTGCGCTCCTCATAACGGTGATCATCACCTTTAGAACTACTGGAAATGCTGGTCTGGTGCACCCCATGATCAATGGCCTCATGGATCTAGTCAATAAGCCTACAATCCTTAGTATCATGGGTTGTAGAGGTGTAGATCTTACAGTAGCAAGACACATTCTTCTGAATTATGTGCTGTAACAAGGGGCATCTACTTGCATCATGGTCCCCATGACAAATTTCACAGTCTACTGTCATGGCGCGTACTGTCCTCCGGGGGAAACTATCCTTGACATGCCCCTCTACTTCACAATCTGTACACCATATACCACTATGAGTCTCATGGGCTGAGTTTGTAGACAACTTCTCCAGCTGCTTAGCCATAACAACAATTTGAGCCTCCAAAAATGGGCTAACACCAGTATCAACACTTCCAACAGCCTCAGCACGCAGAGCAGCTTCTAATGCCTCGTGTGGGTCTGTGAAAGTTTTATGAGATAAAGCTCTTCTAAAGGAGTGATCAACCCTCCAAAAAAACCATTGAGCATGTTGTGAAGGGTGAATATCATATGATAATTTAGACAAGAGAGTTTTAACCAGTGTGCATCATACTCCCACACACTCTCTGCCATTCCCTGTTGAATCTCCTTCAGGGCGTTGATGCTCTTTTGTTCAAACTCAGGGATGTGGAATTCTACCAAGAAGGCATTCTTTAAAGTAGTATAATCCACCACCATTTGATGAGGGTCATATTTCCTATACCAGCTATGCACGTGCCCCTGCAATGTCATTGCAAACTGACTAGCCTTCCACTCTGGGGTTGTGATCCCCTTTGCACGCCATAGTAGTTCACACTTGTGAACATGTTCTACAACATCTTCAATACCTCTGTAATCTGGAAAATGTAAAGACATCTCAAAGAAGACTTGAGGGGGTGGCTGGGGCCCTTGTCCTCCTGAGCCAGAGCCTTGGTTCCCTCCAGTGTTTCCTCCACCACAGATCCACTAGATCCACCAGGTCCTATGCCTCCTAAGCCACTAGATCCACCAAGAACCACCAAGTCTTGTTCCTTCTTGAGCCACCAGATCCACCTAGATCCACCAGGTCCTGTTCCTCCTGACCCACCAGATCCACCAGGTCCTGTTCCTCCTGACCCCACCAGATCCACCAGGTCCTGTAGTGGTCGTGCCAAGTGTCCCCAAGGTTCCACTGAACTACGTGTGACGGTCTGTGATAATGCCCCACTACCACTAGTGTACCCCATGCCACTCCCAGATGTGAGACTGAAGGCTTGTGTACTTGCTCCTTGTCCAAAAATTCCTCTGAATACTGGAATATGCGTAGCCATAGAAGTGGGAAATGAAAAATTGTATCTCCTGGGTGCAGATCTGTCACTTCCACTGATACCAACTGGGTCAACGATACTCCTTCCTTGATCTGGAAAACCAAGTGCCAGGGTTTGGTCACTAGGTGGGTTCAGATACGTGCCAATGAATCTTCTCTCTCCATGTGATGAACTCTCATCAGAAGCCAAAGGGGTCTCTCTTACATGCTTTCCAAGATGGGGTAGCACAGACTGCTCAGGTTCCATGTCCTCCACGTGAACCTCAACTCCTTCCCACAACGTCTACCTCCATAGATCCATCACACTTGCAACCTTGTGTTGTCTAGCAATCTCCCTTTCATGTGCTTCACTATACTTGAGCCATCTCTCCTCCCTTTCTTTCTCCATCGTAATATCTGCCATCTTCCTCCACCCTAGCTTCCTCACCCAAGTGCTCAGAATGGTTTAGCCGGCCATTGGAAATGCCTCTAAACTCAAGGTAACAATCAAGATCTTCATTTCCAGAGGGATAACATGTAGAAATGATCCTCTGGGCTCCCACAGAAATTCAAACTCAACAACTTCTAGACAAGAATATGTAGAAATAGCGTATACTCCAGAGTGTAGCTAGCCAACACACCTTTCCACCAATGATCCACAACACGAGTCCACGTCAGATCTACATCCTGCAGCCTCTGGTATTCTTCTTGGGTCCATGCATGTGATCTATAATACCAGCTTGATCTAGATGCATATGCTGAGAGCCATTCATACAGTTCTACTAGGAAGCAACAGAAAAAAATTTCATACAAATCATGGTAGAGGTTCTCTTCTACCCATCTACGTGCATTAAACTCAGATCCAGTGCTGAATCTCTAAGAAAATTCATCCTCCGTGCTCTTGAACCATGATTCAACACTTTCCAAAGTTAAATGCTCTATCATTACTCATTACATAGATCATGATGTATGCCATTTCCCACTACAACTTTGAAAAGAGGTCCCGGCAATGGAACCAAGATGTAGTCATTTTTACACCCATCACAAAGGAAAGAAATCCCATGCGCGCGGCCTATCACCCAGTGGGTGCTGGGTGCTCACCCGAGGCATGCGCGGGTGCCGAGTCTCTCTTTTATGTGAGTTTAGTGGGAAACATCATCTATGATCTGAGTTTAAGATATTTGAGAGGAAATAAGACATACAAGCACCATAGAGCTCAGAACGGCTTCTAGATCCTTGCAGTCATTCCAGACAGAAAAGAGCTTAACAGATTATAGAACTTACACCAAAACAGAAAGGAAGTTGTACAAGCATTCATACTTAGTTCATAAACATAAATGAAAAAGAGCTATGAAGAAGGATGTATGCATCAGAACCATTAATGTTCATATTCACATAAACTGGTAACCTCATTACATTCATTAGGCCCATTACAGAATGTCACAGAAGGGCAGACCGCAGTCATGCATTATAACTAGATTCATATAGCTAGGCTCTCAAAAGAAAATTTATAACCCCCAAACCCTTGATACATCCTTTCCTACGCTTATTTACCCAAGCTAACAGAGTCCTTGCAGTATTTCTACAGAGCTCCACCCTCTATCCATTTCATCTCTCTTTACTTCTACAGGCACTTGTATATATAGCCTTCCTGAACTACCAACTCATTCTTCTGCGGCCTCAGATCTGTCACCAAGTGTCTGAATGTGGTCCTCCATGGGTGCATGCTCCTCCAGGCCTGAGCTCACCACTCCTTGCCATGATGTCCTTCTAGAAGCTTCTATCGCAGGGCATATTCCTTCCAGGCCACCCTGTCGCCAGGCTGGCACCTTATCCACTCGGGTCACATTTTTCTTGCATCCTACCCGATAGGTCAAAAATGGCTAAGTCCCAGATTCTACTCCATGGGCGTGCATCCCGGTTCTACCAAAACCCTACTTGAACCCTTCCTTGTGTGCCTTATCTTGCATGCTTTTTTCAACCCCACACGTCTATGCACCCTTTTTAGACTTAGTTGATGATCCAAATCCAGTTAAAGAGGAGCATATGGAGGTGACCAAGACAGATTCAGAGGCACTAAATCACTAGCCGATTACACAAGAAAGTACAGACCCCTCTCCCTTTCAACCTCTCCAAAAGTTCAATGTTTTGGAAGAGCCCAAACTCACTAGCTTCATGTTAGAAGATGAGGCTTCATATGGTGAAAATAATGAATATTTTAAGATCACCATGCAAAAGGGAGAGACCTTTTTACAACAAGATAGTAAAGAGTTTGATTTCCTATCAGACTCAAAAGAATGTTTTGATAAGAAGGAGCCAACTGAAATTGCAATCTTTTCTCCCCCATCATTCATTCTTCAATCACAAGAGCCTACTGCCATGGAAGAGAATGTGCAAGCACAACCTGTAGTTTGTAACATGCCTCCTGAATCAAAGTTGGAAGATTTTGATCTTCCAGAAGTCATACCTACTGCAGCGGAAGAGAAAGAGTATAAGGCTATCATTCCTCCCACACCATCCATCCATGAGGGTCAACAAGAAGGCTCCATTCTTGGAGTTAAAGTTCAGAACCATGGGTAGATTTAAAGGACCATACGTTGCCCAATCAAATACTTGGCTTCATTGGAGCCAAGGGAGAAGCCAAAACTAGTCATGCCTACTTCGGGGCATGAGGATGAGTATCAAAGCACCAAGAGTCACCATCAACACCTCCAGGAGTCCAATGTAAATCATCTTGAGGAGGTATTTTCCATTAATGTTGATACTTTGCTGATATGGGTGGAGGATTAGCTTAAAGTCAGTTTTTCACTCATACAAGAAGCTATATTTAGTGTCAAATCATTTTCATGGCTACCCCTCTTGAGAAAGGGAAGCTACTTCTCCCTGCCAGTTGCAAGCTTTGTTTAAGCTTTTCTTTCTTTGATTAATGTAGGGGTAGGAGTAGATTTTGTTTTCAGCAGAAGACGTCATTGTGCACACTCTGGATGTCTCATTTGAGGCATGTATGATTTTTTCTTTGTATATAAGTTTTATTCATATTGCTCCAAAGCTACCGAGGCTAGGCCCTTCACCATTCATGGCAGAAGACTCATAGTTGCCTGTAACACTTGCAAATTTCAAAATAAAAACAAATGTAGAGAAACTAAAGAACATTTTCAAGACAATCCATTTAGGGACAGATGAAAGCCCCTGGTCAAAATAATTTTCTACTCTCAAAAGCCTTGTTTCAAGATTTCTTATGAAAATTGAGAGTGCAAATGGCCGGGCTCATGGATTAGAGGTAGGATCAGTATCAGGCCATCATTCTTGACTCCATGCCCAATGGATGCTTCAAGGCTACTGGTCCCTTCATTTAGCAGGTAGATGTCCCCTGTGAGTCGCCAATTGTTATCCCAAATTTTCCCCCGAAAAAATTAGATCACCCACGACCATGTGCAAGAAAGAAATCCAAAAAAAACGGTTCCGTTGAATGAGCCCATGCTCCAAATCCAATATACAAGTTATAGGTGGTAACTAAAATGGAATAGCCGGGTCGGGGAAGGAGCAAACGACTCTAAAATAGAAAACCAGAGGCTTAAAGGATCAAACGGTGTCAAAAAGAGTTACAGGTGGGCTCTAAAATGGAATAATAGGGTTGGGGAAGGAGAAAATAGTGTCAAAGAAGCTATAGGCTCAAAGAAAAGAAACGACGAAGGCTCAAAGTCATCGAGCTCTGAAATGATTCAAAATGAGCCCCAAAAATTGGCTAAGTATAGAGATTCAGCGGAAGCTGCAACATGTCAGCTTGGCGCATCTCCAAAGGTAAATCCAAAAGTGGAGACCGAAATGAGTGTGGGCTCACCATGTAGTCCAAGTTAAAAAATGGGACAGAGTGGACCCAAAATTGGCTAAGTATGCAGAACGAGCGCCAACTCGCCACATGTTTAGGGCCCAAAAAGGTAAGAGCGGCCGTTTAAAAGTCCAAAAGCCTGTGGAGGTTTCCACGTGTCAACCCGACGCTCCTTCAAAGGCAAAATCCTGAGCAGGTTTCTAAATGAGTGCAGAGCCTCCACGCGTCTGGTTTCATAAAGAGACAAGGTCGGGTTTGAATAGTCAAAGCAGAGACAGGCCAACAGAGGGTGTCAAGTGTTAGCACAATGCTAATTCAAGAGTAAAATTGGGGGAAGGTTTCCTAACAAGTGCCAGACCTTTGTGTGTCCCTGGTCAGATATATGACCACACCAAGTAAAAGACTTAGCCAAAACATGAAGAAACTAATCAAGTCGTGGAAGAAGCCACGTGTCAGCCTGATGTAACTTCAAAAGCAAAATACAATGGCTACCCTCAAACATGCGCCAGCCCTCCACTTGTCCAGTTTTAAAAAAGGGGCCCATTTTGGTAGCTGGTTCCCACCATTTTGTATAGACCCAATTCAAATTTCAAATGGGCATATTGTTTCACCTGATTCTTAGACGTTTCTTAGAAAATGATGAAACAAATAAGGGTAATGGACATAGGAGGAATGCCTGTTAAAAAGTTGGTTGATAGGTTGTTGCGTGCGTATGACTTCTGAATCCATAGCTGATCATGAGAGCTTCCTTTTTGCTTAGAGGAACTACTTGAAATGGAACACAAGACCACCGAATAAAAGTTAAACAATATATGCAGTGGATTGCCTAGCGTGTGCTAGATCAGGGAAGTGTTCTACTTCCTAGATGGCTGTCAATCCACTGTTTAAAAAACTTAATGCTGGTAATAAAGTAAATCTTACTGTAGTTAAAATGATTTAGTTATCTCATTCATCTACAATAAGTGAATTCATTCACAACAGGCTAGGCTATGATTGAATCTGAAGGTCAGGGTCACTGTTAGGATACTGTTATTGGTCAAGATTCAGTTTTGGATAGTTTAGGGTATTTGGTAGTGGTTTTAGGCTCTGATATGGGTTTTTGATATAAGACATAGGGACCGATGGTGGTTTAGGTTAACTGGTGATGGTTATGGGTGATCAACGTCAGTATGGTCGAGGTACAAGAAACTCAATAAAAATTGGCTGGGTGATAGATCTAGGATTAGATAAAGGCAGAAGGGCAATGGCGAGATTCGAATGGATCCTGGATATGCACAAGAATGATAAAAATCTAGGTATGGATAGTTCAATGGTGTGGGTAAAGAGGTGGTTCAATTTGCATGGAGATAAAATGGTGGGGAATGGAAATGAAAATAGAAACTAATAACAAATGTAAAAGGATTTGCTCAAATGACAAGGAACCAATGCGGGTTAACAAACTTACTGTTTGTACGAGCTTGATGCCTGGTTGGTAATGGTGGGTGATCAAATGGACTTGGTGTAGTGCTGGCGCTTCCTCGGATGCTCCCGTGAAGATAGGTGGCTGTGTGATTGGTTCAAGTGTTGACTATGGGTGTTCTGATGCTAGTACTAACACTGGTTTTACTTGCATGCAGCTCTGGTTTTGTCACTTGTTCTCAGAAGATGTCTCTCTCTCTAAGAAATGTGCCGACCTCCAAAACAATGTGCCAACCTCAAATTAAGGTTGTTTTGGGAGTTAAAAGGTAACAATGGTGGTTTCAGCTTAACGGATGGTTAAGGGTAACTGGCATCGGTTAGGGTGAGATTTCCTAGGTTTACTAAACTAGACAGATCCCCTTGATTTTTTGGGATCTCGTTTCGTTTACTCCGCGGATCAGACTGGAAGCTTCCTCCTCACATGCGGGAATGTGGTTAGAGGGAATGTAGGCATTGATTTTTAGGGTTTGGGTAGGTTTTAGTTAGTTATGGCAACTTACTAAGAATAGGTCTTAGGGTGAGGTGGCTTGATGAGGTGTCTAGGTGAGGTGGATATGTGGGCATTATCCCAATTAGAATATTTAAATAATAAATATTATGAGGATAATGAATTAATTTAATTAAATTAATATTATAGTAGGGTGAAGGGGGCCATGGCTAGGTGGATGTGTTTGAGGTATTTATTTAATGAGGGACCAAGGGGAGTGTGACCTAATTTTAGTGTCTACATTTTACCCCTTTTTATTGTGTGGCTTGTATTGGTAAGTGATGCTGACAAAAATAAGATGTGGTTGCCCCAAGTGTGGGTGAAGGTGATACCCCTCAAACCAGGAACTGACGAGGCAGAAGGTGGAATCGGTGAGTGGTTTGATAAAAGGTGAATGTGATCAAGAGGAGGGTAGGTAACGGGGGAAAATAAGGAAAAAAGGTCCACTCGGGTAATCTAGGTAATGGGTTAGGGTCAAAGGTAGTAATAATCAAACACACGCACATGTATAAACTACATCACAATACCAGGCTCAAGAGCAAGCAAACTCTACATTGTCTAAGGTCGATAGGTGTATCCAAACAAGGTTGAAGTGATTATGGTATCCAAGGTATAGGATATGGTCAGGAAACACGATGCAGGTCAGGTGCAGGAACATTCAGGTGTGTACACCAAAGGTAGGGTCAAGTTAAATAGTCACGATAAGAGGCAAGGTAAGGCCATTAGGGCAATCAACATAGGTAATAGTGCGGCAAGGTATAGTGAACACATGAGGTCAAAGGTCACTAGCGATGTTCCAGATCTAAAAATCTAGGTCACGACATAGGTAGGGCCGAGGTATGGGTAAAATAATGAGTCCCCAAATGAGGATGAGGTTAGGTAGTAAATGATGAGGTCAGGAGGGTGAGGTGAATGGTCAGGGTAAGTGTTGGGTGAGGGAAAAAAGAGTGATGTGTAGGGTAATAGGGTGAAAGTGTGGGCAATGTGGAAGAGAGGGTGACCGATGCTGGTATAGGGTAACCGACCATGGTAAGGTAGGGCACATATGCCGTTGAATGTAAAATTGGCGTCAGTTAGGTCAAGGATGTTATAAAAAAGAAAAATCCACGTTTTTTACAAATCATCTGTCTTCTTGCAAATTGAGAAAATGACACAAGAGAGAGAGAAAAGGGGAAAGTTTCCAGACGAAACAGAGAGTTGAGTTGGCGAGCGAAACGATGGGTGATTGGTAGTTGAGACGCGGGTCCACGGGATCAAATTGTGTGATTTGATTGGTTGGAGGTGTAGTTAGGGATTGGTGATGTCAGAGGCTGAAGAGGGATCGGGCGGGCCACCGGTGTTGCAGCCAAACATGCCACCACGACGATGGCAACATGATGAGGTAAGGATCAAACCCATGTTGTGTTTTAGTAGATAGATTAGGTGAATAAGTCGAGGTTTGACAAATTGGGTTTTTTGTTTTGGGTGGGGGGGAAAATAAAATTTGAAGTGTGGGTGGGTAAATTGGGTAGAATAGGAATGGGGAGAGAGGTGGGTGAGTGAAGGAGGGGTGGAAGGAGCTGAGGGGAGGTTTAGGTGAGGATGGGTGGGTAGAAGAGAGGGAAAGGGGGATTTTTTTAGTTATTAGAGGGTTTGGGTGTCATAGTATTTACCGCGATAGTGACCGGCGTTGGTTGGGATTAGCTGGCGTCGGTTGGGTCAAACCGGAATTGGTCACGAAATATGTGACCGTTTAGGGGTGACCAGTTAGAGCTAACCGGCACTAGTCAGGTTTTAGAGAACAAGGGGCCGAAAGGGCCCTAGGTCGAGTGGGTGAGATAGGGAAGGGTAGAATAGGGTGCATTGTTGAAAAACCTAGTGTAGGTAGGGGAAAATGGGTTTGGGGAAATGATAGTGGGTGAGTATGGGTATGATGAATGTGGATTAATTTGTTGTTTGTATTGGATGCAGGGGAGAGATCAGCTGTGGATGAGAGATAGGGTACCACCTCTGTTCTTGAGAGTGTGAGGCGTGGTGACTGCTGAGGAGTGGCAGCACGTGGAGGAGGTGGGCCTGAGTGGGGTCTGGTGCTATCGGCATGCACTCCGGTAGCTGATTCTGATGGTCACTCTCATCGATAGATGGGATTCAGTGACCAACACGTTCCACCTACTAACGGGTGAGATGACAGTCACCCTAGAGGACATGTTTAGGATCCTACGGCTACCGATACTAGGGACGTAGGTGTATTTGATCTCCTCCGAGGCCTCAGAGGAGTTGATGCTGATAGTGTTTGGAGAGGGCCTAGTAGACATGACATTCCATAGTGCCAGTCTGAGTTATGAAGGGATGTACCAGGCCCTTCCAGAGGAGATGATGCTCATTGTTTTATTGATGGAGGCAGTGTGTTGTTTCACACTGCCAGATGCAGAGGGAGGGATATTTCCCCGCTCGTTGATGGGGGTATTACATGACATGGTGATAGATCAGACCCGCTTTTCCTGGGCACCAACATTCCTGGTGCAACTATACAGAGATTTGTGGGTGTATGGGCATCTGCGTAGGTTCAACCTGTGTTGCACATTTTTACTACACTGCTAGGCCTATGAGCACATAGTTTGTGTACGTCTAGTAGGTATGCCCCGAGCAGATGCATTTCTGCCAAGATTGGTGTGGGTGGGGTATAGGCGGTGGGTACCTGTGATTGGAGAGTGGCGATCAGACAGGGCTACACATGATGTAGCCTATTATAGGCATTTATTGGAGGGGTTGTCTAGAGTGGACATCATATGGAGACCATATGTGGGTTATCCCTCATTCAGGCGGATGCATGATGAGTTAGATGGTCTTCAATTGTTGAGATGGATAGTGGGGCACCGTGTCGGGGAGCACGAGATGATCCCAGTGGATAGGGTTAGATGGTAGTTTGGACTGCCATAGGACATACCTCCACCCTTCCCATAGTATGGGAGAGATGACGTGGAGAGGCCATTACCTCTACCACAGCCGACAGTGCCCACAGGGCAAGAGGAGTAGGTGGTAGACCGGTGGATTGATGATGTCGGGGTTACAGATAGATACAGACAGTGGTGGGAGGCTCATTTACGAGCAATACCACCCAAGGTTGGGGCAGCCAGATTTAGCCACCATCACGGTGTAGAGGGATGCCCTACAGGGGCAGGTGATGACCTTGATTACCCAGTTGGGTATGGTGTAGGGATAGCTTGCCAACTCAGAGGCGGAGGTGGCCAAGTTACATGTACAGGTGGCCAGTCTTCAGGCCCAGATGGCCTAGGGTGGGGATGGGTGGGGATGGATGATGGTTAGGAGATACAGGCACAACGATGGTTACAGGGTGTTGGCCTAACCTAAATATAGGCACCCAGGTACAGGCAACAGGGGTGATGGCCGATGGCACCACCACAGGCACCGGGACAGGGTCCCAGTTTACAGGTAGGGGTGGGACAGGGTCCCACAGGACAGGTACAGGGTTAGAGGCAAATGGGGCCATCACAGATAGTGTCCATATCCAAGATGTACGGGAGGCATGAGAGGAGGCCAGGTACTATCAGGACCAGTTGACAATGACAGGGATAGATTATTTATCATATGCCGAGTACAGGGCACAACAGGCCTATAACAAGAGGACCAGATCACGTACCCATACGTGGAGAGTACAGGGGGCCAGCGAGCCCCAAGACATGGTCAGGGTGAGGCCACCAGTTCTCAGAGGCCAGTTCCGGTTGGTGCACCAGCAGGGACCCAACCACCACCTATGATGGGTGGGGAGATGTTAGCAAGTCGCCAGACAGGGGCCGAGGAGGTAGAGGGGATAGGTGATATAGATATGGAGGATGTCCGTCGATAGGATGCCTGATATATGGCTCCTAATTTTGACATAGTTTTGATTTTTGATATATACCGGCTTGCGTGCCGAGAGTTGTTATATTTTTTATCACATACCAGCCTATGTGCCAAAGAGAGTGAGGATGTATGAGAGTTTTGTATTATGAGCATATACCGGCCTGCGTGCCGAAGAGAGTGAGGATGTACGAGAGTTTTGTATTATTGAGTATATATCGGCCTACGTGCCAAAGAGATTTTGTATTGTTTTATTGTTATATTGTATATGATACCAATCTGCGTGCCAATGACATTTTGTATCGAGTATCAGCCTACGTGCTGATGATTTTGAGAGATGTACATGATTGGATTATCCGTATATATTGTATAGAGACACACATATTTGTTTATATGATGAGATGGATGAGATTCTGATGATTTGTTGATGTTTTATGAGAATTTTAATTTTTTGTCATGATATGGATGGAAACTTAGGTGAGTGAGGCATGATGGAGTCAGGTTGGTTTAGGCATGGATTGAGTCAGGTTGGTTCAGGCATGGATCGAGTCAGGTTGGTGGTCTAGGCATCTTAGGCATGGATCGAGTCAGGTTGGTGGTCTAGGCATGGTTGAGTAGGCATGGTTAAATTAGGTAATAGGCATGGTTGAGTTTAAATTGGTTGAAGTTGTGATTCATTAATTTGTGCAATGAATGATGGGATGGGTCATGTTTAAGATGCTTTATAATACATGCATGATGTATGTAATAAATGATGATGGATGAAAAAATGTTAAGTAACTTGTTGTTTGTTTGGTTTAATTTCCAATTTTTGACATAAAAAGGAAACTAAGTGGGGTAGAATGTAATTTAGGAAGATGAAAGATGAATTGGTTAGGTTAGAGAGTGGCTGAGCTAACCTCCAAGGGCCCCATGCCCTCAGAGTGTTGCCTACATAGTCCCGGTGAAAAGGGACCTCAGGCCAATGTAGTTCTCCCATAAACTAGGGAAGAATATGAGGAGGTATGAAAATGAGATGGTAGGTGTTAGGAAAGATTTCAGTTCAGGTCTGTTAGGTGTGGGTGAGTTGTGGGAAACTTGGTATAGGTGATTTTGATTGTGGTGGAAGAAGAAGATTACCCCAAAAGTAAGCATTGAGGACCAAGTCCTGTATAAGGTAATCAATATGTAATAAAGAAGGTTAAAAGATAAGAGGAGGCAAGAAAGTCGCCTAATTGGTTAGGATCATACCGAGTAGGTCATACCATGGAGGAGGTGATGAACGTGAGACCCTAAATACATTGCATGATTAATTGTTCTAAGGGTGAAAAATAGTCACATGATCACCAAATGTCATGGTTTCCAAGAGGTCCCTTGAGGCGGTAGGAAATGGGAGTGCGAATGGTGAGAGGGGTGAAAGGTGGTTAATTTTGATATGGTATGAGGTAGCATGCTCTTTGGGCAGGAGATCCAAGGTCACAATGGGCAAGTCCATGACTAAAAGGCTTTCTGTGTTTGACTTGTATTTGAGATAGACTTATCGATGTGGGAAGTCTATATGGGATGAGGAAATTAACTCCTTGAGGTCTTCGTGAAGCTGATCGATGTGGGAAGCTTCAGATTCTCTCGCTTCTTTTTTTCCTTTTTCTTTTTTTTTTTTGGAAAGAGCTTTACATAGCTAACCTTTGAGGGAGTAGTTTATTTATAACAGTGATTGCTAAGAGGAAGATGTCCTTTTGAGGGAGTCCTCTTTTTATTAGAATTTTGACTCAAGGAGTTGGGTCCCATGTGAGGGCTTTGAAGTCATGGACAAGACCAAGGTGAAGAGTAGGATTCTTGTTTAGAAAGTAGGGTGAAACGACCATGGGATCTCATCTAAAGGTAGAAGAAAAATATCCATGAGAATCATGATATGTGCAGCGCCATGGTACACATATTCAAGAGAAGATAACAAGTGATGAGTACTCACATGATTCTTGTTTAATCGTTGGTGAGATGTAAGAAGTGGATACCGCTCAAGGGACGAGCATGGAAAGAGGCAAAAAGTGATGTAGGACTAAAAGTCAATAGTAGAATGGTCGAAGATGCAAGGAATTAAGGGGCTCAGGTTTGGGTTTACCATCGAGTGAAGATAAATGATAAGCACTTGATCCATAAGTATGGGTCACGATGTATGGTCCAAGCCAATTAGGAGCAAATTTGCCCTGTTTACTTTTTTCTGCTTTGGTTACATGTTGATTTTCTTTCAGGACAAGGTCACCGACTCGAAAGGTTTGTTCATGGACACGTTTGTCGTAGGCACATTTTATACGTTTTTGGTAAACTTGAAGGTGATCAAGAGCGTTAAGACAACGTTCATCTAATAACTCAAGTTGTGCTAAATGGTCATGACGAAAGTCATCATCATTGAGCATGTCATGGAGAGAAATGCGGAGTGAGAGAATCTAGACTTCGAGAGGTAGAACAACCTCTGTACCATAAACCAGAGAAAATGGCATAGCAGTAGTGGAAGTACAGATACTAGTGTGGTATGCCCACAGGGCAAAAGGAATGTGCGTATGCCAATCCTTCCCAGTATCATTAACTACTTTCATGAGAATTTTGTTCAAGGTTTTGTTAGGAGATTCGGCTTTGCCATTGGTTTGTGGGTAATAAGGTGATGAGAAACTTAACTGAATGCCAAAGGCATCGCAAAGTTTTTGCAATGTTTTGTTTTTAAATTGTTTTCCATTATCAATGATGAGGCGATGAGGAACACCAAAGCGGAAAATGATGTGATGATTGATGAACTCACATATTTTCTCAGCTTTCGTGGAGATAAGTGGTATGGCTTCAACCCATTTTGTGTAGTATTTGGTAGCGGTGATGATCCATTGATGGCGTTGGGAAGAATGGGGATTGATCTCTCCGTCAAGATCCAAACCCCATTGAGAAAAGGGGCAAAGGTCACAGGTGACCTGTAAGGCATGACTGGGTGTATGATGAAGGTTAGCGTATTGTTGGCATTTGACACAATGTTTGACGTAGTCATAAAAATCATGGTAGAGGGTTGGCCAGTAATAGCCTAGGTAGAGAATATGCTTAGCAACAACAAGGCCACTGAAGTGACCTCCACATATGCCATCATGAACTTTCTTAATGGTATAAGGAATTTCAGAACTTGTGAGGCATCGTAAGAGAATACCATCAAATCATGCACTTATAGAGGAGGCCCCCCATGATGACGTAATGAGAGACCTTTTTAAGGAAGGCGTGTTGTCCATTACAGGTGAGATCAGGAGGTAAGATGGAGAGAGAAAGATAATCAGAGTATTGTTTATACCAAAGGTCACTCAGGTCAGGGGGTGAGCAGTTCTGATGGAGTAAATGTCACGAGGCAAATATGAGGGTGATTGGAGTCATTGTATAGTGACAAAGATTTTAGAATTGGTAGGTGAAGCGGGTATTTGAGAAGCCAAGCAGGCCATGGTATCTGTAAATTTTTTGGTTGAACGAGGGACGGTTTGAAGGGTGTAACGGTCGAAGGTGGTCAAAAGTATGTCTACATGATGTTTATACTTTTGAAGTATCTCATTACGAAATTGGTATATACCATTGACCTGGTTTATAACCAATTGAGAATCACCAAAGATGTTGATTGATTTGACATATAGGGCGTAGGCAGCTTGGAGACCTAATACGAGTGCTTCGTATTCGGCAATATTGTTTGTACAATCAAAATCAAGTTTGAAAGACAAAGGCATGGGTTCACCATCAAGTAGAAATGAGGATAACACCAGTCCCACCCACACACTGACACTTGGAACCATTGAAGAAGAGTGTCAGCGGGTTTGTCCAGGGAAAGAGTAGAAATTGACTCATCTGGAAAGTCAAAATTAGAGGGTTGATCCCTGGAAATAGGTGCATCAACCGATTGGTTGGCGATATCTTGGCCCTTGATGCAATTTTGATGAATGACTTCGAGGTCGAGGTCAGCTGAAAGCATAAGCCATCGTGCAACATGCTGATTTTGATAAGGTTTGGCATATATGAAGTGTAAAGGGTCGGTGTTGGTCACACCATAGGTTTTTTGGTTGAGTAGGTAATGGCAGAGTTTTGTGGCAACAAAAAATAAGGCTAAGAAAAGTTTTTCAGGATGGTTGTATCAGGTTTCATAGTCCAAAAGAGTATGGCTTACGTAATAAACTACCTATTCCATGTGTTATTCATCGCGATGAGCGAGTATGGTCCCTAATGAGTGAACGGTAGAAGAAATGTATTGGTATAAGGGTTGATTGTCTTTAGGTGGGATGAGTACGGGTGGTTAGTGGAGGTATTTTTTTAAGGCCTCAAAAGCTTTGTGGCAGTCATCATCCCATTTAAAGGAGACATCCTTCTTGAGCAGATGATGAAATGGTTAACACCGATCAAATAATTGTGAAATGAAATGGTAGACTGCAACTTAACTTGCAGGCTACGGATTTGTCTAAGGTTAGTGGGCAGAGGCATTTCAAGAATGGCCTTGAATTTATCAGGGTCAACTTCTATACCACATAGGTAAATGATAAATCCGAGGAGATTTCCTGAGAGAACCGCGAAGACACACTTCTTGGGCTGAAGGCGAACACAATATTTAATGAGGCGGTCAAAAATAGTTTTGAGAACGGTGAGATGCTCGGAGTGGCATTTAGATTTGGCCAAGAGATCGTCCATGTAGTCTTCCAATATACAATGCATGATGTCATGGAAGATATATGTCATAGCCCGTTGATATGTGGCACTAGCATTTTTAAGGCCAAAAGACATGACTTGATAGCAGAGGGTCCCCCAAGGGGTGATGAATGCAGTTTTGTGATGATCCTCTGGGGCAAACAAGATTTGGTTATAACCCAAGAATCCATCCATGAGTGATAGCATCTTGTGACCAGTGGTAAGGTCAACCAACTAGTCAATACCAGGTAGAGGAAAGTCATCTTTTGAGAAAGCTAGATTGAGGTCACGGAAATTTGTGTAAATGTGGAGTCCCCCTATTGCCTTGGTGACAGGGACAATGTTAGAAATCTAATTGGGATAATGAATGGGTAAGATGAAGGAAATAGAAAGAAGGGCGCTGAAGTTCTTCTTTGAAGAGAAGGGTAATGCGAGGGTACATTTTCCTAAGTTTTTGTTTGACAGGTTTGGCATCGGGAATGGTTTACAATATTGTGGATACTATGGTGGGGTCAATACCAAGCATGTCTATATAAGACCAAGCCAACGCATGGTTATGATCTTTGAGAAAAGAAGTGATGGCTTCCTGTTCAACAACATCTAAAGATTGACCAATCTTTACGATGTGCGGGTCATTCTGAGTATGAATGTTGATCTCGATAGTCAATTCATTCAACATGGTTTGTGTCTCAGAGGGGTAACGACTGATGAATATAAGAGTCTTCTGCAACAAGGTAGGTGAGTATAGATTCATCATCTTGACATTGAACGACGTTAATTAAAGGTGTATTGTCATTGATCATTTCAGGGTACAAGAAGGGAAGAGAGGAAGGAGCCTCGCCCTCACGTTGATAAGTTAGAGGCCCCAAGGAAATGGTGTTTATGAAAAAAAAAGCTAGGAGGGATGGATTTTAGATCCGTCGACTCCATCGGCGAAGGTGGTGATGAAGGCGGAGCAGGTGAAGAGAGTGGAGAAGGGATGATGTCCTCGATGAGTTCAATGCGGGCTTTCTTGGTAGGTGGTTTAGCAAAGCCAATACCACTGCGGTCATTATGTTTGCAAGCAGTACATGGAATAATAGTATGGCAGCCTTGCTTGTAAAATCCAAAACCAAAACCCTTCCACGCACATCGTTGCAGGAAGGTGTGGACAAAACAATGATTGGTGAGAGACTAGAAATCAGAAAAAAAAAATGGGCGGGTTTATGATGGTGGTTCAGGTGTGTAAGTTGTAGTATCAAGTCCCTCATAGGTGAGATTGTTATGAAGATGAGGAGGACCATAAAGGAAGCATTCTCCTATGCGGTGATCATAGCGAGGATGTTGGTGAAGACTTCCATACTCTTGTGGAGTAAGGAATGTGTTGACACTATATAGGTGATACTCCCCCAAAGTGAGGCATTGAAAAATGCCTTCCAAGGGATTGGTGGTTGGTATGTGAGTAGCTGGAATATATGATGTGTCAGAGGTTTATGCAGAGGTAGAGTTAACGGATTGGGAGGCTGATGGGTTGGCCGTGGAGGTTGTGGCGGTGGTAGGAATGGAGGAGGTATGTGTGGTTGAGGTAGCGATTGTACTGGTAAGCAGAGGTGTAGGGGAAGCGATAGTGGTCGTGGAGGTAGACGCCTTAATAGGTATAAGCACGTCATTGGGTTAGTAAAGCATGTTGCAAGTTTTAAAAGGTGGAGGATCAGCTAGAATGGTATAGGTGTGTCCTTCGTGTTCAAACTTTACATAGTGATGTAAAGTGGAAGGAACACAACCCATGACACGAATCCAGGGTCTGCCAAGCAACATGTTATATTGAAATTCCCCCTCTAAGACATAAAATAATTCTGGAATAGTGTAGGGGCCCACGCGAATGTGGAGGATGACAATGCCTAGTGTAGAGGTGACAGCGTCATTGAATGAACGCAACATGACAAGATGTTTATGCATGCAATTGGTAGGTATGCACATTTGAGCGAATGTATGAGATGAAATGATGTTAATGCTAGCACCCCCATCAATCATTACATGTCGTACATGTATATCATCGATGTGGACAAAGATGAAGAGAACTAGGTCTGGGTCATCGATTTGGTGAGGTGCGATCTCTTCCTCTAAGAAGCTAAGGGGGGCTACTTGGTGAGTAGGGTGAGGTGTGGATAAAGGTGGCAATTTGGTGAGGGAGGCTACATGATGGGGTGTGATAATGGAGGCTACAGGTGTAGGGTCATTGGGTGAAACCTCAATAGATTACAAGACCTCCATGAGAGCTTGACGATGGGATTTTGAGGTTTGGATGAGGTCATATAAGGACATTTTGAGGGGGGATTGGTGTAGTTGTTTGAGCATCGTGCGATGTGTGACCCCATTAGAAATAGGGTATGTGGGGCCGCGGATAGTAATTTTAGGTGTGGGTGTAGATGATGTTGGGTATTGGCGAGTCAGTTGCCTTTTCCTTTCCTTTGTCTCTCTGAGCAAAGGTAGTGATGTGGATCATGTTGATCTGACGGGAGTTGGTAAAGGGAGAAGGTATAGGATGAGTGGTATAATGACATGACGTGAAAAAACCTACCCAGGGAGAAAAGCCTTGTGAAGTGAGCTAGGTGCAACAACATTTACATAATGGTGTAGCAAGTTCTCTGATGTGAACCATGTTAATTTCAAATCTTGGGGGTGGCTCTAAGAGTTGAGGGGGTGGAGGTCGTGGTTATGAAGTAGGCAGTGAGGGAAGGACTGTGGGAATGGGTGTTGGTGAAATGGGGTCCTCATCAAGAAGGTCATCATCTTCAAATTTTGCTTCAGGAGGACATAACTGGATAAGGATGGTTTTCAAAGCCTTGCAGTTCTCCACATTGTGCCCTGGCACACGATGGTAGACATAAATTTTAGTGTCATCAAACCTTGGGTTTGAGGGGGTCATAAGGTTTGAGCGGCGGTAATGTGATGACAGAAGTCTCAAGGAGGTTGGTTAAGATTTTGGCATAAGACCCGGTTAGTGGGTCATAATGGGAAGTGAAAGTAGGTTTGGGCATAGGTGTGGCTGATTGTTGAGGAACGGTCTTTGCAGGAGGGGGAGTGGGTCGAGCTATAGTTTTGGGTGCATGCGTGGTCTTGGGTGTTGGTCGTGTTTGCTTGGGTAGGGGTATGGTAGATGACCTTGCAGGAGGGTGTATAGTTGTTTTGACTACCTTATTGGAGGGTAGCAGATTTTTATCTTTGGGTTGCACCCTCTTAGGTAAAGGTGATTTGGGTGTACAAGATCTAGAAGGAAAATCAGATGGGGGAAGAGGATGAGTTACCCATGGGGATAACGGAGGTAATGTGAAGGTAGATGATGTGGGTCGCACAGGGGGTGTGAGGGACAGAGACTGAAGTGTAGTGGGTAGTGAAGAAATTACGGAGGGTATTGGAGGCATGGGTGGTAAAGATGCTGCAGGTGTGGGTGTAAATCGTGTCAGGTGCTTGGTTATGTTAGGGGTTTGCGAGGAAGGAATGGGCTATTGTGTTTTTAGTTTATTGATGGGTGGAGGTTTTTTAATCACGCTGGAAGGTTGAGGTCCTAAGATAGACGGAACGGGTGAAAGTGATGAAGGTATGATTGGCACAGCCACGGTGTGAGTTCTATGGGTTTGGTTCTTCTGTTTGGGTGCTGGAGTAGGTTGGGTGTTGACTGTGGAGGATGTAGCTAAATCTAGTTTGATAGGTGGATGAGTAAGGTTGGTGGTTGGGATGACCCCTAAAGTAGTAATAGGTTTAGTCAAGGAAGATGATGTAGGTGTGGGTTTGGATTTAGATGGATGCGAGGTTATGGGTGAAGGTGTATGTTGACCTATGATAGGTGTTGTGGATGAAGTTGTGATAGAGGTGGTTGTGCTTAGTTCGATTGGTTGAAATATTTTTGGGTAGATAGTGGAAGTATCAGCAAGTGACATCTACATTTGTGTTGAGACTAGAAGTAGAAGACACCCCCATAGTAAGGCTTTGTCCACATAATCTAGATGCAATCGGCCAAACATGAGAATGATCATGTTTGTAGGTGATGTTGAGTGAGCACCTAACGGCAATTCCCGTAAAATGTGTCTTAGAAACAGGGAATTTGTTGGCTTCGGTTTCCGTGGGTAAGAGAGACTGAAAGTAGGTCTACGGGATCTTGGGTAGTTGATGGAGAATGGTCACCTAGAGGCAAAGGTATCTCTACTAGATCTTTGATAGGTGGAGGAGAAAATGGGTGTTCCTCTAGAGGTAGAGGAGATGATGGGCACTCCTTTGTGGGTGGAGGAGATGATGGGTTCTCCTATGTGGGTGGAGGAGATAAACAAGTATCCTCCATGGGTTGAAGAAGTAATGTGGGCTGACGGTTCCCTAGGTGGAGAAGCCAAAGGTGAAATGGTCTTGATATTAGTGTAAGGCTCATCCACAGGTGAGGAAGGAGGTGAAAGGTGTTCCTCTGTGGGTGGAGGAATAAGCTGAGGTAGGTCCAAGTGCAAAAGGAGGATTTCAAGCTAGAATTTCCTCTATGGAAGGAATATGAGGTAATTCAGAAAGCAACGAGTGCATCACTGAAAATAGAGTGGACCTCGCGGGCATGGCTGTCATAAGTTGAGGTCTCACCGGTTTGATCAGATGAAGGGGCATGATTAGGAAAGGGTTTCTTAAATATGTGTATGTTTTGATTGGTAGGTGTGTTAGGATTATCCACGGTTAGCTCGCCTTTCTTGAGACATTTCTTGGACAATGTTTTTGAAAGTGATGCAATTGTCCGTCACTATGAACCTTTACTCGATGATAGTTATAGAAGTCATGATCTTTATACCATGTGAGGTGTGGGGTGAGAAGGGTCAAAACTAGTGTGTGGTTTTATAGGCAGAAGGGTGATGGCCCCAACTTTGATGAGTTTTTCTAAGATAGAAGAAGAAGGTTCCCCAATTGGGGTATATTTCCGTTGTTCTCATCTGAATTTAAAAGTCTGAGATGGGTGAGAGATTAGATGAGGGGCTAGCTTGATTTTACAGATGAGATAGGCCAGCCTTGAGTACCACTGCATTAGTGGTGCCCTTTTCCTTTGAATAGTTGTTTTGTGATTTAGAAGAAGAGGAGGTATCATTCGAATTGAATGTCTGAATTATTATTGCGTAATTATATTTTCTTCTCTTCAATGGCCCAAATCTCTAACTTTCGTGCCATATTGAATGCTTCATCGAAGGTTTAGAAAGTTTGGACGTATAGAGTCGGTGAGATATGTCTAGCACAAGCCCGCATGAAGATATTGATGAGTTCTATTTGTGGTAGTTGGAAGGTGAGCTGATTGATTAGGCTACGCTAGCGAGTGACAAAATCTATGATAGATTCATAATCATAATGATGCATGGAGTATAGGTCAGTCATGGTAACCTTCTTGACAATATTGATGGATAAATTATACAAGAAGGCTTGGGCTACCTAATTAAATGTAAATATAGAGTGTCTAGGTAACCCACTATATCAATCTAACACAGGTCCAGTTAGAGACATGGGAAAGGTCCTTAAGAGCAAAGCATCATCATGGGTGATTAGGTAGCACCCATGTTTGAATGACTGACAAATGTTGTTGTGGGTCTTCTTTCCTGTTGAAACAGTTGAATTTAGGCATTTCCCAATGTATGGGGTATGTACAAATAGGGATGGATGGGTGGATAGTATGCCCGTTGCAAATTTCATCAGTAGGTGAGAGTGTTGTCGGGAGCTAGAAATTGATGCCTCTAATTTTTACATCTTGTCCATCATTAATTTGATTAGTTCGTTAGTAGGTTGTGATGGTTGAGTACCTTATGTAGTGTAAGAGGGTTGGTGTTGGGCATGTAAAAAGGGTGCGACATTCTAGTATATGGTGCATCTGTCATGTAGGTAGATTGAGAAGGAGGTAGTGAAATAGGGGGTACGTACCCAGAGTGAATAATAAATGCAACAGGATGCTACTGATAATACGTATATGGAGGTGGAAGGGTCATGGTGACCCTAGTGGCAATGGGGGCTAACGATTGCGGAAATAGAAAGGACCACATTTTGAAAAGGGAGTAGGGGTCACGGACACCAGGGAAGTGGTTGTGTAGTTACGGGTATATGTGAGACAATAGGGGTGGATGAGGTTGTGTTTTGAGTGGTTGGCGAAGGTATGGTGGATTTGGTGGGTGCAACAGATGTAGCAAATACTGACATTCATAACGGGTATAGGACCTAGCTGCAAAATGACTGGGGGTAAGGTAGATGCGGGCAGCACAAAGCCAGATGGGGTTGACGCAGGAGTGGGAGTGAGATGTCGGGGGGATAGATACAGGCATGCCATGTATATCAATTAACCCGAGGCATCTCGAGTGGATCAGTGGGAAAGGTAAAACTGCAAGGCGGCAGGACTTTTGGTCAAGGAGTCATGTGAACTCCTCATCTCTCGGTAGTAATAGTGATAGGCTGGATAGGATTCCATGGCGGGTGATAAAATGCAAGGTGACGAAGGGCTAGGTGGGAGTCGGTTGACAAATGGCATGGAATACGAGGGTGCTAGCTTGTCGACACGTCAGTACCATGTGAACAGGTATTGATCAGTGATTGGGCTACCTTTCTGTAAATGACACATAAATATAGTAGGAGATAGGATAGAACAGGCGGTAATAAGTGGATTGGGGCTACCAAATGTTAGCCTGGGAAAGTGGACATAGGATAACTGATGCTCGGTCAGGGAAAACCAACGCCGGTTATGGGTAACTACGGTCCGATCCCTATGGGAAAGTGTACAGTTGGTCAAAAACAAGGTATAAGGTCAAATATGACTAGGTATGCCAAATGCTGATGAGTTTTACAAGGTCAATGTCGATATTATGAGTAGTGACAAGGACTCTGAATAGTTGAAGAAGGTGAATATGATGTCCTTTTGGGTAGGTTAACTAAAATAACTCAGTGAACCAATGACCGGTTGGGTATAACTAATCGATAGTCAGAGGGTAACCGACAATGGTCGTTGGACTGACTCCGGTCACTGTGAAATTAAAACAGTGATGAAAGAAAATTGGCTGTGAATTAAAATCTGATGTGGAATCAGACCCATAATTTTGAGAATGATGAGAATATTTTCCAGGCACACTCAGATGAAGCCAGAATACAACAACTATGATGAGGAGCATGTAAGGAGAAACAATAAGAACGAAGAACATGAACTCTCACCTCAAAATGCATAAGCCAAGTAGAAACACTAAGAAAAATTTGATCCTAAGAGTGCCTTTTCTATTATGTTTTTTTAGCTTATGCTATTTTAAGGATTGACTCATGAACTGTAGAATAGAATTTTTTGGTGAGGATGGCTTCCTACAAAGTAGGAAATCTAAAAGGTGAGGTTTCAGGTATTTTATCGCAGGGGTGGGCTTCCCTCTGAAGTATGACTCGATAGAGCAGCAAGCTAGGGAGTACCTTCCAATCATCATATCAGTGCGATCGTTGACTGGCATTCCCAGGAATGATATTATTTAAGAATATGTATTTGTTTTGAATTTTTACAATTTGATAAGACTCGGAGAGAGAGAGAGAGAGATGAGCTTTCTATGATTCATTTTTCAACCATCAGCTGGGAATGACTTCCAGTATATAGGTCTCCCTCAATTAATGTGAGCTAATGCAATAAATCATAATGGAATTCACTTATTTTAAACCTAAATCAAAATATGAAGTTCGATGACACAAATAGATGAAGAGGAAGAGAGGTGCTCTTTCACTAAAATATAGAAAACAAGAAGAAATGATTCTTTTTAAGTACACCAAAAGAAAGGTTTCTTTTAGAGTAAATAGAAAGAAAAATAAGGTTACCAAAGAAGAAAATTAATGTGTATGCTTTTCAGAAGGGAAAAAACACACAAATTTTCCTAGAATGAATGAAAATGCAAGGAACCCCGGATGGGTCCCACCAGGCGTGCCAAAATGTTTCACCTGATTCTTAGACATTTCTTTGAATGTGACAAAATAGATAGGGTAACAGGCATAGGAGGAATACCTGTTGAAATGTTGGTTGATAGGTTGTTACACGAGTATGATTCCTTGATCCACAGCTAATCATGAGAGCTTCCTTTTGGCTGGGAGGAACTACCTGAAATGGAACACAAGACCACCAAATAAAACTTAAACAATATGTACAGTGAACTACCTAGCGTGTGCTAGATCTGAGAAGTGTGATACTTCCTAAACAGCTATCAGTCCACTATTTAAAATAATTTAATCCTGGTAATAAAGTAAATCCTATTGTAGTTAAAATGATTTAGGAATCTCATTTAAAACACATTAAGAAATATCTAGTCTAACAGGCTAGGTTAAAATAAGATCCGAAGGTCAAGTAACGGGTTCTGGGTCTCTGTAGGTCTGACAGAGGTCTTAGGCAAGTCACAGGTGATTAAGGGTGATGCAGAGTTAGGTGGGTAGGTCACTATTCTGGGTTGCATTGGTAAATATAGAGGCTGATGCTGGTTAAAGGTGACTAATGCCGGTTGGGGAGAACTGGTGCCTATTAAACTGTGGAATATTGGAAATGTCACAGAATGAGCTTTAGATCTCCCTTATGATTACACAAAGGGCTAGGCTGCTTAAAATAAGGTATTAAGTCATTTGGATGGGATTTGGTGAGGTTTTAATGGGGATAGGGCTGGGTGAGTATTAAAGGATGTCAATGGGTGACTAGGAGACCAAAGGATGAAGATACAATGACTAGATGAATGAACCAGAGGAGTAAAATGTTTCACTTACTTGGAACCTGGTTCTAGATGTCTGCGAGTGAGGAATGAAGGTGTTGAAAAGAGGTTGAATGTTGCAGAGGATCATCAAACATTGGGGAGCTCTTGCATGGGCTACATGTGCTCTCCTTCTTTCCTGATTGGATCAAATCTGTGTTGGGTGGTTGCTAGATGAATGTTGTATGTTTTTGTAAGAGAAAATGCTTGATCTCCTTCCTTGCATGTGTGTTCTCGCTGAAGATTGTTCTCAAAAGATGTGATATCTCTCTAAAAAAAATACCAACCTTTACCCAACCTCCAAAATAAGGTTGTTTTGGGGGTTAAAAGGTGACCGACGGTGGTTCTGGCTTAACCAGCGGTGGTTAAGGGTAACCGGCATTGGGTAAGGTGGGATTTCCTAGGTTTACTAAACTGGGCATATCCCCTTGATTTTCTGGGATCTTATGTCGTTAACTCGTGGATTAGGATGGAATCTTCTTTTAAGCATGCGGGAATGTAGTTAGAGGGAATGTAGGCATTGATTTTTAGGGTTTTGGTAAGTCTTCGTTAGTTATGGAAACTTACTAAGAATAGGTCTTAGGGTGAGGTGGCTAGATGAGGTGGATATGTGGACATTATCCCAATTAGGATATTTAAATAATAAATATGGTGAGGATAATGAATTAATTTAATTAAATTAATATTAGTGGAGTGAAAGGAGGGCCATGGCTAGGTGAATGTGATGAAGGTGTTTATTTTATGATGGACTAAAGGGGAGTGTGACCTGATTTTGGTTTCTACACAGTCAAAGAAGATTGTAACCGATAATGTGCCAAATTAAAATTATAGGATGTGTATCATGAAGTTAGGACGAGATAAGAAGCCTAGGGGTGACTTATGCATGTAGTGAAAAGGATACCTACATTTGTAACCAAATATTTTCTATTATTGAGCATCTTGTACTTGAGAATGATCCTTGTTCCATTTGTGTTGTCTTTTTTCGAGATAAGGACGAACCTACAAAATAAGAAAAGTGTAGTGAATGTTCATAATATATGAAATTGAAGTTTAACTTAGAAAAATTAGAATAGAAATGTGTAAAATAAAAAATTGAATCAAGGATAGAGTACACCTAAATAACAATAGAGAAAGGATAGAATGATCATTTTATTTTTGCCTTCGTAGTTATTTGGAGACATTAAGAGTGATCAATTCCTAAACTGATGTGAATACCTCTTTAGGATTTAGGCATCCTACCACTAGAGGAAGAGTTTTGGGAGAACGTTCAACTTTTCCCTCTATCCATGACACTTCCCCATGGATAAGTGCCACTACAAATGGTCACCAACCTAATAGTAATTGGCCACAGATGACACTTTCTTATAGACATATCGGTTCCCATGCATATTCCCTAGGTGTCACTCCTTATTATATACCAGTATGGAAAATATGAAATGAGAGAGAAAAGATTTATTTCCCTTGCCCAAAGTATGAAACATGCTACTAATTTTTTTCTTTTATTTTGGATAGTAAACTAGAGTTGAATGTTTGTTTCTATATTCTTTACATAATTTTCATCGAAAAATGTGCCAAGTGTCAAATAATTATTTTTTCTAGGATGAAATCACCTAGGTGGTACAATAGCACCCACGGTTACTATCTGATTTGAGAATTTATGTCCCTCTATTATTTCTAGTCCATGTTGATTCTAAACCATTTTGTAAGTCCCTATTCTACCCAATCCTATTAGGCACCATTTTTTTCTCTGGCTTCTAAATTTTTTTGAGGGTGAAATAATCAACGAATGGATACCCCTCCTTTTGGGGTACATGAGATGGGTCTATGTGAGTATGACCTAAATGATAAGTCATGAATCTAATGTGCACATCTGAAGAAGAATTCATGTAGGGGGAATATGGTATGTGCATGGTAACAACCATGGCACATGCAAAGTAATGGAAATAAAACTAGCAAGAAGTGTTAAGAATAAACAAGCATAGTATAATGTAACAGAAACAAGTCATATATGAAATAACAGATCAAGAGGATAGCATATTAGTTTATGAAAAATCCATGGGACACCAATCACAATGTCAAAAAAATAGAGACCTTAAAGGCCATGCAATAAAACAAGTAGTCATAGGGTATAGCCCACAAATAATGGCAAACAAGTCACAATCATAGAAGACAAGACACAAACAAAGTAGATATCCATGGTAGGAAGTAATCCTGCTAGAAAAAGGCCAAATATAAAGCACCCATTAGCATGTTAGAATAATTAATAGTATGTAAAAATGTGTATATCTAAATGAGATAGATTGTAATGAAATTACTTGTATAATTCAAACTAAGGAAAACAATAGAACACCAAATAACACAATATTTCATAATAATGATCTCAATATGCAATTAAAATATATTCACCACTTTGAGGGGGCAACCTCCAAACCATATAATAAGACTCAAATGCTCCAATGATAATGAAATACTACCTATAATCCCCTATATATACTATTCATATGCTATGGACATCACCAAGGCCGACCTATTAAGCATGAGAAAGTATAAATGATATAATAAAATGATATGGTAAGCCACAAGTCGACTACTCATATCCTAATACAAGAAATAGGTTAAGGGCATAGCATGCCCTTCCCCTTCAAACCAATGTTGTCCTCAATGCTGAATAATCCTGGATGTTCCTGCAGAAAACCTTCATCCTCCCAGGTTGCCTCTTTTATGCTCAAATTCTTCCACTTGATCAGATATTCCTTAATGTCTCTGGTTCTCATCCTCTTAGTCAATGTTTACATAATCTTCTTTGGCTCCAAAATGATTCTTCCTTCCTCGTCCAATTTTGGTAACTCTTTCTAGGCTTCAAATTTCTATCCAATAACCTTCTTCAGGCATGAAACATGGAATACTAGGTGTATGTGTGAAGATGGAGGCAACTCTAGTTTATAAGCAACACTACCAATTTTTTGTAGAACCTGATAAGGTCCATAATATTTAGGAGCAAGTTTGTTTTCCTTTTTCTATTGCTTTAGGAACATTTTTTTGTAATGCTGGAGACATACAAAAACCCAGTCACCAATTTCAAAATTTCTTTCACTACGATGTTGATCTGCTTTTTGTTTCATCCTATTTTGTGCTAATGCTAAATTCTCCTTCAAACTAGCCAAAACTTGTTGATGTTGAATGTGATCCTCAACATCTCTGACCTTATTTTTCACCCTCAAAGGTGAAGTGATAGAATGTGGATGGTAACCATATAATTATAAAAATGGGGTCATTTGAGAAGAGGTATGAAAAGATGTGTTATATCACCATTCTACCAGTGGTAGCCATTTAATCCACCTTTCCTGCTATCTGATACAAAACAACGTAGATACCCCTCTAATCATTTGTTGACCACTTCTATTTGCCCATCATTTTGAGAATTATAAGATGAACTGTGAGCTAGCTGAGTACCCAAACATGAAAATAATTATGTCCAAAAATTACTTGTGAAAATAGGATCATGATCACTTATAATTATCTTTGGGGTTCCATGTAACCTTTGAACTGTCTCAAAAACAATAGCTGCGACTGTACTAGCTGCAAATTGATGTGATAGGGAAAAAAAATGGGCATATTTTGTGAGCCTATCCATAATCATGAAAATAATATTCTTACCCTCTGAACAAGGCAATCTGGTGATGAAATCCATGGAGACCTCCTCCCATCTCCGACTAGGAATTGGTAAGGGTTGCAACAGCCCTGGTGTCTTAATTATTTCCCCTTTGTTCTGTTGGCACACTAAACACTCTGATACAAAATTTTGTGCATCCCCCTTGAGTCCTTCCCAAAATAATTCTCTTTTTATTCTGTGATATGTCTTCAAAAACCCAAAGTGTCCTCTAGTAGGTGAGGCATGTAGCTCTACAAGAATCTTATGCTTCAACTCAGAATCTTTACTCAAGTATAACCTGTACTTATACCATAGGGAATTACCTTTCCACTAAAATTTGTTATATGTCATAGATCCTTGCTTGATATTTTGTATTAGAGATTGTGTACCCTTGTGTTAATTCCATTCCAATCTTGCTTCATCCACCCAATCGGCCGTCAACATGGACATTCCACATAGTAAGGCATCTGCGGATGTATCCCTTTTGGAAAATGCATCAACTACTACATTTTCTTTACCCTTTTTGTATATGATTTCAAAATCATAACCCAACACTTTTGTTACCCACTTTTGTTTTTCCTCAGATGATAACCTTTGTTCCAAAAAGTATTTGAGACTATCATGATCATTTTTTACCTTGAAGTGTATACCCATGAGATAGGGCCTCCATTACTTGACCGCATGAAGAATAGCCATCATTTCTTTCTCATAGACAGGTTTGAGAAGATATTTTCCTTTGAATTGGTGACTCTCAAATGTAATTGGTCTTCCTTCCTGGATTATAACTATTCCCAATCCTGATCTTGAAGCGTCACATTCAACAATGAAGGTTTTTAAGAAGTTGGGAGTAGCCAAAAACTAGGGTGCTGCACATGGCTTCCTTCAGCTGCTCAAAGTATTTAGTGGCTACGTCTATTCAATGGAAGGCATCCTTCTTGAGAAATGCAGTGAGTGGGGTTGCTATTCTACCATATCCCCACACAAATCTTCTATAGTACCCTGTTAGTCCTAGGAAACCATGAAGATTTTTGAGATTTTTGGGCC
Organism: Taxus chinensis; assembly: GCA_019776745.2. Classification (NCBI taxonomy): domain Eukaryota; kingdom Viridiplantae; phylum Streptophyta; class Pinopsida; order Cupressales; family Taxaceae; genus Taxus; species Taxus chinensis. The sequence goes on from CM034151.1 coordinate 810,675,492, forward strand.
TTGGCCATTCCACAATAACTTTGATCTTCTACGGATAAAATTTGACGCCTTCATTGGATACAATATGACCCAAGTACTCTACCTCTTATACACAAAAATAACATTTGGATGGCTTTGCATAGAGAGTATGTTTCTCCAAAACTTCCAACACTTTATTTACATGTTGTAAGTGTTCTTCTCATGTCTTACTGTAAATCAATATGTCATCAAAGAAAACTAATACAAATTTCCTTAAAAACGGCCTAAAAATAGTGTTCATCAAGCTTTGAAAGGTTGAGCGCACATTTGTAAGAGCAAAAGGCATTACAAAAAACTCATAATGGCCCTCATGAGTCCTAAAATCCATTTTATGAACATCTTCCTCTTTTATCCTAATTTGATGGTACCCCGAACAAAGATCTAATTTTGTGAAATAACAGCACCATGTAATTTATCAAGTAAATCATCAATTACTGGAATAGGAAACTTATCTTTTATGGTGTACTTGTTGAGTTCTTAGTAATCTTGACACATCCTCCATGTTTATTCCTTCTTACGTACCATGACCACTAGTGAAGAATATGCACTCTGGCTATGCCTGATGATACCTGCCTTCAACATTTCCTCCACCATTTTCTCGATCTCACTTCTTTGGGAATATGGGTATCTATATGGTCTGATGTTAGGTGTTTGGATCCCTGGAATCAATTGAATGGCATGATCATGATCCCTAACTAGTGGTAGTCCCTTTTGAATTGCATCAAAAATAGATGAGTGAGCATCCACAATCTTCTGAAGATTGGGTGGCATTGAAGACTCTGTATTATGTACTTCTATGTAAAATAACTTTGCTATAAATCCATCTACTCCTTTTCTGAGAAACTTCTGCATCTGATGAGATCTAATAATCTGTGGAGACTTAGCTACCATCCCATTCAATTGTATTGTCCTTTCATCTGAATGAAATTGCATGAACAATTCTTGGAAATTAATCTCTATAGTACCTAAGGTTGTGAGCCATTGGACACCCAAAACAATATCTGCCCCTCCCATAGAAATAACAAACATAGGTGACTCTAACATGTAGTATCCCATGGAAAGCTTGATACGATGGCACTTTCATGCGCACTTGACTATCCCACCATCTGCAATCATAACTTGCATTTATGGAGTTGGGTAAATAAAACAATTGAGGCGGGCAGCTAACTTACTATTTATGAAGTTATGAGTACTCCCTAAGTCAATCAACACTGTCACCTTCTATTTTTTGAGATAGCAAATAAATTTGAGTGTTTGAGGAGTACTAATACCTGACAATACATGGAAAGAAATTGTAGGTTGGTGATCCTCTACTTCATCTTCTACTGGTTCCTCAGCCTCTCCTATAATTTCAGATTCCTCATCATCCTCATTACCTCCGTTAATATAGAACAACTTCTTCTCAGAACATTTATGTCCCGGTCCATATTTTCTATCACAGTTAAAACATAATCCTTTTGCTCTCTTTTCTTCCATTTGTTGAGGAGTCAGTCTAATTGGCCTAGAAAATGAAGGGGAAGAGATACTACGGTCTTTGATGTTAATGAAAGGTGACCTCCTACTACAAATAACTTTTTCCTCTACATCGACGTGCCATGATAATAGAATCATAAAGCTTGAGTGGATTAAACATATGTACCTCATGCTCAATGTGGTCATTAAAAACCCCAAGAAACAGGTCATTCAGATTCTCTTATAGAATATTATCCACCCTTAAGGATAGGTTCTGGAATTTATGCACATAATCTTTCACTTATCTTGTTTGCCATAACTTTTCTAATTGACTAAAGTAGTTCTTTGAAACACTGGAACTATAGTGCAATTGCAACTCCTCAGTAAAAACTATCCAAGTGACACCTAGACCATTCTTCTACCTCTGAGCACATAACCATCGATACCAAACAAATTGATCATGGTTCAAGAGACAAGGATACCAATGTCACCTTTTTTCCTTATGGTTTTTGATGTAACTCAAAGAAGTTCTCCATTTTATTTATCCAATTCAGGGGACCCTTACCATCAAATTTGTGCAGATCCACTTTTGGCATCATGTTCCGTGGTTGAGAATAAGTTGGATTCTAATTAGGATAGAAAAGTGATCCAACATGGTTATTTTGTCGATGATTTTGAACTGAAGATCATCATTGGTTGATATGGGCCAGATTTGGGCCATATCTGGTTACCCTTTACATGTTGCATGATATCATCCAACCAATGATTGATTTGGGCTATGTCTCCTTTAGAGGCTATCTTAGATTGTACATTTCGCAGCTCATACTCAATTTGGCCCACCTTATGATTAACTGAGGTAAACCCTAGTGCTGAGGAATCTGTATTTACCCCTTCTAACTCCATCTCTTCAATCACTACCCCATCTTTATCTGGGGTTTTACCGGGAGTAACCGGATTCTTTTCTGCTCTTTTGGAAGGCCCTGCCATGATGTCAAACCTTAGGGTTTAGGGGTTTGATACAAATTTCGGCCATAACAAGAAACACACACATAGAAAATACTAATACTATGTTTTTGAGAGATTTCTGAAAATGTAAGGAACTGGAAAATATTCTACAATTTGACACCCTAGGGAGCAATTTTATGAAAAACCCTAGATTTGTAATAACTTTTGCAAAATAAATAAAAAAAGTATGAAATTTTCAAGGAACCTTACTTGAAATTTTTTGCAACTAGGGTAAAAATATCTCCCACCAATTCACTATGTTTCAAAATATATTTTAGAAACAAAAAATTAGGGTTTTTGCCCTAATTTTAGCCCAGATTGCAGCTCTGATACCACTTGTAATGAAATTACTAGTATAATTCAGATTATGAGCATCAATAGAACACCAAATAACACAATATTTCATAATAATGATCTCAATATGTAATTATAATAGCTTTGCCACTTCGAGGGGGTAACCTCCAAACCCCTCAAATGATAATGAACTACTACCTACAATCCCTTATATATACTATTCATATGTTATGGCCATCACTAAGGCCGACCTATTAAGCATGAGAAAGTATAAATGATATAATAAAATGATATGGTAAGCCAAAAGTTAGCTACTCATATCCTAATACAAGCAATAAGGTAAGGGCGTAGCAACGTGGAGCCTGAGCAGTTTGTATTACCCCATCTTGTTAAGTGCGAGAGAGAGACTCCTTCAGCTTCTGATGAGAGCTCATCACTTGGAGAAAAGAGAATCATTGGCACACATCTGAATCCACTTAGTGACCAACCTCTGATGCTTATTTTTACAAATCTAGAGATAAGTATTACTAACTCAATTGGTATTGGTGGAAATAACCGATCAACACCTATGAACATCTATGGCTACACAATCATTTCTTGTGTTTGGAGGTATATTGTCTGGAGCGACATTTGGGCAAAGTTCGGGTACACAAAGCTTGGGTATCACGTCTGGAAGCGGCGCGGGACACACATCTAGTAGCAATGCAATATCACAAACTGTTGGCACGCAGTTTAGCACGACAGTGGGGACACAAGGCGCGACCACTTCAGGGACCCTTGTACCAGCTACGGCAGGTGAATCTGGTGGGTCAGGTGGAATAGGAACTAGTGGACCTGATGGACTTGGTGGATCTGGAGGATCTGGTGGGTCAGGAGGGACAGGGGCTGGTGGATCTAGTGGATCTGGTGGTGGAGCAAGACATCGGAGGGAATCAAGGTTCTGGATCAGGTGGACAAGGGCCTCAACCACCTCAACAAGTATTTTTTGAAATGTCTTTGCATCTACCAGATTACAAAGGTGTTGAGGATGTTACAGAGCATGTACACAAATGTGAATTGCTATGGCACGTGAAGGGGATCACTACCCCAGAATGGAAGGCAAGTCAGTTTGCAACAACGTTGCAGGGGCGCGCTCATAGTTGGTACCAGAAGTATGACCCCCACCAGACAGTAGTAGATTATACCACGTTGTGTAATGCCTTCTTAGCTGAATTCCATATTCCTGAGTTTGAACAAAAGAGCATTAGCACACTAAAGGAGATTCAACAAGGTATGGCAGAGAGTGTGCGGGAGTATGATGCGCGTTTTAAAACTCTCATTATCAAAATTGTCTTATGATATTCATCCTTCTCAGCATGCTCAATGGTTTGTTAAGGATTAATAACGCCTTTCAAGAGAGTGCTTTCGCATAAGACTTTCACAGACCTGACGCGAGGCCTTGGAGGCTGCCCTGCACGTCGAGGCTGTAGGAAGCATGGATATCGGTGTTAGTCCTTTTCTTGAAGCTCAAATTGCTTCAATGGCAAAGCAGCTAGAGAAGCTATCTGTGAACTCGGCCCATGAGACTCGCAGTGGCCTATGGTGCATGGATTGTGAGGTAGAGGGGCATACAAAGGACAGTTGTCCTAGGAGATCGGTACGTGCCATGATAGTAGACTATGAGATTTTGCCATGGAGATCATGATGCAAGTAGGTGTCCACTACTACAGCGCGTGATCCGTAAGAATGTGTCTTGTTATTGCAAAATTTGCACCTCTACTACTCATGACACCAAGGATTGTAGATTAATTGACCAGATACATGATGCCATTGATATTGGTGTGCACTGAGACCAGCATTGCAAACAATTCCAAGGATGATGGTCATCACTATGAAGGACACGCGGATGGAGGAGCTTGTGGAAGAGGCTTTCACAGAGGATTTAAGGTCCATGGCAATGCGGAGGTGGAAGAAGTGAGTTCCCTCGCGGAACTTGTTATAATTGTGGGTCCACAGAGCATTACAAGTGCGAATGTCCTGACCTACTATAGTGCTCATGGTGTGGGAAGAAGCACAAGTATGAGGAGTTCCTGGAGCTATTTGAACATATGAGCCAACAACACCAGAAAGACAAGGGCGTCAGGATGGTAAGCGTTAAGAAGGTAGACTCGCAGTGGATGCCAAGGGTGGCGCGTGAGTCAGAATTAGAACCTGTACTGGTGACGACGCGAGCTGAGGTTGCGTGCACCAGGGAGATACCAAAGTAGAGACCACTGATTACAAGAGAAGAGGTGGTGTATGGGAAGTATCCAGACCCTACCCATCAGAAGGAAGTCTATCAAGAGACCATGGATGTAATCAGGAGTCTTCAAGGGGAAATTCAATGTCTAAAGGAGCAATCCAGGAAGTTGGGGTAGAAGAAAAGCGATTGAGGTTCCTCAATCAAATATAGATGATGTCAGAGAGGTGTGTAAGATGTTGCGCCAAGAGAATATCATTCCTCTATTAGGAGAATGGTTGAGGGATAAGATACCAAGCATTGGAGTAGAGCGTGAGAGGCAGGTTTTGCATGCTAACCTTCCTCCCCATAGCCTTGACTATGATAAGGAGATTACCTTGAATGCAGTTGTTGATGGATGGCTCCTAAGCAATATTTTGATTGACATGGGTGCGGAAGTCAATGTTCTCACCTTGGATGCCTGGAATCAAATGGGAAGGCCCCCATTACATCCATCTTCAAATGTGTTGTATATGGCCAATAAGACAAAGGCAATGCCCATTGGTGTTTTAAAGGATGTTGTTATCACTATCCAAGGGGAAAAATTCACTAGAGACTTCGAAGTCTTAGTGCTTGCTGAGGTGGACAACTTTCCAGCACTACTTGGGCACCCCTGGTGCTATAAGAACAATGTTGACTTATGTTTCAATAAGGGGTATATAAGTTTTGAGAACAAAGAGGAACATGTTATCATTCCTTTGACAGATGGGAAGTCAGTGCCCTATATTGAGCCTTTAGGAGAAGAAGACCTAGACAAAATTTACGTGTGCACTATCCAGGACCCTGAAGTTGTGCAACCAACAAAGGAGGTGGTTATTCAGTGGGAAGACACTCAATCTATAAGTGATACAACTAGTGTGGCATGTGAAAATTGGGTGCATGGGACATATGAGTTGGTCAGAAGGTAGTTAAGAGGATCTATGATGAGAGTAACAAAGGTGCACTCAGTCAAGTGCCTAGGAGGAAAGAAGTTGCCAAGTTATTCTGGAGGAGCCAACCCTGATGTTTTCCTACGAGAAATGGAGACCCAGTGGAGATGTGAGATCAAAAGGAGAAGGATGCTTAGCTATACCTTGCTCAAGACCATAGCACGTTGGTGGGCGACCCATCACGATAACCTTCTAGAGTGGCGCGAAGTGAGAATCGTGTTCTCTATTAGGTTTGTCCGAAGCAATGCACCTACTATCATACAAGATTATCATGGGAAGGAACCCACCTCGTTTCACGTCCAAGCATGTGAGAAGGCCTGGATGGAAGGCACGGAAGCCTTGCCACCTTCTTTATGGGTGCATAAGTTGTACTCCACCTTACAAGGTTGTGTGCATGCATGGTACATTCACTCAGAGATGCACCTGTCAGACAGGAAACTGGTAGGAGTTGACGGCTGACCTCCTTCAAGCTTTTGAATATCAGAGTACTAAGCCATTGGTGGATGAGGCATTGCAGGTTGTTAAGCACCTAACTATGGGAGATAGTGCCATGGCAAAGGATAGAATACTGGAATTATTGGGTGAACCTGGCTTAGAAGCGCACTTTGATGAGGAAGAATCAGAGGAGATACAACTTGAGCACGCATGCATGGAAAAAGAGAAAGGAAAATTGGTCTATGTGATCGATGGTGAAGAGGTGGAAAATTTGGATGTTAACCATACTATGGGTATGCACAAAGTTATGGATAGTGTTGATGAGCAAGCACGCACCTACCATGAACCCCTGAAAACCAAGAAGGTTAACATTGGTTTGGAGGCCAGAACCTAAGGAGGCTACTATTGGAGATTACTGGACAGAAAAGGAGGTTTCAAAGATCATTGATCTGTTGCGTGAGTTTCAGGATTTATTTCCGCATGCGTAGGTACCACGAGCTTAAAGGAGTTCACCACTCCTTGGGAGAAATGAAAATCAAGTTAAAGGAAGGTGTGCACCCAATTCGGAAGAGACCTTATCGAATGAATCTGAATCTTCACGTCAAATTCAAGGAGGAGATTGACAAGATGATCACATCAGGCATCATTGAGGCCGTTGAGGAATCAGAATGGATAAGTTCTGATGGTCATCAACATTAAGAAGGATGGGAGGATAAGGATTTGTGTTGATTACAGGGATTTGAATGCGGTATGTGTTATTGACCCTTTTCCAACCCCCTTCACTGAGGAGATCCTGGAAGGAGTAGCTAGGCGCGAGATCTATTCTTTCACAGATGGATTCTCAGGATATCATCAGGTTAGAATTGCAAAGGAGGACCAAGAAAAGACAACTTTCGCCACTGAATGGGGAAGCTTTTCCTACACAGTCATGCCTTTTGGACTGAAGAACATGCCTACTGTGTTTTCGTGCATTGTGGTGCAGGCATTTCAAGACTTCATCCATAAGTTTCTTCAAGTCTACCTTGATGATTGGATGGTATATGGATTAGTAAGGGATCATTGTGACAATCTGAGGCTGATGTTTGAAAGATGTCGGTAGTTGAGGATATCCCTCAACATTAAGAAATGTGTTTTCGCTACTCCATTTGGAACCCTTTTGGGGCATATCATATGTAAGGAAGGCTTGTTGGTGGATCCTTGCCAAAGTTGTCATTATTATGGGATTGGGGGAACCTACCAACCAGAACGCAGTGCAAGCGGATTCCTTGGGCATATGGGGTATTACCAGAAATTTATTAAGGGGTATGCCAAGATCACCGCGCCATTGGAAAAGTTACTAAAACACAAAAGTGCATTTCACTGGGGAGAGGCACAACAGATGGCATTTGATACATTGAAGAATAAGCTTATCACTATGCCCATATTACGCTTTCCTTCTTGGGATAAGCCATTCCATGTACATGTTGATGCTTCAGGGATGGTGATTGGGGCAATCTTAGCACAACCTGGAGAGGGAGTTATTGACCACCCCTTGTGTTTTGCTAGTAGAAAGCTAACCCCAACAGAACAGAACTATACTACTACTGAGCGCAAAGCATTGTCAATGATCTACGCACTGCACAAATTCAGGCAGTATCTGTTGGCAACACCCTTTATATTCTACACGGACCACATGTCATTGAAGTACTTGGTAAACAAGCCCATTTTACAAGGGCGCATATGTCAGTGGGTCCTGTTGTTTCAAGAGTTTGAGTTTATGGTTGTTGTGAAACCAGGTAAGAGTAATTTGGGACCTGACCATTTATCAAGGATTGACTCAGGGGAGGACATGCATAGAGCATTGAGGATACAATTCCAGATGCACAACTGTTTAGATTGTGGCATGCGCCCTCTGACTTGGAAGATATTGTTGTATTTCTCAAAATGGGTGTGGCACCCGAGGGAATGAAGACTTTGGAAAGGAAGCAGTTAGCCATACATGCGTCATGCCCTACATGTTAATTAGTGGAGACTTATACAAGCTAGGTCACGATGAGGTTTTGCGTGGTGCGTGTTAGAGCATGAACGTGTTGCAATCATGGAGGAAGCACATGGTGGAATTGCAGGAGGACACTATGCAGGGAATGCAACCTGCGTGTAAGATCCTTCTAGTAGGTTTTTGGTGGGAAATGGTTTACAAGGATTGTATTGAGTATTGCAAGGCCTGTGACCACTGCCAGCACCTTGGTAAACTAGGGAAAAGAGATGAAATGCCATTAAGACCAATTTCCAGTGCAAAACCATTTGAGAAGTGGGAAATTGATTTCATAGGCCCTATTTCCCCAGCCTGCACGAAGGACTAGGTTCGCACTATATCATTACATGCACAGATTATCTTACAAGGTGGGTAGAAGTGGCAATGCCTATAAGGGATTGCACAATGATAACAACAACTAGGTTCTTGTGGGAAAACATAATCAACAGATATGGATGTCCGCTGAGTTTAACAAGTGATAGGGGTACTCATTTCTTGAATGAGACAGTTAGGATTTTGTTGGTGGAATTCATGGTAGCCCACCACAAGACTACCCCTTATCACCCCAAGCTAATGGGACTGTTGAGGCATTTAACAAAATTTGAATCACACGTTAACCAAGATTTGTGATGTAGGAAGAAAGGATTGGGATGATAAAGTTTATGTTGTGTTATGGTCATACCAGACTACTTATAAAATACTGAACAAGGCCACACCTTTTCAATTGGTGTTTGGCGCAGAAGCGGTGTTACCTATTGAATTCATGTTACCATCACTGTATATGTGCACACGCAGGAGGATTAGATGATGAACAAGCGCTTGAGGAGAGGATTGATAAGTTAATGTAGTTAGATGAGAGGCGGGCTATTGCTCGCTGGAGTCAGAAAATAGAAAAAGCCAGGCAGAAGGCATGGCATGATAGACACATCAAGAAAAAATAGTTTGAGGTTGGGCAGATGGTTCTATTGTATGATTCCAAGTTTTTGCACCATCCTAGGAAATTCAAAGTCCATTGGATGGGCCCATACATTGTATCCTATATACTTGATTCAGGTGCTTGCCAGTTACAAGCGCTGGATGGAACACGGTTACCAGGCCATTTCAATGGGAGTAGGCTGAAGCCCTACTATAAATAAGTCTTCTTGTGTTTGTAAATAAGGCAGTATTGCCAGTTAGCCTAGGTTTTTCTTTAATGCAGTTTCCTTTCTTTGTGTTTCCCTTTCGTTTTTGCTTTGTGTTGTGTGCATTTGTGCATCGGTAGCCACTTACAATTTCAAAATTTTTCTATGTACAGAGGACCGCACATCTATTTTTGTGTGGGGTGAAGTGATGCGACAAGTACTAGAAGCTGGTATTGGAAGCTATGTTTTGATGGCCCGAGTTGAAGGATCAAAAGTGCATAGTTTGGAAGAGTGCACGTAGAAAAGGTGAACATGAGGAGTTTGGTGTCAGGAAGGCTTTACAAAAACCACATACAAGGGTGAGAAGTGCAGGAACAACATGAGGTAGGCGATGTCAAAAATCAGGATAAGGACAGAAGAAGTGATCTTTGGCGCTGAAAGTGCATGCATAAGGATCTTCGGTCAGTAAGGGTTTTTACATGCCAGAAGGTTGTAGAAGTTTTCGCATAGGATTGGGTGCATGGGGGTAAAAGTGCTGAAGGTTGGTAGTAGGAAAAATCCACCTTTATTGCAAGAGTATGTTGGTAGGTGGCATGGCATTTATTACGAGAAAAAAAAAGCTATAAGTAGAAGGTCAGGGTGCATTATTGTTTACCTTATATTTGTGTTATCGAAGAGCTCTCACAAACTAGGGCATCCTTGAAGAAAAGTTGTGTGAAAAAGGGTTGTGAAGATTTGCGTGCATAACTAGTTTGATCAGCGAACCAGAGTGGAAAAAGAGTACATGGGCGTGAGCAGAGAAGGTTGTGTGGAAGAATCCCATGAGTGATTACACCGTCTTGTGGAAAAAGGGTTTTCTAGGTTAGGGTTCCACAGCTAGGGCACAGGATTGAGGGGATTTTCACAAAGGAGTGGAGCCGCAGAGTTGAGCAAGAGCCAGGATCAGGAGAAAGGAAGAACTTTTAGTGACCCGACGGAGAAATGGCACTAAGGAAAGCAACAAATGTTTCACCAAAGAAGGGCAAGGGCAAGGGGAAACAAGCCGTTTCCACTAGTTTCAATGAAGAATGGTATGCGGAGATGCAATATCCAGATGGCGTATTGCTTGGAAAAGAATGGGTGTCTCATGTTAGAAAGATGGTCGTGAGTGACTACAACCATCAAACGAACACCACAGAGAATGAGATGGCATTAGAACTAGTTTGCCCTATAGATAAGAGGACACCAGATGGAATGCCTATCTACGATGATGAGGTAAAGGTGAAGATGGAGAAGGTCGGGTTATTGCAACTCTATGAGTTTCCCTATTTCGGCAAACCTAAGTGACTATACCAGTGGTTAATGTCGCGCATACATGAAGACCACTTCTACTTCGCAGGACAAAGGATGTGAATAACTCCCCAACTGATTTCTAAGTTTATGGTCTTATCTGTGAAGGAGAATCTTTCGATGATGACTTGGATGATAAGGAGGCCATCAAGAAGACTGTTGAAGCTTATGACTACAAGAAGGGTTCACGATACTTTGACATCTCTGTGATTTCCGACCCTTGTAATGAGGATGGCCACGTGCTTGGTCACAAAGTTGAATGGGCAGGAGAGATGGACACAGATCAACAAGGCTTGGTTGAAATTTTTTCGTAAGATCTCAGAGGGGACCATCTATAACCTCTCTGGCTTTCATAGCAGAAGAAATCATCAATGCCGCACATGATGGAGAAAAGATCATGTTTGGTAATGTCCTCCTTACCATTGTCTTTTTGGAGATTGGAGTGCCTGATGGGCCAGATAAATTTGTTTGGGAGTACCCAGATGAGAACCCTTCCCCCTGCCAAAATATTTGAGAAATACACTTGTGACACCATGACGGCTGCCCACAAGGCATGCGCCTAGAAAAATGGTATAAGTGGATGCATGACGCATTCGGCGCTGAGTGGAGAATACCTGAGAAGTTACCTATTTTACTGCAAGGTGAGGCTGAATTCCGCGTGTACCAACATTTTTGTATTGGCAGGTTTACTCGGCAGATGGCACCAAGGGTCCCTGGTGCAAATTGCCATTCTCCTTCACAACACAATACTTCTAGCCGAGGTCAATCGATTCAAAGAGGCAAAGAAGATAAGGTTTGACCTTAGCATGGTAGACCAAGATTACCATGAGCTACGCAGAACATTGATATATCCAAAGAAGTCGCGCCTATGTGGAGAAGTATGTCTCCCATGATGTACATATGTTGAAGCTAGTGACATTGCCTGTTGCTGGGAGGACCACAACAAGGGTATACCTATGCATATAAGGCCTAAGTATGAGAAAGGCGCTTACGTTGAAAATTATGTCTCTATCCTCAGAAGACCCCACCGTAAGGAAGAAGGCCGCACCAAGGAAAAGGGAGAGAGAGGAGGCCCCTGAGAAAAAGGCACCAAGTACACATACAGTGCAGTCTATAGGCACGCAAGAGTCGGGCACAAAACCAAGCACCTATGCATGAAGGAAGAAGTCCCCCACATAAGAGAAAGAGAAGACACCTGAGGAAGAGGTGCGAGAGACAAGAGAACTCCCCTGTGAAAGAAGAATCACTGGCAAGAAAGGAGTCACCTAGGGAAGAAGAAAAAGAAGAGTCTCCTATATTGGAATCACCAGTTAGGAAGAAGCAAAGAGTAACAGAAAAGGAAGACTCAGAAGAAATAGAGAGCATGGAGGCCGAAAAGGGTGATGAGGATGATGAAGAGCATGGTGAGGCTCAGAACCATCCTGTGTATGATGTACATGAGTCAGAGGAAGAGGGAAATGAAGAGAAGGATGAGGACGAAGGAGGCACTCATAACTAAGGGGGGAAGTGAAGAAGTCAACATGAAGGATCAAAAGACTCCAAGCCTGACTAAGGAGTAGATAGAGGATGCCGCAGAGAGGGAGGTAGACAGGCATTATAAAGGACTTGGTGGATCAAGAGGTGGAACGCAGCACCGAAGAAGTACTAAAGGAGACAGAGGAAAGAGAAAGTGTGGGAAAGGAGTATGGAAGCATGGGCGGAGATCCCATCTTAGACAGTAAGCTTCCCAAAGGTAGCGCACATAGGTGGAAAGGGTATAGTAGTGGTGCAGGAACAAGAAATGACTTACATCAATGATCCAAATAAGGTACTTGCGCGTGTGTTTCCAAAGTATTGTGCCTTCAAACCAACTCCTTGCATGGTCTTCTTTCAATGAAGAGGGTGCGTACCCATGCACAAGGAAGATGTTGTCTTGGGATTTTGAGTCCCATGTTGATGATCCCTGAATTCGAGGTCAACCGAGAGGCATTGATGAAGATACCAGATGCCAAGGGAGTAAACCCTCTGGTGATTTCCCAACAACTATCAGATGAGTAAGTTTGTAATGCACTCAACAAAGTATCGGTAGAAGTTGAGGCAAGGCTCTTCAAGAGAAATGAAAGAATAAGGGTCTTGGAGGAAGAGCTTGAAAAGAAAAATGAAGAGATCAATGAAAAAGACAAGGAGTTAAAACTAGGAGGAATTGATCAATGCGTAATTAAGGCATGAGTTAAGGGAGGAAAAGGAAAAGGTGCGCGAGATACATAAGAAAATAGAGATTATTTCAGATGCCATAATATTGAAGCACCCAGACCTAGCCCCGCCTGAGCAAAAATATGAGTCAACCATGTAATGCTTGGAAGACTTGACCCACATCCTCACCATGGAAAGGTGACCACTCACATTGGAATCGGTAGAAGAGGCGATGGCGCATGCCAGAGGGAGGAAGAAAAACTGAATATTGGGGAGACAATTACTCGGTATTCTGAGCTCCTTTCCACCTGTAAATACCACCGCGTAAATGGCTGAGGTTGTATATGACAATTGTGCTGACAAAGATAGGGTAGCGAGCATATTGGTTGCTACGCATGAGGCAGATCTGAAGGAATTTCAAGAAAAGAACAAGGGAAATAGGCGCAGAGCGTGATAAGATCCTAGCCAAGGTTGAGAAAAATTTGGAAGCAATTGAAACCTTGCGGGGTTTGATTAAGAATCGGCTTAAGGAGCTATATCCCCAGGTCACTCGCAGAATGGACATGCTGGACGATCTTAGCCAAGCAACTAGAAGGCATTATAGATACACTGAATGCTAAGAGTGACGAATTAAGTTTTGATGAGGTGAACTGCTCTAGTAGGTGACCTACTTCAGCAAGCGTAAGGTGAGGTAGATGCCTAGGAAAAGATTGAGGCAACAGTGAAGAAGGAATTCCCACTCCTCCTACAACAGTAGCAGATTCTTCTATTCTTTCATTCTTTATTCAGATTGTCCCTGTTCCACTATTCTTTATTCTTTGAAGAAGCAAGATGTTTCTGAGGATGGAGAACACGCACTTAGTGTGGGGTGATGTTGGGCCCTGAAATATTGGCTAAGTACCAAAGGCGCACATGCATGTAGGACCAGTGAGAAGAAGGGCATCTCAAGGGAAAGCATGCAATGAAAAAGGGGTTTAAGAAGGGTTTAAGTGAAACCAAGGTGCACGCAGGAGGTAGAACATGGGTTTAAAGGACTTAGCCATATTTGGCATTCTAGAGCACTTGAGGAAAAACTGTGAGGACTGAGTATGCATGATAAGTGGATAAGATCCCAGCCTGGAAGCTTTTGAGGTCAAGAAAAGGATATTCCCCATAAGGAATTTTCCACAAAGGAGATCATTATAGCTAGTGGAAGGTTTACAAAGAGGATAAGCATTCACCTATGGAGGACTACATCGACACTTGGACCCGATTTGCACTTCAGGAGAAGGCATTCATGGCGGATGCTGATGATCCAATATGAAGAGGTGTTTGGGCTCAGGTAAAAGACATAGAGTGCAAAGGGGACCAGAGATAGAAATGAAGGAGAGTAATGAAGAAATAGACATGGTAGAGTAATGCGCAGGGTATGAAGTTCATAGTGCTAGGGTTTAGAGTACTTAGTGCTAGAGGGTTGTAAGGGATACCATTAAGCATATACATATGAGTACTTGGATCTTTAACAAGGGAAAAAATGGGGAAAATTATAGTTAGGATCTCATATCAGGATAGGTTTGTAGGAGTTTAGTCTCTGTCATTTGATGTATATGGTCTGAGATGACCCTTTTAACTGTAGTATGGCTATTAGAACTCTGTTAAATCAATATATACATCGATTTATTATATACAACTTGCTTATGGGTGTAAAACCTCGTGTTATATGGCTTATCATGACTCAAATCTAGTTTTTTGTACTTCTTACAATGTTTATTTAGCTTCTCTGATGCATTGATGTGTAGATCTATTAGTTATATCTCTTGCCTTTTTAGTAGATGCATGTAATTCTATTTCTGCAAATAATCCTCCATTGATGGCGGAACTCTCTCATGTAGCTCACATAAAGGATGGGCTCAGTGCCCACGTGCCCCTCAGGTGAGCGCCCAGCGTATGTTGGGTGATAGGTTAGCGCGCTTGGGTTAGAAAGAAGTATTGAGGGTAAATAAATGACTACATAAATAAATAATGGAAAGAAATTCAATTTAAAGGACAAATGAGTTTAATCTTTTAACTAACTAAATTCCTTCCCAATTAATTAAATAAAACAAATGTAATTACCTATTTTATCTAGTTGTATTCTAAAAAAAAATTAAAAGAAATGAAATTAAAATAAACTAATTAAAAACTATTGATTTTCTATTTTCTTGTTTATTTAGAAGGAATGAGCTCTACATCTACAGACACAGGGAAATGATTTAAAATAAAAAACTATTGCTTCTAATATAATAAAACTAAAACAGGGAATAACTGGATGTGGTTATTCCTCTACTACAGGGTTGTCTGATAAAGCTATTCTAAGAGACGGTATTTGAAAGTTATTAATCTAATAAAATAAAATAAAGATTCTGCCACAAGTTTTTCGAAAAGGGAAAATCTTCTCAAAAGCAATTTCGCTACTTTCCCTACTGGCTTCTCCTCTCGCTCAGTAGACACTGGTGAATGCTAAACTAATCGAAAGAAATAAAAAAAGTGCAGGGATTTCTCTCATTTCTTCATCCAAATAATTTCCCAGGAAAATCCTATAGGGATAAGTTGACGAATAAGTGGGTACTCAAGAGAAGATTTATGTCACTGTTAGTTGTCCCACTCGTTGAAATAAATAATGTATCGTTGGGAAGTGATAGAATCATCTTCTTCTATGGTATCATAACTACTTCAACTTGGGTTCCTAATGACAATAAATCCCCTACTATTGCAACCTAGCTTGTAAATAATTTCAAGTACATCCCCAACTTGTTACTATTGTACTATGGGTATCTTCCTAACAGGTGACATGTGTTTTTTGTCTAACTCCAAACTTTATAATCATATTCCAATGATGAAATCCAAATGATAACATTAGGATTGTGAAGAATCTCAGTAAACTGATAGAAATTGAAATCAGTGACTCTATTAATTGGTTGGGGTTAGGCTTTGATGTAAAAGAAATGCACTTTTACATAATGTGCAGAAGTCATTGGAAGAACAGAGTAAAAGAATTGATCCTATCTGTTTGATTCGCTCTCTAAAATTCACTAGCATAACACTTCACCAAACAAGCTATCAAATATCCAACCTATCATTATTAGGTAAAAATGTATACTTTTATAAATTTTTGAGCAGAGAAGCACATTAAATCTACAAATGTCGAACAAGAAGTGACAAATACAATCTCAATGATAAGTGATCTCAACCTTCTAAATCCTTAGCAAATGAAGATAGAGGAGCTTCAAGTATAGAAACTAACAAGCCCAAAAATAGACAATCTACTTTGAGACACGAGGGATAAAATCACACCCAAAATAAAATGTAAGCATTTAAAAATGTGTGTTTTAATTGTCACGTTTGATGGTGGCATTGACCGCCACTCTTTGGAAGTGACGATTGTGCAGACCTCCACTCAATTAATAATGTTAAAAGCCATAAAAGTGGTACCTGTGATGACACGCAACAAATTGGAGTCTAGGGACATAAGACCTCAAGGTCTTCAATTTGAGTCAAAGGAGGAATGTAAAGGAGAGAGAGTGATCTGGATCTCATTTTAACCTTGGAAGAGGTTTGTGATCATCATAGGATACATATTCACATGTGGTTCTCAAATGATTTGCAAACTATGTAGGATTTTTGGGTGCATACAGAGAAAATCCAAAAAAAGAATGGATGAAGACCACCTAAAAAGGGACAGGAAAGATTACATGGGGAAGAATAAAGTGTTAAAAGCAGGAATGCATATTTGAACTTCTTAAAATTTTAAGGGTCTAAACTTAAGGGATGTCTAGAATTTTAATTCACTATGAGGAACACACATCGATAATAAACTAATCGTTGTCTAGTATTCAATAGTGTCACACCTAACACTTGTAAAACAAACCCTAGCTACATGTACATAGTCCTCAAGAAAACATTAGAGTGTCTATATAATACCCCACTATGTATGCTGTGATTTCGCACTACACCTATAGCAGTCACCCCAATCAAGTGACTTTTCACTGAAGTGATGCACTATCATTTCAACACTCTATGTCAGTTCGAGTGTGTGTGTGTGTGTGTGAGTTGAATCATGTCAAAAGGAAGCTAGGGTTTCCCTTGTGCCTGATCACACTAAGATAGCGGGCTAGGAACTACTTTTCCCCAGGATTAACACTCATGCTCTTGTATAATCGGAATTTATGGAAATAAGTGCCCCTACAAATTGCAGTGGAATACATGTAACCCAAATACAATCCTTGAATGTTTCTCTATGTAGATGGTAGATAGATTAAGTGATACTACCCAGATTTTCTCCTTTTCCCCTAACAATAGTAATGTCATATACACACATACACACACACGCCCACACCCACACTATGACACACATGATTTCCTATGTTTGAATGTCTGGCCATCATCTTAACAACCAAAACATATGTACCCAAAGTGATAAAATATGTCTTTAGGTAAAAGATACACAAATGAATGTGGCAATCCAAATTATGTCAAAAGAGAGGGACAAAGTGGACAGATGTTGCATTCTTCAAATGGGACAGTAGTGCCTTGGCATGCTGATTGCTTTCTATATGAAGAAGCAAGGCACTGTCTAGGGATCCCTACAGAGGATATAACAAAAAAATATAGCCCCCTTTGGGTCATGTGCTGGATTTACATGTCCAATTGTAAAGTGACCCTCCAAGAATAGCAAGTGATCAAGAGTATCAAGTACAGGATAAAGTAATGTAAAAGCAAAATAAGTGTTGATTACATAGTCTGAGTTTTCTTTCTTATGAATCATGCATATAATGACATATTTAGAGGGTCAATGTTAACTATTACGGGCATGTGCGTAATTTTTTTAAGCATAATAGTAGACATGTATAAATGATATGATTGAAGGTGTAATTCCCCTAATGTAAATACAATCGGTTGACCCATATAACCCTTCTCCTCATAACTGTTAGGGTGAAATTCAATGATAATCATAGGAGACCTCATTCATACAACATTATTCTTGGTCAACCATGTGACACACCAAATATGATGCAAAGGTTGCATCATTCAAGTTGTTAATGTAATTAATATAATTCCCTACCTAATATCCATATTCAAGATTCAAGTGCTTGTGTTAGCAAATGGATTTTCACCCATGCAAATGACAAACAACAATTAAGGGAACAAATTCCCTCCTCAATGAAGCTGAGGTTGCCTTTACTGAAAACCAAAACTATATTTACATATATACATTCAAAATTGTATGTGGGGGGTGTTTTGGGACATAAAATGGAAAGAAGTGTGAATGGGGGAAATGAAATGTAATGAAGGAAAGAAATGGAAAGGAATGAATGGAAGGAACATACAATAGTTAGGTAAAAACAAATCCTAATATTTCATATAGAAGAAGCAAACCAATGAATAACCAACTCAAATAAAACTGAGTTTAAATCAGCTAAACAAGAATAAATGAAAGGAAACACAAATGAGCAAGTAGATATCAGAGCTTGATCACTGCGAATAAGAACAACAATTTAATAATGTTGACAATAAGATCAAAGATAGTATTTACATGCAAGATTTAAACACTAACATATAATGAACATAAGAACATCAAATACTACAAGATATAATGAATGGGACACACGGTTCATATTTCATTAACTCTCCAAAATGTCTTCACAAAAGAACACAAAGTTTCTTTCTCAAAACAAAGCTTGCACCAAAGTATTCTTCTCCTCTCTCAAATTCACCCTTACAAATGAGCCCCTAATTTCCTTTTATAACCCAAAAGTTAGTTACAAGGTAGTTAAGGTTTACATGATAGTCAAATTAGGGCACCTTAAGTGACTTTTCCTTTTCAACTGACATTTTAAAAAGTAACTTGAAATTAGAAATCACTTAAGTGACCAAAAGTCTGCTAAAAGTGAGTTAACAATAACATCACTTTAAAATATCATTTTAAATCATACTACAAGACCCAATGCCTTATCTATTAAAGTGGGGTCCTCCTATCTCAATCATATGAGAAATGGATTCTCCCACTTTGTTAGGTACCAAAATTCTATCTCCTCATCCTAATGGTGAAATTAGGATATGCCGCCTTTGCAAATTGAAAAGATTTAAAACTTTTCGATGTCTCGAACATCTTCTCTTCTTCAAGAAATTCACTTGGTTGAAACACAACCTCGCAGAACACCTGTGATTTCAAAATCTTACCTGGCATATTATGCATGTTGACCATTTTCAATCGATCATCCTTAAACATGTTCCTCAATTTGATACAACATTTCGTTTGAGTAGAGGAGAATTTGATGGTAGGAATGTACATGTCCTTGTGAGAATTATTCTTCAACATGTTCTAATGAATGCCTCTGATTATGCTTGTCCATGAAATCACAAGAGATTTCAGCTATGAACTCTTGAATTGAGTCAAGTGAAGTGAAAGCTTCACTGCATATGTTCATGGAATCTTCGAGAAACATCTTTCATGACTTAGGATGTAGACACCATATAAAGCATATCCCTCGGCATTAAAATTCAAGGATCCCCTCAATGGCTAGAATTGTAGACTCCATACTCGTCATCTCTTGCAAACTAGGAAATACCTCATCAAGATTTGATATACTAGAAGCAAAATATTCCTTAAAAGAAAGGATTGGATCTAGATATGCACTAATGCCTTCATGGAGCTTTACGACTACTTTAATTGTCTTCCTCCCAAAGATGAGAATCTTTGAAAGCCAGGATTTAGTGATATGGCCCAAAGTGTTTACCTCCTTCAATAGATTGATTGTTTCTTCATCGGGGGAAGCCACTACATTAGGTACTAGAAAAGTGGAGGATATTGGATTTATCATATGTTGAACATAATTCACCAACTAATTCTTTTCGGCCTTGAGTTGAGAATTCTGAGATTTATAATTTTTAAAAAGTGGTAATATGAGCTTGAGCTCAGGTACGAGCTCGAGCTATACAATGAAATACTGAGCTTGAGCTCGAATTAAAAATCGGGCCGAAAATGAGTGTGAGTGAAAAATTGAGCTCACTCAAGAATCGGGCAAAAACTCAAGCTCGTACTTACAAGATGAGCTTATATAAGATTTTAAATCGGGCTATTTCGTTGAGCTCGAGTACATGGATGAATTGAGCCAAAATGCTTTGAGCTCGGATTAGAAATTGAAATACCTCAAGAATTGGTGCAAATAGAGAATCGGAACGATTCTCAAGTTTGATATCAATAAAATAGAACGGGTCGGGCTTAATTTGCAAGCCAAAAATTTGAGCTCGTTCATTTGGGCTCGTGATCAACTATAATTGGCCACTTTGTGTTTGTGAGCTTGGGCTATTTCCTCATGAATTAGGCTCATCTCGTGTTGGTCTTGCGTACTCGGGAGGAGGGAGTATGTGTTTGGCTCATGCTGAATCGACACTCAACTCGTGTCACCTCCCTGTCATCTCTCAAGCTCGCCTCGACGTGTTATGCAGAAATGGCCTAATAGCTATGCTCAACCTATGTTGTAGGAGTGTGTTAATAGTTCTATTTGGACTGTGATGCATGTGTTCAATCTGACATAATAAAAACAAAGAAGAGTAGAATAGTTTTAATTAAAAAATGGATTAAATTTAACATTTTTGTGACTTTAGAATTTGAGCCAACTTTATGGTATGATTATTCGATTTGATTAAATTAGGAAAGTGGGTTTAGATTTCATAACACAATGTAACTAGGCTTAATTTTATATATTAGATATAAATATCTGGAATATTTAGAACATAGAAAAATAGAAATAATTTAAATGTTTAAGGATAACTAAGATTTCAGGGTGATACATATTGTGTCATAATTTGATAGATAGTTGTTGAAATAGACATTGAAAAGTAGATCTAGACAACAAAGTGACACAAGTCCAAAAAAAACAATTAAAATGGAGATTCTTGAGTAAAATTGTACTTTAAGTTACATATCAAGAATATAAATCATGTAACATCATGTCTGTGGAAAATTTCATAAAATTACAAAATTGTTTTAATGACTTTATTAATTGTTTTTTAGGCTTTGAAAATCTTGTGCACTTTTACATAATTTGCAACATTATTAGGAAAGTGATTTCTTTTATTTGAACCCTAATTCGTCTACAAGACCATAAAACAAAGGGTGTTAGTAAGGACTTGTGTTATCCCTCCATTATTATTAGGGCCCTCATATTTTACCAATTTGGCTATCTGCACACCAAACACAAGCCTCTAACATGCACTACAATGTAAAACAAGTATCTCAACCTTTATCCTTCCAATAAATATAAGAAGTAGAATTTTATATGCTTCTCTCTAAATACTTGAAATTTACTTTTGTCATAAGGGTGTTTCTCTAATAAAATAAATTCCCTTCTTTTTTCACTTGTCGTAACTACACTGATGTACTTATAATATATTTATAGATTTCTTGACTTCGAATTAAGAGCATATTAGTGTATATTTTACTACACCTGACACCTGTAAAAGACCGACAAAGGAGGGTCATAAACCTTTAGGCCTCCAAAATGGGTTAATGAGCTTGCAAAAAGGGAACCATAACCATAGTGGTACATTTTTGGTAGACCAAAATCATATTGACCTATGGTTCTCGAAGGATATCCAAAAAATTAGGAAAATGGGAGGAGCAGAGAAAACCCAAAAAAAAAATGAATGAAGAAGAAAATGAATCAAAAATGATTACATGGGGAAGAATAAAGAGTCAAAAGGAGGAATACATAGTCAAAAGTGTTGAAATTTGAATAAAACACAAGGGATGTGTAAAATTTCAATCAACACGAGGAACACACATCGATAATAAACTAATCTAGACCAATATTCAATAAGCACACGAACACATTAACATGATAGCAATAAAATAGTCCTTTACAAAAATTAAATGTCTATATAAACCCCCCTTTGATGTGTGTGTGCACACATATAAAAGTAAAACAATCAAGTACTTATAAAGAATTTACTACGATCACCTGAACACCTATCAATATGGGAATAATAGTGAGTTGAAATTCAAAAGGAGAGGGATTGCAAGGTATCCATAGTGGAGGGCTAGGAAGATTATAAGAATTAACACTCATGCTCTTGTATAAATGGAATATGAAACCAAGTGCCCATGCAACATATGGAAACTTGTGCAAGTATATCAAATTCTATATGAATCTATAATTAAGGAAATACTGAGATCTAGGAAAGATAAAATAGGAATGAATTTACCCGCATATATTGAAAACTATGAAGATGTCTATGTGACATCTGGCCATATCTTACAATTTGAATTGTAACTAAATATTTATTGTGTGTCTCATGGTGACAACACACAAAGAATGTATATATTATGTCACATGGTGAGACCAAGTGGAGAATGTTATATGTTTCATGGATAACCATAATGTGATTGTTATCATGTGAAGAAGCAAGAAAGTTTCTATGATCCCCAGAGATGAAATAAGTGGAACATATGCCCCATTTTTAGGTGTTGGATGAACATATGCCCCATTTTAGGTGTTAGATGAACATATATAAAAAATAAATGTCACCCAATTTAAATACTTGATGCCCATGGTCATTGACAGATGAAACCGTTAGGGATGTTGATGAGGGTCATAGTGATAATTACCCTGATAGCTAAAGAAAACGCTGATTTTGAATGTCCATGAAATCGCTACTCTGGAATGCCATGTCCTCTCTACATCTTCCTATCTCTAAAATGTCCCATGAGACATGCATGTAAATTCCCTTTACATTTACATGTTTTCTAACTACCAAATAACAAAAGGCCCAAGATTGCAAACAACTATTGGGTTTCACAGTAATGTTTGACTAATCCTAGTATTTTGAGATATCTTTGAAATATGTTGGCTCAATGACTTACACAACACACAAAAAAATATCATGTGGTTTTAGAAGAGTATAGTTTCACATTTGTTTCCCATTTTTTTTCCCCACCCTATCTCTATAGACACTAAATCACGCACTTTGGGTATCTATTTAGTCATGATCACATACTACTATTCATATGATTCCTAAGTAAGAAAGTACTAATTAACCCATCTATTTGGCCATATTTTCTTGTTTTCTATTGTCTCTGTTGATCTTACACTCCTTCTATCCTAGTTTGTCTTTTCGCACTTCAACATTTCTCACTCTGGACACCAGTGCCTAGCTAGGATGCCAATGCCAGAAACCCCATCCTATCTAGGTGCCCCTAACCTCTTTATATGTTGTTCACATCTTTTGGGTCCTTTCTATCCATTTGGGCATCTTATCTTTTTGGTAGTTGGCCTTTTTGGGGCTAACTAAGAAATTCAAGCAAGGGAATCATATAAATATAAAGTTATGTGGCAATAATAAAGGACCAAGCAGTAAGCATTATCTATCACCACTTAAGGTTTCATCCAAAGGCATTTACAAGAGCATTCAAGCATCCATCTAGCATCCACACAAAGGCAAGGGACTGCATGATTCTACATAAACTTCATAGGAGGGGAAGTTCATTCTTTTATGCACACATTTATTTACATCTTTTACATCTAGCTAATTGCTCGTTATCAATTGCAACAAGCACAAGAGCCACCTAGGGCACTATCACCTCACACACACATAACTACATTAGGTCTGAGATGTAGTGCGACGCTTGGTTGTAAGTTCACTGTGTGACAGCCAAGGACAATCTGACCCCTCATTTGCATTATTTTATTTTGGGGATTTGATATGCTTTTGAGGATTTTTGTAGGTCATTTATTCATTGTAGGTTACATGTGACATCAGGAAATTTGATGTGACATACTAGTGACAAAAAGTGAAGGAAAACAAACATCTTGAGACCTGTACAATAGAAAATCAACACGTGACCTTCTTCACATTGACTTCCCGAGGTCATGCCGAGACAACCGATGTGGAATGAAAATAGATGTGAATGTGGTGATGATGAACAAGCTAATGAGGAAACCTTATGTATTCAACATGAAATATCAAGATCTATGAATCTAAGGCAAGGAATGTTGTCCTAAGTTGAAGTGGTGTGATGGATCGATCTGATAGAATAGCTACTCGTAAGCTCCAGTCAAAATCGAGCTCTACCGAGATTCTATCTATTGATTGTTGAACATGCAGAAAGTGACCTGTGGGTGTCTCGTATGGATTTCCAGACAAGGTCATGGAAGTGAGAATGAGAGGCATAATGAAACCACAGGGAATATGGGTGATTTTCTAGTGTAGTCTAGAAAGTCTTAGCCTGATCGGCTGCTATGTTCAATACGGAAAATTGTGAAATGATGTCAGGGGGAAGTGGTGATGATCTGAATACCAATGCATGCAAACCAGTGTCAATGTTCAATTGGTCAGTAGGCCCATTGGGTTGTGAGACATGAGGATCACAAACAAAAACTCATGGAGGATGTGGTCCTTGTATGGTCATGCACGTAATCAAACCCTATTGCCAAGAGCAGTACAATAATCATAGGCTTGATTAGCTGTAATGTTTAATGTGTTTAATTGCTCTATTTTCTCATAATACCTAACAGGTGTGTGTAAAACTAACAAGCGTAAACCCGTATCAATGCAATCAAAAATTCTGGCCCGTTGGGTTGTGCAACCAATGGATCGCAACTGAATTCTTTTCTTGTTGTGGACCGTTGATGGTCATGTGGAATGAATTGAAATGATTTTGATAAACAAACTAACTATTAAAGGAAATTTAATCTATATTTTTGGTATTTTCACAGTCTATCTTAACAAAACAATGAAAGAAAACTAATCTAATGAAGTGAATATTTTTTAATATTTTCTGGTTTTTAAGCAATACATCTAATCTAATAAACAAACTAAATACAAGTAATCAACCAGATGTAGCTAATTACTTGTGCGAATATGTGAACCTATATCTAAAACAACTAACCTAATTTAATAAAAAAACCCTTCAAACCCTAACTCAGAGGTGAAGAATAAATCATAAACCTAGAAGAGCTATTGTTCCCCCCAACTTCCCTGGTAATGTCAAAGAGAAATCTTTCTAATGATTTGATCTATTTGTAATTGTTTAATCAATTGAAATGAACAGTCTTGCTACTATATTTGATATGTAATTAAAACTAATGATTCGGTATTGATAATTTCACAAATGAAGTAAACAAACAAGTAATTCCAACCTGGATAAGCAAGAGCTTTGGAAAATCTGGTTATATCTGTATCTGTCCCCTCAGTTTGTTCCTTTCTTTCTCTATGTTGTCATATGAGTCCAAGGAATTGGGAATTCAAGAACAACAACAAGAGAAGATGCTTGAGCAATGGCAGCTTGAAGGTAACCTGGTTGTAATGCAAGTAGAAGAGAGATAGCACAAGAGATCTGACCTTGGCTATCAAATTCCTATCATGATTGTGGCAGCAATACTATGCAATATACACAAAATTCTTAGGCCTTTTGCTTGAATACAAGCATGGAATATATAGGAATTGGGCTAGTATGTGACTTCATGCACAAGGCAAGAAGAGGAATTTCAAACTAATTAAATCTATTTAAAAATAGAAGAGGAAAGGAAAACCAATCAAATAAGACTATTTTAAGGCAATTTGGTTCACAAACACATCCTAAAAGTCAAGTTAAGTGAAGCATTACATGTTAAAAACATGCATGACGAATTCTGAAAAAAGCGGGTAGAACCGCCGCCTTGCGCAGGGTGGTGGTCTTGACACTGAAGGCCAAAACTTGCATAGAAAGAAGCATGAAGCTGGAAGAATACGTGGAAAGGCTAAGTAAGTGTTTCTAGGCTATAGATATACACTACAAATGGGTTTAGGATCTCGAAGACCTTATGAAAGGACATGAATAATCATTGGAGACTTTTGTAACTGTTTTCTGACAATGTAGCACATGCAATTTTAGGTGCGTACATATTTCCCCCTCAAAGAAGTGTTTTAGCCATGAAGAGGTGTAAAACATAGAGTCTGAGTATGGTGTTCCCGAAATGGGGAGCTAGAAGCTATACCTAACATGCTCGTGTGTCAAAATATCGTCATCTAAGCTCCCACTACCTGTAAGAGGAAGAGAAGACTCAAGTGCAAATAGATAAAATATCAAAAAATAAACACTAAATCAAAATGACAAGAGGACTTACCATTTGTGCAAGGATATATAGATATACCTGTGCCAACGCTCTAGCCTTGTGAACACATACAGTCAAAACAAGGTCAAAACAACATATATATATATATATATATATATATATATATATATATCAAAATAAACTCATTTTTCAATTCATTTGTGCATATTTGATCCGGTGATTTTGGAGCTCTGGACCCACGATGATCATTTTCGATGAGAGTATAGCCAAAACATCTGTTACGAGATCATGATCATGCCTCCACAAGCGGGAGATTGACCCGCGTGGTCTAAGGTTGGTTTTTTTCACTTTTACATTTTTAAACCTTAAATGTAAAAATGTTCAAAAGTTTACCTAGGAGGGATCATTTAGAAAATTTCTTGTTTTGAATGAGTCTCTAGGGGGGGCACCCATAGGGTAGTCTTTTATTTTGTCTAAAATGGTCTTTTTTTTTCATTTTCGGTCGTTTTTTAGGGTTAAAAACACGTTTGGCAAATCGGTCTAGGACCTTCGCCCTCAACTGGGCAGAGTTTCTAAAAATAATAACCAAAACATGTGCTATTTTGAATTTTTGACATTTTGTCATGTTTTTGATGAGCTTATCCTCTGATATACGTTACTCACTTTCTCTTTTTATATGTTTTGGTGGATGTAGAAGAAGAAGGAATACATCCGCTGGAGTCCTAAGAGGGAGTGTGATTGGCTCCTAGAGATTTTAGACCAGCTGACTTGGGATGAGACAAATACCCTCTAGAGGGTAGGGATTTGGAGGATTACACAGGTGCCTCATGTCACTCCTGCTAGTCACATACTCTGTGTGACTTGTTTTCTTACTGGGATGCAAACTGGAACACTTTTTGACTGTCAGGTGCCCGGGGTGAGTGGAATATCACCCTGGAGGATGTGTACCATATTCTTGGGCTTCTGATACTCGGGAGGAGAGTGAACTTGGAGACAATAGGGTCTAGGTCCGTGATGACTCAATGGGCCACTTACATGGGGGATGTCATTGTGTCATTTGGTTCGAAGAAGGGGATAAAGGTCTAATCTATTGCTACTACTTCTATTGTCATCATTCGTAGAGCTATCAGTGGTATCTTGTCCTTGTGATTAATTAGGGACAAGGGAGGTGACACTCTCCTTTACTGTTGGGGTCCCATTATTGCATAGATTGAGGGGCATGGCCACATATATATACCCGGGGAGAAGACATCCAAGGGGAGTACTTACGATGACCTATACAGGGTCGTTAAGTTACAAGGACATTTGTTGAGCCATCCCATGCTAGTCATGAGCTAGGTATATGAGTGTATTACCCGTTATGGGAGGGGGAATACCGGTGCAGGACCCGAGGGCTATCTAGGAAGCTAGGTGGATAGCGATGTTAGTTCTTCAAACACCACATCATCCAGTGGCTTCTTTGACTACGACGGACATGATTTCCACACCCTACTAGGATATGGCAGGGTTGTGGGGGCTAGAGGAAACCACAGTGGTAGCTTGCTCCGCTACTGGTCAGTTAGTTGATAGGGCCAGGAGTGTCGAGATTCACCCATTCGACTGGGTTCCTCAACAATTTGGCCTCGCTTATGTTGATATGCTTCCTCTAGCGGCGACACCTATATATAAGACAGTGGTTACTCCAGGAGTGCCTATTGCAATTAGGCGAGTGGTATGTGCCCGACATGCAACTGGTACCCCTCGAGCACCTTTACTTCGGATTGAGGCTGCTCCCGTTCACAGTGGAGAGGAGGATGAGCAGATTGACGTAGACTCCGACTCTGAGGAGTACACAGGAGATGAGACTAAGGACGAGTTAGTTGGAGAGAAGATGAGGGACGAGGGGTTAGGTGGTGAGGCTGGCGAGACAACCCACATGGAGAAGGAGAGCGACCCTGAGTGACATGACACTTGGGACATGCTGAGAGCGGCACGAGAGGAGGCAAGTGCAGAGAGATAGACCTTGGTCTCGGAGGGACCACTTTCTCGAGACGAAGAGGGAGATGATGAGTCTATGATAGGACAGTGTCTCGCCTCTGGCTTTTGGGAGGCCCCGCAGCCACCACCACCAGCAGCTACTGACCCTACTTGGATGCTTGGAGATCCGAGTATGTTGATACTCTTCTCTTGACTTTGTTAGCTGGAAATGTTAGTTGGTACTTCTTGTTTTGTTTTTTTGTAATTTTCTAACTCGTCGTTTTTTCTGCGTTCCTTGCTTGCAGCGACTGCACAAGAGTGGCGAGAGCTTATTCGACGGGTGTGCATGGACACCCTGTTGATCCCTTCGGGGAAGACCCAAGCCGAGTTGACTAATAATTCAGGCTAGCCACTAGCAACAGGCAGGCACACTGATGTGTTTGCACCCATCTGGAGGATAGCGAAGATGGTGACCTCTCTTCGTACTCAAGTGGCTGGGTATGAGACACCCGAGCGATTGATGAGGCGGAGTCGCTCTCGAAGCGAGACCACGGCCAGTGGCCGCCACCACGAGCACTCACACCATTAAGTTCGTTCTCATCGTCGTCCTAGCCGCAGTAGGAGTCCTGGATGCGGCCGTGCACCATCTGAGGGATCCCATAGGGATTGACAGGCCATTGGGCCTTTTATTGCTTTGTTGCCATTTTGTCGAGCACTATATAACTTTTTTTTGTATATTTTGGGCTCATCGCGAGCGTTTTGACCATGCCTAATGCATGATTGCATTGTACACAAACTTGACTTATTATGATATATACAGACTCTTCTTTTTGGTTCGGTAATTCATTGTATCTGAGTTGACTTCCTCTAGGCTCACTTCACATGTGTACTCTAGATGTTTAGAATTTCTGTTTTTAAATGCTTTTCCGAATGTATGCAATGGATATGAATGTTAACAGAATGATCTCTTTTTGTATTTTAGAATGCTAATATATGATAATGCAAACACATTGTAATGTTGAACTTTAGTTTCTCTAAGCAACCTTTGGTACTTCGTGTTGCTTTGGCAAAACGTGGTGATAAAATGGATATGATAAATGAATGAACTTGCCCCACTCCTAACTCCACGCAACCAGTAAGATGCGAGGGCTCAACACCAAGAGCTAGAATTAGCACAAGTTATAGAAATTTGTTGAATGGGAATGATGAGAGAAAGACAAGGATTTGGCAAGACCAAATTGAGACACTACAACCTCACTCTACTCAAGTTTGCTTCATAGTTTAGAATGTGAATTGCTTTCCATTTTATCTAGACTTAGATACGTAGATGACCACTTGGTTGACAAAATTTGGTTTTAAGGTTTTAAACTCTTTTGGAATTTTGAACATCTAACTCACTTTGTTTTGACTTACGATTTCACAATATTTGAATGAATTGTTTCTTACTTTCAAGTTTGCCAAAGAGACCCCCTACACCTTGCCCCATACTACCGGTAGGAAGTATGGGCTCATCACCATGGACAAGGCATAGGCGAGTAAGGGCACTTCTCTCCTTTCCCAACCCTACATGACTAGTAAAAGAAGCAAGCTCAACATCGAAGGTTGGTAAGGCAAATAAATGTGTATAATAAAAAAAAATTGTGAATTTGCATTTGAATTATTTATCTGGGCAAAATGTCTAGAATGTTCTTATTTCCAAAAGGATGTATATGGGTAAATGTGACACCATGAAGCTTTTAGAACAGACCGTAGGCAAAGACACCCAATCTAGAAGAAACTACAAATAGAACCAAGTATGCAGGCCTTGGTATGGTTACTGTCAAAGCTTTGTCTTATCTTGCTTGAATTGATGAAATGATTCGAAAACAATTGATGATACCATGAGGATTTAAAGAGATATGATTTGAATGTTTTGCCAATGTTTTCATAAGCTTTTTGGAATCGCCATAATAATAAGTCCCTCGATCACAAATTTTACAGAATGAACTGGCAGATGAAAATGCAATGCAAATGCAGTAATGTACATATAAAAATGCCAATGGATCATGCGTAGTACCTCTTTAGGTGAAGCGAGTTTACCGATTTGCCAAACTCCTCACCCTCTAGTGTACACAAGTGAAATGCCCCATTTTTATAGTCTTTTATTACTCGATACGGACCCAACCACCTGGGCCTGAATTTCCTTCCTTCGCTGGTCTTTTTGTCTATTCGGCTGTCAAGTCTTACAGCCAAATCTCCCTCATATATTTCACGCTCGTAGACTTTCTTGTTGTATTGTCGAGCCATCTGGTTAGCATAAACACTATTCTGTTGTTCAGTATTGAGTCTAGCTTCATCAAGAGTTTCTAGCTGAGAGAGTCGCGCCTCTCGATAGCCTTCTTCTCCCAGAATTCCTTGCAGCAAAATACAGAGACTAGGAATTTCGACTTCGAACGGTAAAACCGCTTCTGCACCAAATACCAAAGGGGGTTGCCCCCATCGGCGTTCTTATTGATGTTTGATAGGCCCACAAGACCGGAAAAAGCTTTAAGTGCCAATCTTGTTTGTTCTCCTTGACGGTCTTAAGGAGAATGGATTTTAACGTCTTGTTCGTAGCCTCAGCCTATCCATTGGCCTGAGGGTAATAGAGAGAAGCTGTGTGGTGACTTATTTTGAACTTTTCACACAGTTCACATACTTCCTCGTTTTTGAAAGATGTGCTATTATCCGAGATAATGACATGTGGGACCCCGTACGTACAGATGATTTGGTTCAAATGAACTTAGTGATTACAGATCCAAGCACGGTGGTAAGGGGCATGGCTTCTACCCACTTAATAAAGTATCTTGTGGCCGTGATTATGAAGTTATGACCATCTGTTGATGAGGGAGAGAATTTCCCTATCAAATCTAGGCCCCACGTGAAAAAGGGCCACAGTGTTGCAATTGGTTGCAAAGCTTGTGCCGGTATGTGGATCTCATGGGAGAAATCTTGACATTTATGGCATTTCCGCACAAACTCTACCGCGTCATGTTCTAGCGTAGGCTAGAAGTAGCCCATCCGATGTATCTTTCGAGCAATGGCGTGGCCGCCGAAATGACCTCCACTAAGTGACTCAAAGAATTTTTCTCGGATTCTTCTTCGTCAACACATCTTAGCAACATTCCATCAAAGGCTCTATGGTAGAGAACCTGTTCCAAGATAACATTCTTAGCAGTTATGATATGTAATCGTCTTCTTTGTTCCGATGTTGCCCCTTCTGGATATGTATGGTCCACTATAAAATTAACGATGTCAGTGTACCATGCGCACGCAGAAATAGGAGGCTTGGTTTCAATAAAATACACACACTCGTCGAGGAAGTCGAGATTTACCAGATCACCTCCATCCAACGGGTTGTCAGCCAACCAGTCTACAAAGATTTGTCCTCTGACGGATTTTCTACTTAACAAATGTTAACTCAAACTCGCCCATCAAAGTTATGAAGCGTCCAACTTTCTTAGATAAGGACCCCTGCGTGAGAAATGTCCGCAAGTGATCTGATTTAACAATAACCCTTGTTTCTTGGTTTAGCATGTAATGTCTTAAGCACTTTGTCGTGAAGACTAAAGCAAGGCATTCTTTCTATGCTTGTGTGTAACGTGTCTCATAATCAAGAAATGTTCGGCTAATAAAATAAATTGCACGTTCTCGTTTATCATCGTCTTCTTGTGCTAACATGCAGGCTAATGAGACATCTGTAGCTCCTGAATACAGGATCAAGGGGCAATCTGACCTAGGCGGCATGAGTGTGGGAGGAGACAACAAGAACCGTTTAACCGACTTAAATGCCTCATTGCATTCTTCCATCCAATCAATGCAACAATCCTTTTTCAACAAATTGTTGATTGAGTGAATAACAAAGGTCAAATTTAGGATAAACCTTCCGATTGCATTGAGTTTTCCAAGAAAATATCTGATAGCAAACTCGTCTGACAGTGGAGTCATTTCCAGTACAACTCAGATTTTGGCCGGGTCTACATCAATCCCTCGTGAAGATATGATGTATCCCAAAAGCTTATCCTCCCGTTACACCAAATACACATTTTTCTGGATTGAACGTGACGTCGTATTCGATTAAGCAAGAAAGGATAGATGCGAAACACTTCTGGGTGATCGTAAGCTTTTTGGTATTCTAGAAGGTCATCCACGTAGCATTCCACAATCTTATGGATAAGATCATGGAATATATAAGTCATCGCTCGTTGGTATGTGGCACAAACGTTTTTAAGTCCGAACGTCATGATAGCATAACAGTAGGTTCCCCAAGGAGTTATGAATGTAGTTTTGGTTTGATCCTCCTCTGGAGATTTTGATCTAGTTATATTCTATAAAACCCATCGATGAGAGAAAACAACTCATAACCAGTTGTCGTGTCGACAATAACATCAATGGATGATAATGGGAAATCATCTTTGGGACAAGCCTTGTTGATATCCCGAAAGTCTATGCAAATGCGGATTTTTCCATTCTTATTGAGAACAGGGACAATATTAGACACCCACTGTGAATAGTCGACTGGCTTGATGAACTGCACTTGTAAGAGTTTCATCACTTCCTCCTTTCACCATGAGGGCCACCCTTGGCTTCATGGGTCCTCGACTTTTGTTTGATTGGCTTAACATTTGGCTTAGTAACGAGGTTGTGAACTGCAATGTGTGGTGCAATTCCTCGTCATTTCCTTGTAACTAAATGCGAAAGCTTTTTCATGCTCCTTGAGGATTCAGCTATGTATTTCTACTTGCTCTAGAGTTAGAGAGGATCCCAGCTTCAAGATTTTTGGTTCCTCCTTCGTCCCAATGTTTATATCGATCGTTCCCTCGATTAAGGAGGCATTTGCCTTCCTCAAACTCAGGCGGGGCTGGAGGTAACTCTAAATCCCCTCTTCTCCTACTTCATAAATTTCAAGATCCTTCCCAAAGGAAGATTCTATCATGAGATTTCCAAAGTAGGAAGAAGAATGTGGGATTACGGAAAAATCAAGCTCTGTGATGAGTAAGATGCAATTTTGCAAAAGCGTTTAGATATCCCGTAGGTTGCTTTATCACTGTCAATGTGGTCTGAAGATGACAGGCTTGTTCTCAGACCTCTATGTATGTCAACATCGAGGTAATCGGTATTTTACGAACCAAGGGTTCAACACAAACCGATACCGTGAAGTTTGTATCTTCTAACTCACTACTTGGAGTGAAGCGGGAAGCAGAAGTTGCTATAAAGTCTGCGAAGAAGGTTTTGTTCCCGTGGAATTGCTTCAATCGATATGAAGTCAAACCCCTTTGTTAGATTTAGCACCGGTATGTTTTGTAAAGTTGTAGATGCTCAACTCTAGTCTCATATACCTCAAATACTTGATTTGCGACCGAATTGTGAATAACCTAGCACTCTAATATTATCAACACCCATCCTTTTGGCTACGATAAGACCAAGAAGGAGGGCTTCGTATTCAACCCCATTGCTTGTACATTCGAAGTTTAACTTGAAGGCAAAAGGCAGAATGCTTCCCTCAGGAGAGGTAAGGATCACACCTGCCCCAATGCCAAAACGACATCTAGCTCCATCAAAATGAAGAGTCCAACAGTTACTTCGGAAAAATGGATGTTGGATCATTCTTTGTATCTTCTTCCTTTGCCTCAGTTACTTCTACCATACAAACTTCGTCTATTGGAATAGAACCGAGTCCCAGGGTATATCCCATACCCATAGAATCGAATGGAAGGAGAATTGGTAAATCCTTCTCCAATAACTCAACAATCTTTGTTGTGGTTCCTAATGACACTGTCTTCTATGATGGCGGTTTCATCCTTGACTGTCGGAATGCCTTCGATCAAGCCCATGACTTCTAATGCTGTTGTGGGCACCAATTTTTCTTCTAGCGCTGAGCTTGTAGGTTTGTTTAACTAATTTGCAGGAAGCTCAAACTGATAATGAACCCCTAGCCTCTTCTTTAAATTAGCTAGATGTATGTCGAAGGGTTTTGGATCACCCTACGCCACGAAGACCTTCCCTAAATGTAGGAACCTTACTTCCTGAAACAAAGTGGAGGGAATTGCCTTCGTGCGATGAATCCAAGGACGGCCGAGGATCATATTATAGTTGGTTTCCCAAATCTAAAATATAAAACTCGGTTAGAACCGTCTTTGGTCCAAGGGTGACCGACAACACTATAGTCCCAATTGACGTCACTTTGAGGTTGTCATAGCCTCTCCGTGTGTTTCGTGTTGAGGAGCAACTGGTCTCTCTGTAACCTAACTTTTGAAGGAAAAAGAAGGGGACTATGTTGACCACTGCTGCCCCATCATCAATCATCACATGTTTTACATAGTTGTTGTAAATACAAACTTGTAAAAACAAAGTTGGATCACCTCTACGAGCTATTTCAGCATTCGTGGGCATCTTGTTGATGTCAAATATGAATCCAACATCCCTTTCAGGCTGCCCTGGAGGATAAACATCAAAGTCTACATGGTTTATCTGTGCTTCAGAAGGAGGGGTGACATTAATCAAATGGCAAAGACCTAGTGATCTAATAGAGTAGCTCTGTGAGTAAGGAATTATTTAACAAATCAAATAAGGAAATGTGAGAGAAGGTCTTGGTTAGGTCACTGATCAAGTCATAAGCTCCTACTGGCTTGCCTAGTGTATCAAAAATGTCATTTGATATAGTCGGGTAGATCAGGATAGGCTACGAAGAATAATCTTTGGTTCTAGTGGCAACGTTAATCTAAGGTTCAGTTTTCAAGTCTACCAATCCCAAAAAAATTGTTTGTTGGTGGCCATCCAAAGGAGGTCACTTGCGGGTTTGAATAAGTTGAGGCTTCATGATCGTTGGTTGCTATTACAATACCTTTATTTGAACCATTGGGATCTATTCTACCATCTTTTGGGTGCATGGGGAGAGGATCACCAAAGATTCTAAGTGGTGTGTTCTATGGGGATACTGGTCCCATGTAAGTGTTCTGAGTTGGCGTTGTTGGGTTTGCCAAAAACTTGTCGACAAATAATTGTCTTCGATCCTTTAGCAAACGTTGTAGAAATTTGTTGCAATTGTGGCATGTTCTTGCATCATGTTTGTAAACCCTTTGGAAATAAAAATATAAATCGGGATCATAATCTCGAGGCCTTTGTGGCTTGAACCTTGATGCGGTCTGAAATTACAATTATTGTTCAATTATTGATTGTTATAGTTAAAATTTGGGAACCCCTGCCCTTAGTTTTGGAATTGGTTCGGATACCTGCTTGGGTATTTATTAGGGCCTTGGGTCTGCATTTGTCTTGGTTATTGAGGTTGTTGTTGTTGTTAAGGATGATTAAAATATATAGTGTTGACTGAAGGTGAGAAGTTGTTATTTCTCTAATTATTTCCATTGTTGTTGTTGGTAGTATTTTTATTGGGAGAACTAACAACATTGGGTTTCTTGGGCTGATCGGTAACACCGTCAGTTGTAACCTCACGATTCTTATTAAGGACTTTTCGTCATTGATAATTGTTCATGTTGTTGGAGTAACTGGGGTTATTGTGGTTAGGAGTGACTAACTTCCCATTTGTTCCATAAGTCTTATGACCAATGTCAATGGTTGCTTGGTCAATTAGGATAGCACCCTCTAGCACCTCTTTATAGCTCCTTAGTGGGAACTTTTGGACTTCTTCCTTTGTCTCCTTATCGAGGGAGTGGAGGAAAAAATCACAAAGCTCTGTTTGATCCATGTTTGGAGAACTGGCAGAGGAATAGAGAACCCGTCACCACATTTGAATGAAGTGGGCTGCAAACTCATTGTGCTCTTGTTTGATATGAAGAAATTCTCTAATTCATGTCCTTAAAAGGTTGTTCATATCGAAAGCCTTAATAAAATATGACACGATTTTTTTGAAGGAGTGTATTGAAGCCTCTGGTATCCTATAGTACCAGTCAAGAGTGATGCTTTCTAGTGTATTAGGGAAAATATTTGTAATAACTGTATCCCACAGAAGTAACTCTCGAATGGCCGTTGCATAAGCTTTGATGTGAGCATTAAGATCACCCTCCCCTTTGAACTTCGGAAGGTCAGGAAAGGGTCTTGAGAGCATGACTATCCAGATGGAGAAGTACAGATACTCCGTAAGATATTTAGAATAGGTCCCCATTGCATATGTTCTAACCATTGAAGATCCTTGTTAGGGAGGTGGAGGTTGTATCGGTTGCTGAAATGGTACAACATAAAAAAATTTTGAGGCATATGGAATCCCCTGTGGTTGACCATAAGGACCTAGGTAAGTGTATATATCCCCCTGTGGTGATTTAGAGTACATGTGTATGTAGGGGGTTGATTGCTTTGATATGGAGATGAAGGCACAAAGCCAGGGAACATTGCATTTCCAGCTGGTATAGCATTTGAGAACACACTTCCAACTGGTGCCTATTGTAGATATCCATATGTGGCATGAGGGTTCATACCCAAGGTTCCCATCCCAGTTAACAAATCTCCAGGGCTTGGAGTGATAATATAAATCAAAGGATTCTGCGCAGTAGGTACTTGTCCATAATTCTATAGATGGTGAGAAAATCTTGTTTGCCTTGCATATGAATTTTGAGTATTTTGGGCAAGCTCTAACTCTCTAACTTTGTCTACTAACACCGATGATGTCACCCATTGATGGGGTGGTGTTTTGTTTGGGTGCTTTTTGTTGAACTTTTGGAGGTTGTTGAGGAGTGCGGTATCCTGTCATGAATTGTTTGTTATGTTGCCACCCCTTGTTGGAAATGTTTTTTGTTGTTGGAGGGGTAGTGTTATTATTTTGGAGTAGGACATCACCATGTCCTTGTAACTTATCAAAATATTGGTTCATATTCTGGAAGCATTGTTCACTCCTGGTGCATATCGTGTTAAGTACTCCTCATCTAGATGTGGGAGTTGGTCCGATTGCATGCTAATGGGTTGTCGAAATAATACCCGAGGAGATGAACTTGCCTCCCTAGTGAAGTCATGTTGTTAGAACTTGATTTTTTAAGAGGATATGTCTGTGTGATTTGGTCAAGATCCTCGATACGTACAAAGGAACCAACATTGATTCCTTGAAAAAGAGGATTTTGGGCCTGAGCAGTTAAATAGTTATCTGCTCATGTTGAGAGTGAAGGTGATTGTTATTGTCCACTTGATTGATAATTGTACATATCATAACCCAGGAGGGGTTGAACGTATTCATCGTATCCCGACATATTTTGGGGTATAAGAATACCTATTGAATAAAGGGAAAGTGGAAGGCAGATAAATAAAATGGAAATGTTTCGAGACTAGCTCTTCACGTCGGGTTCACCAATTTGTACGACAGAAAATCAATACGTGACCTTATTCACACCTGAATTCCTGAGGTCATGCCGAGATAGCCGGTTTGGAATGGAAATGGATGTGAATGTGGTGATGATGAACAAGCTAATGAGGAAACCTTATGTCTTCAACACGCAATATCAGGATCTGTGAGTCTAAGGCAAGGAATGTTGTCCTAAGCTGAAATGGTGTGATTGATCGATATGATAGAATAGCTACTCATAAGCTCCAGTCAATATCAAGCTCTGTCGAGATTTTTTCTACTAGTTGTTGAACACGTAGAAAGTGACCTGTGGGCACCTCGTATGGATTTCCAAACAAGGTCATGGAAGTGAGAACAAGAGGCATAATGAAACTGCAGGGACTATTGGTGATTTTTTGATCTAGTCCAGAAAGTCT
Source organism: Taxus chinensis (assembly GCA_019776745.2). Lineage (NCBI taxonomy): Eukaryota > Viridiplantae > Streptophyta > Pinopsida > Cupressales > Taxaceae > Taxus > Taxus chinensis. The sequence goes on from CM034151.1 coordinate 810,713,267, forward strand.
TAGCTTGATCGGCTGCTATGTTTAATAGGGAAAATTATGCAATTATGTCATGGGGAAATGTTGATAATCTAAATACCAATGCACACAAACCAATGTCAATGTTCAATTGGTCAGCAGGCCTGTTGGGTTGTGGGACCTGAGGATCACAACTAAAAACTTGTGGAGGTTGTGGTCCTTATATGGTCATGTGCATAATCAAACCATGTTTCCAAGACCAGTTCAATAATCATAGGCTTGATTAGATGCAATGTTTAATGTGTTTAATTGCTCTATTTTCTCATAATACCTAGCAGGTGTGTGTAAAACTAACAAGCGTAAACTCGTATCAATGTCAGTCAACAATTCTGGCCCATTGGGTTGTGGGCCCAATGGATCACAACTGAACATCTTTTATTGTTGTGGACCGTTAATGGTCATGCAGAATGAATTGAAATGATTTTGATAAACAAACTAACTATTGAAGGAAATTTAATCTATGTTTTTGGTATTTTCACAGTTTATCTTAACAAAACAATGAAAGCAAACTAATCTAATAAAGTAAATATTTTTGATCTTTTTTGGTTTTTAAGCAGTGATCTAATCTAATAAACAAACTAAATACAAGTAATCAGCCAGATGTAGTTAATTATTTTTGTGAATATGTGAATCTAGATCTAAAACAACTAACCTAATTTAATAAAAAAACCCCTTCAAACCTTACCTCAGAGGTGAAGAATAAATCATAACCCTAGAAGAGCTATTGTTCCCCACAACTTCCATGGTAATGTCAAAGAGAAAGCTTTATAATGATTGGATCTATTTGTAATTGCTTAATCAATTGAAATGAACAATCTTGCTACTCTATTTGATATGTAATTGAAGCTAATTATTCATAATTGATAATTTGACAAATGAAGCAAACAAACAAGTAATTCCAATCAAGATAAGCAAGATATTTGGAAAATCTGGTCGTATATGCATTTGTCCCCTCAGTTTGTTCCTTTCTTTCTCTGTGTGTCCAAACAACAAGAGAAGATGCTTGAGTAATGGTAACTTGAAGGCAGTCTAGTTGTAATGCAAGTAGAAGAGAGATAACACAAGAGATCTGAGTTTGGCTATGCAATTCCTAATAGGATTGTGGCAGTAGTACTATGAAAGATACATAAAATTCTTAGACCTTTTTCTTGAATACAAGCATGGAATATATAGGAATTGGGCTGGGATGTGACTTCATGCACAAGGCAAGAAGAGGCAGTACAAACTAATTAAATCTATTTAAAAGTAGAAGAGGGAAGGAAAACCGATCAAACAAGACTATTTTTAGGCAATTTGGTTCATAAACGCATCGTAAAAGTTAAGTGAAGTGTCGCATGTTAAAAACACGCATGAAAAATTCTGGAAAAATCAGGCAGGACTGCCGCCCTGCCTAGGCGGTGGGTTTCAAAACTGCCACCCAAGTAGGGTGGTGGTCCTAGCACTGAAGGCCAAAACTTGCATTGAAAGAAGTGAGAAGCTGGAAGAATGCATGGAAAGGCTAAGTAAGGATGTCTAGGCTACATATATACACTATGAATAGGTTTAGGAGCTTGAACACCTTCTGAAAGGACATGAATCATCATTGGGGACTTTTGTAACCATTTTCCAAAATGTAGCACATGTAATTTTGGGTGTGTACCCGACCCTCTGAAGGAGGTTTTCTGAGGTTTTGAGCAATCACATGTGCCCAAAGCATGTATGAGGCACCCGTAGGCGCCCCTGACCCATTCTAGGTACACCAATCCAAGCAAATATTGTGGTCACACAATTTTCAGGGTTTTAGTGCGATAGTTTCCCCTCTCTGTTCATCAATTCGTCACTTTGGCACAATCCATAATTAATTACGAATCAACTAAGTTCTCCTATCTCCTCTTTGCAACTAGGGTTTTATATTTATTAGATTTTTTTGCTTAGGTCAATTTCTGTACTTCATTGCTTATTTATTTACCGCTAGAATTACAATCAAATTTAGGCATCTATTTATTCCAATATTTGCTTAATCATTTGGTGAACCCATTGTTTGAACATTCCTAGGGTCCTCTTACTTATATTTTTCTCATTCTATTAGGATCCTCTAATCATGGATATTTCTTTCCTGATTTCTTGCTCATCCACCCTGAATTAAGAGCTAAAATCATTATTCTATTGGCTACTACTCATGTTCCTATAATATTCATCTAGATGTAGTCGATAACACATTCGTAGATGTTTTTTCTTAGCACGTTGTTTTTCCATCTAATCCTCCTGTTGATCTTGTTGTTTTTGAAAATGATCCACCCTTATGACATCACAATTCATATCAACAATGTGGGTGTCAAATGAACTATTGTTGATAATGGATCCGAGCTTAATTTATGCCCTTTATTATTCATTGAAGCTATCAGATTTTTTGTTGCTAATGTTAGTCCTTCATACATTTCTCTTCACGCATATGATCGGTTCCATTCATCCATGCATAGGCTCTATCACTTTACCTATCACTGTTGGGCCAAAAACCCTTCCTACACTTTTATTTGTCATTAACTTCCCACTACAATTTAATTGTTTACTTGGTAGGCCATGGCTTCATGTCATGCAAGTAGTAGCTTCTATAATGCATTGATGTGTTAAATTATTACATGAGGGTGTAGAATATACAGTTGTCAGTGATCGTAAACCATTCAAATATTACAACCTTGATTCATCCACTACACTCCCTACTCCAACATCAGTTACTACTAATGACCCACACCCCATGGATTCTTCGGCTCAATTTCCACTACTTAAAGGTGTTATTTGTTTGTTAGGCATTGTCCCATCTGCATCATTTCCCCCTACTTCTACTATTGTTATGGTACTTTATCGGGGTCATGTCCAAGCATTGGAACATCTTCTTCACTTTGTCATGAACAACCTCCATCAGCACACACTCCATTTACATGCACGTTTTTCATGAATGAATCTTATTGGGAACACATTCCATTCGATATTACTTGCTTTGATACTATATGCACACATGATGGAATGACTCAGCTAGGATTTATATTAGATGACATATTTCGTCCACCTCGTGGTCCTCATCTTTAATATGGATTTATTTTTATTACAATTGATCATGGTCTTCACATCTTTCATCTCACCATATTTCTTGCACATGCTCCTCGCACTTCTCTACTTATACTCGAACAATTTTGACTTGATTAGATTTAGAGCACATTAGACCCTAATCATAGTGATATTTCATTCCGCATGCCATTAGGCCACGTTTTCATTTGCAATGACACATTCCTCAGCTATTCAAAAAACCTCACTTATTGGTATGCACATGGATGTCCATTACCACCTTTCAAGGATGAGGACTATGTCATGGGCATGTATAATTTCTGCCTCAATGGCTATTTTCTTGAATAACTTGATGCAATTGCTTACCATATCTCAGATGATTCTCTATCTAGTTTTTACCATGACAATGACGAACTCTTAGATGACATTACTTGATCACTCTCATCATTACACACTTGGGGGTGATTATGCTAAAATGTATTATATTAGCCTAATCTAATGCAATTTTATAATAAATAAATGGGTAGTAAAATAATTGAAATACACCTAAGCAACTAAACGATGAAAATGTAAAACCCTAATATGCAAAGAGGGTTATGAGAGCCTTAACTGATTTGGAGATGTTGTAGGATTGTGTCATGATGGAGACTGACTAAACATGAATGGGAAACCGTCAGATAAGAGCTCAAAAATATATATATCCGAGTGATTTAACTGAACTAGGGCACCTAGAAAAGGTATTGGGGTACCTGGGATGCCCTGGTCTGCAGTCTGGGTGCCCTAGTCTAAGTAGGAGGTCTAGAAGCCAACTTTACACTGTCATCAGATGATACGATGCCTTCGTTATTTGTAATGTGTATGTCATACCTAGTTCGTTGATATCGTCATAAACTTGCAATAAAGAATCACCTGTAAAACCCCCAGACAAAGCATCAAACCCCAAAAATGAAAGATGTAAATGAAAGGGTCAAATTGTCCTTAGTCACCATAATGGTGGACTTATCACTGAGCATTACACTACATCTCAGACCCAATATAGTTATGTGTGTGTGTGTGAAATTGCACCCTAATTTCTCTTGTGTGTGTCACACTTCATGAGTAAACAGAAATAGTTAGATGTAGAATATAAATAATGCATGCATGGAATAGAATAAAATCCCCTCCTATGAAGTGTGATGCAGAAAAACTGAGCTTTTTCCCTTGTGATGGATCTAGATAGATGTAAATGGACTAATAGAATCTTTGATGGATGCAACCTTAGGTGGTGATAGCTAGTGCTTAGTGCTTAGTCCCTTATTATGATCACATAACTTTATATTTATATGATTTCTTCACTTGAATTTCATAATTAACCCCGAAAAGGCCGACTACCAAAAAGATAAGATGCTCAAATGGCTAAAGAGGACCAAAAAAGTGAAAGTAAAGTGTAAAGAGGACAGGGTTCCCAAAGGGGATGAGGGAACCTGGCGCTAGTGTCCTGGCTGGGTGCTCTAGTCTAGAAAAGGTAAAACTGGAGTGTAGAAGACATACTAGGCCAATAAAGGTGCAAGATCGAAAGTAGTAATAGAAAGCAATGAAATATGGCCAAAGACATGGGTTAATCAGTACTCTTCTTGCTTAGGAACCATAAGAATAGTAATATGCGATCAAGACTAGATAATTACCCAAAATGCGTGATTTTATGTCTACATTTGCCCCCACTTTATGTTGGTGAGTTGAACACTTGGTAACATAAAGTAGATAGATATGCATACCTAATATCCATGTATATCAATGTAGAAAGAGTGTCGATTGACTAGACAAAGCATGGAGTGATAAAAATATGGAGTGTGGAGATTAAAGATGTAAAAGTGTAAAAAAGGTGATGAGAGTGAACCTAGGGAGGAAGTGTGTGTAGATGTCAATGTATGTGATGTACCTAAATGTTAGTGTTGATGTGTGTGATGTTAACTACTTGTTTCCTATATAGAGGGACCTACAAAAGAGAAGACAATCAAGTAGTCAAATACGCATGTATATGTGTAAAAATGTGTGTAAAGACACATGTATGTATGTGTAAAAAACATATAATGAAAGCAAAAAAATGATTAAAGGAACATGTGCACCTGATCCGTGACAAGAGAAAGGGTGTAGAAAGGATCTTGTCGATGAACATTGTGAGTTTTTTGGGTGATCTCACGCCACTAGTCAAAGAAGTGCAGGGAGGAAAGTCTAATTTATCCTCCAACCTGTAACCACTTCCCAAAATTGAAAAGATCTCTGTACTGTCTGGTATTTTTGGCGATTCGACACCATGACTGAAGTAATGTAGAGAAGAAGGTTTGATTTATCCTCTAACCTGTAACTACTCCCCGGAATGCTAAAGATAATCTACCCTATAAAAGTTGTTGTGTATGGAGTTTTGTAGACTATGTTGAACCCACTTGGTGTGTGATATGCCCCTAGTATTAGGTAATATAGGTAAGGCCGCTGTGTCATGGACCCAAGTTTGATTATGAGCCCCAAAATCTGAAAATTGTGTCATACCGGTACTGTGTTGTGTTGTGTATACTTTGTGTAGACCTTTGTATGGGGTGACTGATTCACCCAAATGATGCCCCCCTCTTTGGGGGAGGATGTGACATCGTTTTAGGAGGATGTGGCCCAAAAGAGGACTAACCACTAAAATTGTGCCCTACATGGGGGAAGGGGATGTGCTTGGTAAAAACCAAGGCACATGAAAACAATTGGTTGGGAGACAAGTGTTAGTACAAGCAAAGACAAACATGCATATATAAGATGAAGTGTACATTAAACAAACAATGTGTAAGATAAAACAAGCAAGAAGACAATATAGACCACGAAAAGAGGGTTACAAACATGGGACACTGCTCATGATGCCGCAAGACAATCAAGGTCAAAGTGGCCACAAGAAAATAATGTACACATAAGAAAAAGGAAAAATCCCACAAACAATGACATACAATAAAAAACAAGTATAAGCAAAGTAACAGACAACCATGGTAAAAAATAAACCTTCAAAAGAAATGTTACACATGAAGCACCCGTTAGCGCATTGGAAAGATACAATCTATGTCAAAGCATGTATAATCTGATAAATTAGTATGTTATGAAACAAAATAAAACAATAACACTTGTATTGTATGAAGTAGATGCCTCCAAGAGCCGTTGTGGGACTGGTACTAGGTATTATGCCAAGCTTCCATGATGCATGTAATGGAGCTGTATAATCATTGATCAAAACTACAAAGAAAGTGAGCATGCATGTGTGTGTGATAAATATAATGACATACAATATATCTATCTAGCATGTGTAATAAGATGAACATGTACAAGTAAATGCCAACAAGAGTAAAATCAATCAAGATATGTAATATGTTGTGGATGGATGGAATGGAATGTATAGTGAATGATAGGATCCATGTGCCCCCTAAGTGAATGGAATTATATATAGTGAGGTTCATTTGTTTATGCCCTGTCAACATTCAAGAATGAACCGTAAATGAGAGTGTGTCAATGGGAAATGGTCGAATTATGTGTTGTGTGTAGCGTGATGTGATGAATGTGTAGTGATGCTATATGACATAAAGACAAATTATGCATGATGATGTAGCCTAAATGTTTATCATGAAAATATGATTGAAGAAGTGATGATTTAGCCTAAAGCACATATCACTAAATTATGATCAAAATAGGTGATGATGATGCTAGAGTAAGTGATGATGTAGCCTATGGCGTTTATCAATACAAGATGAGTAGGAGTGGTGATGTAGCCTAAAGCATATACCACTAAATGATGCAAGCAAAAGTGGTGATGTAACCTATGGTGTATATAACTATTCTAGGAATGTCACGTGATGGAAAGATTGACTGTTGATTGTGTGAATTTGATGCGGTCCATTTATGTTGTATACCCTCAACATTCCAGTATGGACCGTGAGACTAGAGTGCGTCATCAGGTAGTGAGTGTAGCGAGTAAAAGTAGATGTGTAAAATGCGTAAGATATGTAATAGGTGTAGTGTAATGTGCGATGTATAGGATGCAATGTAAGATGTGTAGATGATATAGGCATAAAAGATGTATGACGCATAATAGAAGTAGGATGTAAGATGTAAGATGATTTATATAAAAGATGTACAATACATGAGGATGTGTAATGTGAATCGTGTAGTGTATACCATGTAATGTATTAGGTTCATGTGTAATGGGTGCCCTCAACAGTCAAGTGCGAACTGAAGCACAAGAGTGCATCATTGGGTGGTGTCGATGTTAGATTTTGTGAAGATGTATATGCGAGAAGTGAGGTGTGTATTGAGGTGAACACTAGATGTGTATCGATGGTAGGGGAAGTAATAAGTGCAATGCCTCTGAGTATTTGGTGATGTATGTATTATTCGATAAATGATTTTTAACAACAAATAGAGAAGTGATGTATGAGGGTGGTGAATTATCATAGATATTGTAAGTTTGATTGAGTGATGGGAAAAATAATGAGAGATCATATGGTATGTGTTACAAGAAATAGATGGTTGTAGATGTATGTATGTATGATTGGTTATGTAATAGATAGAGATGAGCCGCGGTTCTTTATTGTAACAGACCCCTCAATAGTTGATAGAGCCAAAGTGTAACACACACACAAATACTATAAATATCTTGAACTAAAAGAGAAATAATCTTCTTCTTCGTTATTCAATCATGGATTACAAAGCTTCATAAATAGGAAGAAAACTCACAACTTGAGTTTCCCATCAAACTCTAACTAACTTTGACTAAATCTACTCTAGATGGCAAAATTTACTATTTTTAGCAGTTTACAAGAACCTACTATTCTTAGTAAGTTCGCATTCTTATTCGTACGGGAACAGAAATTTCCACGCACCCTCCTCATGCCTAAATTATATTAATTTCCAAATTTATAACCTATTATGCATTCAAGAGACTAAAATTAACTAATGCCTTAAAATAGGAAAAAACTGAACTATAACTTAAATCCTAATTTTTGGCCTCAAGATGGCGGATTTTGGGACCAAAAATGTGCTGAAAAGTGCTCCAACTAGAAGTGAAGGTTAACAAGTGAGTTTGTCTCATCGAAATAGGTGGTTTAAAAAAAAAATGGATCCAAATGGACACCTGGAGCACAAGTTATGACCGTTTCAAGTTCCTGCTAAAATTAGTGCATCATTCTCCCATGCTTGAAAAAAATGCACCTCCTGCAAGTTGTATTCTTCAAATTTCTATCATTTATCTACATCCAACTTTTTAATCTCCCACTCTGCTGACACATGTTTTTTCCTCTTGTTCGAGTCCTTTCTAATGTACCAAATATTTGTTGTATTTCCCTATCGTGTGTTCACTATTTTCTTGTCTAAAATCTGATCCACTTCTTCCTTCTTTTTCATCGAAATTTGCTACCTCCAATCAAATATTTCTTCAATAACATCCCCTTCTTCATCATCCCCATGAAAATAATATAATTATAAGACATTAAACACTGAGAAATATCAAAATTTCCTGACAATTCTACCTCATAAGTATTATCATTTATTTTTATCATGATTTTGCAAGGACCAATCTTTTGTACTTCATCTTGTTATTGGTTCCTTTTGGAAACCTTTCCTTGGCGAAGTGTATACCATATTCCTAATCACCCACTGTAAACACCTGTTATCCTTTGTGCACATCCCTATGATTTCCTTATTCTTTCTCATGTATTATGCTCTCAACTTCATCTGCACTTCTTCTTGCAATTGTTGTATATGCTCAGCAAATGCTTCTGCATCATCACTAAATCTGCCATATAATTGGTAGCTGCACCAAATCTAACACCCCGTTTGGATTTCTCCCATATACAATATGAAATGGATGACTTTCTTGTGGATCTATTTACTGAGCTATTATAATCAAACTCAGCTTGTGGTAATGCTAAGTCCCATTGTTTTGGCTTTTCCCCAACTATGCACCTTAACAAGTTTCCCAAGATCCTATTTACATACCTTTGTTTGCCCATAATTTGAGGATGATAGGCACTACTAAATGCTATAAGTTTGTTCCCAAATTATTCCATAAATTTATCATAAATGAATTAAGAACCTTGTGTCCCTATATGAAGTAATGGTTTTTGGAACACCATGCAAATGAACAAGTTCTCTAGAAAAACAATCTAGCTACTCATGTACATCACTAGTTTTCTTGCTAGTCAATAAAATGAACCATCTTTTAGAAGCCTATAAAAAACCTTTTGAGTTATTGGTACTCTCATTGTGTTTTTAGTAATTAACAAGTATACAAAATCCATACTCAAATATGTGTGCAATTTAGGAAATGCAACCATATTTTACCTTGTAAATACTTGTTTCATGGCCTTCTCTAGAATGTTTGTAATTTGACATTTTAGTACATGGATGTTTCTCTACAACTCAAATAAATAGTTTTTTCAATGGTATGATCTATTGCTAAATGCACTAACTTCTTGAATCCTGAATATTGACATAGTTGACATACATGTTGACACACAATAGGAAAGAATGGTTGACTAAATGTGGGTCTCAAAAACCTCAAGGGACTTATAACACGGATTAAAGGATCCACACAAAAGAGAAAAGCCATATTTCATCATATGGTTACTCAGTCATAACCAAAATCATACTATGTTTCTAGAGAAAAACTACTGAACCTAGGGACAATAAGTAAAAATGAGAGGAAAAGGGAGGAGAGATACAAATCCTTTATGTGCTTCAGAGGAAGGAACCACATGAGGAGTCCATAAGTTGTAAACAGAGCCAAAAATTATGCTCAATGAAATAATTTAACCTTTATTTTATTTTATTGGTGTCAATAAAACTTTAATATGATTGGAATATAGAAAGGGTGTACATTCAAATTAAAAAATTAAGTATTAACATAAAGTATGCCAAACATAAAATAAATTATTAAAAATGATTTGATCAATTAAGCACATGCTTCAACTATATGTGGTCGTACACAAGAGGAGAGTTATCCTTAGGACTATTAGTAATGCCTTCAATGCCTCAGTGATTGTACAATTGCATAAAACATGGTGGACATCATAAGCTCGAGTAGTTCTTTCTAGAAATGCTTCATATCTATAGATAGCTATTGTCAAAACCATGACAAGGACAACACTAATACCCAGGTTTCAGGCGTCACTAGCAACCTTGAAACTTCTATCTTACTTGGTAGTGCTAATTTTTTTTCTTATGTCACCTTCTTCTTCTATAACGTTGAAACTTATCCTCAGACTGCCATGTGCAATAGATAGATCCCTATAGCCCTACATGTGGTCATATAGCTAATAAAGATGTGCTGGAATACCCCTAGAATCATACTTAATTTCCTCAAAACCATGTGTCTTTTAGAAAACCTATTAAAAAAAGGGTCTTACAATTTAGGTTTTAGCACTCCTCGTGTAGGCCATACATAACATTACTCTGGAGAGGAATCAAATTTGCATAGTTCCATCACTATCGGATCTACTGAAATTGTGTTGATTTAACGACATGAATGTAATTACAAATTTTTCTCTTTGAACACTCAATATTGATAGCTTGACTTGGCATTTAGATAGACCTTGACTTGGCTTGGAATGCTCTTGGATGGATTTAGAGTTCTGCATACTTGTGTAGTGGGTGTTCCTAGTTCCTTTTCTTAAAATCAGGTAAATCATTAGAGTAGATTTTCTTACATATTTTAACATCAAGACCATTGTACTTCCTTATATTTGTATTTTTGTCAAGATTTTATTGAATTTCCAAGTAGGTGCATTAAGATGAGTGGCAACAAGTACTGCTATAATTTATTTTTATGTCTTGAATATCCATGAGATCCACTAATCTTCTCCTAACATTGAAATAGAAAGGGTAACCAAGTATAAGATCAATCTAAGAAAATATACCATTTACATCCAACATAGGACATAGCCATCATAATCATAAAGGACAAGGTATTGTGAACATATGACATTTTTATCCAACTTATACGGTGATTTCTCTAGTAGGATATGCACATTACAATAAGTAAAAATGTGGAAAAGTCTAACAAAAAGGGTAAGATGTCTATGCAGAAATGAGATCATGTCTTGTAGGTGTACTGGAACAACAAAATAGGAGAATAGTACACTTTCTATTCAATACTACATGAGAGGGTGGGATAATGCATTTAAACCATTGATTTTTGTGCACAAGTCATAGGATCTAAGGGATATGGTGCCAAATTATCCAATTTTGAGTGGTTATATTCCACCCCTCCCTCCCTTAAGAATAACATTAGAAAATTCTTCTATTAATTTTCTAACTCTATAGGAAATAAATACTTGTGAAATGTGTAAACACATCCTTATTTGCGAAGTGCCCTAAATTTAATCACCCAATTTATCTCAATTTAGCCTTCTTCACAAATTCTTTTAGAAATCTAAATTTTCAGCCTTTCCCTAAAAGAAATAATGAGGTGAATAAAGGAAATATAATTTAGTGCCATTTTTCAAAAAGTATCATGTCATTTTGGTGTCATGATCTCAACTTATTCTATCCTACATTTTTATGGGTTCGTGGTTTCATGAAGCATGTTTAATATAAATGGAATTATAACCTAGATTTATACATAAAATCCCCAAAGAAGGCCTTGGCAGGTTTTTGTACTACTCAAACATCATGGATGTCTGATGGAGAACCTGGAAGAAGTTTTGGATTCTTTAACATGCTTAAACTATACTACATACCTTGGTGGAAATTTCGGATGATTTTACAAATAATATCTTTGCCCAAGATGTCGACATGGTTTAGAAGCTAAGATCTCTATACAAGGCCTTAATGAAACCTTTACATGTTCAAACATTCAATACACATGCATTAATTGTATTGGCCCAAGGTATATAGGTAAACCTACAATTTACATGCAAATTACACGAGTGCATGATAATTTTGACATTCCAACATATATTGAGACGAGAGAATTGTGGGTTTCAAAAGTTTTGAATGTAGTTTGCATGGAAATTTCAAATTTTCTTTGAACCTTTGAAATTCCAATCAATAAAGGTCAGAGTACCTTGGAATCCAAAGTTCATAATGTAATTTTCATGCAATATGTAAATGTGCTCCAGAAACTCTAAAATTATAAAAACACTAAGTCAAGTGCATTTCATAATTCGGTGCTCTGGATCACGGGGGGTTCATTAGCTAGGCAATATCCTAGCAAGTGAGTTCATATTGAGGTAATTAAAATTAATAAAAGTAACGTCAATATACCGGTAGACATGAGGGGGTAAAAGGATTTAATTTATTAATATTTTGAATCAGGTATTGGGGGTAGGTTAGAGAGGTGGGCCAAAGGAAAGGGAGGTTTAATTTTAATATAAAACTAAAACATTTAAATCCTAGTTTTTAAAAATAAGTACCTTAAAATTGCAATTTAAGGAGTGTGGTCATAAAGTTAAATTATAATCTCTTTTTGAATAAAGAAATATCAATTAAGAGGTTCTTAACAAGGAAATAAGAAGAAGGTAGAAAACTAGGATTGAGTATGCTTTTCAACACAAGTGATATTATTTTACCATCTTAATTATTTGAAGAACTATTGATAAATGATTAAAGCTTAAAATTTATAAGGTAATTGCTAATAGGTCTTGAATGGCTTCAAACTATCTTTTGAGAGAAAATGCATATTAAAAAAATTTAGTGACAAATATGATATATATTCTATTTAATATATTAGGGTAGAAATAAAAAGGGGTAAATAAAGTTGTTATGGGAAAAATGGGTAAGTAAGATATGTGGAAAAAATAGGGGGTATTCTCATTATAATAATATAATGGGAGGAGATATTATCAATTGAATAATTAGAGGTAAAAACTAGAATTAAGGGTATTCTTTAATACCCTTCGAACAAACGTGTTATACCATACTTTTACTAAGTGAACCCCCTGTGTTGCTTTTCCACTCCACGAGGTTTATCTCATCTGCCTTGACTGAAACCAGCTCATCCCTAAAAAGAGAATGAGGCCCCCCTATTCATCCTAGGTGATCTCCTAAAAACTTTGACGATTTTTTTTCTTCAGCCTTTAAAGCTAGTTGATAGGCATCCTCAATGCTCTTGATCATGTGCATGCTTATCTCATCTTGAATAGAAAATTTCAAACCATTGAAATACCTTACAACCATTTGTTCCTATGTTTCTTCATGCTCCACATGAATGGACAACTTTGTAAAACTCATATGTGTATTCTTGCATGGTTTGTAGGTTATGTCTAAGATTTTGAAACCTCCTGTAAAGGGTTTGTGCATAATCAACAGGGAGAAATTTGTCTTTTAGCTTCTTTTCCATCTTACTCTAGGTTCTAATCCTTTCTTTCTATTTTATTGACAAATAATTTTTTAAGTGATCCCACCATAACATAACATGACCTTTTAATTTTGTGCATGCAAATTTTACCTTCTTTTCCTTTGACATAGCCTTCTACTAAAAAAAAATTCCCATGCTAGTCATCAGTCTATCAAGTCCTCTAGTTTTAGGCTACCTCCATACTTTGAAACATCAACTCTTATTCCATCATTATTTCTTTCTAATGCTTTGTAACATCCTTTCCTCAAAATCTAAGGGTGGTCCTTGTGTTTCCTCTTCTTCACAAACTTCTTCTTCATATGTGTCATCTCCACCCTAATTTTCCCTCTGGGCTATAATTGCAATAAGTACAACAACTTACCTCTGTAGATCCTACATATTCTTATTCATATAGGCAATACCACCACCTCTTCCTCTTCCCCTTCCTACCTATTGTCCCCTCAAAATTTTCCTTCTTTTTCCAAGTCTCGACTTATAAATTTTTGAGTTGTTACCCTTTGAAAATGGTCTAGTCTGAGTATTTTGAAATTTGGAACTTCCCAAGGGATCAAGGTATTCTTAGAAACACCTCTCATTAGATATATATTTTTTTCCCCTTTCCAGAAAGGTAAGGAAGTCCTCCTAACTCCTTGTATTTTGCAAGTTATGGCTCAAAGGAGTTTGGAGGGGAAATTTTCCCTAAGCGGGCCCGCAGAGGTAAGCAGGAAATTTTGCCAAGGGAATTGGCGGGTTGGCGAAGGTTAGGAGAGAAAGTTAGAACTTAGCCCTTTTGGGGGTTAAAAGGCACAAATACAAAATCTGACCTGCAAGCCCGTAAAGGAGAATGAAGAAAAAATTGGTTAAGGCCTACAACCAATAGGAGAGCGCCGTGTGTCATCGGAGTGGCGGACCAATGGAGGATTTTGAGAAAATTTCCCAATTTTGCAAAAGAGGGAAAAATGTTGTTTTGAAGCCACAGATCAACTAGAGGTGCCACGTGTCATCGGTTGGTGGGGGCGCGGAGCATTTTGGGGAAATTTTTCCCAATTTGAAAAAGGTCAAATTTTGGCCCGTTAGACCCCAAATTTTTCCCTAATTTTACCAGTTTTGCCCTAAATCTTTAAGAGGCCATATCTTTCAATCCAGATCTTGGATTTTCACATTTTTGGTATCAATGGAAATCTAGAGAAATTATCCACATGATGGATAGTTCAATTTTAAATTTTGATGGAGTTTTGTGGGAGATAATTAAGAAAACGTCTCTGGCATGCAAAAAATGCAAAAAGTTTCCCCCAACTCCACTCAAATGTTCTCCTACCATGTGGATGGCTCATATTTAAAGGTGAAAAAGATAAATATAATGGCCCACATTCAATTTGGCAATTTTGTAACTATTTTAATTATTAAATCCCCTGGCATTGCCCACCATGACCATTTTTTCTGTAAAAGAAGGATCTGAAACGGTGCCAAACGATTAGATCTCGACTGTAACTGCTTCTTGGTCATTTGGGAAGTTGTAACTACCTCGTGTGAGCTATTTCATGGATTTTAGAAGTCATTATAGGGGTTGGCATTTGATTTTTGAAGACTGTAAATGATTTTCACGAACAGAGGACAAAAACAATAGTCGTCATTCTTCTAAGCTTCTTCTTTATGTATTTTTCTTCCATTTCCTTTCCTTGTACAAGTTTCTACTTCAGCTGCAATAAGAAAAGAAGGATTTTATGCCCCTTTGACAGAGGATTCGATTGGTACTTTGTGACCAATGCATTTTTCTTTAGTCTTGTAGCTTTGGTTTGTGAATTTATATTCTTCTTCCATTTAAATGCATGTTATAAACTTTTTGATCAATGTTTGTAGGCCTCTGTTGTTCTACCTCCATCATTGATATCCTTGCCTTCATTCCCACTCCCCTTTCCCATTCCCAAACCACTTTCTGTTCCGGCAATAAATTGTAGGCTTTGTCATAGGATCAGTGGAGTGCCCCTATGGATCTCTAGTTGAAAAAACACCATCTAATCCACTTGTTTTTCATGCATAATATGGCATTTGCACTGTTATAAGTAGAGGGACTTAGATTCCATAGTGTTGTTTTGGAAACCACAAATTTGACCCCCTAGACATATTTCCAAGCCAACAGTTTTGGCACCCACCGTGGGGCATATTTTGTAGCATCTATACCCTAGAAATGACCACATGGTCATTAAATACCATTGGATTTCATTGAAAACTTGAAGTTTCTTATGATCCACATGGATACCAATCATGGAAATTCTCACACATCCTCCTGTTGAGAGACCTACCTTGCTCTTTCACATTCAAGAAGATATCATTTCTGACCTAAGGGAGGTTGTTTGGCATAAAATGCAGAGTGTAGACCATTACTCTATTGCTTCAAGAATTTTGGATCAACAAGAAGAACTTGTTGTTGAGTTGGAGGAACGAAGACAAATCTTGGCACCCCAGAGAAGACAATAAGTCTTCAAGCTGGCTGACAAAAGGTATACCCGGTAGCTGAGATCAGGAGGACCCATGTCAATCCTACTCTTGATGAGCTTAAGGAAGAAGAACAAGAGCTAGAAAGAGAGGAAGCAACTAGAGTTCGAATTAAAAGGAAAGAAGTGATTAGGGCTCAACTTGAAGAGATTGAAAGACTCCAAAGAGAGGCGAAGGAAAGAGAAGAAGCCCTAGCTGCTGAAGAGGCTAGAAACAGAAATAGAATGGCTGATAATGAACGTGAAGCACGTAGACCCAATATACCATGGGGATGAAATATTGGTCCACTTGTTGTCCCACGAATACTCCATGATCTACCAAGAGGTTTGAGAAAGAATTTTCCCAAATTAAAAGGAGATGGCTCCCAACTCCCTGAAGAACATGTAGTATCCTTCATCACTGCCTGTGGTGTATTAGGTGTTGAAGATGAAGATGTGTCAGTTAGACTTTTTGTGGAGTCACTCCAAGAGAAAGCTGCTGAATGGTTTTACATGCTTCCTCCAAGATCTATCACGGGTTGGGATGACATAAGAAGTGCATTTGAACATAGGTTCAAGAGCAGTGAAGATTCCCAAGATCTGCTGGTTCAACCCGTTCAGATGAAGAAAGAAGTCTCTGAGTCCATGAGATATTTTGTTGCAAGGTTTGATAGATTGACAAGAAGAATCCATAGAAGATGTAGTTCCCCCTAAAAATAACTTGAAGAGGTTCTTCATCAGTGCCTTGCCATCAGAAGTTGGTTTCTTCCTCAGAAGAGATCAACCAAGAACATTGAGGGAAGCTCAAGACCTTGCAATCAAGACTGATGATGATTTAATCCTTTCTGGAAAGGTGAAGGGCCCAAATGGAAAGAAAAAGGGTCAGAGTTCAAATTCAGTCACAACAGATCCTATGTTCCAAAAAATGGCAAATGATCTGGTTGCCTTGAAGAAGCAATTGTCACAAATTACTATGAGGAACGCAATCTAAGAAGACCAAACTTTTCATGATAGGCAAAGGATTGCACCACCTGCCTCACCAGCTTGCTCTTGAAGCACCACCTAGTCAATGATGCCTGTGATACTTGAGATGTAAGAGAGGAAGCTAAAGTTGATGAGCTCGAAGGAGATGATGAAGAAAACTACGAGAGCTACCTAGAAGTTGAGGAGGTCGATATGCATAATGGCCTGTTCGAATTCATTGATGATGAACGAAGAAGAAGAGGAGGAAACACCAAGTTTTTCATGTGCTGTTTTCACCAGAACACAGTCCAAGAAGAACACTCCATCCTCAGTGGCTGCAAAGGAGAAGAAAACCAAAGAAGTTTCCACTTCTGAGGTCGTACAGAAGAGGATTATCAACAAAGGTTCTCCATTTCCGCCCTCCATGGATTCTGCTAAAGAAAAACCAGACTTGGTCGTTGTCAAGGATCATGTTGTCATACCAAGTAAGTCTTTTGTTCCTTCTTCTAGTTCTTCAGTTGTTAAGAGTACTTCCCCTTCCATTGGAGTCTCTGCCAAAGCACCAATAGTTCAGCCAAAGGCTGTACCTTTTCCTTCTGCTAAACTGACTATTTCACCTTTAGGAGAAAATCCTTCATCCAAAATATCCAAGGTTCCTTCAAAGCCCTTACCAGGTAAATCCTCTTTCATCCCAGGAGTTTTCCTCCTCATCCAGTATTTCTCCATTTGATTTTGTAGAGCACGCAAGAAAAACCAAAGTCCAACTCTCAGAGTTAGAGTACTTGCAAACACACCCAACCCAATTTGACAGATTTATTAATGCAGTATCCGAGGTAGTAGCTCTATATCTCCAAGTTCCACTTCTAAAGGACTCCTTCCAATGCCATCCACACCTCTATATCAAAACGTGTTAGCTCTCAGTGCTGCCAAAACATCTAGAGTTGAGCCTTTTTATTTGTCTCTCCTCATAAATGGTTTTGAGTTGAACAACTGTATTATTGATTTCTGGAGCTTCTGATAACGTAATGCCACTCAAAGTTGCAAATGCCCTTGGCCTAAATTTGACTAGGGTAAATGGAGCTTGTTATTCCATGGAATCTAAACAAGTGTCAATTGATTGGAAGAATAAAGGATGCACAAGTAACTCTGGCTGACTTCCCCAAAAAGAAAGTGCTCCTAACTATCTTGGTGGTGGACATCCCAGCATCCTTTGGCATGCTTCTGAGCAGAATTTTTTGCAGAGATCTAGGTGGAGAAATTAAAATGGATTGGTCATCCACTACTATCCCTAGTCAAATGTGAAATGAAGAGGTTGTTACCTGTTAGAAAGATGAAATTCATAGTAAAGAAGTCTGATGATCCAAGAGCTAACATCCTTCTTCAAGATTCTGAGTTAGGAAATTACTTCCTCACATCACAAAAAGATGAAAACCTGCCACTTCTCATGGAGGAAGAAGAAGATCAGATCTGGACAATGGAATTTGATGGTAGTCATTCAAGGCAGGTTCTGGAGCTGGTGTTGTTCTGTATTCACCTTCAAAGGAAATGCATCCTTTTGCTTACAAACTGCAGTTTGACAACACAAACAATACAACAGAATACAAAGCCCTTGTTCTGGGCATGAGCATTGTAGAGGATATGGGAATTAAGAAGCTGAGATGCCTTGGCGATGCAGAGGTAATAGTGAAAAAAATCCGCTAGCAATATCAAGTGAAGAACCCAAGGCTCAGACACTATAGAAATCGGGTTTGGGATTGTATTGAATCATTCGATGCTTTCTCTATTGAAGTCGTTCCAAGGGCACAAAACGAAAGGGCTGATTCTCTTACTGTGTCAACCTCCTTATTGACACCTCATCCTTCCTTTGGCAAAGATAAGATAACCATTGAGATGGTTTTCAGACCGAGTGTACCTGATAATGCTAATCATTGGCAAGTCTTCAATGATGACAATCAAATTTTGAGCTTCTTAGAGCAAAGAGATAATTTCAATAATCTCTTCTTTGAAGGAAGTGTCAATCCTCATAGAGAAGTTGTTGCTGAGGAAGAAGCTGATGGAATTGATGAAGTTGATGATGAGGGAATGATCAGACTGAAAGGAAACAAAATTCCCAAAGGCTTAGTCTCTTTGGAAGACCTGTTTGACAAACATGACAGATTCATTCAAGAGAAGGAGAAGTTATCTTCTCGGTGTCCATCTGACTTTGACAAAGAAAATATTGGTACTTCAAAAGATCCAAGATTGGTAAACATTGGTAAATGTCTACTCGCCTGAAGAGAAGAGAAGGTTTGTTACTCTGCTCAAGAAATATTCTGATGTTTTAGCTTACTCTTATGAAGAACTCAAGTCATTCCAGCCAAAAGAAATGCACCATTCCATTCCTTTGAAGCAAGGTGCTAAGCCTTTCAGGTAAAAGCAAAGGCCCTATAATCCAAAGGTTGTTGATATCATCAAGGAAGAAGTGACCAAGATGCTGAATGCCAGAATCATTTTTCCCATCCACCACTCAATGTGGGTGGCTAACATTGTGCCAGTAAGAAAGAAGAATGGGGAGATAAGGATATGTGTTGATTTCAAAAATCTAAATCAAGCCTCACTCAAAGACAACTATCCTCTGCCCATAATGGATAACATTTTGCAAGTAGTCATTGGATCTGAGATGCTCTCTTTGCTTGATGGGTTTTCGGGGTATAATCAAATCAAAGTGGCAGAGGAATATTGTAGCAAAATAACATTCACAACTCCTTGGGTTACTTTTTCTTATAGCAGAATGCCTTTCAGCCCAATCAATGTGGGATTAACGTTCCAAAGAGCAATGGACTTGGCCTTCAGAGATATGAAACATTGCTTTATTGTATATCTAGATGATCTCACGGTATTTTCGAAGAAAAGAGAAGAGCACATCTGTCATTTGGAACAAGTTCTTGCAAGGTGTAGAAAACATGGTATATCTTTGAATCCCAAGAAATGCATCTTTGGAGTCATAGAAGGCAAGTTTCT
The DNA here is from genome assembly GCA_019776745.2 of Taxus chinensis. Classification (NCBI taxonomy): domain Eukaryota; kingdom Viridiplantae; phylum Streptophyta; class Pinopsida; order Cupressales; family Taxaceae; genus Taxus; species Taxus chinensis. Next base: position 810,733,097 of record CM034151.1, read on the forward strand.
GGGACACATCATGAACAAACATGGAGCACACATTGACCCTGAAAGAGTAAGAGCTATTCAAGCACTATCTCTGCCCACCAACAAGAAAGGAGTGCATTCATTCTTCGGGAAGGTAAACTTTCTTCGTTGCTTTGTCCCCGAGTTCGCTGAACTGACAAAGCACATCACTTCTATGATGAGGCCTCAATCAAGTTTCAAATGGAGACCATGAAGGGAAAACTGCATTTGAAGAGATAAAAAGAGCTATTGCCAAAGCTCCTACTCTTGTATCTCCAGATTTTAACAAAGAGTTCATCATGTACTATTATGCCTCAGAACACACTCTATCTATTGTCCTTGTCCATAAGAATGATGAAGATTTGAAAGCACCCATTGCTTTCATGAGTTGTCCTTTAAAGAAACATGAGATCAAGTACAGTCAATTGGAAAAGCATGCATTCGCAGTGGTCAAAGCTGTAAAAATATTTTGATTCTACATTCTCAATTCTCATACTGTGGTAATGGTCCCTGGAAGCACAATCAAATCCATTTTGACACAACAAGATCCCAGAGTCAAAAGGGGGAATTGGATCGCAAAAACTCAAGAGTATGACCTGGAGATTCGGCCTTCCCATCTGGTAAGAGGAAAATGTCTGTGCAAGTTAATTGCTGAAGATGAAACTCTCAAAGTTCAGCACGGAGAGGAAGATGACACTTGTTTAACTTTCCCAAAAAACTACCGGACAAGTTCTCTTTGTAACCACTACTGACGAGTGGTATGCAGACATCGCTTTTCAACTTACTTATGGAGAATATCCCTCTCATCTAGATTACAAGCAAAGAAGGACTCTTAAACTAAAAGCAACTAAGTACGTGATCTAGAATCATGCACTTTATAAGAAAGGAATGGATGGTTGCTTCCTTCGATGTGTTGATAAAGAGCAACAAGGAAAGTTGCTTAAATCCTATCACGACCAAGCATGTGGTGGACACTTCTCAACAATGGTGACTACCCACAAGATTCTCAAAGGTAGATATTATTGGCCTTATCTTTTTGCTGATCCTCAGAGCTAGGTTTATAAATGCAAAGCATGTCAGCAATTTGTTGGAAAACCACAGTTAGTTGCATTTCCTCTCAGGCCTGTGATTATTGAAAAACCATTTCAACAATGGGGGCTAGACTTCATTGGCCTATTAAATCCCCATTCAAGTGTTGGGCATACTTATGTGCTCACTGCCACGGACTACTTCACCAAATGGGTGGAAGCCATTCCAACCAAACAAGCTAGTTCTGAAGTAGTTTGCAGTTTCATCAAGGAATACATCATTGTCCGTTTTGGGGTGCCTCAAAAGATTGTTGTGGACAATGCCACTTATTTCTCTTCAAGAGAATTAATAGAGTTTTGTTACGGTTTTGGCATCTCTCTAGCACATTCTTCTAAGTATTATCCACAAGGAAATGGTCAAGCTGAGTCAAGTAACAAGAACATTGTTACCATTGTTCGAAAGCTTGTTGATGAGAATTAGAGGAATTGGCACAAGAGATTGTATGATGCATTGTGGGCTGACAGGATCACTCCCAAGAAGGCCATTGGTGCTTTGCCTTTTCAGCTGTTGTATGGATTTGAAGCAGAGATCCCCATCACAATTAAAATGCCAGCTCTCAGATTGCTTCAAGCAGTGGATGATGGCCAATACAAAGACTCCATTAACAAAAGGATCATTTTTCTTGAGAAGCTGGAAGAAAGCAAATCTCAGGTGGTTGATAAAATCAAAGAACATCAGTTGAAAGTGAAAAATCTCTTTGACAAAAGGACCAAGGCAAGAGAGTTTAGAGTTGGAGATTTTGTCCTACTTTGGGACAAGAGAAGAGAACCAAAGGGAAGTCATGGAAAAATTGATTCGCTGTGGCTGGGACCTTTTCAAATTCTTGAAACTTGTGGCGAGAATGTTTTTCTCCTATCATACTTGGATGGGACTCCATTAGGATTTCCTAGAAGTGGGCAATATTTGAAGCTATATCATCAGTGAAAGTGAGTTGTCCCTCACCTTATAGCATAGTTTTGTTTTTCCCCTCTTCTGTTGTGTGTTTTATTTTCCCATTTCTATTTTGGTGTGTTTTTGATTTGCGTTTCCTCTTCTCCCTTCTTGCTTTCCTCAAAATTAGTACATGACTCTACAAGGCCCAATGGATAAGGCACTAATCAATGTTATATGTTTTAAAACTTGAGATTCTGGATCGCCATGCCATGTTTTCTCCCTGTTCAATCCATGTCGTGTCCCCAAGCTAGAGCCACTGTTGTCCCCTCAAAATTTTCCTTCTTTTTCCAAGTCTGGACTTAGAAATTTTTTATTTGTTACCCTTTGCAAATGGTCCAATCTGAGTATTTTGAAATCTAGAACTTCCCAAGGGATCAAGGATTCTTAGAAACACCTCCATTAGATAGAGAATTCTTTCCCCTTTCTAGAAAGGTAAGGAAGTCCTCCTAAATCCGTGTATTTTGCAAGTTATGGCTTGGCGGAGATTGGAGGGGAAATTTTCCCTAGGCAAGCCTGCGGAGGTAAGGAGGAAATTTTGCCAAGGGAATTGGCGGGTTGGCGGAGGCATGGAGAGAAATTTGAAACTTAGCCCTTTTGGGGTTACAAGGCACAAAGAAAAAATCTGACCCGCAAGCCCGTAAAGGAGAATGAATAAAAAATTGGTTAAGGCCCGCAACCAATAAGAGAGTGCCATGTGTCATAGGAGTGTTAGACCGACGGAGGATTTTGAGAAAATTTTCCAATTTCACAAAAGAGGGAAAATGTTGTTTTGAAGTTGCAGATCAACTAAAAGGTGCCACGTGACATCGGGTTGGTGGGGGTGCAGAGATTTTGGGGAAAATTTTCCCAATTTGAAAAAAGAGGGAAAAAGGTCAAATTTTAGCCCGCAGACCTGAATTTTGCCCTAATTTTGCCATTTTGCCCTAAATCTTCAAGAGGCCATATCTTTTGATCTAGAGCTTGGATTTCACATTTTTGGTATCAATGGAAAGCTGGTGAAATTCTCCACACAATGGACACTGCAATTTTAAATTTTGATGGAGTTTTGTGGGAGAAATTTAAGAAAACATCTTTGGCATGCAAAAAATGCAAAAAGCTTCCCCTGATTCCACTCAAATGTTCTCTTGCCACATGGATGGCTCATATTTAAAGGCGCAAAAGATAAATCTAATGGCCCACATTCAATCTGGAAAGTTGTAATTGTTTTAATTATTAAATCCCCTGGCATTTCCCAGCACGACCATTTTTTGTAAAAAAAGGATCTAAAATGGTGCCAAATGATTGGATCTCGACTGTAACTGCTTCTTGGTCATTTGGGAAGTTGTAACTGCCTCATGTGAGCTATTTCATGGATTTTGGAGGTCATTGTAGGGGTTGGCATTTGATTTTTGAATACTGTAAATGATTTTCATGAACAAAAGACAAAAACAATAGTCGCCATTCTTCTAAGCTTCTTCTTTCTGTATTTTTCTTCGATTTCCTTTCCTTGTACAAGTTTCTACTTTAGTTGCAATAAGAAAAGAAGGATTTTATGTCGCTTTGACAGAGGATTTGATTGGTAATTTGTGACCAATGCATTTTTATTCAATCTTGTAGCTCTGGTTTGCGAATTTGTATTCTTCTTCCATTTAAATGCATGTTAGAACTTTTTGATCAATGTTTGTAGGCCTTTGATGTTCTACCTCCATCATTGATCTCCTTGCCTTCATTCCCACTCCCCTTTCCCACTCTCAGACCACTTTCTGTCCTTGCTTGCCATAGGGTTAGTGGAGTGCCTGTATGGATCTCTGGTTGAAAAAAAACCATCGAATCCAGTTGTTTTTCATGCATAATACAAAAGCTACACTGTTATAAGTAGAGGGACTTAGATTCCCATAGTTTTGTTTTGGAAACCACAAATTTGTCCCCCTAGAGAAATTTACAAGCCAACACTGCCATTGTTTTTTCTTCCTCCACTAAGACTCAAACTCGCTCTAATACCAAATGATAGAGCTAAAGTGTAACACACACAATACTGTAAATATCTTGAGCTAAAAGAGAAATAATATTATTCTTCATTATTAATTAATGGATAAAAAAGCTTAATAAATAGGAAAACAACTCACAACTCAAGTTTCCCATCAAAATCTAACTAACTTTGACTAAATCTACTATAGATGGTGAAATTTAGTATTTTTAGCAGTTTACAAGAACATGTTATTCTTAGTAAGTTCGCATGCTTATTCGTACAGGAAAAAAAATTTCACGCACCTTACTCATGCCTAAATTATTGGAATTTCAAAATTTCCAACCTACTATGCATTCAAGAGACTAAAATTAAATAATGCCCTAAAATAGGAAAAAACGGAACTACAACTTAAATCCTAATTTTTGGCCTCAAGATGGTGGATTTTGGGCCCCAAAATGTGCTGAAACGTGCTCCAATAGGTGAAGTAAGTTGACTAGTGCATTTTCCTCATCAGAATAGGTGGTTTAAAAAAAATAGACCCAAACGGACACCCAGAGCAAAAGTTATGACTGTTTCAAGTTCTTGCTAAAATTAGTGCATCAATAATCATATAAGAACCATGGGAATATGAGTGTGACATCAAGAAGGTAAGGTGAAATGATTCACCTAAAAAATACCAAGTTTTCATGAAGCAGTGGAAGCGTCCATGGAAAAATTAACAACAAGACCATGCAATGGTGGCATAAATGTGTCTTGACTGTTAGTAGGAGTAGTTACTTTGACGAAATGAATTGGAAACGTAAGTGGAGCAGGATGGGGAGGAATCTTGAATGGTAGTATCTTATGTGGGATTGATGATGTTGCAGAAGACTTGATAGGAGAAGAAGGTTGATTAATTTTGCGAGGTGTTTGCTTCGGTGATGTTTCACTTTCCATAAAACGACCATTAGAAGTGATGGCATGGTGTTCATTAGACATAGACGAATCAAGTTTAGGAACCCATTGAGATGTAGCATTTATAGATGGGAATAAAACATAATGTTGTGTAATGAATGATATAGATCCCTGAAACTCAAGATGTTTGATTCTCCCTTGTAAATTATAGGAATCTTGTCATTATGTCCATTTATTTGATGATAATTGTAAAATGGACGACCTTAATATTTTGCTAGCCGATAAGGAGGATAGTAATGAGTAGGCGGTAAATTGATCAATTGGTGACTAAGGAGCTCAATAATAATGTCACACATGAGCTCTAGAAAATACAGATCCTAGTGATTTAGCTGGACTGGGGTGCCTGGAAAAGGGATTGGGCACCTGAGGCACCTTGGTCTGTAGTCTAGGTGTCATGGTCTATGCAGGAGGTCCAGAAGCCAAATTTATAGTGTTGTTAGATGATGTGAAGCTTTCATTGCTTGTCATGTGTATGTCACACCTAGTTCACTGATATCACCATAAACTTGCAATGAAGAATCACATGTAAAACCCCAGACAAAGCATCAAACCCTAAAAAATAAAAATAAAAATGAATGGGTTGGATTGCCCTCATCCACCGAAATGGTGGACTTATCATTGAGCATTGCACTACATCTCAGACCCAATGTAGTTATGTTGTGTGTGTGCAGAATTTCTCCCTAAGTACTCTTATACATGTCAAACTTTATGAGTAGCGAGCAATAGCTAGATGTAGAATGTAAATAATGTGTGCATGGAATAGAATAAACTCCCCTCCTATAAAGTGTGATGTAGAATAATCATCCTTTGTCCCTTATGATGGATGCAAATAGAGAAATAGAAGCCTTGATGGATGTAACCTTAGGTGGTGATAGCTAGTGCTTAGTGTTTGGTCCCTTATTATGATCACATAACTTTATATTTATATGATTCCTTAGCTTGAATTTCATAATTAACCCCAAAAATGCCAACTACCAAAAATATAAGATGTTTAAACAGCTAGAGAGGACCGAAAAATTGAAAGTAAAGTGTAAAGAGGATAAGGGCACCCAGAGGGGACGAGAGCACATGACACTAGCATCCTGACTGGGCACTCTATTCCAGAAAATGTAAAAATGAAGTATGAAAAGACATACTAGCCAATAAAGGTGCAAGACTAAAAGTAGCAATAGAAAGCAACAGAAGATAACCAAAGACATGGGTTAATCAATACTCTTCTTGCTTAGGAACCATATGAATAGTAGTATACAATCGAGAATAGAAAATTACCCAATGTGTGTGATTTTGTGTCTACAGGGTGGCATCATACTTATTTCCCCCCTCCTAAACATCACTACGCATCTCACATTATCGCAACTTCACATCTAGTTTATATACATCTTGATATACTCTTGTATTGTCATTACCCGATGACGTACTCTCGTGCTTCGGTTCACTCTTGACTATTGAGGGCTTACTACACACATGAACCTCACACACTACATGCTTCGCATATTGCACATTCATCACATCTCTTTCTTGCAACCTTTGTTACACATCATACACACTACACATCACATGTTACACACATTATGCACTATACACTTCACACATTGAACGTTTGTCTCTTTCTACACAACATCTACTCTACACAATCATGACATATCTTTCTTTCCTTTTGTGCCTATAATTTTACACATTGTGTTCATTACCCTATGACACACTTTAGTTCCACAGTTCATACTTGACTACTAAGGGTTTACATTTAAAATGAACCTCACCACGCTCACTCACTCACTCTCACACTCTCTATGCTCTATGCTTTCATGATCACATATTTATAGCATGCACCATTCAAACCATTTCTTGATGATGCACTCTTGTTATATGGTTCATTCTTGACTATTGAGGGGGCATGTATAAATGAACCTTATCACATGCATTCTCATTCACACTTTCTTAGGGGGGCATGATGCTGCTATCATTCACTTTGAATTTCATTTTGTCTCATCCACAACATATTGCATATATTGGTTGCATTTACTCTTGCTTACTCATGCTTACATATACACTCTATTACACATGTTAATCAAGTATTTTAAATTTTATTATCTTTATATACATACATGCACATTCATTTGCCTTCTAATTGTGATCACAGGCTTTACACAGATCCTTAAAAGTAGCATAGATGTTTAGCACAATACCTCATACCAGTCCCACAAAAGATCCTAGGGGCATCTAATTTCATACACACTACAGGTTCTATTGTTTCATTTTTCATAGCACACTATTGTATCAGATTATACATGATTTAACATACTTTCTATCTTTCTGACATGCTAATGGGTGCATCATGTGTAAAATTTGTCTTGCAGGTCTATTTTCTTCTATGGTTGTTTGTTACATTACTTGTTATTGTTTGTGGGATTTTCCCTTTGTATTTTGTGCACACTTTCTGCTTTTGGCTATATCTGACTTGTGTGTCTTGTGACATCATGAGTGAGGTCCCATTTTTGAAACCTATTTTTTGTGGTATGTTTTGTATTCTTATGTGTTTACATTGTCTGCTTATTATTTTATCTTACATCTCATCTTTTACATGCATTTTTATCTTGTTTGCACTAATACTTGTTTTGTTAACCACTTTGTTTACATGCACCTTGGTTTCTACCAAGCACACTCCCTCCCCCCTGTAGGGCACAATTTCAACACAACGATCGATCCTCCTTTAGGTTGCATACTCCTCATTAATGCCGCATGCACCCCAAATGAGGGGGCATCATTTTGGTGAATTATTCACCCCACATAGTAGATCACATTCATCACACAACATAGTTCAGTACTGGTACAGCATAGTCATTAGTCACAGTAATGGCCCAAATCCTGACTTGGGTCCTTAGTGTTTCACCAATAAGTTGCGTACGAATGAGAAAAATAGATAAGGTAAAATATTAGAAGGAATACTTGTAAAATGAAGGAGGAAGGTCGAATGCGCATGTTGTTGATGTTATCCAAGATGATCGTAGAGAAATCCTTTTTGTTTGGGAAGAACTACCTATAAATGAAAAGCAAGACCACAAAAGAGTATTAAATAGCATATGACAGTGGATTACATAGCGTATGCTAGATCTAGGAAGCGTGGTGCTTCCTAGAGAGGTTGTCAATCCACTGTTTAATAACAATTTAATGTAAATACGAAACTGAAATAGATAGGTCCTATTGTAATATAATGATTTAGGCCTCTCATACACACAATACACTAGATTCAATGCTAAATATGAAATGTAACACTAAATCTAATTAGAACCAAGGTTTGTTTAGGTTAGGTAGGTCTGTCGGAGGTCTGAAGGTGATTGGTTGAGGTCTGGGTAGGTTTTGGGTAAATGGTAAGCTTGTTGGTCAGAGGATGTAAAATAATACAAAGACCAGTATCAGTCAAATGACCGATGCTGGTATAGGGAATAAATTGACAGTGGTCAACTAAGTAAAGATTAATAAAATAAGCAAGAAGAAATGAAAATACTACAAGAAGTAAGACATCTACAATAAAATAAGTAAAGACAATGAAATCGCAATACTTACTTGATATTTTACAGATCTTATGAATGAACATGGTTGGTGGTTGATTAAATAAGAGATGTCTGGGTCTAGTGCCATGACAGTACAACATGTGTGCTCCCATGAATACTCCACTACTTTGGAAGGAGAACCCATTGCTTGTCTTACACTCTGGTTGTGTGTGTTCATCGTTTGGATGCAGGAAGGATTTGAAGATTCAAGCTTGAATGCAATAGAACTCTAAAACTAGATGACCAACCCATGTAAAGAATTGTAAAATTGTATATAAAGAAACCGATGGCGGTTAGGTGACCAATGTCAGCTGAGGATAAAACCTGGTCCGATTAGGGTGAAATAGTCATTCTTACCAAAAAATAGACAGATCTTCTCAGATTTGAGGTGTTTTCCAAGTTGGATCCACTTAGGAAAGTGGAGTTCACGTTAGAAAAGATAGGAAGATCATAAAATAAGTCTAGTTTGGTTTAGGAAGAAGTCTTAGTTAGTTAGGTCAAGTGGTGACTCAACACTAGGAGTGATGACTCAGTGTTGAGAGTGACGACTTGGTTGTTGTGAGTTAAATGCCCCTGGAATGCATCCACGGTGAGGTGTCCTGATGAGGTAGATGTGTGAGGGTTAAATTAACTTAATTAAAATGATTAAATTAATTAGTAACGTGAGGATGAATATTAATTCAATTGTAAGTGATTAAATCAATATCAATATGGGGTAAAGGGGTCATGGTTAGGTAAATGCATTATGTTAATTAATTGAAGGGAGTGTGACCCAACTTTGGTGTCTACATTTTCCCCTTTTTATTGCATAGCTTGTATTGATAAGCGACGCTGAAAAAAATAGGAAGTTCAGTGCCCCTAGGTATGAGTGAAGGTTAGGTTGCCCCAAGTATGGGTGGAGGTGATCCCCCTCAAACCAAGAACTGATGAGGTGTTAAACGGAGTCAGTGAGTGGTTTGATAAATGGGTAAGTGATGAAAATGAGGTAAAGGTGAGGTGTTGGTAATGGTGATATCTATTTGGGTAATAGGTAGTGGTATTCCAATGCACACACACATATAGAATGTGATAAGGTACTAGGTTAAAGAGCTTGCAAACTCTACTTTGTCAAAGGTCGATAAATTTTTCCAAACAAGGTTGATTTGGTTCAGGTATCCAAGGTATAGGATACGGTCCTAAAACACAACTAGGCAAGGTGTAGGAATGGAAAGTAGGTTTTTTCTAGAGCACCAAAGGTTTTGTCAGGATAAACAACATGCCATTAGGTAAGGTAAGGTCATTAGGCTGAACAACATGAGTAGCATCATTACAAGGTATAGAGAGTAAGAAAATTTGAGTGTCAAAAAATGGGTGAGGTTGGGTTGGATGATTTAGGCAAGGCATGCAGGTAAGGCCGTAGGTAGAGGCAAAAACATGCCCCAACTAGATTGTGAGGTGGCAGGTCATAGGCTAATAAGGTCATTAGGTTGAGTGGTAAGGCTGGGTGCAAACTTGGGTAAGGTGAAAAGGGTTTTGGGCAAGAAAATGTGGTGATAAATAGTGTAAGGGACTCAAACAGGCTAACCGATACCGGTTGTGGAAAATCGATCCCAATCAAGAGAAACAGACCATGGTACACTAGGGCACATGACCGATACCGGTCAAGATAAACGACGCATCAGTCAAGTCAGGGATAGGGTAAAAAGTAAAAATATATATGTTACGGGTTCATTTTAACCTTTCCATTTATATAAAATGAAAGAGAGAAGATTTTTCAACATTTTTCGTGGAGAAAAGGATGAGGATCTGTACCAGGCTAATGTTGGAGGTACTTGGAGCAGGTCCACGAGATCATTCAGAGTGATTTGATTGTCCGGAGGACTGAGAGCTTGATTGGAGGCATGGATTGCAGCAAGAGGAGGTGCTAGAGGTCCACCATTTAAGAGACCAGAGGTTCTAGCGAGGAGGAGGCAACATGTTGAGGTAGGAATCAATCCATACTATGTATTTTTAATTGAAATTTGTGGTAAAATGAAAAAATGGGGTAGGGAATTGAAAATTTTGAAATGTGGGTAAAAATGAATGAAATTTGGTACAAGGAGGAGATTGGAATGTAGATTAATTAAGTGGGAAAATGAATTGGGGTGGGGTTTAGGTGGGGATTTGGGTAGATTTTAGGGTTGTTTTTTCAATTTTAGGAAAATTTGGGGTGTGGGGGTTCGGCCTTGGGGACGAATCAGAGATCGACGCCAGTTACGCATCGACTGACGTTGGTTGGTATGACCTAATGTCAATTGGTGAAATATGTTACGTGGTACCTAGATAGGTGACGTGGTACCGGTTAGGGTGACTGGTGCCGGTCACTGTGAAAAATGACCTAGCCACTAAAAGGCTAAGTTATGGGGAAAAATGGATTTATAAGATAGATGGGTAGGTAAATTTAGAGAGATGGGAGGCAAAGCAGAAATGGAATTAGGTGGGTTTAAGGTATCTATGGCTAGGAATATGCAGGTATGATTTAAGTCAAATATCAAAGGAGAGAAAGTGATGAAATAGAACATGGGTAATTTTTTTGGTGAGATAAAATGGATGATAGGTTAGTGACATAGTTAGGACATGAATAGGTAGGTAGAGCTATGTGGGATGGGGGTAGGTAGAGGGTGAAGAAATGAGTAAAGTGGGTAAGTACGTGACATTTTTGAGTGGTATGGATGCAGACACATCACTGGTTGATGATGCGGGACAAGGTACCACCATTATCGGTGTAGATGTGACCTAATGTCATGGAGGACAAGTAGACTCATATGCAAGACATTGGACTAGTCGGCTATTAGGTAATATAGGCATATTAGGTGGGATCACAGTCTCATGTTTACTCTCATTGATAGATGGGATGTAGCAACGACCAATACCTTCCATCTACCCACCGGCGAGATGACAATCACGTTGGAGGATATATATAAGATTCTGTAGTTATATGATTATTGAGGAGCCTGTTTATTCCATTTCATCAAATGAGGCATTCGAGGTGATGATTACAGTGTTTGGGGAGATGGAAAGTGACTTGACTAAACATAATGTCAGTCTTGTGTATGGGGCCATGTATGTTGTGCACCCACAGGAGACTCAGTTATTAGTACTAATGATGGTAGTGGTAGGATGTTATGCACTCCCCAACTCAAAGGGTGGATGATTTCCTAGCAGGATTGATGGGAGTTCTACGGGATATGATTGAGGAGTCTGTTTTTTTTACATGGGTTCACCTGCATATTTGGTGCATCTATATAGGGAGCATTGTGGGCACTATCAAAGGATGTAGGTGATACAACATTTATTGTATCATTTCTATTGCATTGCTGGGCATATGACCACACAGTGATTATGCAGCCATAGGGACTCCGGTAGAATGGATTGGCACATGGTGGATAGAGGGTGTAGGATATAGGAGATGGGTGGTAGTAGGTGGTCATTCATGAGTGGAGGAGGAAACACACAACGTGTATACCTTACATATGTACCAACACATTGGAGGGCTAGTGTACGCCATGTACATTGTATGGTGACACTATGTTATTTTTCCTGCATTTAGGATGGCCTAGGAGTTATAGGGGCTAAAACTATTTGAGGTGGATACAGGACAAGGTGTCAGAGAGCCAATGAGATTATTTTTGTGGACTAAATTCCATGAATAGGTTCAGGGATGTCCCTGAACGAGGCTCGTTATTATCAGGATCAGCTGATCATGTACCAGTATTGATGTTCCATCATACACTGAGCACATTTCCCAGCAAGTCTGTCAGTGAGAGGATAAGGTCCCAGACTCACAGTTCAGGTAGTACATGGGGTCGTCAGCCCCAGAGATAGGGTCAGGGTGAGGTTACCAGCTCTCATAGGTTAAGCCCAAGTGAGGGCAAGGAGGAGGAGATGGTAGGTGGATAGAGACCCCTGGAGGGTGGAGAGATGATGAGCGGGTGACTGACGTGGCGAGAGGAGGATATAGGTGAGAGTGGAGATGAGGGCCTTAGATGGGGATGAGATATTATGATATGGGATATTGTATTTTTATTTTGATATATATATCGGCCTACATGTGCGAAGATTGCAAGATTGTACATGAGAGTTTTGAGATACTTTGATTACTTATCCATTTGTAGATATGTATTGATACACAAACACTCTCTTTTATATATGTGATGATGATATTGGACTGATGATGTAATTGGTTTCATTTCTATTGTTATGTTTATTACAAGAAACTAGGTGAGTTAGGAATGGTTGAGTCTAGATCATTTAGGCATGGTTGAGTTAGGTGTAGGCATTTTTGGGTCAGGTATATGCATAGTTGAGTCAGGTATAGGCATGATGGAGTCTAAGTGTAGGCATGGCAGAGTCTAAGTGTAGGCATGGTTGAGTCAAGTATAGGCATGATGGAGTCAGGTATAGGCATGATGGAGTCAGGTATAGGCATGGTGGAGTCTAGGTGTAGGCATGGTTGAGTTAGGTAATGCATGCTTGAGTTGAAAACTTCCAAGTTACTGGTTTTATGGAAATGATGTGGTGTATGTATGTTGTGTTTAAATTTCCAAGTAATTGATATCATGGAAATGTTAAATGATTTAGGTATGATCTGGTTAAGGTTATAAAATGGTAGGTATGATGAAACGATGTATGTTTTTTGTGATATATTAATCTCCAAGTTATTATGTAAAATGGAAACTAACTAGGTTAGAATCTGAATGTAAAAGGAGTAAAAATGGTAAAGAGATTAAAAGTGGATGAGCTAACGTCTAAGGGCCCCATGCCCTCGTAGTGCTTCCTATATAGCCCTAGAAAAAAAAGGGGCCTCAGGGTGATGTAGTTCTCCCGTAAGCTAGGGAAGAATATGATGGAGGTAGATGAATGGGTCAGTAGGTTTTAGGCATGATGGAGTCTAGGTCATTTAGGCATGGTTGTAGGTGAATAAGAATGTTGAGTTTTGGAATAGGCATCATGAGTTGATGTTTAGGCATGATTGATTTAGAATAGGCATGGTTGAATGTTAAGGTATGGGCATGGTGAAGGAGAAGAAATCTAGGTTGAACAGAATGGTTTATTTTTGTGGAAAGGTGGTAGTCCTATGTTGTAGCATGAATCAATAAGTAAGAAAAGAGCATGAATCAACTAATTAAAAATGAGACAAAATGTAAAAAATTCATAAGTTGGTAAGAACCATAATGAGCATACCGAGGATATTGGCTTATGAACTTAAACCCCTAAAGGTAGTTGCATGATTGACTGTTCTAAGGGTGAAGGAAGTTAAATGATCACAAAATGTCTCATTTTTAGCACGTCCCTTGAGTAGGTAGAATATTAGAAAGAAAATAAGGTGAGGTGAAATGGGTTGTTTAGCATAACCTTGTTGTGAGACAACATGCCTCTTTTGCAAGATACCCAAAACCAAAATAGGCAAGTCCATGAGGAAAAAGTTGTACTTTTCTTTATTTATTTTTGCTTTTTTCTTTTTTAATAGACTGATCGACGTGAGAAGTCTATGTGGGATGAATAAAATGAATCCTTGAGGTCTTAGTGAAGCTGATCGATGTGGGAAGCTTTTGAATGTTTTATTTTTATTTTTATACAAATAGTCTTATTTTTTATAGGCTTATGTATGATAGAGGCTAACTTTTTATAGTTTTCCTTCAAGGGAGCAGTCTATTTATAGCAGCAAGATAGAGAGGTATATGTCCTTTTTGAGGGAATCATCTAGTTATAATAATTTTGACTCAAGGAGGTGAATTTCAAAATCCCATTTATTAATTTTAAATTTTATTTAATACTTTTAGGTCATGTAACAATACAATAGAGGAGTATAGGATTCTTTTATGAAGGAAAAACCATACCACAGCAAAGGTTAACTATGCAAGAGAGGTTTTAAGTGATGAACAACCATGGGATTCCATCCTAAAAAGAATGAAAATTATCCATGAGAATCATGCCATGAGTATAGCGTCATGGTACTCATATTTAAGATAAGGTTGAAAGGTGATGGATAATCACACAATTCATTGTTTAGTCATTGGTCCTTAAAAGAGGTAGATGAAAGGAATGGGTACTCAAGGGATGATTGTTTAATAGAAAAAAGGTGATATAGTACTTGATTCAACAATAGAATGGTCAAAGATGCAAGGCATTGAGGGGCTCAGGTTCAGGTTTACCTTCGAGGGAAGATAAATGATAAGCACCTGATCTATAGGCATGAGTAATGATATAGGGTCCAAGCCAATTAGGAGCAAATTTTCCTCCATTTACTTTTCTCTACTTTTGTTACATGTTGATTTTCCTTCAGGATGAGGTCACCCAACCTTGAAGGTTCATTCTTGGACACATTTTTCATAGGCACGTTTGATACATTTTTGGTATATTTGAAGGTGATCGAGAGTATTTGGAGTGATGCTCATCTAATAACTCAAAGTTATGCCAAACAGTCTTAGTGAAAATCATCATCATTGAGCATATCTTTGAGTGAGATACGAAGAAATGGAATTTGGACTTCGAGAGGCAAGACAACCTCTGTACTGTAGAATACCAAAGAGAAAGTGTGTGGCAAGTCAGTTGAGGTGTGAATACTAGTGCAATAAGCCCATAAGTGAAAAAGGAATGTGTGTGTGCCAATCCTTACCAATATCGTCAACCACTTTCATAAGAATTTTGTTTAGGGTTTTGTTATTGATTCAGATTGGCCATTTTTTTGAGGATAATAAGGTGAAGAAAAAACTGAGTTGAATGCTAAAGGCATCACAGAGTTTCCATAGGGTTTTTTTTTAATTATTTTCCATTATCAGTGATGAGGCGGTGAGGAACACCAAAGAGACAAATGATGTGATGGTTGATGAATTCACAAATTTTCTTAGCTTTTGTATAAATGAGAGGTATGAACTTCCACCCATTTAGTTTAATATTCAGTAGTGTTAATAATCCATTGATGACATTGGGAAGAATGAGGGTTAATCTCTCTGACAAGATCTAAACCCCATTGAGAGAAAGGAAAAAAGGTATCGTGTGACTTATAAGGCATGACTATGGGTGTGATGAAGATTAGCATGTTGTTGACATTTCACACAACACTTTGACATAGTCACAAAAGTCTTGGTTTAGTTTTGACAAGTAATAACCAAGGTGAAGGATGCACTTAGTGACAAAAGTGAAGCCACTAAAATGACCTCCACAAATCCCGTCGTGAACTTCCTTGATGGTGTATGGGATTTCAGAACTTGTAAGGCATTGTAAGAGGATACCTTCAAATCCATGTTTATAGAGAAGACCACCCATGATGACATAGTGAGAGACACTTTTGAGGAAGGCTCATTTTCCATTGCGAGTAATATCTGGAGGTCAGAATTGAAAGGGAAAGGTAGTCAACAAAACTTCTTATACCAAATGTCATGTGGGTCAGTTTCAATTTTTCCTACAAAGTTAACATCTCTGAATAGATAAGAGGGTGATTGCAACCTTTATACTGTGAAAAATATTTTTGAGTCTGAAGGTGAAGCGGGTATTTGTGAAGTGAGACAAGCCATGGTATCTATGAATTTTTTAGTGGAGCGTGGGGTGGTTTGAAGTTCATAATGGTCAAAGGTAGTCAAAATCATGTCAATATGTTATGTTTATACTTTTGAAGTATTTCATTACAACACTGGTATAGACCATTGAATTGGTTCACAACCAGTTGAGAATCACCAAAAATATTAATGGATTTAACATCTAAGGCTATGGTAGTTTGAAGACCTAACATGAGTGCTTCGTATTCGGCAATGTTGTTAGTGTACAATCAAAATCTAGTTTGAAAGATAAAGGCATAGGTTCACCATCAAAGAGGAATGAGGATAACTCCTGCACCACCCCCATGATGACATTTGTAACCATCAAATAAATAAGTATCATTTGGTAAATGGTATCATCTAAGGAGAGGGTTTCAATGGATTCATCTGGAAATTTGAAGTTAGAAGATTGGTTTCCGGAAAGAGGTGCATCTGCAAGTTGGTCAGCAATGATTTTTCCTTTGACAAACTTTTGATGGATGAATTTGAGATCTAGGTATGCAAGAAGCATGAGCCAACATGGACATGTTGGTGTTGGTAAGGTTTAGCATACATGTAATGCAAGGGGTCAGTGTTGGTGATGATGAAGGTTTTATGGTTGAGTAGGTAATGGTAAAATTTTAGTAGTGCAATGAAGACTAGGGCTAGGATAAAAACTTTCGGCCTGAGTGTATCTAGTCTCATAGTCTAGAAGAGTATGAATTATGTAATAAACACATTTGCTCCCTATGTTTCTCATCGCGATGACCAAGAAAGCATGACACCCAATGAATGGTTTGTGGAATGAGCAAATGGTTAGAGGTAAAAGTCGGGTTGTGAATTCATCATCCTTTGGTGGGATGAGCATGGAGGTGGTTGAAGGAGGTATTCCTTTAATGTGAAGTTCAAAATATTTGTGGACATTCATCATCCCATTTGAAGGAAACATCTTTTTTAAGAAGATGGTGAAAAGGTTGATAGCGGTCAAGCTGAGAAATTCCATGAAATAAATGCAACTTTTCTTGTAAACTACGAAGTCGAAAAATGATTTGGTAGAGGAATATTTACCTTTATTTTTGCAGAGATCAACTTCAATCCCATGAAAATAAACAAGAAACCAATGGTCTTACCTAAGAGAACAACATAACACTTATTTGGTTGAAGGTGAATATAATATTAGATGAGGTAGTCAAAGACAACCTTAAGGACTACAAGGTATTCGGCCTGCTATTTGGATTTGGACAATAAGATATCATCTATGTAAACCTCCAATATAATATGCATGATGTCATGAAAAATATATTTCATAGCACGTTGGTATGTAGCACCAGATATTTTTAAAGCCAAAAGGCATAACACGATAGTAGAAACTCCCCCAAGGGGTGATGAATGTGGTATTTTTGTATTGATCTTATGTGTGCGAGTAATATTTAGTTATAACCTGAGAAATCATCCATGGGTGATAACATCTCTTGACCAGTGGTGAGATCAACTAGTTGGTCAATACTAGGTAGAGGAAAATCATCTTTGGGGAAAGCTAGGTTAAGGTTCATAGAAATCCATGTATATGCAGAGTCCCCATGTCACTTTGGTGATAGGAACAATGTTAGAGATCCATTGGGGATAATCAATGGGTAGAATGAAGGAAACATAAAGGAGATAGCTGTATTTCTTCTTTCACAAGAAGTGTAATGTGTGGATGTATTTTTCACAGCTTCTATTTCATAGGTTTGGCATTAGGAATAGTTACGATATTATGGACCAAGATATTTGGGTCAATATCGGGCATATCATCATAAGACCAAGTGAAAGCGTTGCTATATTCTCATGGAGGAAAGAAGTGAAAGCTTCCTGTTCAGTGGGATCTAAAGATTTTCCTATCTTTAGAATGTGAGGGTCGTCCTGAGTGTGAATTTTGATCTCTATGGTTGATTCATTCAACATGGTTTGTGCATCAGAAGGTAATGATCTGGTGAATGTAAGAATCCTCCACACCTAAATAGGTGAGAATGGAATCATCATCCTGACATTAAACGACATTTATAGAAGGCATGTGTCATCATCGATCATGTCAGGATAAGGAAGGGAAGAGAAGTATGGAGCCTCACCATCATGATGATAAGTCAGAGGTCCCAAGGAAACAATGTTTATGAAAAAAAAGTTAGGAGGAATGGATTCTGGATCCATAGACTCTATAGATGAAGGTGGTGGGGTAGGTGAATGAGGTGGAGAAGGTGTATCTTCCTCTACGAGGATGATATGGGATTTCTTAGAAGAAGGTCCCTTCAGAAAATCCAATACCACAACGATCTTTGTGTTTCTAGGTTGTATAGGAAATGACTATGTGATGGCCTTGTTTGTAGAGACCAAAAACCAAAGCCTTTCCATGCACAATGATGGAGGAATGTGTGGGTGAAATGGCGATTGGTGAGGTACTGAGAAATCTGATGAGAATGGACTGGTTTGGGTAGGTGGTTCTGGAGTATGTGAAGAAGCCTCAAGTCCCTCATATGGTCAAATTAGTGCAAAGACTGAGGTGGGCCATATGGAAATACCTCACCTACTCAATGGTTGTAATGTGGATTTTGATGGAGGATTCCATACTCTTGAGGAGTAAGGAAAGTGTTTATGTTATAGAGGTGGTATTCCCCCAAAGTGAGCATGTTGAAAAACACCTACTAAGGGATCAGAAGTTGGAATTTGGGATAGTAAGGAATGGAAGAATCACCAGAAGCCTAGAGAAGAAGAAACATCATTTGTTGGTGAGGTAGATGGGTTGGCTGATGGACTAACATGGTAGAAGTTGTGGCAATAGTGGGAATAGAGGAGTTGGTTATGGAAGAGGTAGCAGACAAAAGTGGTGGATGAGGTAGTGGTTGAAGAAGAGGCATCGGTAACGGTAGTAGATGGGATAGTGAAGAAGTATCGATAATGTGGTAGATTCCTTAACTAGGTATAAGGACATCGTTAGGTTGGTAGAGAATGTTACACATTTTTAAATGGTGAAGGATCAACAGGAATGGTGTAGTTGTGTCCTTCATGTTCAAATTTTAAGCATCGATGTAAGGTTGAAGGGAAACAACCCATGGCAGTCAAATCTAAGGTCAGGTAAAGTAGTATATTATATTGGAATTCCCCCTCAAATACGTAGAATAATTCAAGAATAGTACGGGGGCCCACACGGATGTGGAGAATGATAGTACCAAGAGTGGAAGTTATAACATCGTTTAATGAACGTAACATAACTGGGTTATTGTGCATACAATTGGATGGGATGTACATTTTTTGATATGCATGGGAGGAGATGATATTGATACTATTACCCCCATCAATCATAACACATTAGGATGCATGTATTCTCAATATAAATGGAGATGAACATGGTAGGGTCAGGATCATCCAATTGGAGAGGTATAATCTCTGATTGTTAGAGAAATTGAGAGTGGATACTTGATGAGTGGTAGTGAGGAGAAGAGGAAGGGGGTAAAGTGGTGAGAGAAGTAACATGATGAGGAGTGATGATGGATGTAATAGGCACATAGGGTCATTAGGTGGAACCTCAATGGATTGTAGGACCTCAATGAGGGCCTGATGATGAGAATCAAAGGTTTGGATAAGGTCATATAAGGGACATTTTCAGGGGTGATTGGTGAAGTTGCTTAAGCATGGTTGTGATGAGCCACTCTATCAGAAATAGGGTATGGTCGGTCCACGGATGGTGATTTTGGGTGTAGGTGTAGACGGAATGTTAGGTAAGAGGTGTAGTAGATGGTTTATCTATCTTCTCTTTTCCTTTGTCCTTTTGTGTGCAAGTGTTAAACTTGAATCATGTTAATCTGAGGAAAAGAGGGGGATGAAGAAGGTGTGTTGTGAAAGGTGTAACAGGTAGGATGGGAAAAAAGTGGTGAAGGAACAGAGTCTTGTGAAAGAAGTAGGGCACACTAGCATTTTGGAGGATTTTTGGCTAATTCTCTAATGCAGACCATGTTGATCTTGAATGGTTGGAGGAGGGTAAAAGGGCTGCAGAGGTGGAGATGGAGGTCGATGAATAGGTATGGGGTGAGGTTGTGTGGTGATAGGTGAAGGTGGAATGGGGTCCTCATCTAAAATATCATCATTATCAAAGTTTTCTTCAAGAGGACACAGTTGGAGAAGAACAATCTTAAGAGCCTTACAATTTTCTACATCATGCCTTAGCACATGATGGTAAGCGCACAAATATTAGAATCATCAAACCCTTTTGGTTTAGGTTTGAGTGGGTTGTAAGGTCTAAGCGGTGGCAATGTGATGACAGAGGTTTCTAAAAGGTTAGCCAGGATGTTAGCATAAGACCCTGCTAAGGGATCACAATGTGAAGTGAGTGTGGGTCTTGGATGAAAGTTTGGGATGATTTTTGTAGGAAAGACGTCGTTGGAGGTGGTATCGGCGGTTGAGTAAGTTTGACTACCTATTTGGTATATAATACAAATTTTGGGTTTGGGTTGCACCTTCTTGGGTAAAGGTGTAGCTGGTGAGTTGGTTGTGGGAGGTGGTGTAGGTTTAGCTACCTTTTTGGAAGGTAGTGGGGCATTGGGCTTGTTTGTACCTTTTTGGGTAAAGGTGTAGAAGAAGTGTGTGATCATAGAAGGGAAGGAAGATGGTGGAAGGGGATGGGTTAACCAAGGTGATAATGGAGGTGCGGTAAAGACGGTAGTAGAAGGCAATGTGGAAGGGGTTGGATGAAGAGAAGGGAATGGCATGGGTAATGATGAGGATACAAGAAATGGTGTAAGATATGGGAGGTGGAAAAGGATGTAGGTAAACGGACGAAGGTATAGTTCATGTAGGTAATTTAGGAGAGATAGAAGATCATGATGAAGAGGTGGGCTGCTGTGTTTTTTGGTTTACCTTGGGTAGGAGGCTGCTTGACCAAGGTTGATGGGTGTGGACCTAGGATAGATGGAAGTGGCGAAGGTGACAAAGGAGTAGTGGGTGAAGATCTGGTGTATGTGGGCATAAGAGGTTAGGCATTCCTCTTAGGTGGGGGAGTAGTCTTGGTGACAGCTTGGGAAGAGGTGGCTAAATCAAGTTTAACATGAGGATGGACTAGGCTTGGTGTCGGCATGGCCCCTAATGTAGCGGTAGATTTGGGTGTGGGTGAAGATGTAGGTATAGTAATGGTTTGGGTGCAAGTGGTCGCTGGAGTAATGGTAGAGGTACACGTGTGGGTGAAGATGATGTAGGAGAGGTTACTACAACTGACTTAGGTGATGGATTTAATCGTCTTAAAAAATTTAGGATAAATAGTTGAAGTGTCTGTGGACGAAATTTTCATTTGAGTTGAGACAGGAAGTTGAAGGAATTCCCCAAAGCATGGAATAGTCGACATAATCCAAGTAGTCAACCAAACGTGAGAATGGTGTAGAAGTGGAAGGGGATGATGTTGATTTAGTAGTGATCCCTGTAAAGAAATATGGCGTCTGTGAGACAGGGAAATGGTTGGCTTCAGACTCTGTGGGTAGAAGAGACGAGAGAAAATCAACAGGGTCCTTTAAAACCCAATGAAGAATTATCACCAATAGGAAGGGACACTACTAATGGATCTTCTATGGGTAGGGGAGAAGGCAAGGTGGATGAGGTAGGCTCTTCTTTTGGTGAAGAATAAGGTAAGATGGACTCCTTCTGTGGGTAGAAGAGTAAGTACTGCGGATTGTTCATCAGGTAAAGAGGTGAGTGGGAAATTACATTGGTAGATATGGTGGACTCCTCCATGGGTAGAGGAGAAGATAAGGGGTACTCCTCCTCGTGGGTAGAGGAGGTAAGATGAAACAGGTCCCTTCCATGGATGAAGGATCTCATGTGCCAATAATTTCCTCGATAGATGGAATGGGAAGAAACTGAGCATAAGAAGATGGTATGATGTCAAAAACGACATGAATCTTGCTTAAATGTTACTATCATTAATCTGAGGTTTCACCTGAGTTTGGTTAGATGATGGGGTGTGATTTGGGAAAGGTTTCTTGAAAATGTGAAGGTTTTGTTAGCCGGTGCATTAGGGTTATCCAAGACAAGATCTCCATTATCTAACATTTCTTGGATGATGTTTTTGAAAGTTATACAATTACCGTCACTATGACCTCTAACACGATGATAGTTGTAGTAATCATTTTGTTTATACCATGCATGCACAGGATGGGAAGGGTCAAAACTAGTATGTGGTTTGACGGGTGGAAGAGTGATTTCTCATATTTTAGAAATTTTTCTAAAACTGAAGAGTAGGGTTCTCCTATGGGAGTATACTTTTCGCTTGCTCCCACTTGAACTGAAAAAATCCTGACAATGGGAGAAAGGTTGGTAAGAAGGTTTTGATTGGTTGGATGGATGAGATGGGTCAGATTTCAAAACCACTTTGTTGGAAGATCCTTTTTCCTTTAGAATAATTATTTTGTGGTTTGGAAGAAGAAGAGGTATCATTTGATTTAAATACAAATGTTTTTTGCTACGCAATTGTAACTTCTTCTCTTCAATGGCATAGATTTCAAGTTTTCGGGCCATGGTGAATGCCTCGTCAAATGTGTAGAAGGTTTGGACTTGGAGAGTTGACGAGATGTGTCTAGCACAAGCTCTGATGAAAAAATCTATTAACTCAGTCTGAGGTAATTGGAATGTGAGTTGATTGATCAAGCTCCACCAACGAGTGACAAAATATTTGATAGATTCATCTTCATATTGGCGTGTGGTGTACAAGTCAGTCATGGTGACCTTCTTGAACAATGTTGATAGAAAAATGGTTAAGAAAATCCTGAGCTATCATAATTGAATGACAAGATGGAGTGCTTGGGTAGAGCACTATACCAATCTAAAGAGGGTCCTGTTAATGACATTGGAAATGCTTCACAGGAACAATGAATCATCATGAGTGATTAGATAACACATATGTTTAAAAGACCACAAGTGTTGTTGTGGGTCTTCTTTATTGTTGAATCAATTGAATTTAGGCATTTCCCAATGCACAGGGTATGGATGAATTGGAATGGATGAGTGAATGGGCTCATTGCAAATCTCATCATATGTCAGAGAGTTACGCGAGATGGAGATAGATGCTTCTAATGTATGCATCTTTTCCATCATCATTTTGATAAGATCATTTGTAGGTTGTGATGATGGAGTACCCCTGTCAGTATAAGGGGGTAGATAAGATGGGTATGATGTGGACGACACTCCAGTATGTGGTGGTGCCGAGTACAAAAATTGTGATGAAGGGACATAGGAGGGAATAGATGTAGAGGGAAAGTACCCTGAATAAGTGGTAGATGAAATAGGTGGCTTGTTGGTGATAGGTGTAGGTAGGTTGGGTTGGACATAAAGAATCTCACGGAAATTGGAGGAAGATACTGTGGGATGGAGAGGACATGAGGTTTTGGAAAGGAGTTTGGGCTGCCGACACCAGTGGCGGCTGAGATGCAATAGGTATGTAAGAAGTGGATGATGCAGGTAGACCTACACTAAGGGCAGTAGATGAAGGCATGGTTGACATGTCGTAGGGGTGAAAAATGTCGAAGGGGTGATAGATGTTATAGGTTGTGGCAGATATCGATGATGTATGGGGTCAAGTTGGGAAACCCATAGGTGGTAAGGTGGAAGAGGCTAAGACTATGCTAGTAGTAGCTGATGCCAGAAGTGGGTGCAAGAGTAGGAGGAATGGACACAAGCATGTTGTATACAAGCTTCCCTAATGAATCGTGGGTAGATGAGTGAGAAAGGTAATACTGTAGAGTGGAAGGATTTGTGATCAAGGAGTCCCAATAAATTTCCTCATCACCGATGGGTATGGTAAGAGACTGATTGGGATCCATAGGTGATAAGATGGAAGGGGGCGATGGGCTAGGTGGGAGTGGCTAGATAGCTAGCATTGAAACATGAGAGTGTTGGCTTGTATACAAGTCAAAACCATGTGACTGATAGTAGAACTGGTAATATGAGCTCTGCTGATGATGTAAAAACATGGAAAAAGAATGGAGCAAAATGGATGTAGAAGGTGGGAACTTGATCGTTGTTTTGATTGAAAAATCAAAACATAGATAGTGATGCACGTTAGGTAACCGATGCCAGTATGATAGGGTAATTTCCACCTTCGGTCATTGGACCAATTCGGTTATCTATGGAGAAATGAAATATTTGAAATCTCTGGTAATAAATTATGGAAATGAAGTGGAACTGAGAATTTGACAAGGTGATATCAAAGACTCATGAATGTATTGAAGCGGACATAGGAAGTCACAGAAAGAGAAGGACATGAAAAAATACTATTTTGGAAAAATGACCACAACAACACTGAACCGACAACAGTGATCAGTAAACTGATGGCTGTATGGTGATATAGCCAATGACGGTCACTAAATCGATACCTGTTAATGTGAATGCATAACGATATTAAAATATGGAGATGAAAAGGTATGAATGAGGTGGATCCGAACTCTGTAGGTGATAACATAACACATAAAAAAGATGATAAGGTGATAGAACAAGTCACAGAAAGAACATAAATGTAGATTGAATGCTACTTTGGTAGAAATGACCAAAATAGCATAAAACCAATGGCGGTCAGTTAACTGATGGTGGTGAGATGATGTAATCGATGGCAGTCGTTGGACTGATACCAGTTATTGTGAAATCTGTGAAAAGATGGAAAAAGTGAATTTTGGTGATTTAGATCAAATAAAAGGACCAACCTAGAGACAAAGTATGACAATGATAGATCCTAACACACTCAAAATAGTTGGAATACACCAACTATGATTGTGAAGTATGTAGGGAGAGAAAAATGGAGAAAAATGAACTCACACCTCAAAACACAAAATCAAGCAAAAGCTAGCAAACACGAAATCCTATGTTGTATATTTTATGTTGTGGCTTATGCCATTTAGGACTGACTTGTGAATAAAATAGAGTTTTTGGTTACCAAAGGTGCCCTAGAAAACTGACAACTATGGTCTGGTTTTAGGTAAATTTTGGCGTGGTGTCCCCAATATATACTTTGCAGTATTGTGAGGCCCTACTTATGATATGATGACTGGCCATAGAACACCAACTAGCTCCCTGCTAATCCTTTGATTATTAGTCGTTAATGGTAAATACTAGGAAGGTAGATGTTTAAGAAGTGATCTTGTTTTTATAGTGATTTGGTATTTGGAGAGTGTGTGCACAAAGTGAACTATGATTCAATTTTTCAACCATCAGCTGGTCATGAATTCTATCATATAGGTTGTCCACAATTTAAATGAACTACAATGCAACATACAAAAATGAAATGCAAAGATTTTAAACCCAAATCCACAATTATATTCAATGAGAAGAAATAATGAATAGGTAAAGAGTATGTCTTTCACTAATGCAATACAGAAATAAAAAGAAGTGTTCTTTTTAATCCAAAAATACAAATTTTCACTGAGACAAGTAGGAGAAGAAGAATGTTTCTAAGGGATAAGATTTAATGTGAACTCTCTTTCAAAAAGAAATAGACGTACGATGATTTTTCCCTAAGAATGAACAAATGCAACGAAACCCAACAAGGGTCTCATTGGCCGTGCTAGAAATGTTTCACTGAATACAGTTGTGTACCTATGAGAAAAATATATAAGGTAATAGGTGAGGAGGAATACTTGTGGAATTAAGGTGGAAGGTAGAATGTGCGCATTATTGACATTTTGATCCAAGTTAATCGTAGAGATCTCCTTCCCTTTGGCCTAGAAAGGAACAACATGTAAGAAACACAATGCAAGACCATAAAATAGTACATTAACATAACATATGATAGTGGATTGTCTAGCGTAGTGATAGATCCAGGAAATGAGTGATACTTCCTAGAGAGGTTATAAATACATTGTTCAAATAACAATTTAATGTAGTGAATACAAAACTGCAATAAGGATAGGTCCTACTCTAGTGTATATGATTTAGGCTTATCATACACCTACTAATACGCTAGATTCAATACTAAACCATGAAATCTAACAGGACTTAATTTCTGATTATATCCAGATGTTTTTTTAGGTTTTTCTGGGTTTTACAGGTCCAACAAAGGTCTCGGTGAAGGTCTTGGGAAGTTGATTTCTTAAGGTCTGTGTTGGTTTTGGTTGAATGGTAAGGATTTTTTGTCTGAGGGTGTAAGGTTATAGAGTTTTGGGTAGGTTTACCGATATCATTCCGGTGACCAATTGTCAGTAAAAGGAATGAAACCAATGGCGGATAAGGATAAACTAGACATCAGTAGGGGAAATAGGTGATGAATTAATTAAAATGCATTTCTAGTGTCTCTATGATTGTCATAGAGAGTGAGGAAGGTGAGGTTAGGCTCGTAATATGGTTAAAAACACTCAGGAATACTAGAGGAATAGGATAAAAAATGTGGAAATGCTCGGGATGGTTAGATTAGCAGGATTGATGGGAAGAGGGATGATAGTATGGATGAAAAACAGGAATGGAAATTTTGAAAGCAGTAAGATATCTATAATGGAAGTAAGTCATAGATGATGAAAACACATGTGAATTACTAGGTATCCTATGAATATCTCTATGAATGAAGGTGGTTATGTGATTGATCAAATAAGAGGTGGTGACTGGGTTCAGTGTTTTAGTAATGTAACATATGTGTTCCCATAGAGTATTTAGCAATGCTCTGGAAGGAGAACCATATATTTCCTGTGCTTACACTCTACTGGTGTGTAGTTTATCGTCTAGATGTATGAATGGCTTGTTATATATTCACAGATTGATTGCAATATAATTCCCAAAAATGAATGATCAAACCAGGTAAAAGTGTTGTAAAATTGTATATAAAGAAACTGGTGGCGGTTAGGTGATCAACGTCGGCCGAGGATAAACTGGTGTCGGTTAGGGTGAAATAGTCCTTACCAAAAATAGGCAAATTGTGTGCATGTATACTTTGCTTAATGCTAAATCAAATGAAGCAAGAACTACCACCTAAAATAGTTCTACAATTTAGCTAAAACAAAGCATAAACACCATCATGATAAGAATTAAACAAGGGTTAGATACTAGCATTCATCAATACAAACTTTGAAACTAACAATGCTAAATATCTAAACTGCTCTATTCTCTAACAACAAATAAATGAATGGACCTAAGTAAGCTCCATGGCTATCAAAATAGTTGTCCTTAATGCTCAAAGAACCTAGGAATGGGGGCTAATCAAAGTTGGGCTACAAGACCCTTTTGACACCTCCCATATGACCCAAGCACTTTAAGAAAGAGGCTTAACTCTTCAAGATGATGAACTCTCAAAAGGGCAAGGTGCAAGCTCTTAGTCTCTTTGCTATATGCTTTGCATTTGCTCTCTTAGAAAGTTTAGGTGTAAGTAAAAAGGTAGGTGGAGGACTCTTTATATAGCCCAAAGGATAAAGGATTCAACACATTCTCATGAATGTGGGATAAAGGTAAAACATGATTAGGAATTGATAAGGTTGCTTTATCAAAGGTAACCTTACTTTAGAAGAGTTTAATACATGTTTAGCAAGTCATGGGAGTTGGGGGGTATTTTAATTAATCAAAGGTGATTAATTAATAGGTAGGTGTAAGCTTATAGAAGCCAATTAGAAGAATATTAGTGTGATTTAGGCTATTAAAAGGGGATTAAATCAATTAAATATTGATTTATTGGTTAAATGGAAGGGAAAGCTAATTAATTAATAATAATTAATTAGTCTAGGTAGAAGGGGTGATTTATTAACGGAAGGTCGTTAATTAGGGTATTTATTGGATAGGCAACTTAATTAATTAGTTTAGTGTAATTAATTAATGATGATATGAGGGAAAATGAGTGCCTTTGACGATATGTCGTTGATTTGCGAGAAAGGTAA
The DNA here is from genome assembly GCA_019776745.2 of Taxus chinensis. NCBI lineage: Eukaryota > Viridiplantae > Streptophyta > Pinopsida > Cupressales > Taxaceae > Taxus > Taxus chinensis. The sequence goes on from CM034151.1 coordinate 810,760,962, forward strand.
TAATTAGCACAATTTAAGTATTTAAATTGCTTGGGTGTAATTATAGGTGTTTACATTTGCCCCTCTTTGGGGTGGCATAAGTGATGCCACTTCAAAGATAGTAGACAAAAGAGATTTTGAAGAGATGGAAGAAAAATTAGTAGGAGGGAGAGATGCCCCCTCGAGTGTCGATGGGGTGATAGAAGAACTCGATCGACGATCGAAAAAGGTGAGAAGTAGGCAGAAGAATGGGGACGAGGCAGGATGCCCCGACGAGAGGGAGAATTAGGGGTGAAAGGGAAGTCATGTAGAAGAAATATGGATGAGGGGAGAGAAGAGCTTAGCCTCTAGCTGCTTATTTGTTTGGAACAAATTTGATGTCATCATATTGCCATAGGAACTACATCATCGGTCCTTATGAAAAATATAAGCATACGACAAAGGTAGAATGACATGAAAAGCCATACTACGAACAATTGTCCATTGCTGAAAGTACCAACTCCACGCAACATACAATAATGCAATGCAATACGAGAAGGAAACAAGCTCATATAACAGGGAAAACAAGTACGAATGCACATATCTAACCCAACAACGGTCAAGACAGTTGTACAAATGTTTTGTTATCAGTGCTGAAGAGATCCACAAGTTCGTGATTGATGACAAGGGTTAAAAATGATGCCCCAAGCAAGGATACATGCAAGGGGAAATGAAAATGGACACGGGGTCCATGAAAAGCATTTGTGCGCAACGAAACAGCACCAGGCAACCAAAAGTGCCCCAGAGTACAGACGAAGCAAGCAACTAGCTTTTGTGAATGGTTGTGAATCCAGTGATCCGCGAGTCGTATTAATCGGGGAAGATGTGAGACAAACCAACAGGATATGGAGAAAATACCATGTGCAAGACACAAGTTTCAGCCGTAAGAAGCAAGTTACCATTTTGTAGGGTGTTTTACTTTTTAGGAATTTTTTGAAAATTTTTTCCTTGTTTTTAGATTTTTTTAATATATATATATATATATATATATATATATATATATATATATATATATATTGTTTTTGTTGTTTTCTCGAAACAATGTTCTATTGTTTTTGTGTTTTTCTCGAAACAATGTTCTATTGTTTTTGTGTTGTCTGAAACAATTTTCTATTGTTTTTGTGTTTGGTGAAACAATTTTCTATTGTTTTTGTGTTTTGTGAAACAATTTTCTATTGTTTTTGTGTTTTTAATAGTTTTCCAAAGCTATGTGTAGGTAACCAAGAAAGCATGGATGCCCCCAGCGTTAGGTGGGGAATATACAAGGGCAGAAGCCACGTGCTTATGAACAAGAAGGTGAAGTCGTTGAGTTGCCCCCAACATAAGATGGGAAATAACGAAAGACCACGTCCCTTACAGACGAATAGAAGAAGGCAAAGCCGGATCAAGGCTGGACTAGATGGTGAGCACAAGGAAACTCGAAGGTAGAACCAGGTCCAAGACAAAGACAACTACCCTTCTAATACAGAATGCTTGTGAACAACGAATCCTCCCAAGGCGCCGGAAACCGGTTTTCACCCAAAGACTTGTCCAAAGTGCCACAATTGCGTGGTTTTCACTAGTGGACGACCTGTTTTCTCTTTTTCTGTTTTCTTTTTTTTTTTGTTTATATATATATATATATTTATGACTTTCTTGTGCCATGTTTAGGCATAAAACCTCTTAAGATGCATGGCATTCATGGGCTCCCGGAGCTCATCACCATTAGGGTGAGCTAACTTGTATTCCCCTGTGCCATACTTGGCAACTATGACATAGGGTCCTAACCAGTGTGGTTCAAACTTCCCTTTCTTTTCTCGCTCTGCTCTGGTGTTGAACTAGTTCTCCTTCATAACTAAATCACCCACCTCAAACTGGCGAGGGATGATTATCTTGTTGTAGTTGCGGGAGATTCTGTGTTGATATACTTTCAGGTGATTAAGAGCGCGAATGCGCCTCTCATCCAGGAGCTCTAACTTAGCCAATCTTGCCACTCGGTAATCTTCATCCTTATCCAAATAGTCCCGAAGAGAAATTCGCAGGGATGGGAGTTCAATCTCTAAAGGGATGATAGATTCTGTCCCGAACACGAGGGAATATGGCGTCGCACCCGTAGGAGTGCGAATTAATGTTCGGTAGGCCCAGAGGGCTGGGTGGATTTGTAGGTGCCAGTTTCGACCAATTTTGCTAACCATCTTCTCCATTATCCTTACCAAAGTCTTGTTTGTTGCCTCAGCTTGTCCATTACCCTGAGGGTAATATGGCGTGGACCATTTCAATCTGATTTGGAACCGTTGGCAAATACCTTTCATAGTTTTGTTCTTAAATGACTTCCCATTATCTGTGACAATGGCTGCAGGGATACCATATCGGCAAATAATGTGATTCATGATGAATTTAGAAATCTGTGCTCCTGTGACATAGGTTAAAGGGACAGCCTCCACCCATTTTGTAAAGTATTCTGTAGCTGTGATGATATGTGTATGACCATCAGATGAGGTAGGAGTAAGCTTCCCTATTAGATCAAGTCCCCACTTGGAGAATGGCCACGGGGTAGTGATTGGTTGCAATGGTTGTGATGGAGCATGGATGAAATTTCCATACTTTTGGCATAGCACACATTTTCTAACATAATTACAACAATCAGTTTCCATGGTGGGCCAATAGTAACCTACTCTTAACAGTTTCTTAGCCAAGACCATTCCGTTTGTATGTGCTCCGCATACTCCTTCGTGTACTTCTTTAATTGCCTGGATTGACTCTGGCACATCCAGACAACGTAACAGATTCCCATCGTAGCCACGACGATAAAGTGTACCTCCTAACAGGGTGTAACGAGCTATCTGGAAAATTAGGCTCTACTTTTCAGAGCGGGAGATTTTGGGAGGGAATGTATTGTCCTTAAGATAGGTGAAAATGGGTTCATACCATGGTGAATGGGGACCAACAACCTCACAAGCCAAGCAAGATTCTTGCATGTCATACGCAGGCTGGCATAGATCCCACCGTTGCCATAGCATCTGCCGATCTATTCTGCGCTCTTGGGATTTGCTCAAAGGTAATGCGCACAAAATACTCCTTCAAAGTTTCCACCAACTTCTTATAAGGTATGAGCTTGTCATCCTTAACTTTATACTCATCATTAACCTGTTTGATGATTAGCTGTGAATCACCTACAACCTTCACATGTTGAATATTCCACTTGATGGCTAGCTTCATCCTTGCAATGAGTGCTTCATATTCCGCAATGTTGTTCGTGCAAGGGAAGGCTAGGCGGAAAGCCTGTGGTATAGGATCACCTGAAGGAGTAATAAGAACCACTCTTGTACCTGAACCATGAAACGTAAAAGATCCATCAAAATGTATCTGCCATACGACAGATTCTTCAATATAGAGTAAAGATGCATCTAGCAGATCCAGACTCAAAGGTTCTGTGCTTTGCAAAGGTGCTTCCGCTAGCTGGTCAACAAGTACTTGTCCTTTAATTGATTTTTGATGGACAAATTCTATATCAAACTCACTGAGTAGAATGATCTAATTAGCCATTCTACCTGTGAGGGTGGGTTTGGACAACAAATACTTAAGTGGGTCGACCTTACATATGAGCTTGGTCTTAGTATTTAGCAGGTAATGGCGAAGTTTCTGAAAGGTAAAAACAACAACCAAGCAAGCCTTCTCAATCTGAGGATAATTATGTTCATAGGTGATGAGGGTGCGACTCAGATAGTACACTGCTGTCTCTTTATAGCTAAGGTCATATTGGGCGAGCAGTGCACCAATAGCATATTGTGTAACGGAAATATAGAGCAAAAGTGGTTCTCCCAGAGTTTGAGGCATGAGGACAGGTGGATTAGCCAGGTACTGTTTAAGCAAAGCAAAGGCTTGTTGTTGCTCAGGTCCCCAAATGAAAGTGATGTCCCTCTTAAGCAAATGAGTGAATGAGTGACATTTATCTGCAAGCTGGGAGATAAAGTGGCGAATGGCTTGAATTTTCCATTACAAGCTACGTAGTTGCTTGATATTCTCAGGTGGAGGCATTTCTGTGATGGCAGATACTTTAGCAGGGTCTACCTCAATACCTCGTCTTGACACGATGAAGCCTAATAGTTTCCCAGATAGCACACCAAAGACACACTTCTTTGGATTTATCCTGACTTTGTATTCACGTAGGCGTTCAAAGATATGCCGCAAAATGATAGGATGTTCCTCTCTTGTTTTGGACTTTCCCAGGATGTCATCTACATAGTCTTCCATGATGTCATGAATCATATCGTGAAATATTACTGTCATGGCCCGCTGATAAGTTGCTCCCGCATTCTTAAGGCCGAATGGCATCACCTGATAATAGAAGGTGCCCCAAGGAGTTGTGAAATCTGTTTTGTGTTGGTCTTCCTCAGCGATCTTAATTTGATTATAACCCGAAAAGCCATCCATAAGTGATAGCATTTCATACCCTGCGGTTGAGTCAACAATCATGTCAATGTTGGGCAACGGAAAGTCATCTTTAGGGAAAGCTTTATTGATGTCCCTAAAATATGTGCAAATTCAGATACCAATAGGTTTCTTCTGGATAAGAAAAATGTTCGATATCCATTCAGAATAATCAATTGGCCTGATGAATCCTGCTGCAAGCAACCTTTCCAACTCTTCTTTAACTAACAAGGCCACTCTTGGGTGCATCTTTCGAAGCTTTTGTTTGATAGGCTTAGCGTCTGCGTGCACAACCAAGTTATGCACGACCAAAGTTGGATCTAAGCTGGGCATGTCTTTGTAAGACCATGCGAACACATCAATAAACTCTCCCAGTAGCATAGTGAACATCTTTTGTTCTCTGGCTGAGAGTGATGCTCCCAATTTTACTATCTTGGGATCTTCGTCAGTACCAATATTGACATCAATGGTTTCTTCAACTAACAATTTTGATAAATCCTCCATACGCGTGGGATCGGGAGGTAGGTTGAGATCTTCATCCAAGGATGTCTCTACGAGATTTTCATCCTTGGCGTGGTCACTTTGCTTGTCCTTTGATTTTCTTATTTGTTTGTCAGCCAATGCCTCAAAGAGGTTTTCACTGTGTGACTTGGACTTTGATTTTTGCCGAGGCTTTTCTTTAGAACTCTTGCCCTCGCTTTTCTTTAAATTTTGCTGACCACGAAGTTCAGCCTCCTCGCCGAAGTAGGCGCAGGTGTCTAAGTCGATAAAGAAACCCTTCTTGTGATCTCCAATGGGAATTGTATCCCTTATGCCCATGAACTCTGCAATAGCCTCGTCATTCTCGAATAAATCTAGTGGCACGTGACGTTGTTGGTCCCATTCAACAAGGGAGGGGTATACAAGGTCAAGGGTTGGTTCATTGGGGGTGATGGTTAGGACAGCATTATTCATGAAAAGGTTCATGGAGGCCAGATCCTCATATTGGCTACAACAGGAATCCGTATCACTGTCTAGATAATCGGAGCTATCCTCATACTCAGAACAAGTCGCATCTTGATCGTTGGGGTGTGCTCCATAAGGGCAAATCCCAATGCCATATCTTTCTGTTTTGAAATGTGGAAGAGGGACTGGTTCTCTTTGTCCTTGTTCATTCCTCCCACATCCTAGGCCTTTGTAGCCCATAGAGTACATCATTCTACTAGATTTTTCATATTCTGGGGTTTGATAACAAGATGGCTGAGTGTCCTCAGGGACCCAAGTAGTAGGTGGATCAAGTAATTTTTCCTCAGCTAACAAGCCTCCAGGTAGGAATGACCCAATAGTATGTTCCTCTCTAGGTCTCCTGAAGCGGTAGTTGGGTCGACCTCTAGTCTTGGGTGACAAGGAGAGGTCAGAAACCAAGAGCGCTTGTTGTACATTATACTCCCCACAGCCATATTCCAAAATTTTCATCTCCCATGAATTAAATGGAGATGTTGAAGTAGATGCCCCATGAGTGCAAGAACTAAGAGAATTTGAATCTACTCGAGATTCCATGGCCTCAGAATGAAGAGGGACAGCTATATCTGTGGAGGGACATGCGTATGTACCCTTTCGTGTAAAGCTATTAAGAGCTCTACAATGAGCAAAGGGCTCTGAGTCTCCTGGTATTGTTACTGTATGTCCCTCATGCTTCAGTTTGATGCATTGATGAAATGTTGATGGCACTGCTTGCATGGCATGGATCCATGGTCGGCCTAGAAGCATATTATATGGAAGTTCCAAGTCTAAGACGTGAAACTTTGTCTGATGGTAAGTGGGGCCCACCTCCATTGGCAGCGTAATGGTGCCTGCTGACTCTCTTTCTGTGTTGTCGTATGCGGTGATAGTGATGATATGGGACTCAAGATCTTCTTCCGTATGTCCCAATTGTTTGACTAATTTAAGCGTGCAGATGTTCAATCCAGATCCGTTATCCACAAGCACCTGTTTGATTTTCCTGCGGGTAACAACTACCTCAATGTATAAGGGAAGATTATGTGTAGGATTCTCGGTAGGGACCTCCCTATGGTTGAAAGTGAGATGCTCACTGGGTGCAATATTTGCCACCGCAGCTTGAAGGTATGCAGGATCGACTTCTAAAGGCACTCCCGACCCCTGAAGAGTTTGATACAAAATGTCCTTATGCACATTGGATATCTTGAGAAGATCTAAGATCGAGATCTTAGCAGGTGTCTTCTCAAGTTGTTCTAAAAGGTTATATTTACCAGTTTGCGGGGTTAACAGAGGGGGTTCTGGAATCATGAGGCGGGCATGCCTTGTTACCGCAGCGCAGTCCTTTCCCTTGATCCGGATGGTATTGACACGGTTAGTAGGGGAGCGAATACATCCGATAAGTGAATCGTAATGATTGTTATCTCTCTTGGTATACAAGTAATTCGTGGCTTTATAGGTTTGGGATGACTCCCCCTGATCCGGTTTTGCCTTTTCCGATTTATCATGCTTGGGGAATGGTTCCTTATAAATCCCCATTTTCTCATTAGGTGTTTGCCTGTGGCTAGGGTTATCCACCTCTATCTCCCCGTTGTCAATGAGGTCTTGAATATAGTGGCGAAGTCGCAAACATTTGTTTGTTTTATGACCTTTAACGTGATGCATTTCACAGTATTCATGCTCCTTATACCATGAAGGTTTAGGAGTGTTGTCATCAAACGGTTGCATTGTAGGATAGGTCATCATGTGGGCCGCATCCAACTATTTTAGTATGACAGACAATGGTTCATTGAGGGAGGTGAATGTTCTTCGCTTTGGTGGTGGTTGAATTAGGCCCTTGGTCAATTTAAAAAGGTTGACTGGTTTAGACTGTTTGAACATGTTTGGAATCAATGATTCCTTCTCCCACCATGTTTTTGTTTTTGTTAAAGATCTTTGGATTTTCAGCGGGTTTGACACTTTGGTTGTCTTTAGATTGGGGTTTGAGGGTGCCTTTGGCAATGAGAGCCTTTTCTATTTGAATCCCTTTCTCGATAACCTCCTCAAAGGTGCGGACACAATGCATTTGGAGGTGGAAAGCTATATCTGGGTTGAGATTAGGGACGAAAATACTGACTAGCTACTTCTCACAGGGAAAGCACAAGGGAAGTGACTAGCTATCCCTCTCCATCATTGGAGGAAGCTGGTGAAGGTCTCATTTGGGCGTTGTTTTGTGCCGCACAAGTCTGCCATGGTGATGTCACTCTCTATGTTATATGAGAAATGACGCACGAATCTTTCCGCCAATTCTGGCCAGGTGAAAATTGATCCTCGTGGCAAGCGCGTAAACCATTCTAATGCTTGACCTCCTGAGACTCTTAGGAAAAAGTCTGATGAGGTAATTATCACTATAAGACACCTCTTGACATGCCATGTAGAAATATTTAACATGATCCCTTGGGTCTCCCTTTCCTTTATATTTGTCAAACTTTGGCATATCAAATTTCTTTGGAAAGGGTTGAAGGGTCATTGTCTTATCAAAAGGATAGGGGCATAGTTCTTCGTATTGGTATTTCCTAATACTCCCTATATTGCTCTCTTTTATGCTCGCAAGCAGTTTCTTTCATAGATTGCACTTCTTGTGTGAGCAATTGTTCTCTAGTGGGAGAAGTGGGTACGTGTACACAATAGTACCCCATTTCTTCTTCTCCTTGGTTTTCTCGATGGAGTTCGTGGATCCTAAACTTAGGCTTTGACTTTTGAACGTTCTTGTTTGTGTCTTTTTTGTACTTGGAAAGTAAGCAAAGCTAGTTGTCGGCTTTAAGTTACTGAGTTGTTGTTGGATTGTGACTTGGTTTGTGTCTTCTTCTTCTAAAGGTTCCTCCTCTTCGTATTGTGGAGGTTCTTCCCCTGTCTCATGTTCTATCTTGTTTCTTCGTGGCACTTTGATGAGGGGTATTCTATGCCCTACCACTTTATCATTTTCTGCGTAAGAAGTGGAAGCATGCCTGCTTGTTAAAATATCTTCCATATTGATAAGGGGGTGTTCCTCCTTAGTAGTGTCATTTGTTTGTAGTATTGGTTCCTTCTCAATGGGCAATTTGGCCCCTAATTCCATGACCCATGCCAAAACTCTATCTTTGTTTCTAAGGAGAAACTCATCTAGTAGAGTGGGGTCAAAATCAAAGTCTGCATGTGGTGATTCTAATTCATTTCCACTATGATCGACCATCTCTTCTATTTCCTTTTCTGTAGAAAATAGTGGTCCTAGATCGTGTCCGATAAATGGGTTTGACCCTTGTCTGTTAGAGGTTTCCCAAGCTTGCGCCTGTTGTTCCTCATATGTTTGTTTCTTTAACCCTAGACGCGTCTTGGGAGCCATGTTTTCGTGATAAATTTCACTAAGGTAAGTTATAGATTTGTTCAAAATTCAATGTCTACCCCTAAGTGAAACACAAGATGTACGTGTTAAGAGTAAATTAACAGTGTGAGAATACCAATGTGATAGAGTGATAAAGTCACCAATGAAACAATCGTTTGGTACCAAAACCTAATCAAATGAAATACTTCCTAGACCTACGTTTCAAAGTAATTTACGATGCCAGATGATTAACAAGATGTCTCCACTTATGCCAAGTTCAAAGGAATGAACAAGACGTAAGTAAATACATGAAGTTAAATGCGATCTCCCAATCAAGATATATGATGAGCAAGCTCAAGTCTGATTAAGACCTATATCTCAAAAAGTGTCAATTACGATTTGCAAATGACACAACAATATCACCAAGATATGTTAACCCACTTTGCAAGAAAGTGGAGTATTGATATCGAGGTGTTATTGATATAACACGCACAAATGGTAGTTCCTAACACCTTTTGAAATCGAGGTAATAATAAAACTGAACAAAAAAAAAGCTCAAAGTATAGCTAGGAATAGTTAAGAATGTGTGCAGCGTAACCGTACAATATAGGTATTTATGTCGAGTTTACAAGAAACAAGACGTAAATATCGAAATTGTAATGATACGAGACAAACAAACTAACTCCTCTATGGAAGTCCGCAGTGATGAACCACGCCTAACTACAATGACGATCTTGACGTGGGTATCAAGATCACAATGGCTACCAAATGACGTGAAAACGCCTCCACTCACTTTAGACGTTTAACTAACCCAGCCGCAAACATGGATGGGTGTAAACGGACATAAAAGTGAGAGAAACAGTCGAATGGCAACACAAAGGGTAATCACACCTCTTTTGATCAACAAAGTGTCAAAAGAATATGAAGGAAATAAATCAAGAAAAAATGACAAAAAATGCTAGTCTTACTTCGGCAGAGTTTCACCTTGCCCTAAGGCAAGTAAAAACTAGGCGAAAGTAATACGTCACACGTTTCTCAAAAAGAAGGTTCACAACTCAACACTGTTTTAAAGTGGTCAAAGTGGGCTCCTGGCCAAAGTATATTCTCCTAGGTGGTTCTCTCGCCCTAGGTGTTACAAAGTTGCCACGAGCGAGCGCGATTTACCCAAAAAGTCACACTGACTAGTTTGGGAGTATCTCGGCTTTACTTTACCCCCTTCAAGAACAGTAGGCAACTAGTGCGTCTACGTGTACTATCACTGGGGTCGCCACAACGGACAACCTGTAACTCTATCTCACAAAGGAATCACTAGTCAAGTAGGTAGTGCGGAGCACTTCCCGTTTCGTCCACAAGGTTCCCTCTTGCGTGGACTACTTTGGGGTTCCTGGAACCACCCCCATTGTTGTAGCTTAAGGCGTTATGCCAAAGGGGTTATGTTCCAGTTGAGCGGAGAGGGACGTACCCTTTTCCGAAACCTGCAATACAGTGTTTTTGAATATGTTGTTCTTTTTATCTTGTTTAATTAGGTGTGGTTTACTTGAACACCTTTTGGCAACCTGTATAACAACTGTATTAGTAGTTTTTGATTTCGTTTTGATTCCTCCTTTCTTTGACAAGCGTTTTTAGGTCCTGCACTCAAGCGTTAGTAGTTCTCCAAGAAAATCACATTATTTAAAAGAGGATTAAAAGTTGCTTTTGATTCTCAAGATCATCCAAGGATGCAAGAGAAGAGCATACACAACAAATAATCCAACTAAAAAGTAAATAAAATCTTTTCAATCAATGAACCATACAAATTTTTTGATAAATGTTCATTCCCTTAAACCAAAAGTGAAAGATGAAGTTTCCAATTTACCAAAATGTTATAAAATGAAGACTAAAGTTGCTTTTGATTCTCAAGATCACCCTAAGGTGCAAGAGAAGAGCATACACAAACTTTAGCCCAACTATATAGAAATGGAAAACTTCAAATCAAAGGACCGTTGAAAAATGCTTTGTAAAAGGTTCATTCCCTTAAGCAAAATGAATAATTAAATTTCCAAGTTTAATCCCAATGTTAAAAAGATATAGATCAAAGTTGTTTTTGATTCTCAAGATCACCAAAAGGTGCAAGAGAAGAGCATACACACGCTTTGATCTAAATCGAGTAAGCATGGAAATACAACATTCATCAAAACATTAGACATGTTAGAAAATGACCAGTTTTAAAATAATAGAAAAACCTGCAACTTCTGTAAGTGTAAATCCCAAATTTATGTTTTCATTGCATATTTAACTTCAATACCTTTCCAACGCAAAAAAAATGGAGTCATTTCGAGGTCGGGAGCAAAAGTTATGGCCTTCGGAAGATGGGTTACGCATATGCTCTTATGCTCATGGGTATGCACTTGACATGCACTTAAAAAATGTCAAAAAAAACGTCCCTTAATATGTAAAATGGGCAAATTTTTCCAACCAAGATTCAATTTTGACAACAACCCATCACATTAATATATGAATAGAAGACTCAACGCTATCAAACATTAACATACATGCTCAAGAATTTAAGATTTTCAAGAAATTGACAAAACTAGCATGTAGAATGATGAAAAAGTAAGCTCTAAAAATGAAAACATGATGAAATCTTGAAATTTTCTCACCAACATTAAATTTTGACAGCAACCCACCACATTAATATGTAAATATAAGACTCAGCACTATCAAACACTAACCTACATGCTCAAGAATTGAAAATTTTCAAGAAATTGACAAAACTAGCATGTAAAATGTTGAAAAAGTAAGCTCTAAAAAATGAAAACATGATGAAATCTTGAAATTTTCTCACCAAGATTAAATTTTGACAGCAACCCACCACATTAATATGTAAATAGAAGACTCAGCACTATCAAACACTAACCTACATGCTCAAGAATTTAAAATCTTCAAGAAATTGACAAAACTAGCATGTAGAATGTTGAAAAAGTAAGCTCTAAAAATGAAAACATGGAGAAATCTTGAAATTTTCCCCTCAATTCCAAATTTGACAGCACTTCACCTCCTTCATACCTACAAGGAAGACCCAACACATGCAAACTCAACAAAACATGTTAAAAAAAACAAGTTAGATCAACATGTGTAAAAGAGGGTTAGTAACCAAAAATAAAACTTAACTACAAAAACTTGAAATTAAGTGCAAAGGACAATGGAGTAAGTCCCACCGGGCGTGCCAAATGTGTGCATGTATACTTTGCTTAATGCTAAATCAAATGAAGCAAGAACTACCACCTAAAATAGTTCTACAATTTAGCTAAAACAAAGCATAAACACCATCATGATAAGAATTAAACAAGGGTTAGATGCTAGCATTCATCAATACAAACTTTGAAACTAACAATGCTAAATATCTAAACTCCTCTATTCTCTAACAACAAATAAATGAATGGACCTAAGTAAGCTCCATGGCTATCAAAATAGTTGTCCTTAATGCTCCAAGAACCTAGGAATGGGGGCTAATCAAAGTTGGGCTACAAGACCCTTTTGACACCTCCCATATGACCCAAGCACTTTAAGAAAGAGGCTTAACTCTTCAAGATGATGAACTCTCAAAAGGGCAAGGTGCAAGCTCTTAGTCTCTTTGCTATATGCTTTGCATTTACTCTCTTAGAAAGTTTAGGTGTAAGTAAAAAGGTAGGTGGAGGGCTCTTTATATAGCCCAAAGGATAAAGGATTCAACACATTCTCATGAATGTGGGATAAAGGTAAAACATGATTAGGAATGGATAAGGTTGCTTTATTAAAGGTAACCTTACTTTAGAAGGGTTTAATACATGTTTAGCAAGTCATGGGAGTTGGGGGGTATTTTAATTAATCAAAGGTGATTAATTAATAGGTAGGTGTAAGCTTATAGAAGCCAATTAGAAGAATATTAGTGTGATTTAGGCTATTAAAAGGGGATTAAATCAATTAAATATTGATTTATTGGTTAAATGGAAGGGAAAGCTAATTAATTAATAATAATTAATTAGTCTAGGTAGAAGGGGTGATTTATTAACGGAAGGTCGTTAATTAGGGTATTTGTTGGATAGGCAACTTAATTAATTAGCTTAGTGTAATTAATTAATGATGATATGAGGGAAAATGAGTGCCTTTGACGATATGTCGTTGATTTGCGAGAAAGGGGATAATTAGCACAATTTAAGTATTTAAATTGCTTGGGCGTAATTATAGGTGTCTACACTGATACTTCCCAAATCAGCATGTTAATTCCAAAAATATGTCTTCAGGAATTTGGAGTTCACCTAGAAATTTAGATATCAAGATCATAGAACTACTCCCTTCTCTAGCTTTAGGCAAGAATAAATAGTCAGTTAGGTCAAGTGGTGACTCATCTCCACTTTGGAGTGATGACTCAATGGAGACCCCCATCAGATGATCAGATGTGAGTTAAATCTACCCTTGACATGGGTCTAGGGTGAGGTGGATGTATGAGGTTACCATCCATGTGGGAGACTCCATCAATTAAAATGGGCCTACAATTCCTCTTGACAATCCTAAGGATTACATCTTCCATTCAATTGACAAGATGCACTAAATGGAATACTCACATTGGCCATCCACACCTCCACCCAGAAATAGGTCACAATGACATACGTGTCCCTAATTGAAGTGGGTCCCAAAGGGAGCGTGACTCCAAATTTTGGTAGACTACAGTAAGCACCCACATATGGGTAGCATCAAAGAATTTTGGAACTAAATTTCCTCCATGGTGATAGTAATCTGCACCCGTCCTGGTAGGTGGAACGTGCCCTAGTCACGGCAATTACACATCTATTTTTGACTTCAACCATAAAACTGGGCTTCACGCAACGGCCATTTGATATAATCCTTTTGATGGCACTCCAGGCTTCAACCCAACTAAGTTACCTCCATGCATGCGCTTGCATTTCCTCCAGGGTCACTTTACACCGTTGGATTGGAACCATTTGAAACTAGATCAAATGTGTCTCACCATATAGTAGGTGCACTCTAACAGTTGTTCAATACAAGCAGTTGAGAAGCTTGGAGGATGAGCATCCAAAATGGCTTCAACAATTATCACTTGTTCTAGACCGACTAATGTTTTGAAAGATCACCCAAGCCCACTCTAGGCTTCCACATCATCTTCCAGGACCCTTGTTACAACTTAGTAATTCTGGATTCGGTGCCATTGTTTCTTTTTCCTAACTTGAAAGGAACTGGAAACACAATCTTTTAACGTGGTGATCATATCATGCGCTATTTGACTGACTTGATACCATTCATTCCCTTACACAAGCCTGATCAGTCCCCTTAACATGAAGTTGGTCACCTGTTTCACACTTCATACACTGTCTATCTCAAAAATGTTTGCCAAATTTTGACTGATGCCGGTCAGACTGTACAAAACCTCCACGATTTCTCCATACGCTCTCGCCCTTTCAAAATGGTCCCCATCACCCCTTTTACTTCCACCTACAATGACCTATGCTTAACCCTTGGACCTCACTCCACGCTGTCCCTATTACCCTCAGCAAAATTTTTGCCTCTGCATGATACATTGTTATCTAAGTCTGGGATCTCATTCGGAAGCTTCCATGTTGTCAACCATTCCCGACAACAACATGAAAAACCAACAAAACCTATAACAATACAATCAAACTTTGAGTATCTGTCTAATCATGATCACATATTCATTCATATGATTCCTAGAGTAAGAAAAGTTCACCTCGTCACGTTGCCACCATGTCGAGGTGGCACATCTATAGAATTGACTTTACCGGTACCCCACCTAATCCCTACTCTCCAACCAAAAATCACCGAATCAGTCCTTTTCATGTAGATGTCTACCCAATTTCGCACTGGGAATCCTATGGACCCACTTCTCAACCAACCAATGCACAGTGAACACAACCAGCTCAATGATCCCATCTGGATGCCCCTAAGCACTTTTCTCTACTTTAGTCTCAAATCTTTTAGATCATTTTAGCTCAGGTTTGCTAAAAGACACATCCCGCTGATTCACTACATCCACGGACTTTTTTGTTTAAGTTTTAGGACAACCCAATGCTAAGGGATGTCGGTTTAAATTGACTAGCAGTTGTGTGTGAAATACCTAAGAACCTAGCACATAAGCCATGTATTTATCACCACCTTAAGGTTACATCCAACCTCTCTTTTTTTACCTCACCCATGAGCATTAGAAACGAGGAATCATTATACCCCATCCACATCCTTGGCCCAAAAAGGATTTACTATGGACCTTCTGCTTACCAATTCATAAGAGGGGACCCTTAATTCTTTCATGGGCACAACACGGTTATTTTACCCATCCCTTGGCCTTAGATCATAGCAAACTTGACGCTATCATATTGAAATGGACATGGATCCATCGCTAGAGACAAATCTTTGAGCACCACACACAAAACTACTATTAGGTCTGTAAATGTAGTGCATTGCTAAGAAGGGGTCATTGTTGACCTATTTGACCTTCATCTAGTTTTATTACCGTGACTCATTTATCGTTATTGACTTTTTGGTGTACCAGATGCACTAGTGTGAGGGTTTTTATACGTAATTTACGTCATTGCAGGTTAGCAACTGACATTATCCTATGACCTTGATACCGGACATCACTTCAACAAATGTTTGGATAACATCTATGCGACCATCTAGAAGTGAGAGTTTTAATCGGCTTCTTTAAGCAGTGGTAGAGTGCTGTAATTTAGTACGTGTAGCGTGTACAGGAACTGTCCCTGACCCTTTCCAAGACCTTGACCCATTACCTAGATTACTTGAGTTGCACCATTTTCTTTTTAGTGTATTACTCACCTTCTTGTTCATCACATTTACACTTTGGCATCAAACCATATTCACCGATTAGTGAATCAACTAAGTTCTCGTTGATTCAACTGGTTTGCAACTAGGGTTATCATAATTTACCCAGCTTATTTTGCATGGGTCAACAAGGATCTTACTTTTTGCTTAGCATCGCTCAAAGACTGGTGTACTATTACGCAATCAGATGGTTAGGGGCAATATGGTATGTGGTTGAACAATTAGGTCTTACATCAATGGTCTTCTGGTCCCTCAACAAATAATCACCCTTCATTTACTAGTTCACCTAGCCATGGTGCCCTTCACCTACTTAAATCTTGATTCCTGTTTATGCTTAAGTTTGAAATATATTCATTATTTTCCTTCATATTATTGCATGCGATTTAAATCATCATTGTTTTTAAATAACATGCTGATGAGAAAAAGATACATATTCTACTTTGGAGTTAGTCGGTGATCAGACTTGTTAGCTCATCTTAAGAGCCTGAAGATATAGTTGACATTTTCCATGGTGCTAGTTTAGACATGTAGATAGATTCAGTTTTGTGAAACTATCATGATGCAGAGTATTTTATTGAACCATGGAATTTGAGCTTACAAGATGCTTGGCAGTTTAACAACCATCCACTTGGTTAATGACACAAGATTCCGATAGTAAAATCATAGATATCTACCCAGTTTAGTAAAGTCTTGGAAATCCTTGCTACGAACAAAATGCACGGTTGGATTTCTAACCATTTCCGTTGTTAGGCCAGTATTCAAGTGTAATGCAAGTGTACCCTGGCTTTATCGCCTCAAAATTCAACCATGTATAACTCATTCAAGGATGGTTTTTAGATTGGAAAATCTTGTTGTGGTACATTACCATCATCCAGAGACCAATTGATTCATGTATTTCTGAGAGCTCGCATTAGTTGTTGAACATGTTTGATGCAAGTTATGAAAGAGATCAAGCATTTGGCTCAATACACATTGGTCCCAACATTATGGATATGATTATAGTTGAAGCTCAAGAGTATTTGCACTTTCAGCCCATGCAGGAGCTCTCCTATGATTGGTGACATTAGTCAGCCTTTGGCCTGGTTACTATGAGCACCCCCCTCGGTCACTCACAGGATCTCAGGACTAGAATTGATGTACAGTAAAACATCGGTTAGTCTACATCTCTGCAGTACATATCTTTTTAGGTCATAAATGTAAGTCACGATTTGTTAACCTGTGACTATTTACCTAGCCACCCATTGACCTCCTTCAACATTTTCTCCATATACCCATTCAAAACAGTTGCGTAAGGATCCCTTTAATTAGAAACACTCATGGTCTGTACCAAGTATGTCAGAATCATTGTTGTACAATCACAAAGGAGACCTAAAATGTTTGTGTAATTCCCAGAACTCCACAAGTAACATGACAAGTGCCTAACCATCATTGTTAGGATTGTGGAGTTTAAATTACTTCATGGATAGCATGATTTACACCTTGAACTAGTTTACATAGTACCCCAGCGCCAGTCAGAGTAACTATCATTGGTTAATCACCTTCGGTTACCTGTGCATGAAAGTTTATATTTAACTGCACGATGTGAATTTAGATCTAACTGTTGTTTTAAAGTTGGATTTAAAGGTTGTAACCTATGCATAGCTAAGATTCCCTAAGTTTTGTATGTACTTATATAAGCATGAGAAGCTAATTATAAATTCAGAATTAAGAGATAGGAGGATTCAATCCTTGATTCTCCTTGCATTGAAGGATTGATGAAGAAGAGTGGAAGAAAGAATATTACATGAAGACAGAGCTTCAGATCTAGACAAGGCTAGGAAAGAAGGAAATAATAGGTACATTTGAATGGTGAGAATGAGGTTAACATCTTCTACTATATTTCCTTTGTATTCCTCCTTGTCTAAATGTAATGGCTGTACATATAGTATGCGAAAGCACATAGTCTTTATTATTGTAGATCCACAAGTTGTTGTGAGATCTTTTATTTAGATCCACAGGTTTTTGTATCTCCTATTATAGATCCATGAGATAATATTGTATTGTAAATACTTCAAAGAAATGTCTAGTATTGTAGCTCAGCTTGTGAAACATAGAGTATCTAGATATTGTAGAGGAGGTTGTCTTCTTGTTTGCAGTAGGTTGATGCAGTGATGGAGGAGATGGACTTACTTCTTGGTGCACAATATATTTTTACACATTGGTAGACCCATGTGAGAGGTCTTGTTGCATAGATCCACAAGAGAACTTGGTTAGTAGTTCAGAGATGCAGTAGTTCTGGGTTATGTGAGATATGTTGGTGGTTGTTTGGAGACAAAATTATAGTGTCACTCATGGAGATCCGTTTAGAGATCTTGGAGGAGAGGAGATACTCTTGTATGGAAGAGTTGGTTTGTACTCTTGTTCATTATACATACATACATACATACATACATACATACATACATACATACATATATATATATATATATATATATATATTGAGATCTCTATATTTGGTGGACGTAGCCCACATTGGGTGAACCACGATACATGTTGTGTTATGTGTGTGTACTTTGTTTTGATTTGGATTATTCTCGTTTATACTTCCACTGCTGTAGATTTTAGGGAATTGTTTAGAGCATGTGTGCATGATTTTGTTTGTTATTAAATCATAGCACTATTCTGCAGTCTCGAGTTCCCAACACAAACAACACAATATGAAGTAAAGCCAATAATCACAAGATTCTCTAATACACTTCCTTGAATAGCTCAAAAATAAAGATGTACATGTAGTAGAGTGAGTGTGTAACTCATCTATGATTAATAGAGAAAGAACATAAAATAGAAATGTAAATCCCACACTTGGCATAGTTAAACATAGAGTAACCCCCATTTAGTTAACAATGATGGCCAAATGTAGCTTCTCTGACTAACTCCAAGTGTAACTCTCGTGACTAAGTATACCCAAACAAGCTAACTCCTAAAGTGTAGGAATAATCCATGTGCAGGAATAATCCACAATAAATAAATATGAGGAAAATAATATCCTACACTAACAGAACATGTGTTTTTTTATGTAATACTTTTTGTGAACTTTGATGTTCCTAAACTAATAAAGTGTTAACATAAGCATAATAGTATAAAAAATATTTAGTGAGATAGAATATAGAGAGGGACAAGATGTCCCTAGAGTTTCCCTCGGGTAATCCTGAGATGTGTATCCCCATCCTACTTAGACTCCATAATCATGATTCTATGACATGGGCACGAATAAAATATTATACCCAATTTATATGATCACATCAATAGTGTAGAAACTCAAATTTGGCATTTGCACTTTAGCAACCCTTGATTTGACTATACACTCTTACTATGACAAACACAACTTCTCCATTCCCGTATAGGACTTTCCAAGGTAGGTCCATTAATTAGCTTGTTTATATTTGTAGACCAACATGTCGACACATATCGTGAATTTAATGCAAAAAATATATATAGAAGTATCAATTTACTAGTTTCAAATCTCATTCAGCGTGTTCCCTACTCATATCTAAGATTGTATAGTCTAATTGGGTACGTAGTATATGGTCATGACCTATTTGTATAGTCTTAGACCAAAATGTCTTCCAACTTCACTTCCAATTTAAAATATTTTGTTCATTTTTATACTTCCTCTGGGTCAGCTTGTCTTAGATAAATCATTGACGGAACCCTATAAGAAAGTAAACCCTACCTCATTTTCTAACCTGAAACTCCAAAGGTAATGCACTAGAGCACTCACTTCATACAATTGCAAAAAAATCCAAAACACCCTAAATCTCGTATTGTCACATCTAAAGTCATTAGGGAAACACCCACATCAGGTCCGAAGTTGCGAACCAAGTCAAGACAGGCATTCCTCTTATCTACACGCATCCAAAAATCCTCTCTCCAAGTGTTTTAGCAAGAGCCAGGTCAAAGCAAACATGGTTAAAACAATTGCCAAATCTGATTGATATATCTAGATATCACATGTTTGGTGGAGATTGACGTGTAGTTTGAGGCCTCTTTAGAGTAGTGCCAATGTTAGCGTTGCATGGGGGTACCCACAACCCTTCTAATGTTTGTTTTGTAGGAATCTTCATCCATGGATATGGTTTGCAATAATGATTAGTTCACACACAGAGATTCACTACATGTGTGACAACAAAAAAAAATTCTAGGAAGGGAACAACCCAAGAAGTTTCAGAAGCTAACTTAGAGAAAATCCAATACCGTACAGACGGTTCTAAACCGTACGATACTGTCTTGACTGTGTTGTATGGTCTTGACTTATGAAAATTTCCAGTTCTGACTTAGTTTGTGAAAATATCTCAAGTTCAGTTCTTCTAGTTTCTATGGTACACAATCACAGATCCTTCCAGAAATGAGCGGTGGCAAGTTAAGTGCATCTATACCCCCATTTCGTACTTTCAATTACATGTTAGGTTAAGTGGGATATAACAATCTTTCTTGTCCGATTGGAGTTGCAAATATGATTTAGTGTTTGTATTGTATCATCCTTGTTAGATTAGTAATCAACTCTAATATATCCTACGCCTAATTAAATTGACATGGAAATTTAATTTGGGGTTAAACAAGTAACAAGGAGATAATAGTCTAAGCATATATGATATAAAAATATAATGTCATGTGCTCTAAGTTAACAAATCAATGTGAAAAATTATACACTCACTCATTAGAAGATGCCCAAAACATTTTCTACACACTCTCGTAATTGTGGGAAATCTAGGAAAACTACCAATATCCATCATACCTCAATTCAAAAGGAAATAAAACCTCACTCTGATACCAAATAATACAGACGTGGTTAGGGTGCCCAATGAAGAGCTACCGCAGATCACACAACCCTCATAGTTAAGTGTGGAAAAACATACAAAATATAGGCATTTGAGCAAAAATTGGAAATAAACAACAAAAACAAAACAAGCTTTATTCAATTACTTAAAGGAATACCAGACACAAATCAATCGCCAACAATGTAGCCTCAACATATCATTTAATGTGGGAAAAGTAAAAATATTATGTGCATCATTCTTAACGCTCTACTTTGAGCTTTAAGCCCACATATGCTACTGACCTCTTACTTCCCATAAGCTAAATTGAGATCATCTCATAAGGCAATTATGATTAATTTAATGCAATCCACCCAATGCTACATTGAACATAGTTACTCAACTCCTAAAATTATGGAACATTACAGAGTTAAGGCCCAAAGGACCCATCATAAGAAATACTCAGCTTCTCATAGATTCAAACAACATCCTTCAATATTTTGCGGCTTCAAACAAGCTCGTAGTGTTCCACGTCTTTCCTAAGGCTTGCATAACTCTAGAAGACATGTGTGGCTTACGTAATAGGTTTGTGCAATACAACCTCAACATAAAATGCTACACAAACTACTGTAAATATTTTTGGTTGATACAAGATAATTTGTTAACCTAGATGGTCTTACATCATAACCCCACCCCTTTCATTGGCAAGGAATGGAGCTACGTTCCATATTCACTAAATACGTATAATGGTTCATGCTTCATGTGTGAGGTGCCGAGATAAAATTGATTTATGAAGACTTTAATACCAAAGGCATTGTGCATTCAATGCAAAACTTGATGGGTTGATAGTTAGAGAGAAAAACATTGGAGATGATGTCAATCTACCCTATGAAAGCAATGCATGAAGGAAAAAGTGTCATACTCAACAAACATTTAACCTTTTCCCAAACGCTTGAGAACCCTATCAAGGCTTTGGCAAATGTTCAATTAGGTGAAACACATGGTGGGGGAGAATTTTTGTAACGACGGTTATGGTTAAACAACCTAAGCTTAATCTGCATATAAAACCATGCTTCTCTTTCACTCTCGAGAACCTCTTCTTTGTGATGTGAGGATTCCACCACATTATAACCCCACATTTTTATTCTTGAATATACTTACAAATAAAAAAAGGCAAAGCTATCCATGAAAAGAAAAATACATGTACACATTTGTCAAAATTATTTAGAGACATTTGATAATAAATACCAACATTTGTGGAATCATACACCAATATTGGTGTAATACTAGGAAGGCGACACACCCGATTAAATACATTTTAAATACTTTTTGGCAGAAGTACAATTGTTAAAACTTTTTGAAGAAGCGTGAACTATGAACCAGAATCTTGAAAGACATGGATGGTAAGCCCCAAACCCTACTAGTGTAATTTGCATTCAAGGCTCAATTGTTGAGACTTTTTACGCCGAAAGGTGTTCTATAATGGCAAGCAAGGTAGTAATAAAGTGCATTGTTCAATTTTATTCGCAACATTAAATTTGACATTCGTTTAACCGTCATGTGATAGTTCATTCATAAATTTTACTTCTATTAAATTGTCACTTAAACAATTTTGGTTCTATTTTTTTTTTGGAGAAGTCAATAAAAAAATAATAATATCTATCATAACTAGATAAATGCCTCAATATCTCTCAAATAAATATATTTAAGATATTTACACTAATACTTGTACGGACATAATAGAGAAGTTTCCTTATAGTTTTCCTTTTTCTTTCGTTTGGGAGACGCGTAGTGGTATTGCATTGGTTCCATTGACCTTTCCTTTCTAGTGGTGGTGGACCTTCTTGGCGGCTGCATGCGTCTGATAATTTTGTTTTTGTTTCTCCTCTGTGTTATCAGGGTTTCTGTGGCGTTCTTCAATTAAAAAAAAGGGAGGATAAAGCTCATTTTCCATTAAAAAGGGGGGAAAAAATTATACTTCTATAGCAGGGCATGGGCATAAGAGATCAGAAAACGTTAGTAGGCAGTTATTTTCTCACTCTGCTTTTACTTGTTATTATATCATGGCTACTCTATCGTCTTCATCTGGTTCATTTCGTTATTCCCATTATCAGTTCAATCATGTCGATAGCATCTCTTGTTATCCTCCTCTGTATTTACCTAAGACGTCAATTGAATAGTCCAGCATCTGCTTTTCGATTTCATGAAGCCAGAATTTTAAAAATTTCCGAGCCATATCTGAGACTAACAGAAGCAGAATTACTTCAAGCAACGGCCAATTTTAGCGACCAAAGAATAATTGGAAAAGGCCGGTTTGGAACAGTTTACAGAGGAATCCTCCCCAACGGACGAAATGTTGCTTTGAAACGGATGAAATTACAAGACCCATCTTCCAAAAAATGCTTTTTAGCAGAACTCCAGATTATGAGGCAGATTCGTCACCGAAATCTTCTCAAAATTTTGGGTTATTTCTTCAACAATGAAGAAATGATAATCATCTCCAAATTCATGCCTAAACAGAGCCTGGACTTTTTATTGTTGCACTGCAGATTGGGTTGGAAGGAGAGATTAAATATAGCGGTTGGAGTGGCACAGGGATTGGCCTATCTTCACCATGACTGCAGGAATACCATTGTCCACGCCGATCTGAAGCCGGGAAACATACTTCTGGACAAAAATTTGGAACCCCACATTGCAGATTTTGGTATGGCCAAGCTTATAAACGACAATCAGATCACAGAGAGATCTTTTGGGGCTCCGTTTACGGTGGGCTATACAGCTCCTGGTATGACAATTGATTGTGATCATAGTTTTTTTATTTTCCGGTTTGGGTCTGTAAATGAATGGTTAGGGCCATCTGGTGGGTGTCAGATTTAAACATAGCTATAAGTGACATTTGTAATATTTTTCTGTTTTTCAATCCAGATTCCACAGTATTGAAAGGTAAAAATCAAATTTTGATCTGTTTAGAGTTTTTTATCCTGTCTGTCTTTAGACATTTTTTCTGATCTCTCTAATACATTCCAGTTCCATTAATTTATTAAATTCAGAGTTTTTTTTTGTTAACTGTTTTAGAGAGGACATATCAAGTGAGGCCTTCCTCAAAAGGGGATGTATACAGTTTTGGAATTATCTTGTTGGAGCTTGTCAGCGGAGTAAAGCCAACGAGCTCGATGCTGGTTGAGAAGGGCATCACTTTTATAGAGTGGGTGAAAACAGTTGAGGCAAGCAACAATCTGACAGAGCTGTTGGATGAGTGCCTGAAAATCGATACAGAGTTCTATGATGAAATGAAGAAAGTGATACAGATGGGAATCCTGTGCATAAACGAAAACCCAAAGATGAGGCCTGATATGAAAGATTTAGTTGTTGTCTTGATGGGGATTAAGGAAGGAATTAGGCAGTTCAACATACCAATTTCTATACTGGTACAACAGGATTCCCAGGTTTCTGATAGAGGAACTGAAGCTTCTGTCTCTTCGATCTCTTCCAGTTTGTAAATTCCATGAGTTTGTACATTACATGAATCTCGGGTCAATTAACTTGCAAATGTAAAGTCCACACCAAAACCAGGGTAAGGCACTCACAAATGAGGTTAGTGCCATTAATCCGTTTTATTCTCACAAATTTCCGAAGACTTAGAAATAGTCACAACTACATTTAAAGGCAGGGGTTAAACTTTTAATTGTAAACATCAAGGAGTAATAAGATGCTCATATTGGCATTCATGGGATGAGAGATACAAACAATTTGTATTTGAGGGTGTTGACTATATAATATATGTCATACATGTTATTTTATTGTATTCTTTATATAATTAAAATGTCAAACCAATATTTTAACTCAAATTCCACTAGAAATTTCGAGAATATATTGTGTAGAAAGAAATTTACATTATAAATTTAATAAAAGGATTATGATGTATAGAAGAAAGCTAACATGGTATTTGACAAGTGTAGATTCCTTCCAATTGGTTAATTTTATTATTTAACATTTTTTAGAATTTATTTAACCGTAAAATATGACTAATTGGTAATTGGAACTATAAATAAAAAGCCAAAAAAAGTACATTATGAATTTAACAAAAGAATGATGATGTATGAAAGAAAGCCAACATGGCACTTGACAAGTCTAGATTCCTTCCAATTGGTTAATTTCATTATTTAACAAATTTTATAATATATTTGACTCGTAAAATATGACTAAATTAGAACCACAAAAAGCAAATTTTACTATGGGACCTCCAAAATCCCAAGATTATTAACCATAAATCATAAAAATAATGTAACAATAAACATTATAAGGAGAATATTCTTTTTACATAGACATTATAATTTGTTTAAAATGATGCCATGTCTCCTATGAGCCTCTTATTACATGCAACAACCACTACCTTTACTTGGATATAACTGGCTTGGAATTTTGGTGGGTAACTTACTATTGGAACTACCCTTTATATTAATAATATAAAAAAAATATAACAACGGGGTGACCGAAGAACTCACGATCCAAAGTCAAAATGCCACGAAAGCACGAGAAATGCCAAAAAGACAACTACAAAACAAGAAAGTCACATAAATATAGAACTAGGCACATGGGGCAACAACACTAGGAGGTGGAAGAGGATCATCCCTTGGAAGGAAGAAACCCCCCGTAATTGACTTCTCAGATGGAGGATTAATCGCCCAACCATCATGATCTGACATTTATATATTCAGAGGCACCATGATTCCTCAACCAGGCGGTGGAGAGCCTCCAAAACTAGCTCCCCGAGATGGACAATTCCATTTGGAGGAGCTAGCCACAACCTTTCCTCGAGGTGGCAGATTCCAGCCTGGTCCAAAATTGGACGAAGCAGGACGACCTCAAGGAGGAGAAGGACGTCGACTGCGACAACGACTTCTACAACGTGGCATAGGGGTAGGTGGTTGGGCACGAGCATCCTTTGGAGGACCCTGACTCATAGTGCAAAGAGCGCTCCCCCAGTGATCCAAAAGTTGTTGTAAGTGTGCGAACTCCAACGCCACTTTTTGTGCCTAGGCCTGGATCTGCATAGTCACAGAAGAGATAATAGCCACTTTGTTATTAACAGTTAGCTCCAAAGTAAGCTCATATTGCTTAAAATAGTAGTATTTTTATCTTTCCACAACTAAAAGAGAATAGAAGTCCGAAAAATTTTCATATGTAGACAAGATGAGTAGGAAGATTAACAAAGTCGCCAAAGAGTGCAACTTTCCAATCAAACAGTTTGGGATGGAAGGGTAGGAAGAGAGAGTGTATCCAATGAATAATAGAGATATCAAACTTCACATAGATATTTTAGTTACTAGCAATAACATATGTAGGTGTTTGTGAAATGTCGATAGGCCTAAATTTATTGTTATTAAATGAAAAAAAATGTATTCAAATGATAGACGTGCAAAATTTTAATAAAAAAATATTAGTTGGACACATACATTACAATGAATATATGATTACTATTAAGAATATTCCACTTTGCAAATCTATTCTACAATATGAATCTCATGTAGGTGTTTTGTGTAGGAGGAGCGTGAGTAGATGATGAATTTTTGTTGATGGTTTGTTACTTCCCATTAGTTGTTTAACAATTTTGAATATTTTAAATTGTTAAAATATCTACATTCAATGCCATTCAACATGAATAGAGCAGTTATTTACATAGGATTTTTTTGTAAAGTAGTTGGTATAAGAGTTTACATCATTAATTTATCAAAATGTACATAGCCCCTCAAAAAGAACACCACTAAATTTTATATGCTCCGCACAAGATCTTTCCGATAGAGTAAGATCAGATATATGTTCAAATCTTGTTTAATATGAACTTCTTAAATTGAATCAAATTTAGAAGTTTGGAAGGGATCATTTGATAATGTGAAATTAATATTTTCCTACATAATCCATTGTGAAAGAGAATCCAAAAGTGAACATATATCTCAAAATGAAATTAGGCATACTAAATACATATTTACATTGGTGAAATGTTATCCTTATATGACATAACCAAATCCATTTATAGCAAATAAGAGATATGTCTTGTCACAAATTTGGTTTTTTTTGGTAATAAGAGAGAAAAACATTTCCACATACTTAATGTAAAAATCAATAATGAATAACTTTATATCTTGTCATAAATTTATATTTGGTCTTTGCCAACTTGAATTATAATTATTTTTACTTTAATGGGGCTTGCATTAGAAGTTTGTAAATGATGAGGGTGTTGTTATAGACGGTTTTATTCAAAAATCAAGTCTATTTCAATATTACATTTAAAGA
The DNA here is from genome assembly GCA_019776745.2 of Taxus chinensis. Lineage (NCBI taxonomy): Eukaryota > Viridiplantae > Streptophyta > Pinopsida > Cupressales > Taxaceae > Taxus > Taxus chinensis. The sequence goes on from CM034151.1 coordinate 810,787,623, forward strand.
TGAGCAGAGTGAAGATGGCTTTGAGTAGAGATAATGTTCGTTTCCCTAAACGAAACCCTGATGGTGGCACGAACTCAAGAGGAGGATCTCAATCACAAAAACTAGGTTAGGGATCGGGGTTTGAAGATTTTGGATACAACGGTAAAAGGGAGACTCCCTCTAATAAAGCCAAACCTCGATTTACCTCATTCAAGGCGGCAGTGCAACGATAGGAAACCAGCCAGACTAGTCTGCAGGCATATATTGCAGATTTGGTAGAAGAAATGCCAAAGCTGAGTCTGAACAAGCCGAAAATATGCGCCCATCTCCTCTCCCTGTCATAGTTAGTGGCTATAGGAAGATTCAACAGACTATGGCCGACTTCCTTCGCCCTCTCACTGCGGGTCTCCAAAAACTGGTCAAAAAAATGCCATATTTCTTTTTTCTCAAAGGGATTCTTTGTGGTTCATTTTGAGGAGGAAGAAGATTACACGAAATGCTTAACGGATGGTCCATGGTTTTGGGGCAACGCTGGCTTATTCCTCTCACCGTGGTTTCCCTTGTTCGATCCAAATACCTAAATTGTTTCTAAAATGCCAGTGTGGGTGCGTCTTCCAAACCTATCTCTATATTTGTGGAGCACTCTGGAATATATAGGAAATGCTTTAGGTAGATTCCTAAAGGGGGATACATCCAGGGATGAGGTAGGTCTTCGAACCTATGCTATATTCTATGCAGAAATCGACTTAAGCAAAGGGATACCTGACAAGATCCAACTAACCACAAGGAACCATCAACATGTACAAGCTCTGGACTATGAAAATACAATGTTTAGATGCAGGTCGTGTCAAACCCTGAGCCACTTGCAGGATGATTTCCCTCAAGGGAGGAAGAATACCCATAGAAAGAATACACCAAATAAGGGAGGATGGTGCAGTTCTATTCCGAGTGCGGAGAGTAAAGAGCAACACACTAAGGAATAGGAAGTGCCATCCTCAGAGAACCTAAGGAATGGTTCTAAGAGCACGAACCCCACAGTCCCTTTGAATGGGGGAGATATTCCGACGAAATTGGTTGGGGGAGTCAAGAGAGGGCATGAATCAGATAAATCGGACTCGGATCAGGAGCATCATCCAAATTCCTCAGATAACCTCAAGATGGTAGTTTCCTCTAACCAAAGCTTTTGGCAAGAGGTTAAAAAGAAGAAGAAGGGAAAGAAGGGGTATCATGCAAATCTAAATGATTACTATTATGTGTATGTAGAATAGTAGTAGTAAATGTTCCTTATTCCCTCTTCTCTCTGTTATGCAGGTCGTAGTGTTTTCGTTGGCCTGGTTTGGTTGTTGGTTTTGTTTGTTGAGTTGGTTGTATTTAGGTGGGATCCCTCCAATCCCCTGGTTCTAAGCTCCAGTCAAAAGTGTTTAACCATTTTAAAAAATATTACATTTAAAGACCAATAATAATAAAAAATGACTTCATTCTCTTCTTAAAACCAAAGATTGTGAAATATTGATGGAGAGTGAATTTTCTATTTTAGGCTCTTTGGTTCTTGAGGCATTTTACATATGTTATGGACACTTGCAACTACATGTGCCAAAAATATGCCTTCATTTATATTTTTATGGATGACCATATCCTCTTGTACAACGCTAAATTTGTCTTATGCTAAGAGAGTGTTCCAAAAATTGATTTTACGCTTAATAATTGAATTATCTTAAAAGTTTTCAAGGCCTTTCTAATAAGTTTGTGTTATGCATATCTAATAGTATAATAAGCATATTAGGTCGTTGGAGTAATAACGTCAATGGGGACACCTTTTTAGGTGGGATATCACTTCACACCCTGTGTTTAAAAGTTTATTTATAAACTTTATTAATTTGAGTCAGTCCCCAAATTTAAAATTAAATCATTTGATTTAATTAAAGAGTGAAACGGTGCACCCGAGTGCAACTGATTCGCCCACCCTATTTAATAGGGTGATCCCTCATGAAAGTAGGGATCAAGAAATTTGAATTGTGAATTCATGATTTGTGAGAGTGTGTGAAATAGTTATTATTTCAACATTGTAATTTGTTTTGCAATTGTTTTGTGTGGGACCGAGGAGGAAGTGGAAGTGTCGGGTAAAAGTATTTGGTAAATTCTAATAAAGGTAGTACTTTATTTTAAAGTGAGGTTTTTACCTTCGGGTTTCCCCACTAAATATTGTGTTCATGTGTTGTGTTATTTTCATTTACGGTTGTGTTTTAATTTGCAAAGTTATTATGAATATATTTACTTCATTTAATTTATTAAATCTCTACACACTACTAAATACTATAATCCTTGGCATTTGATTTATGGATATTCAATTATTTAATTAATTATTTAACATGTGAAATATGACATGGTATCAGAGACTGTTGGATTTTTTTTGTGTTCAAGATTGTTTAAAATTTTGCAGGTTGGAGGAAATTGTTGAAAAAATACAAAAAGGTGTTGTGAGCAACCATATCAGGTGTACAAATTCAATTTGATTCTATATTTTGTAACAAAATTTAAATATATTAAAAATATATAATTTTTGTTCCAAATATGGGCTCTATAATTATTAATACAAATAAACATACCCAATATATATATATAATTATATATATACAAATTCAAGTTGATGTCTATATTTTGTAACAAAATTTAAATATATTAAAAATATATAATTTTTGTTCAAATATGGGCTCTATAATTATATGTGGTGTGTGTGTGTGTGTGTGTGTGTGTGTGTGTAATATTATATTGTATGTATGTATGTATATATATCTGTGTGACTATATATCTATATATATATATTATTACACAGATGATATATACATAGCATACATACATATAATTTATTACACAAACACACACCACACACCACACACATACATACATATAATACATATACATATACTATACTATACATACAGATATATATACATATATATCTATATATCTATATGTATATATACATATAGATAAACATATACATATAGATATATACATATATATGTATGTATATGTGTATATAATACATATATATACGCGCGCTCGCAGCGCGTGTGTGTGGGTTTGTTTAGTTTATAATAAGGTACATATTTGAAACAAAAAATTAATATTACTTTAATATATTATTTTGTACAAACATATCAAATTTATAGACACACACACAACACAACAGTATATGTATATGATACCACCACACATATGTGTGTGTGTGACATAATACTATACACACAATACAACATTATTTGTTTTAATTTGTGTATGTGATTATATGTTCTGTATCTATGTATGTATATATTATAGGTATGTTATACCTAACATAGACATAATACATAACATAGCAGACATACATACATACATACATATACATACATATACATCTACATATGTATATGTATGGATGTATGTATGTATTGTATATATGTATGTATACAGTACTATACATATCATACTATACCTACATACATACATATCATACATATACATATACATATGTATAGTATGTAGTATGTATGTATATATGTATGTCTGTATGTAATATAATATATCATATTACTATACATATCATATACATTATATGTATATAGTATGTATATATGAATTATATACATTATATATATTATATATATATATATATTATAATCTTATAATGTAGATACTATATATATCTATATTGTATAATATATGTATATAGAGTATATATATATTTATATATATATATATTATATATACGTAATATATATATATATACGTACCTATATATATATATATATATATATATATATATATATATATATATATATGTATGTATGTATGTATGTATATGTACATATCTGTATATATGTATGTATATCTTCTTTATACCATATGTAGTCTCTTATTTCCATTGAACTGCTATGCACGCTGATATCTCATTCAGACATGTTTGAATTGATTTGAACGTATGTATGTATGTATGTATGTATATCTTCTTTATACCAGATGTAGTCTCTTATTTCCATTGAACTGCTATGCATGCTGATATCTCATTCAGACAGATTTGAACGCTCACCCAAAGCGTGTGAAGTTACTAGGTCTCTCCTTTGTGCTTACTTGTCGAGATGTTAGCATACATATCCATGATAATTAATATCAAATCATATATTTAAGTGCAAGTCATACATACATCATATCATGAGCTCATAATGGAAACACATGTAATAAGGAAACATAACAGATCAGATAACCACTAAGATCAATTGCACCATGGAATCACCATATTCAGATACATCAACGATCATGATCCAACTACAATGATCCATTCATAACAAGAGTATTACATACATGAGTTGATTACATAACCTTGAACAGTAAGCACATAATATGCTTGCTAATAACACTAATACATCATAGGGTCTCTCATACACGGTCCCTTATAATATGTGCTCAAAACAATGACATAAAACAAATATATATAGGGGTGGGGGCTTGCACTTCACCACCCATGCATTCTCAAAATAGACTACATGCTCAAAATAACCATGCATATATCCAAAAATAGTTATAAGGTGTGCATGTTTTTCTATCAATCCTAATAATAGATTAATCCTATAAATAAAATTTGTTTTAATACTATTATTAGATCACCTCGTTGTTTGGTCTCCACATGTGTTTTTACCCAAAATAGAATTTACTTAGTCACTAAGTCTCCTTTATTTTTTCCTTTTCTTGAGACACACTCCAACTTTGCTTTTCTATTTTTAGCCCGTAACTACAAAATTGGCAAGTCCTAGAATCTTCCTTCTTGGGCACGTCTCCCACATGCTATTCTAACTCCTTCCACATGCGCTCCTCCGCGCCTTCCTCACATGTGCCTAAAAATCCCGTGCGTGGCTTCGAGAATTAGTCATTTATTCGTCCAACATTACCCCACACCAATTACATTACCGCCCTCGGTAATGGGGTTTCTTGACTAACCTCTCCAGGATACGATGAATAAAGAATGAAAAGAATAAGGAATGAATATACAAAGAATAAGGTAAAAAAATAGAGTTTAATGAATATCTTTGTATGTATCCCGTTTTGTCTTTAAGGCTTCTCTCTTATGTGCAATCTTTACTAGGATCTCTTCTTTCCCAAGCTTCCCTTCCTTTGTTGCAGCCTGCGCAATCGCCAAATCTACCTCTTCCCAAGTAGTACATGCTTGGAGGATTGGATCAAGGTGTTGACTATGTTCAAAGGCCCATCCCGCCTTCATCCAAGTATCCTTTATAGTCTGCAACAAGGCTTCAAGATCCACAATATTTTGTGCTACAATCTTCTTATTCTTCTCCCTCTCTGCCTTAGTGTCTTCTCTAGTTCCCCCTTGCATGTTTTGCCTCTTCTTAAGTAACATGTGAACTAAATATTACAAAAAATGCAAGGCCGATGGGTACATATTTTGCGTTCGCTCATTAAATTCTGGATGTGCCTCTAAAACCTCATTTCCAATGTCAATAGTGAAATCCTGAATAGCCTTCTTCTACTTCTCAGCCTTGTCGCGCGCCTCAGTCAATTGCTGAATTTCATGTTCCTTATTCTTATTGTCTTCCAACAATGTTCTAAGTGCGGCCCCTTTTTCTAAATTTCTCCGAGCCACTCATGCCTCCATTTTTTTTAAAGCATTGTTGGCATGTTCATCCATGAAATTGGTCGGTTCACTATTACTTGGGTCGCTTGAGGTGCCTTCTTCATTATGCACCTTATGCATGCTTCCTCGCTGACATTGAACTCAAGTTCATCCATGTGCATTTGCATTGTTTAGCTTAGCATTTTTCTTGTACGCATGTTTGCGCCCTTGGGGTCCATCATCTCCCACCCATATAATTATTCAGAGGCAAGTGTACTCTGGAATCTTGTGCGTATGATCTTAGTTGGGTCATCAACATACCAAAGGTCTGTTTTGCGCATGAATTCTTCTCCCCTTTTTCTACCAATCTGCTTACCTATGGGAATATGAGTTTCCGCTCTTGGAAACATACCTTATCCCTTCTCACCCGACGCACCCCCATACTCTCCTGATGGCTCCCCCTCACTCTTTTCCTTCTCTTCACCTCTTCTATTGGGCCCTTCTTCCTCGCACTCACTGGGTACTTCTTCATCACGACGTGTCTCTTCTTCTCTGTGTTCCTCTTCACCTTCCACATTGGTAACAGGCGATGACCCTATGTTGTGCGCATTCTCATCCTACAACCCCTCTTCCTCACCATCATTCTATGTCACGAGCTTGTGCCTTCTTTTAGTCTTCTTCTTTGGGCTTGACTTGACCAACGTAGTTCTCGACGACCTCCTCACTACCTCAGAGGGTCCTGCGCCATTGCTCTATGTTTTGGGTTTTCTCCTTAGCCTTCTCCTGTAATCCTCGTCATTCGTGCCACTCTCTTCCTTTTCTGTCTCTTTGGCCTCAAGGTCAATTTTTACCTCTTCTTCTTCCTACCTCGGAGGAGTATCCTCACGTGGCCTTTTAGTGCCTACGGTTAGTTGTCTTATTACGCCATGATTGAGCACCTTGTTATCCTCCTTATTTTCCTCTTCATCCTTAGGCTTTTCTTCCTCCTTTGTCCTTTAAGGGGTGGCCTCGCGTTCCTTCCTTGTCTCGACCATATGATTTCCCTTAGGTAGCTTCGAGAGTTTAAACTCATCCTCGATGTCTTTAACATTAACCAGCCCAGGCTTAAGGTAGATGTATACGTTAGCTGCATCTATCTTCCTGACTGCCAAAATTATAGAGTTTGTGATGATATCATCTAATATCATAGTATCAATATAAGATAACTTACCAGGATGCATGTAAGTCTTGCATAGCGTATGGTAGTCAAATTCTTCCTTGTCTGCATCGAATCTCAACTTGCGTGCGTATGAAAATCTATTCATAAAGGCTTGGAAATAGCGCGCTATAAACACATATGGAAACTTACACCAAGGGCTCCACTTACCATTTTTCATGAAAAATCTCCCAACGCATATGGAAACTTACACCAAAGGTATGACATGCATTCGGGGGAAACCCTAGCAGAGTCGACTCCAATTCCTCCAGCGTGGTGACACAAAGCAATTTTTAACTTTTCATTTTTCATTACTATGCACAGAAAATATAGATTAGATTCATTCATTGAATGCATTGATTAATCCCAACAAATGGATCAATGTGTATATCCATTGTAGTAATGTTAAAATTTGAAGAGGCTAAAATAGGTTGAATGTTTATGTACATTTGCCCAAATTTTGTCAAAACTTCATCTCAATTTATGTTTCATGCAATTCTTCATTGTTCATTAACCTACTAAAAAATAATTTTTATCATACATTTCATAGCTTAGTTTTAGAGTATTTTTTGAAATGTAAGTTTATGATTGTTTAGATTGGAATATCTATCCTAATTTTCATTACCCACTTGTGACCACATATAAAAATTGGGATTAATTATATAATGTGACTATTATTAATGTAAAAGAAGTATAAATAAGTACCAATAAATTTCTAAACATAGTGTTTACATTGTGTCATTCTCCTGACCAAGAGAAAGATCAACACTCTCATTAGGGATACACACCACCTATCTAAACAAAGATTGCCACTTGTATTTGTGACGCTTCACAATATCTAATATCTTATTTACACTAACTAATTGATTTTCCGCCTTCTTTTTATTTTCCTCACATATTTTTAGGTGGTTCTTAATCACTAGGTCAAGGTGTTCAATTTCAACCTCCATTTCCACTTTCTTCTCACTCAAGTCTCCTAGATTTTGTGTCAAAACCAAAATATTCTTCTCCGTTTCATTGTTTTAGAAGGCCGACCTCTAATTACCTCATTCACATACCTCAACATTTTTCGAATGCATTTTTACATTAATGAGTTCCAAGGCCATCCTACTTTGGAAATGGTATATACTTACTACAAAGGGGGCTTATTATTTTTTGTCAACCCCACTTTGGATGTATGCCCCAAAATATTGAAGAAGTTTGGCTTTCTTCTTTGTTCCAAGCTCCAAATTTTTCTGCCTACCTCCTCAGTAGTTGATGGGATTCTTGGTTTTCCCCTGGGGCCATCCTCCATATTCTTAACCTGGGATCTACACATACACAAAAAAACCAAACATCAAATATGAATTAAAGGATTGAAAGCAATGAAACCATCAACTAATGTACCATAAGTGTCACTGTCAAAATTGTCCATATTTGCAATTGGCTTGTCAACTTCACTGGCCTTCCTCTTCAACACAGGATTTGTTCTCACCATGATGAGAGAGCTAGAAAGAGGAAAAAAAATAGAATAAGAGTATATTTGATCCAAAGAACCATAACAACAATTTTGGACAAAACTACCATAAAGAAAAATCCACCATTCTCCCATAATTGTTCTAATTTCCTACATATGTTATATGAATATCAAGTCAATGTCTTGGTTAGCTATATTTTGATTAATTTTAATTTTTTGATATACTAATAGGAATACACAAAATTTATTAGGAATATTGTCGTTGCTACATTTTCTGTGTTATCTTGTTCATCAAAAATGAAGTTAAACTAATTGTACTTGCATTTGTGAGAGAATACATGTCATAATGAAACCTAAGTTAGGGAAAGATTAATTAAGGTTCTAGTTTGGAAAGATTAAGAATCTTAAATTGCAATGATAATGTTTAGAATTAGAACAATCATGATATTCAAAGTGCAACATAACCCATTAAAAAATTTATGTGTCTAAGAGAACAATTTATTTGTGAATCAAAAGACTACTTGTAGAATTGTAAACCAAATTTTGTTTAGATTTGACTAAATTTATTTCATGTTAATTTTCAAAGTAGGAATAATCCAAGATGAAGTCCAGTCTAGTCCATGTTTAACTGAATTCCCACATAATTGTTGTCGGTTCCTACATATAACCTCATTTTGTACATGGTCAAAAATGTATAGTAAGGCTAGGTTATGTTCTAAGGTCGTGCCCTAGTTGTACTTTCCTAAACCAGAAGGCACCAATGCACAGGACTTGATTTGCACATTTTCCAGGGTTTGTTTCAGTTCTAGATCTCCCCCAACACATCCCAACTATCATATGAACCAACTAAGTGACTCTTTCTATCCCTTTTACACTTGTGATTGGTTATATATCCTACTTAAAATGATTTATATATTGTCGAGGTTGGTCGTTTTACCTTCCCAAACGTGGTTGTGGGATATTGTACCTATTTTGAACACTACACATGTGTATCAATTTATGGTTACACTTGTGCATTGAGTTGGTTGTTGGACTATTATTTTTTGGATGGTGGTGGAAACAACTGTGTTACTTATCTATTTGTGTGTGGAGGTAGTTGTATGATTCTATTTGCACGGGCATAGATGTGGCATGTAGTTCGAGGTAGCAGCACCATGTCTGGTTGTAGCTCAATGTTATATGTGGACAACTTAATTTTAACCCTAGACGGATTAATAATCAGGCGTGATAAACTATCAATCAAGCTTAATAAGCAAGTGTGTAACTCCTTCCAAAGGGGACATAACATGTGCAAGGTAGAGGATTTTAAGAAGGACACCTCACCACTTTTCTTGGCCTTAGCCTCTGGTCTCATGGAGTTTTATCCTTTGGTCACTCCCTAAGCAAGGGGGATTAACTCATGTGAGGTAAAAAAAAATCAAGCACTCAAGCAAATGTTAAAATTTGGAAGAGATGAAGGGATTCAAAAAAATTCCAAGGTGGAGGAAGTGCTACATTTTGAAAGAGTAAGAAACTTATAAAAGCCATAAATTTTTGTTGGTAACTTTGTTTGAGGTGTCATTTTTTTTATGTGTGTCTTTTTTGAGTTCTTTGTAATGGTGGTACTCTCAGTTCTGTATTCATCCTATATAAGATACTTTTTTAAGACTTGAAAATTGTACATGCACTACCTTATAAAAGTGACATATATTGGGGTAATATAATAACAAACTATAATAAAGCTCCATTTTTGGGGGTTTCATAATGGGTTTTGGTCTTATCTTATATCATTTTGTTGTCTGACTAAATTCAAATAACCATTTATCTTGGAAACAAGGGATATATGATAATTGCATATTGCTTGATCTAATGCCCTATCTTTTTGGACTCATTCCTGAGCTTAATGACTATAAGTAGAAGACGAAGTGGTTGAACAAAAATGGCATGGTCTACGAACTAAAATGTCTCACTATTCCTGAAGATATTCATCATCAACTTGCATACACTGAGTGCCCTTTCACTACTTGGACATTCATTTGGAAGTTGAATGGAGACCATGATTATCCGTATGAAAGTAACACTTCCTCATAAAACCATTCATGTGTGGATGATACTTAGACTACTACTGATCTTCCTCCTACTATGCTTTTACTTATGACACCTCATCTATAGTTGAGGACAATTATGTTACCACTTTGAATTCTAGAGTCGCTTCTTTGAGAACTTCCAGTGCTTTCTTATAGTAGGATTGTGATATTCATCTTGTACCTATTGCTACTTCAAAGTTCATAGTTAGTTCTTTGAGAGCTTCCAGTAATTCTTTGCAGCAAGATCATGACATTCCATTGGTACATGCTTCTACTTCATATTCAAGTGTCGCTTATTCAATAGCTTTTAATGATTCTTTGTAGTTGGATGATGGCAATCCCCTTATTGCTACTTCAGAGTCGAGAGTCACTTATTTAAGAGCTTCTAGTGATTCTTTGTAGTAGAATAATGTCATCCACCCTATACATGTGCTATTTTAGAGTTTAGAGTTTACTTCTTCAATGGATTCTAAGTATTCTTTGCAATAGGATCGTATATGTCTTTTGGATTCACCTCATTAGCACACATACCTACCAGTCATTGCTTCATTATTTGTAGAGTCCAGCATTTTAGATCTAGATGACACCATTAAAGACATTGCTCTCCTCTTTCAGAACATTACTCCATCACTTGCTATATCATCAGAGTTTAGAGTTGCTTCCTTGAGGGCTTCCAATAATTCTCTACTGCAGGACATTCCTTCACCACTTGTTATTTCATCAAAGTTCAAAGTTGATTCCTCGAGGGTTTCCAACGATTCTCCATTGCAGAATTCTCCATGTCTACAGGATCCACTTCATTAGGAAGTATTGTTACCAAAAATTTCATATTTGTTTGTGGAATCTCACCTTTCATATCTTGATGACACTATTGGGGATATTTTTTCCCTCCTTGATGTTAACTCTGGTAGAATTGCTTCTTCTACTTCTCTGGATGTATTTTCTCCACCATTGCATGCTTACATGGTCACACCACTTGCACTTTATGAATCCTATGATTCACCTCCGTCATCATTCATGCTGAAAACTTTTGCATGAGTACTTGGTTCTTGTTCAGTTCTCATATTCATCATGGGAATGATGTTGAGTCCTATTTGGTACCTAATTTGATTCATCAGGACCTGCCACAGTTGAGCATTAGATTTGTTGAGAAACATCTGCATATATTCTTCATTTCCTCTACCTTTGATCCACAATATTTGAATGCAACATCGTCATTCCTTATTGGGATGCAGTCTTCACCGATTCCTCTACTGACAGAAAAATTCTTCATCTGTGAGGTTTATCAGGAGTTCATGAGGCTTCATCTTTTGGTGGGGGCTGGCTAGTCTTATCTTCTTTCTCTTTCTATTTATAGGGTTTTCTCTATGTTCTTATAAGGGGATTATCTATTGAGGGAGATTTTCTATGCATTTCTCTTGTCTTTATGTTTGAGAGGAGTTTTTCCTACGAGTTTTCTCTTTTTTTCTCCACTATATGATGAATTTACTATGTTCTTGGGTACCCTCATCAGGCCTTCTTACTGTGACCCATTTCTTTTACCCACCTAAGCTCTGCTTGGGGGGCGCGGGGGGGGTGAATGTGATTTTTTTTATTCTATAAACATGTTTCTTATTCCATTACATTTTTCTCCTATATCAACTAAAAATATGGTGAACAATTAGAGTTAGTTTGTGTTTAAAATTTGTTATACATCTTGTGTTTTTGGCCGGCTTCGTAGTGAAGAAGTGTGTTGTTAGCATGACTTGTAGTAAAGAAGTTGCATAGTGAAGAAGCGTGTTTGTTGGCTTATCGTGGAGTATAGAGTTGTATTTTGTGTCGAGTGTGCAAGTCCATTACACAATGTATGCATAGTGTGTAGTTGTTTCATGCAATGTTAAGTTTGTTGTGCAATTATTTCAATGCACAACATTTTTTGTGCAATCCTGTTCAAGTTATACCAATCTATTTTGTAGTGTTTCAAGATTTTCCAAGTTGCCTCCAAGCCACAAAATATTAAAGATTTGCTTTAAAGCTGTAAAGTACCAAAAAAGATTTTTTGAAACTGCAAGGGTTGGAAAGGTCGACTGGTTGTGCTTTGGGTTAGTTAATGGGTCCTTTAGGACTTTGCATTTGAATTATGTAAGTTTAGGAGTCTTAATTGCGTGGCATTGGAATGCTATATAAACATAGCCCCAATTGCCCTAGAAAGGTATCTTGTGTAAGATTGCAAGCTCAAGTTTTGTGCTTTAAGAGTAGAGTGTGTGGATGCAAGCTTAATGCTTTGAACAGTGAGGTTGGTAAGCAAATGTTGGGAATATTGTAACCATATGATATGTGATCTGACATGATATATTGGATAATGATTATATGATGTATAATGTATGATCAAATCATTGAAGATCAGTATGAGGGCACTATTTCTTCGGCTATGTGAATAAAAGTCATGTTTTTGTTTGGAGATTTTAAATCCGCGTTCATTTGATTTTCCCATTTGTGCACAGTTTCAATTCTATTTGGTTTGTTTTTCTATGCATATTTTGAGGGTTGTGAGGTGTAAGGCTACTCTTTGTTGGGCTCCATGACCCCATATGCATCGTGATTTCCAAATAGTGACCAAGTGAGTGTATGAGTGGGGTTTGATTTGTATTTATCATAATCCAAAGGTGATATTCAACAATAAGGCTAATTTGGGAGGAAATGACTGACTCATAAGAAGATTCCCATTTGAGTTTTGGCTGTTAGAGGGCCTTGGAAAGTTCTATCCAGTGGGGTAGAAAGCTCAGCTAAAGGTTTGAGTAACACATGAGATATAAGTAGTTTTTGAGTAATAGAAGCGTTCTTGTAGGTGTTTGGGCAATGAAATGAGGGATTACAAGCTTTAAGATAAATTTTTTGAGATTTGTTTGTGTGCATAAGTCATGTGGAAGGAATGTAAGACAAACTAACATCATCGAGTGCCAAATGCCAAATTTGTGTGTCTATAATAGTGATCTCACAAGAGTGAAGTGATGCTAAGATGATTGAAATGGATTAGGGTACATTTGTATTTATAGAAGACATTTCGTTAATTTTCTCACTCAACTAACCCAAAAATATCACTAAAGTTGACTAAGACAAGTTACCCATTTGCAAAATATAATTTTTGGCAAGCTATGGTGAAATATGAATTAATAGACCAAATGTTAGGAAAGATGCTAAAATGTTGCTCTCAAGACATTTTACCAACATTCTCACTATTTGGTTTGGAATCTGGTGCCATGTCCGCCTCTTGCCACTTTGGGAGATTAAGAGTATTCTACATTTAAAAACATGGAAGACGTGAAAATGGACGTCAAATTTAATAACAATAATGTGTTAGTACCGACACAGGTTTGTTTACCCCTGAAGTAGGTAAGGTAACGCATCTTCCACGCAAACAAGGTGCAGAGGCCTTGGGCGAAATTTTGTATCAGGAAAACAAAAATGTCTTACGACGATGTGGAGATCGAAGACATGGAGTGGAACGAAGAATTACAGGCCTTTACATATCCATGCCCTTGTGGAGATCTTTTCCAAATCACCAAAGCAGATTTGCAGATAGGCGAAGAAATTGCACGCTGTCCCAGCTGTTCGCTTTACATAACAGTTGTCTACAACCTCGAGGATTTTCAGGAAAAATCTCAAGATAAGAAAAATCATATGGAACAATCTAAAAGCCCAGCAGTTGCAGTCGCATAAGCGGAGCAGAAAAAAGGGTTTCTCTTTTTGCCGATGTTAGGGTTTGGATTTTTGTCTATTAATTTTGTAAGCATCTTTGCTTGAATCATAGGGTGAATTAAATTGTAGTTTTTAGATTAAATGTCAGTACTCAATTGATGTTATAAAAATCGATGGTTTATGTTGACCTCGATTAGGGTTTGTATAAGATACGAACCGTGATTAGGTTATGTAATATGTGAACCTGGATTTGAGTTTGAATAATTTATTGATCACTTGAACATACCTGTGTGATTTTATGTTTTGGCTGATACCCACCAAATGTCTTATTAGGGAAAGGGTAATTAGATCAAATTCATCTAAAAAAATCGCACTTTCTGTTGCTCATAAAAAAAATCATATGGAATGTATATTTCACTGCCCCATGTCCATTTGATATTGGGATATACAAGTATAGAAATGAAAACAATTTCAATCGGAGTTGAGTTCTAGATATTTTTCAGCTCGTCATATCCGAGTGAAATTGGACACATAAGAAGGTATATAGATTAGGGTTTGTTGCCATTAATTTTATTGACCCCATTGTACCCTTTCATCGGAAAACAAGGGATCCTCTGCCATAAGACACTGATAAAATCAAATATTCAAGTATTAGGAGAGTTTTAGCAGGCAGATCCTATTTCTGTTTTGTTTAGGGACGGTTTTAGTGTGTTGCTCTGTTTCGAACACCTGGCTTCCACTTTCCAATTTGCTCGCTTTATTAACTGTGCTGTCCTTTGGGATTGCTAACTCGACATATTTTGTATGTTAAACATGCAAACTTTTAAGAAAATTGAAGAATATTTTCTTAATTATTCACCAATTTTTTAATATAAAACATACATTGTAAAGGGAATGGAAGAATATTTCTGGAGTACTTTTGATTTAGGATTTCAATATTGGAAAAGATTTGCTCGGTTTTTCAAGTTTCAAAAAAATTTAGACTTCCTTAAAATTTCCTATAACTCTAGTTCTTATGCTTGTGAATTTTCAATCTTGATCTGTATAGTATTTTAATCATTTTAATAGTGTAACATGGACTCTTGGGTGGTAACATAACATGTTCTCAGTTTAGGGCAAACCGACATGAATATCCCAGTCAAATTGTAAATTTTCTTGCTGCTAGGGCTATCTCAACCTTTATTGTGAGAAAAATGGATAGGCATCTTGTGGTAGTAACGAATTTGTTGAGGGTTCCTTGGGTACTAAGTTGCATCATCACCTGACTAGCATTGCAGTGAGTGTTCAACCACCTTGAGATATAGAGCACGTCATTTAATTTGTCAAAATTTGTACCATGTAATGCTATGTATTATTTATTAATGATTAGATAATACAATTTGCATTTTCAGTACCATTTGAATCCTACATGTGTGATCTTTCACAGATGATACAGATTATACATTAGAATATGCATGTTCAGTATCATTTGAATTCTATATTGTCTTTATAATTTGTAAATTGTGATTGTCTTGTTGATTTTTGCTCTAGATAGATTTCATTTGTAATTGGCCTTAACGAGTGAAATAATTTTAAAAATTTGTTATTTTTATATGAGAGGCTCTAAATTTTTTCTTGCAAATAAGCCTTTTTGCCTCTTATTTCCATCATATTTCGTGTTAGGCTGTGTAATTCTGGTAACATGGGTTCTCAACATTGACTCTGGTGCTTAATTATTGTGTTTTTTGTTCTCCGCTGTTTCATATAGTTAATGCTAGCAGAAAATTTTAATCTCCTGATTTTGCACCTAGAAAAATTATTTAAATTTTGCAGATAGATCATTTTAGCATTTCAAAATTGTACTTACAGAGTTCAGATTGTTCCTTTCTTCTAACCTGTGTGAAATGATGTCAAAAATTCATATAATACATATACATTCTGTGCATATCCTTTGGATAATTAGTTTGGGTTTGCAATCTACTATGTGTTTGGGCTGCTGTAAGTTTTGCTTCTAATGAGGATTCAATGAGAAAGATAAAGTTACAATTTTAATACACTAGAAGATGTATTTGCTTGCAGTGAAATATAGTAGGCATGCATTTTTTATATTAAGTCTATGGATATGTTTTTCCATGGGATCAGAAGCATTTGGAAACTATCTTTCACCGGAAGTGGTTGTTTCATTATTTAACTGGTATGATAGTTAATGGGTGTCGGGCTGGACAGAGTTCTTTTAGACATATCTTAAGGGCACCTTCTGTGGTGATATACACACAAGCCTTAGATCCAAGGCATCAAGATTGTAGCATACTTGAGTCTTGACTCAAATATTTCTTTATAGTTTGCACTTGCAATCTTAAAGAAAAAATGGCTGGAAACAGTGATATACTTATTGAGAACTATAAATTGTGTTCAAAACACAAGCCCTGTACAATCAGGATTTGAAATCCCTCATAAGAATTTATTATAAACAAAATTGATCGTGACACATAGTCATCACCAGATTCTAGAACAAGCAACTGAACTGGAGGAATCTGTTCAAACTACATGCGGGGGAAATCAGGAGATGCACTGCAGGTACCAATTATAGGTCTGGAAAGGGTCCAGCTTTGCTCTACCTGAAAATGTTCCAAGGCTCCAAGCTATTAGCTAGTGATAGTAGATCAAAACTTAAAATTGTCCTGTAACCTAATCAATGGTTTCTAGATCACATGGGTAATTATCTATACTTGTAATTAAGAAGTCCTATCCAATCACCTGGTGAAATGAAATCCTTTGTGAGACATCTACTTCTGGATTAACTTAAATATACAAGCTGAATACTTTTGTGGGCTCATGCTTAGAATTCTGTAGCTGCTTGGGTTGAATGAAGCATTTTCAAGAAAGTCTTGAAGCTGTCACCTTGTTTGAATGAATTTCAGTGGAAGAATTGTAGATTTTACTTGATTTGATGTTGCGCGGAATTGAGGAATTGTGAAATGATGCCTATGTGCAGGGTTCGTACTGTGGCCAAAGTGAATGTTCAAAGTGTTTTGACAAGTGCATTTTTTCATTTTTCTCGTTACATTTTGGTCAGGCATTGTTCTGGTTTGAGCTCAACAATCTCCAATGGTTTTTGTCCGATTTATAAAACCTTGTCTGTTAAAAGTCTAGGAGGATGTTTCAACTTCAAAGTTCTGACATTTTCTATTTTTTCTGATTTGCTACAAGTGAAAAGGATATTAAGCTGAGATTATTCACATCCTTTCTTTGTTTCTGTTACCCATCACTTTCACTGCAATCTATTTTTTCATTTTTTTGTTTTGTTTTCGAATCTCACGAAAATAGACAACATAAAAAGTACATGTATTTTCAGGAGTTGTAAGCCAATTATATGGTGGAACTTATTCTACTGTGAAAAAGAACTTCTGTCAATTATCAAGTTGAACTTAGGAGCTAAAGTCATTAACATGTCTTCTGAATCGAGCTATACAAGGCTTAGTTACAGTTCTGTGAGATGCACTGCCCTTTAATGTTCAGTACATATCTATATGCAACTGAGGGTGTCGAAAATACTTCTGTTTGAAACTACTGCTAAATTTACAGCACCCCTTTCACCATCATCGAAACGATTTATTATTGCAGCGGTTAATCAAAAAATGTATTTGCTCATGTGCTGGTGTGCATTTTTATGTGACAATGTTTGGGGGACGCTGCAATCTATGGCATTTCTCCTTAACTACTCATTTATGTTTGTGTTTTTGACAAAATGGCAACGCCTCTTTTGTAAATTAAAGTGTGTAAATTATGATGGAACATTTTATGGATGACCGGTGTTAGCATAACCATTTATTGAGCTTGGGCATTGTGTTATCATTTTATTAAATCGTACTATTGGTCTGGTTTCTTATGTTGTATTGAAATCGAGGACCTTGTGAATTAGAGCTCATGTGGCTTTCCTCAATGTTAGTGAAGACTCGATCAATGCAATTTTATTCAATTAACGCAACTAGGAATAATCAAATGTATCTAAGATGATCGTTCTCTTGACACACGACACTTGACAACATACAATGTACTTAAAATTTAGCTCGTGAACTGCGCATGGAAGGTTTAGGATATGTATAGCCTTTGTATGTAGTTATCTTCAAGGTGGTACATTATTTACAATGACTCGCAAGGTATAGTATGTAGTGATCTCCAAAGTATTAGATTATGGACAATGACTCATAAGGTATTGTCCATACATCAAATTCTTTGTTATTAATCTACGCGAGTATGGCTGAAAATCACGTCTAGGTTGATTTAATAAAAGTGCTCAATTTGAAAAAACCGACTGTTGTATAAGATTCGGCAGGGATGGATGGCTCAAATTCTGGGCCAAACCTATCTATGGTCCCTAACCTGACGCATGGGTTAAAAATTCAAGGAACAGAAAATTGAGAGGGGTTTTTTAAGTTGTACAGAGAGTCATCTGAAAGTTGGAAATGTACTAAGTGCGGAGAAAACAAATAGAGGTGCTGTGGAGGTAATCGAAAAAGGGGAAATGTACATTAAAAAAAGCTGTGTTATTGGTCTAAATATCTTAAAATAAGAGTGTCAAAATTGAGGTTGCAAAGTGCTTCGTTCCAAAATTAGGTTATTATAATTGGATTAAAAGACTAACATTATTACAAAAACTGAATTCTTTATTGCATTTAAATCATATCTAGCAGCATGAAAAGCTAAAAAGAATGAAAAAAAAAGAAAAAAGAATGAAGCATCTCACGAGGATTCAATGGCGAAGAACAATTTGATGTGCCATCTTAGAGACTTGTCTCTTGAGTATTAAACACCATGACTATTTAGTGTGCACTTGATAAGTCTGCATGATCAAATGTCTATTCACGAGATGCACATAACTAGAAATTGCATTGCAAAGGTGCAATGGAAACGTCAATAGTGCCAAGAAGGTATAGAGTAAAAATCAATCAATGCAAAATAAATGCATGGAAAGTGAATTGTAGGGAAGTGGAAGACAAATAGATCCATAATAGTGGAATTACGGATGAGTTTTTCTTCATCTCCAAAGGAAAGATCGGTGATTTGTGTTTTAAAAAACTTGCCCTTCTGGAAAATAGGTCATTTTTGGTGGTTGGGGGGAAGTTTTTCAAACCCAAGTCGCTAGGCAGCAAGAGAATATGGACGTGGATGTTCATCCCTTGCCTAAAAGCGAGCAACAACAGGAGAGCATGTCCCTAACAATGACCAACACTACATTCAACAAACCTTGGCCAACATCACGAAGGCAAGGATTTTGATTTTCAAACTACCTAATGAGTTTGATTAAGTTTATGTTGACATTTTCCAACATACAATGGTTCTTTTTATCTTAGAAGCAGTCTTCTTGAAAAGTGATTTCTATAGATGGACATGCTAGGTTTGAGAGGAAATTAGGTGGTGGAAAATTGATTATGCAAGGGGTATGCCTTTATTCTCTTAATTTGGCTCCCTACTTTTTCCCAAGCAGCCTTTCAGTATGGGTCATCTTCCTTCAAGAGGTTAAAGTTAGTGGTTCTACTCTTTTATTCAACCTATATTACATTTACAAGAACTTTTTACTATATTGTACATTTCACGAAGAAGGATGTGACGTTGCAACTCTTCTCTTTTAACCCCTCCCCTTTTTTCTAAGGTCATTTTTGTGTATGAAGAGCCAAACCATAAGAATGTTTGGGTTACAATATGTATTGGGGAGTGAATTGTCGGATTTTTCTCAATATATGCTCCAAAAATCATAACAAAACGTGTCACTTTGTGGAATTGCATGCGTTCTAACTTGCCCACTACATAATAGAATATCAGGTGGCGATTTTAACATGGTTTAGCACAAAAGAGATCATAGTTGGTCTCAATCATCATGCCTCTCCTTTAAAGATTTTTCATCCTAGCTTTAATGTCGCAATTATCTGGGAGTCTTTGATCCCCTCTTTAGGTGTCCCAACCAACAGGCAAAACACCCTCGTTCACCTCGAGGTCCAACAATCAAGTTGGATGCCAAAGGCGGTTGAGCATATTTGACCATTTTTATGTCATCTTTTTTTGTTAAGTCATGTATGTCCTTTCCGTATGTTTCCACCCTCAATGACACTATCCTCTCTTGTCATTCACCCATTTCTTGCACCTTAAAACTTGAAACCTTCATCTCCTTCTTGCTCATCTTCCCATCAAGCTTAATATCACCGATCTTTCTTCCCTGCATTGTATAGGCCAAATTTATGTTGTTTGCGATTTGCATTCTCAACCTTCTTCATCCACATGTTGGATTTTATGGTTGGAAATAGATGTGGAAAGAACAATGAAACTCTTTACAGGTTATGAAACACTTATGGACAAGGAGAGACAGAAAAAAGAAAACAATCTTAAGCGCATGCTTAGTTAGCAACACCTTGCTCTCGAGGAACATCAACCATGACACCAACCTTCAAATTGTTGTCACAAAAGCAGGTGATCTAAGAAAATTTAAAATTTATAGGGGCCAAGGTGTAAGGATGCAGAGTCACCTTTTTTGGATTCATCATGGTGACCTCATATCTAAATATTTTGTCAAATATCTATAATAAAAAACAATGTCATGAGAACATCTCACACATCATTACTTAGGATGAAGTTGAAATCTGCTCACTTGATGATATCAAAAGAGTTTTGTTTCAACACTATAGTAAATTTTTTCAGGAAGATCAAACCTTGATGAGTATGATACATGAATATATTCCATGCAAGGTGGATCAGGACACCAGTCATCTTCTTGAGCAAACATATTACTATAATTGGTCTTGAATCAGTGCTTTGGACAATGAAAACTGAGAAGGTTCCTATTTTGGATAGTCTCTTTGATTGAATTATTTCAAGCTTTAGGGCCCACTCTCAAGGAGGACTTGTTTATCGTTTATAAAGAAGTAAAGGCCAATAAATCCATGGGGGGTTTCACTAATCATATTTATAAAGATGGAAACAAGAATATGATAGGTGGCTAGTGCCCCATTACTCTTCTCAATGTTTCCCATAAAATCATTGCAAAGGCTATTGCAATGAAATTTAAATTGACAACAACAAAAATGCTTACAACTGACCAATTGGATTAAAAGAGGGCAGCAAATCCCTAACTTATGTAATCTTTGCAAGTGTACTGAAGAATCGACTAAATCATCTCTTCCTCCATTGCAATTATGTTGTTAAAGTGTGGAACTCTTTTTTCAGGCTAATGAAAGTGAAATGGGCCTTTCCAAACAATAGCCTCTTAGCGTGGCAACAATGACACTCTCCCTTCAAACATATGATTGTTAGAAGAATATGGATGATGTCCTTTCCACATATAATTTGGCTCATTTGGAAAGACAAAAATCAAAGTATTTTTAACAACAAAAAACCTTCTATCAACAGATGTGTTTAATTCAACTTGTTAAAGGAATTCAACATGATATTTCCAGATTCAGACCTAAAAAGAATTTCAGTCAAAATGAAAAAAGAGGGAAAACTTCTCAAGAAATGGAATATTCCCAATGCGCACAATCCTCATGCTCCTAAAATTGATAGATCCTTGGTCTCTTGGATTCCCCCCTCATTTGGACTCCTTCAAGCTTAAATTTGATTGTGCCTGTAAAGGAAATCTTGTGATCTTAGGGGGTGGAGGGGGTAACAGTGAATCTAATTGTTGCTTATGCTAGACCCATGGGAATCGACACTAATCACTATTCTGAAGCATTAACAGCGTTGTGGGGAATCAAGCTAGCTCGCTCTCTAAATCTCCATAACATTATAATTGAGGGGGATTCCTTGAATATTATCAATTGCCTCAAAGGCTCAACCCAAGTTTGTTGGTCTGTTATAATCCTCATGTGTGGATTTCACTGATGCCCTCGAGGTTTTGGTATAACGGTTTGTTCCATTTGGTATCAGAGCAACCACTCAGGTTTGAGTCCCGATACGGGTGGCTATGTCGGCATTGCAGTGTTCGTCTAGGGCTTGTATAGGGCAGGGTGTGGTCTCGTTATTACCGGGCACAAATCTAGCCGGGGGTCCAGCCTACGGAAGTGTGGTGGGATGTTATGATCCTCATGTGCGGATTTCACTAATGCCTCGAGGTTTTGGGTGTAACGGTTCATTCCATGGTCCATTAAGAAGATTATTGATGAGGCAATTCAGATAATTAAATCCTTTCTTAGGTATTACCCTTGCTCATACCTATAGGGAAGGCAATCAATTAGCAGACTCACTAGCTAACCTAGGGGTCCTGGCTAGTGACTATCAAAATTGGAACCACATCTCCCTACTCTCTAATAATGTACAACTCATCATTATTAAGGAGAGTTGGCAATCATAAATTTGTGAACATTAAGGGAGGCATGGCATTTTTGTGTAAATTGAATATCTCCATCGCTGCATCTTGATTTTGGTTGCTCGCTCACCCTAGGGTTTTTCCTGCCATGGGTGGAGACATTTGCAGGGTTTGGACCCATCAATTACAACCATTGGAAGGAGGATATTGAGGTCTGGGAAATACTCAAGAGGGGTGGCTTCAACCATTTCGTGGATGTGGTCAAGGGCCATGATTACCATCTCTCTCAGTAGTTCGTCTAGAATTGGAATGAGTGTAAGATTCGCTACAAGAATAGGGAGTTTCAAATTTTTAGAAGAAACCATTTTGGCTATCACAGGCCTCCACCCCCAAAGGAATGTGTTTCTTCAAGAATAATTATGACAGAAAAGAGGAGGCCAAGTTTCTTAAAGGAGATGAAAGCCTGTTTTGAAGCCAAAAGTGGGTACCTCAGAAATTTTAATGCCAAAACTATTTGACAAGGTGAGTCTTGTTATCTTGAAATACCTCATTTTGGATGGCAAATTTAAAGTCACTCCTTTCTTCCATCTCATCTTTTTGAATCATTTTAGAAGGAATGTTGTGGTCAATTTCCTCTTTCTATCTCTTGTAATCCCTTGACCACTTGGTTAACCTTGTCCTTCAAGGGAAACGTGCCAAACCCTCTCACCATGCTCTCATTCTCCTTATATACAAACACTTTAATCTTCTCATTATCAATACCCCCCCTGCCCCTCCGATGCACCCCCCTGCCTCTTCGCTGCACCCCCCTTGCCCCTCCTTCCCTTCCACCTATTTCTTCCAAAAGAGCCCCTCCCGTTGCTATTCCTCCACCTCCCCCTTCTGGTCGTGTTCTCAGAAGAAAGAAAGTCAAGCCAGACCACTTGCCTTCCCCTACATGTGAAGTGGTTATTGTTGTTAGCTTATTAGCCATAACAGATAAAGAAGATTTAAACAAAACTAAGGCTAAAGGCTTCAAGGCTGAGCTTGATCTGTATATTGACATGATCACTTGGATAAGAAAGGAATGTAAGGTGGTTGAAAGACAATGTCAGAGGATGCAAGCTTGTTGTTGAAAGTGGGAGTAAATATGATCATGTGATGGAAGAAATGGGAGAAGAGAATCAAAAGCATTGAAGAAGAACAAGATAATATCAGGAATAGACAACTGTGACATTCTCACTCTTCTCAACAGGAAACTTGGACGTCCTCTCAAAGCATCACTTATAATCTTGAAACCAACAAAGACAAGGAAAAGGCCAAGGATGGAATCACTGTCAAAGTAATCAAAGACAATTTAGGCACCCTCAAGCATAACCTTTCAAAAAATACTAAGGAATGGATGTTTTAGTCTATTTTAGACCATGGTTCTCTTTGATTTTTGTATTGCTTTTAGTTGTTTTGATGTTTTGTTTGTACTACTTGCTGTAAGTACCACTTTGGTCTCGTTGGTGTATTGTTGTACTCTTGTTGTTATTCTACAACTCCCCCTGTTTCTTTTTGTACTACTTCTTCTTCATTGTGATCGGTTCTTCTTTTTGTCTGTATCTATTCTGAATATTTGGCCTTTTGCCTTTTGTAACGCGAGTAGGATCCTAGTCAAAAAACCTTTTTGTCATTAATAAAAAATAAATTAAATTGATAGCCCAAGATATTGTTTACCCTAGAGAAAACTGGATTCTCAAAAGGCATATATATCTGTGTGTGTGTGTGCGTGTGTGTGCATGTGTGTGCGGGTGTGTGTGTGTGTGTGTGCGGGTGTGTGTGTGTGTGTGTGTGCGGGCGCGCGTGCGCGCGCAGCTGCGCGTCGGTGTGTGTGTGTGTGTGGGGGGGAGCGTGTGTGTGGGCGTGCGTGCATGCGTGGGCGTGGGCGTGGGCGCAGGCGCGTGCGCGTGGCGTGTGCGTGCGTGCGTGCATGCGCGCACGCACATGCGCCGCGCAGCGCAGCGTGTGTGTGTCACCTAATGGGTTGAATATTTTGATCAAAATGCAATATTGGTTAAAGTAGATTTTGACAAAGCATATGATAGAATCCATTGGTGATTTATTCTCAAAATGCTTGAGTGGTCGTGACTTGGTCCCAACTTTAGATGACACATTCAAATGCTCTTCCCTAAAATACAAGCTTAGGTCATGGTTAACGAAAGCCTCATAATGTCTTTTGACCTTAAACGCTCCATTTGACAAGGTTGTCCACTCGCCCCCTTTTTTGCAATGTTGTGTTTGTTGATGCCCCTTGGTTATATTCTCCAACAAGCTCATTATCAATGCAATCTAAAAGGAATTACTCTTCCACATGAATCTTATCATCTTAATTCTCACTTCACTAAAGACTCTCTCTCCTCTTTTGCAAAATCTTGAACAAAAGATTGAAAAGACACTAAGAATTATTTGACATGTATTGTGACATGTCAAGCTACAAGTTGTGCAATCAAAAAATAGAATTTCATCTTCATTAAAAGTGACCCAAATCTTTCCTGGATTCCTCCATATTGGAATGTCATCTTCTGTGGGAAGATTACCCAATACTCAGGTATCCCATTTGGTATACATCTTTCTCCTTAGGAAATGTGGGATTGGGGTGCTTAATAAAATTAATAAAAAAAGGTCAAAAATTGGTCTTGTGAATTCCTCTCCTTAGCTGCCAGACCACTTGTCACTAATCACAATTTTTCTAGCCAGCTATGTGTACTACCCTTCTTATTGGTTCCCCTTAAAATCAGCTTATGGCAAGCTCACACAACTAGTTTGGGGATTTCTTAGGAGCAACAATTTTGGTAAGAAATGGATAACAACATTCTCTCAAGAGCTTTACCACCCAACCCTAAAATTGTTGGTGGGCTTGGAACTATTAATCCATCAAAATAAGGGAAATACCTTTGTTACCAAATGGGTTGCAAGATCCACTCAAGGTTCAAATCCTTGGAAGATCCTTGTTAGGGAATGAATTCAACAAACTTCATATAAAGGTGCTTGGACCTCCCCACTCCATTGTAAGATAAAATTCAAATGCACCTTTCTTTGACATCTTTCGCTCCCTTCCTTTAGGTGTAATTGGATAGCTTGGCAAGAAATGTCCTCTTTTCTTCATTGATGTCATCAATCCTCTTCGGCACAAAACTAAGTATTCACACTTCCAATAGTTAGTGAAATTAGATAATTCAGTTTAATAGCCTTCCCCTTATTGTCTAACTTGAGCTCAGAGCAAAATCCTTTGCAAGAAAAGGAAGTAACATTGTTAAAGACATGGGATAAAATATTGGTAGTTGACTCTCTTGGAACTTGTTACAACATATGTTTGATTTACCCAAAACACTTAAAACATGATGTCTATATTACACTTATACAAATGATTTCTCTTGATATTATCCTTAAAATCACGAACAACCCTTCAACCCCTTGGAAGGATTAGTGTTCGCCAAATCAAGCTTCCATCAACACATCCACGACAAAGATTTTGAATTTTCTAATTCATCTTCCACTCTCGGTTGAAGAATCTCTTAACACCAAAATGATATATATCCTTCCCTGATTCTCAATAGAAGTGAATTGCCCCTACACAATTTGGTAGTGTCTTACTGAGGCCAAATGTTAACTTTTGGGATGTCAAATTATGCATATGAAACTTCTGATTGACGTCATTTTAGCTAAACTTTGGCTTAGTACATGTAAAATGACCCGTTCATTATGCTCTTGAATCTATCCCCCCATCTCTTGTGGCATTTCCCTTCCTCCTCTTAACTATGGTCTTCCCTCTACCTCCTCTCTTCCAGAACCTTTTTGCTAACAATTTCAACTAAAAAAACCGCTTTGTTTGTCATTTCTTTCCCTCAATGTAATCTCGAAGACTTATTGACTGAGCATTCTCTTTTATATTTAGCAAAATTGTGACCAACAACTGTACGCTTGGAATGGCACTATTTTCACTATCCTACAAACTCAAATTTTGTCCTCTATGTTTACAGATTTATCAATTCAACATTAAAGATCCATAGGTGTTTGATGAAATCGACAAGATAAAGGAATGCATTCAAACACTGTTGTCATACAGTCATGATTATCGGTTGCAATCATTCTTAATTTTATTTTCCTTTTATAAGTTTTTGTATAATGATTATGGTCGTGAAACTATCTCTTACTGGGAGTCTTGTTGATTGTTCCTATTTAAGGTTTTGACTTGTGTATTATTTTATTATTATAGAAACATTTTCAAAAAAAAATTGAATTCGATTAATAAAAATGAAAATATGGTAAACCTTTGAATATGTAAACAATCCTTGAAAATAATAGTCTTTCACATCAACCTTCGTTTTTTTGGAATTTGGTAAATAATTTATAGAGCAAAACAAAATTTGGTAAAAATCAATAAAAATATAAATGTAAAAAACTTTGTAATCAAATAACTTCTAATAAGCCAACATTTCAAGCGTGGTTACTACAAATATTTATATTTATCTATGCTTAATATAAAAAAAGATTGTAATTAAATTATAAAAGTACATATTCAATTATATCTAAAGCTCTTAAATATGTGTGTGTGTGTGTGAAAGTACATTTCAATTATATTTATGTTTAAGAGCTTTCAATATAATTATGGTTTGTTCCTAGTTTTGTTTTCATTTTTGTTTGTAAGCCTAATACAAGGGGATGGATCTATATCCTAGGTTTTTAAATACATTGAACTTAAACAAGTTGCTATTACTTCATCCACCAAACAAGTTGTTATTACTTCATCCACCAAATTCTATGTTTAGAATTTTCATCGTCTGAAACATATTAATATGTAAAAGATGACATGTAGTGCCCGCTTCCCTTTGACACCTTGTGATATTGATCATGATACTGCTGACTATATTATGGACATTGTTATAGTTTGATTTAGTATGATGTCAAATGTTAGATCATGGTTTATTGTGGACTTTGATTCATATGTGGTGCATGATGATTATTGGAAACCTTTTATATATTGATGTTGATATACTGTTTGACATGGTTATATTATAAATGTGGTTCAGACATGTGATATTTGGATATTTTGAGTAGACCTAGAAAGTGGAATTAATTTGATGATCATATAGTTGTTGATAAAATTGCAAATGATATTGTTGTTTGCCTTGATGATGTTGTGATTCATATGTATATATGGTTTTGGAATTATATTTATATTCATTTAATATGCCTTGGAGAATGAAGTTGACTTGGGTGTTGGAGTTGAGGATGTGTGATGTGGCATCCTACATGGATCCACCTCATCCTCTTCTCTTCCCTCTTCTATATATTCAAATTCCCATGCTTGTTTTTGGGTTACTTCACCTTGGAATGCTTCATTCTTGGGTGAATTATTTTGTTGTTTGAGAGCTCTTACTTTAGAGGGGTTTGAAGATTGTTGAATGCTTGTGCTTGGAAGATATTTTGGATTGCTTGCATTGGAATGAAACTTGTTGTTTTTGAACTTGGAACAACTCCATCATGGAAAGGTAAGAGCCTGACTCTTGTTATAATCTTCTTTCATTTTTATGCTTATGTGAATGGTTGAGTGTGTGAATGTGTTGTTTTATTTGTTGGCTGGTTGGGTAGATGGCCTAAGAAAGGTGTAGGAGAAGACTATGGGGATTCTCGTGGGGAGACATAAGTGTTATGGGGAGGTATAAGTGTGGAGGGAGTTGGGATTTGAGTTCCACCTTGCAAAAGAAATAGCTTGCATTTCTTTACTCATTATGGGGTGCCATAAGAGGTTGGGGAGGCATAAGGAAATGAGAGGAATAAGGGTTACTTGGGGGAGGCATAAGGGCATGTCAGGGTTTTGAAATGATATGTTTTGGCAGTTTTTTTTCAGGTGGTGATACCCATTTCCCCTTGGGAGGCATAAGCAGCATCCCCCATAGTTTCTTGCTCCTTTGGTTTGCATGAGGAAGCCTAAGTGTTGTTTGTTGCCTTTTATCTATGGTTGCAAACTACACTTTTGTTCTGGACTATGTTTTAAATATGAATTTGTATGTGTGTTATGGAAGCCTATTGTTGCCATGAGTTGAAACACATTTCTTATTGCATTGTGGTTGGGCCTCGGGGGCCAATGAAGAAGGATGGATTCTCCTTTTCATTGGATGTCTTGGTTGGGTGGAGAGCGTTGTCTTTCTCCCTGCTTTTGTTGTGATCAAACTGGAAAATGGAGGATCTTCACATTGTTGTACTGGAGCAGAGGAAAAAAAAAAATTTGACAGTCCTTGTTGAGATTATTTCTTATTGTAACCTTTTCCCACTTTGAAGTGGATGACATTGTATATTATCTGTGATGAAAAGGCTACTCTGTTTTAGTTATGAAAGTAGTTGTGATTATGGAAGAATATATCTTGTATTCAGTTCTGTGAACAGAAAACAAAGATATGTATTATGTATGTTATATTCTGAAAATAAATGGGAAAGAAGTCGTAAAAGATTCATTTGAATTAATGGAAGTTGTGTAGCTTGCTCAAATGATTTTGTTTTCATTGGAAATATGCGTTTGAAATATAGTATAAAAGCTTTGGTTGGAAAATTGAAAAGTAAATATGCATGAAGAAATGTTATACTACTCTGTTCTTTTGAAATGCATGATTTAGAAATTAGAACTGTACATTGGCTTTTGAATACTTGAATTGAAAAGAAAAAAAACCAACTTCATATGTTATATTGGATTGGGAATAAGTTTCATATATCAAGTTGGTAAAGGAAACCTGGATCTGTTTGAGATCAAGTATAAACTCCATCCTTTATTTCACTGTATACTTGCAAAATTTTATCAAAAAGTATAGAGCGACCCTGCAACATTGAAAAGATAAATTGAAATACCAATGGAACTTGTGGGATCAAAACGATCCCAAGCAAACAAAAATACTTAAGGAATTTCCATAGAACCTTTCAATTCGGGCTCAAATAGTTTCACAGTCGTTGTCAAATTGGGAAATTTTTGAAATGTAAATCAACCAAACAACTTAACCCTTGTAATCTATCCTAAAATCTTCCAAGAAAATTCCTCCATGCCTATTTGGCATGTTGAGAAGGAATTATGGCAAATTCAGACAAATTTTATAAGTTGAACAGTCTAGTTCACATTTTAAGTGACAGAAAGATGTTTTCTTAAAATTGACGCTTCAAACTTCATCAAAATTTAAATCTTAAGCTTCCTGTGCAAAGAGGACTTTGAGAGCTTTCCAAAAATTCCTCGTTTGCCAAAAACGAAGCTCCCAATCGAAAGTTATGGCCTTCTGAAGTTCCACTTTATTTTGGCTTTAAAAAATTTCTAACCGTCAAATTTAATTAATAAAATATTCTTGGGCAAACCCGCGGGCTAAATTCTTCCTTTTTGCGCTTTTTTCCCAAAAACACTTGAGGCATGAAGTTCCCTGCCGCTCCACTGACCCACAAACATTCTTGTTGATCAAAACAATCTAAGTTCAAAAAAAAAAATGGGAAAAATTTCTACGTTTCCCACGCATCCCCGTAAGCCCGTAGCCAATTAGGTGCTGCCACGTGGCTTAATGAGGCTCTTTCAGAGGCTTGGAATCCCTTTTAACCTTGGCACTTGCAAAATTATTATTTGGAAACTTTTCCTAGTTTCCTTCGTTGCCTCGTCGGCCCGCCGCCAATCAGGATCTGCCATGTGGCATTGCGAGGCGTCGGCGGAGGCGCGGGGTGAATTTTACCCTTTTTTGCCCTTTTGGGCATTAAAATTCTTTTATCCCCGCCACCACTGCTTTCCCTGCATTGGCTTAGGAGGTGCCACGTGTCCCTTGCGGACTTGCGGGTGCGCGTGTGCAAAGGTGGCTTTTCGCCCCAAGCGGGAAACTTTCCAAAATGTCTCCCACGGCTCTGTCGGTTTGTGTCTGGGGATGAGATTTCATCCCCAACCCCGCCAACCCCGACTCCTCTTGTGAAAAAATTTTCTCCCCGTGGCCTGCAGACCCACCCCTGGGGAAAATTTTCTCCCCTAGGCCCGTCAGCCTGTGTTGGGAACATTTTCCTCAGGGTCCCGCCGACCTATAACTTTTGAAATACAGGGAGTTAAGAGGACTTCTTCATATCACTGGAAAGGTGAGAAAATTTCCTATCTAATGGGGAATGTTTTTAGAAGGTTTCAAATGCGTTTAATTTTGAGAAAAAAATAGGTTGAATCTCTTAATCCTGTCAGGGGGTGGGAGAGTGAGAAATTGCCCTCTTAATCCTAATGATTATTCTAAACCCTGTAAATTTAATAACTGTTGTAATGGGAAAACTATGAGCTAAGATTTTTATTTGGCCTCTAAACCTTGCTTGTGGCAACTGTTGTTTTGTAACCTGGTAGCAGACACTTTTATACAAAAAAAAAATTATTCCATAATTTTCTGACTAATCCTAAGTTGTTCTTGAGTCTCAAGTGGGTTGTTTTAGCAGGCGTTACATGACACTTGCAGTAAAGGTATTAAAATATTTGGGTTGGAGGGAGGAGAAGCAATCGAGAGAGGAAAATATTGAGAGGAACGATTTGTGGAAGTCATTTGTCTTTACGATGAAGGACATATGTAACATGTGTATTATGTTGTTGAATATGTGATTGAAAAAGGGGGTAAATTGTGGAGGGCATGTTGGCAATATAGTTCGGAGATATCTTGAAAAGAAAGGATCGTGAGGGACGCGATCCTAAACTTAGGCAGGTTCATATTCATTTTCATTGAAAAAATAGTATGTGGTTAGTATTTCTTCTTGGAAGAAAGAAGAGTTTCACATACATTCCCCAAATGTTTTCCCCACTCTTGGATGACTCATCCCTCACGCCCCTTCTTCACCACTCCAGATGACTCATCCCCTGAATACCCTTCTTCAACCACTCCTCTCCCTTCTATAATATTGCACTGATTCAAATTTAATTTTCTGGATGCATCCCTATTGACATCTCCATGTACATTGCTCCTAAACGATTGCCAGTAAATAATTTTGACATTTAATGTGGGTTTTTTTAATCTCGATGGTTGGGGGACTTTTTGCATTGCTTTTTACTGTTAGTTCGTAGTAGTAGTATCCCATTTGATGATACACTCTCCTATTTGATGGGTGTAATGATATCATTGACTTAAGATAAACAATTTTGATACGTTTTAAAATATGATGCTTTTCCCTAGAATATCATGCGACAACCTAGTAGGTGCTCTTGGGAGGTGGCGGATTATTGAAATAGCAAGTGCAAGTTTATAAATTTCTATCCCCACCCCTCCATGTATTTGATAACACACATATATTGAATGGCTTTGGGTTCTTTGGTTGTCATATGACAATATCCTGCATGTCTCCATGTGATTTTAATTCTCCTGAGTGAGAGGTCTTCATCTAATGTTTTTAAGGAAAAGCAAGTCACGGGTGGTGGGCCCTGCCACTCCACCAACATATGCCATCTTGGTGTCCTTGTCATTGATTTATTGGTTACTAAACAACCTGACTTAAGGAATAAGATAAATACAACCCTTTATAGAGTCATCAAAATTTGAAATTAAAAATACATGAAATGTGTGGAAGGTATAGGACAATGTGTAAAACTACCTACCTAGCCAAAACTGTGCCAAACATAGGAAGATTTTTTCGTATTTAGATTTCCACATTTAGTGTGTCATGATCTTGCATTGGATTGAGCAATCATTTTCCTGGCTCTCTTGTGATCGATTTTAGAGAGCTTGTCATTAAGGACAGGAGATCCCCTTAAAGGGTTTCACATTCCTCCTTCCCCCTTGGAGTTCACCTTTTATTATCTTTCTTGACTCATTCTCCTCCTCAAACCCATATAAAGCGAATGCCTCACATTTCCCATGCGCTTCACTCGGCTTTGTGTTAGCATCGAAGATTGCACTTTTATCGAGCTTAACGTGATCCGTCAAAAATTTATTTGTGATGGATTTGCATTTGGATTTGAGATTAACAGACATTGGTCTTTGCATTACCAAACTTGACATCATTGATCATGTATTGAGTATCACGATTCAACTTATTCCTTTTCAATGTTTCCATCACATATTTCACGTTCAGTTGCTAGTTAATATATTAATTAAAATATATTGGCTTTGACATGATTCACCACACTACGGCTTTGTTTTAGATAGGTTCCCGCTTAAAATAGTTTATGAAATAGCCACATGTTTGTCCAATCTTTTGATTTTAAATGGTTGTGCCTATCTGCTTAAAAAATAAATTGAAAGGGGGGATTGGCGATTTGCAATCCTACGGCACGGGGCAACATCACAAGTGGTATAAAATATCAGTACTTACGTAGATCACAAAAGCTGAGTAATATATGCCCCCTCAAGATGGCACCATGTTTGTTAGAATGAACATGTCAATGGAACGTTTGCACTTTGTGGAAACACAATGAGAATAAACTCGATAAAACTACAGAAATAAGGCCAAGGATAGGCACAAAGAAGTTTCACGCCCACATGTTACGACTGCTTTGTATTTAACGCATAGACACTCCACAAATCAATTTGTCAAGAAAAAAACTCTACACCTTACAAAAATATTGGACACAGTAAGGATTAAATTAAAAAAGAAACTGTATTTTCTATTTATTTTCCCCAATTCATAATGGTATAAATGATACATGGCAGTCTTAAAAAATTGATTTTAAATTCTAAAAATAAATCAGATGAAATTCTTAATGCCAATCTATATTTCTTCCACAATTTATACACTATAATGCATATTATTTCACAAAAAAATTGTGCATTGTTTGGATGAACTGATCACCGGCAACAGGCATAAGGATCTCCTTGTCCCTGTTCTACATGCTTCAAGTCTTCTTCCATCCGGTGACCAAATAAGACTAAAGATTTTAAAATCATTGCAAACGAATTTGTTCTTGATTGCAACTTACATGTGAGCATCCCCGGAGCTGTATAAGAAATTTCTGGAGCACAGCAAAACATCCCCAGAGCTGTATAATACATCTCAAAAGTTTAGCAGAACATATCCGAAACTCAAAAAAATATCTCCAGAGCTCAACAAAGCTTCTCCGGAGCAGGAGAACATCTCTCGCACTGATATAGGACATCACAAGCCTGGTACTAAATAGAACTACCATCACAATTCCATCCTTCCAAATGCACTTCAAAAAATAAGTGTAATCCTAAACAAATAACATGTTTCGCATCTTCCATATTAGATTAAAAAAATTGTGAACCAATATCGATAAGTCTTCACTTTTCGGCAATGATGGCTTTCACACTAACATAAAAACCATCCAAAAACATCATAATATCCTTGTTTTTCACATAACATTTCTGGTTTATCTAGGCAGCAAAGCAAGACACCATCTTAGTATCATTTGCACAATATTTAATTTAAAAGGGTTATAATAATAATAAAAACAATAACAATGAGTAAAGTAACCATGCACTAAGATGCATTAAGAAACAACATGGCGCACTAATACCAATGCAAATATTACAGCCAATCTGAGATAATAAACTCATTAAATATATATCAACGATGCTAAATGAAACAAAATTACTATAATATAAAATATTATATAATCTAATAATATTAAGTTTAATAGATATTCACAAAATTTGTTCTTGTATAGAATCATAGAACTCTTATATTTTTCTTATCTTTCCATATTTTGTACACTAAAGCCCAATCCATGTTTTATGTCTCGGGTCCATTAATTGACATTCTCATTAGCGCATTCAATGTGTACAACCCTAGATTTGACCTTTAAATATCTTTGATAATAATTTGTCTTGGAAACCCTCTTTCACATGCCACTGTGCTAGAAGGAATGGTAGTAATCACTTGCCATAATCTCATCATATTTGGGCAAAGAGAACGCCGATGATTTGTATGAAAAAACACTCTTTGTGCTTCATTCATCAAAAAATTCTCAGAAGTCGAATTTAATGAATCAACAAAAGGATGTAGCTCTCTTTTACAAGCTTTAGCATCAAACAACATATCAAGCTTAATTTGATTCTCTTGATTGGTAGGCTGTAAATGTGTGAGAAGAATATCAGGCCAACATTCTAAACTTTTCTCTCGACCTCTGTGCTCTTGTTGATAAAAAATAGGGTTGAATAGTTTGGTAGCATTGAAAAGAGGAAGATTGGGGAATCTTTCATTCAAACAATCAATAAGATCTTTAATGTAAATCTTTTTTGAGCTTCTTGCAACTTTCTAGTGTTCCAACAATTTGTTGTTTTATTCTTTGTTTTTTCGCATCACTACAACACAATTTTAGCATCAGGGATACACACATAATAAGTTATGTTTATCATTGACTTCACCTTCTTTATCTACAATTTCAATAAATCCATATGTAGTGTGATTTAAGAATTTTGAAAGATATAACATGCCTTCAACAAATGTTTCCCTCCTCAAAAATCATCTTGTTAGGTTAGTAATGGTCACCTCTAGAGACATGCCAAGAATGGTGATATCAACACCATCTTCTTGAAATATTTTGTTCAACACATTGAGCTCATGCTATGTACCTTGGGATATGATAATATAATGTAATGCTATGTACCTTGGGATATGATAATATAATGTATATGGGTTGATGGAGATGCCAACATGTGGCACACATCCCCTTATATAGACATACATTACCCTTAATAGATGGGTAATACCTAATCCCAATGTAGGCTGACTCATTACCCAATATAACTAATTCCTATGTGACACCATATAAATAATTAAGGGGATGCATGCCACATGTCAGCATCTTCATCAATCCATATACATTATATTATCATATCCCAAGGTACATAGCAGCTCACCTAAAACATCTGCAAGCACATGAAAACAAAACTTCACTAAGTAAATATGAGTCATATCATACCATGATGAGTTGCTCCTTTCATTCTTCCATAAAGTTGAAATTGTTGGCATAAGTTTTACCAACCTTTAAATGACCTCTTCCCTAGATAACCAATTGAATCCATGGATGTATTTGCAAAACATCAAGAACATCAATTTGTATAGTTGTAAGTAGTGATTCTTATTCATTATTTCAATGGTTCCCAAGGTGGTAGGCCATTGAAATCCTAACACAATGTTTTCTCCTCCCATCTCAATGAAATACACAGTGCTAGTTAGCAAGTAATCTCTCATGATGAGATTAATGTTATGGCATTTTCCTGAACAACTAATAGTTCCCCCATCAACGATCATTACTTGACATTCTAGAGCTGGATAAACAAAGCAGTTCAAGTACATCGCCAGCTTATGATTGATGAAGTTGTGAGTACTTCCTGAGTCAATCAACAATGTTATCCTCAGTTTTTTAATAATCTAGCCACTTAGAGGGTTTTGGGAGTGTTAATACTTGAAATTGCATGACATGATATCTTTGGTTGGGGATCTCCTAACTCCTCCTTTGGCTTGACCATGACCTCTACCTCTTCATATTTTTTATTCTCTTCTTCTTCGTTAGGCCCCTCGATGTAGAAAAACTTATTTTCAACACATTTATGTCTTGGTCCATATTTGTTGTCACAATTAAAACATAACCCTTTCTCTCTCTATTCTTGAATTTTTTGAGGTGTCAGTCTTACTGGCTGAGGGAATGATGGTGTCAAGGTGCTACGATCTCTGATATTAGTGATAGTTTGTCTCCTGTTGGAAATAAAATTTTCCTTTTCCCTACGTTCCATGATAATAGAATCAAAAACCTTACGAGGATTAAACATACACAACTCATTCTCAATGTGTTCCTTAAGACCCCCAAGAAATAAGCCACTTAGATTCTCTTCAGTAATATTTTCCTCCTACAAGAAAAGGTTTTGGAATTGATGAATGTAATCCTTGACTGATCCTGTTTGTCTTAACTTTGTTGATAGGTTGAAGTAATTCTCGACACACTAGAACTATAGTGTAATTGCAACTCTTCAGTAAATATTGTCTATGTAACATTGAGATCACCCTTTTTCCTTTGAGCACACAACCATCGATACCAGATGAATTGGTCAAGTTTGAGATACAAGGATGCCATGGTTAGATTTTGCCTTGATGGAATCTGATGTAGATCAAAGAAATTCTCCATTTGGTTAATCCAATCGAGTGGATCCTTTCCATGAAACTTACACATTTCCACTTTCGAAATCATGTTATGGGCCTGTAGAGTGTTTGTATTTAGATTGGGCATGCTCGAAGATCCATAATGACTAGTTTTTCCATTACTTTGATTCAAAGAATCACCTTGGTTACTATGAGTATGATTGAATTGTGGCTGATTTGGAAGAATATGGTGACCCTTTAGATTTGTATAGATTGTTACATGAAATCATCCAATCTTTTCTACATTTTCTTTGTTGGCTATCTTAGAATTTAGGTTTTGTAGATCACACTCAAGATGGCTTACCTTATGGTCCTGTTGGTCCGAAAATCTGTCGCTTGGGCAGATCTATGGATAAACGAGCCAACAGTGTGCAGGGCATAGCCCCTCTTTGAGTCAGCAAAGCGAAACTGGTTTATTGCTATTCTACCAGCAGGAATCTGTGCAAGTCTCACAATATTCTGCCTTCAGGGGTTTGGGATCTCATCCCAGTAGGGTGTTTCCGACTGCGAAAAGAAAGGAATGAAAGAGAGGATGAAGAAAGACCAGATCCGAAGAAAGAAAAGAAATGAATTCCAAAGCAGAAAGGTCAGAGGGTTTATGTTTTGGGATTGGTAGTAAACAGAGCCAAACCTACTTGCATAAACGAGCAAAGCAATACTGATGAATAAATGACAATAAAACAGAAGTAGATCCAACAGAATAAACACACAGATCTGACATAAGAAAGATCTAATGCATATAACACATGTATTCAGCACAAAGTCTAAATATTGTATTAATATTTCTTTCTGTTACAAAAAGCTCAAAGTCTTTTCTTCTCACTTCTATTTTTCATCTGAAAAGTATCCACCACCTCAAATACAACAAGTATTTGAGTATTTATAGAAGAAGGAGAAGAAGGAAGGCAAAAAGGAACCAACCACCTATTTACAAAATATCTACAAAAATATCTCAAAGTCATGTTGACTTTTGACAACTTGATGGATGACATCATCCCATGGTGCAACATGGATGATGTCATCATTTGTGTCAACATACTTTAGACATTTTACAAAAAGAAAGTCGGAAGAGAGAGAAGAAGAAGAGAGAATTTATTCATCGTCGTCATCCCGCGGCCTGAAAGGGGATATCCTGCTGTTGATGCTGCTCGGGTGACGAGATGTGGAATTGGGCACGGTATTCCATGAACTTGCTGATCATGGGCTCTAGCTGATCCTGGGAAGGATCCTTGTGTCGCTCACTGATCACCTCGCAAGTCTCCCACTCGTCTATGAGCTTCTCTGGGAGTTTGGAATATTCTTTCTCTGCTTCTATGAGGAACCCGATGAAGTCCCGACAGGCCAGCAGGTTATTGATGGACTCTGCGTCAAAAGTGACCTCTGGCCCCAGCCCTTGTGAAACGATCTCCTTGAAGATCTGGATGGTTTCATCAACTTTCCTTAAGGCGAAGGAAGGAGTAAGCAACCCTGGAGACATGTTGAGAACGATTTGTTCCATTTGGTGCATCGCGTCCAGGGCTTCTTCCTTTACCTTATCGATCTTTTCAAGGACGAATTCCAGTTGATCCATCCGGTAGTCCAGAGTGGAAAGGACTTTATTGAGGGCCCTGGGATGACCGAAAATGCCGAACTTGACTAGATCTTCGACTGAACAGTCGAACATTTGTTGAAAGGTCTCATGCTGCAGCCTAGCATGGTCCAGCTCTTCTGATATGGGTCCCGCTAACGCTTGGAGCTCTTTATTCGCCTTGTTGATGTTCAGATACAAATCAGTGAACTTGGCGATTACTTTTTCACTGTCTTTGAGGATCTGGCTCCTCCAAGCGGAAACGGCCATACCCTGCTCGCCGATCTTTGCATATTCATCAATTTTATCCTGGCTCAGAGGCTCAGGAGTCTCGGCGGTAGTTGTGGGAGGTGCACTACCCATCTTCTGTAAGGCTTGGAGCAGATGTTTATTTTGCTCTTTCAATAGCCTTTTCTCTTCTTTTTCTTCTTGAAGCTTCTTGCAGAGGGCGTCAACTGCAGATAGGGCCTCTCCCTGAAGGCTTTCAGAAGACGTACCCATTGTGACTTGAGTCACTGTATAATCTGTCGGAGACAGATCCTTTTTATCCTTCAGAGGATTGGGGTATGTGATCTCCATTACCCTCTCTCCCGAAGCACTCTGAGAGAAGCGTGTGACGGGCTTCTGCTTCTTTGCCCCTTTTGACGGGATTACGGAGAAGTCCATCGGAGCGATGGGAACTTTCCTTTTCTGTTGACTTAGATGCTGGGAGATCCAGGCTGGACTTGTGGGAGAAGGGCCAGAAACAGAGAAGGGGGCAGCTGCAGTAGTAGAAGGGAAAAACGTGGAGACACTTGGAGGCGGCATCGAGAGGGAGGCCGAGGAAGTGCTCACGGGAGGAAGAGATACTGCAGGAGAGGAAGACATAGGAAGAGAGGGGAACTCAGAGATGAGGGAAGAAATGGAGGGGGACAGATCTGCGAGAGAAGAGAAGATGGACGAAGAAGCGGGAGGAACAGTAGAAGAAGGGGGAGAGGACACGACCAAAGGAATGGTCGCTTGAGTCACTCGAGGAGGGGAAGGAGGAGAAGAAGAAGGGACAGAAGGGACCTCAATTGTTGTGGCAGTGGCAACATCCTGAGTGGATGGGCCTATTTGAACATCTTCTTCCGCTTCTTTCTCTGGAGAAGCCAGAGTTACAACTTGTTCGGGTGCAGCGGAAGGAGGACTTTCAGGAGCTTCCTCTTGAGTGGTGTTGGATTCACCCTCTTTGCTTTTTCCTTTGCCTTTTGGCTGCTGTTTTGATCGAGGAGGTGCGTTACCCAACGGAGAGGTTGTGAAATCGACTCCGAGGTAGATGAGCCCGTTCATTCGGCACCAATGCTCTGTTCTGCGCAGAGTTTCTTTGACCCTTTCCTCAATTGTCTGAGGTGCTTTGGTTCTATCAATCAATGCAAAAGGCCAATCGTCCCCACCTGTGTCAAGATACACTTGATCCACTTCCTCCTCAGTAGTTTGGTAGCCTTTGGGGATGATGGCCACCCCATACTGGATGATTTCTGCTAAGGCCAAATGAGAATGGTCCTTCCTCCTGAGCTCAACCTCGTGATATAAGTCAATGTAGATATCCTCGATCTGAGGGATGTGGATCGGATCGAGCTTAGCCCTTGGCAGACAATTCCTTGGGTCGAAGGTGGGCCTTGCTGGGAAGTCATGTTTCAGATTCAGCAGCTCCAGCTCTGCAAACATGTCTTTCGCCTTGTGGTGAGTGAGACATGTATACCTACCCACTGTGAGGGGGAAAGGAGTTCCACCCTTCTTTCTCTTGAGGCATTTCTCATGGTAAGTGACAAGCTGCCTTGACAGCTCTAGCAGAATCAATTTGGGCCCAGCATACCTTGGCAGTCTAGTTGGCTCCCCCAAGAAATTAGCCGCCCTCAGATAAGTGAATGTGGGGAATTGAGTGAACAGGGCCCCCCATTTCTCTGTGGCTGCCACGATGCTCTTGGTCGTGCGACCGTGAGCCATATTTGGCCTCAACAGGCAGATGATGAAATAGAAAAATGCATCATTGATCTTTGTAAATTGAGGGATGCTATTTTCCAGCTTTAGCTCTGGATAATATTCATAGATTTTAACTTGGGGCCAAACCCCACTCCGCATCAGAGCTGGGTAGTCCCTTTCTGAAGCTGCAGCGTAAACAACATAGGAATTCATGTAGAACCTCCCCGTTGTGGGGAATTGTTGCAGCTGCTCTGATATCGTGCTGCTTATGATTTCTGCCCACTCAAAGCGTTGATCGGGCATATTTTTGTTCATTGTTTCTAAATACCGCAAGCATCCATTTGTGGAAATAGTGGGCGTCAGGAAGCCCAAACACCCTGCTCAGGAACGTGATGGTGTCACTGAGCTCCTCTGAAAAATCACTGCGGTGAATGATTTGTGGCCAATGGGTCACCACCTTTTTATTTTTCAAATATACCTCATTCATCAGTTGCATGCACTGATCTTCATTGTCGTCCCAGGCCTTGATGCAAGTCTTCTTGGCTGACGGCCACAAAGTGCCAGTGATGAGGAATGCCGAGTATTATTTCAAAGTGGCGGGCAGTGAGGTTGATTATGACCTCGCCCTTCTCATTTACGACACATCTTGTGTCTTTATTGTAGCACCGGGCAACCACCATCATAAATTCATTGTTAACGGTACTGACTGGGATTCCTCCAGCAAAGTGCAGGGCACTGCCTATCAGTTTGTCCATCCATGGACTTCTTGTGACCTTCTGGGTTCTGGACCAGAATTCTTCCATATCGATATGACCCAACTCTGAGTCTCTGATGTCCAGGTCACATTCTGCTTGGGACTCGGGCATTCTGACCCTCTGATACTTATACTTCATTTCTTCTTCTGTGAGCTTGGCCTTGCCTTTGGATTTGGTAGGTCTCTTGCTTGATGTTGACATATGTTCTTCTGAACTTAGCTGCTGATCTGCAAGAATAAGAAGTGAAACCCAATTGAAGAAAGCCATGTCAGCTGTTTGATTTTCCATTGAAATGCTGACAGAAGAAAGAGTTAGCAATTTTGAGGCTTTAGGGCGCATGGCGCATGGATATTGCAGATTGCAGAGCTAAATAGATAAGGCGCACGGGAAAGGGCTGCTGCAAGGGGTAAATCAGCGCCAAAGGGCGCATGGCGCATAGACACTGCAGGGTGCATTCTTTGTTGCTGTAAGCACAAGTGCGCCTGCACCATGTGGATGCATTTTGTAAAGGGCGCATGAATATCTTTCATGTTACATGGA
The DNA here is from genome assembly GCA_019776745.2 of Taxus chinensis. Classification (NCBI taxonomy): domain Eukaryota; kingdom Viridiplantae; phylum Streptophyta; class Pinopsida; order Cupressales; family Taxaceae; genus Taxus; species Taxus chinensis. Next base: position 810,828,777 of record CM034151.1, read on the forward strand.
ACTTCGGTGCGCCAAAGGCGCATATAAGGTTTGTGTAACATATGATTTTTTGTGTGCTTAAGGGAACTTGGCGTGGCGCATGAAAGGTTTACATGACACAATGTTGTTGCAATGGTGGATGCGCCTGCGCCGTTTATAGCTTTGCACTTGGCGCATATGAAAGGATTGTTACATGGATGTTGGGTGCGCCAATGGCGCGAATTTTGTCAATGCAACATACGAGTTTGGTGCGCCAAGCAGGACGCAAGGAAAGCGTTTGCAACAAGCGGGGGTGCCAAGAGGGCACAGCTTTTCATGATGAAGCAGGCAGGGAATGTGCGCCATTGGCGCGGCTGCTCTTTGTGTAACAGGGGCGACAGATGCGCCATTGGCGCAACTGTTCTTCATGTTGCAGAGTGCGTCAATGCGCCGAAGGAGAAGGAAAATATAGTTTCCTTTTAAAGCTTTGATTCTTCTCAGAGGGGTTTCACATATGGCTAAGCTCCTTCTGCAAGGTTCATTGGGGGTGATAGAAATAGCTTTTAAACAAAGGGGTCCAAGCTTATTATTATTTTTAGAACAGAGTTTCCCTCTACCTAGCAGATCTGGAAAGAGGGGAGAAGAACATGTGGAAAGACAGCAGGGGGAAAGCAAGCTCATGATTTCATTCTTTTCAATCCGATTCATACCCACAAGCAGCCAAAAACCACAAACACAAAAGCACAAAAGAAAGAAGGACCTCTTACCCGGATATTTATAACGAAGAAATGCGCAAATGGGTCCACAAAGCAATTCGAAAGCAACAGGCTGGTGCGCAGACAGGTACAGAGAAAATCACGTGATTTCCATTGGTGATAATGACAGTGCAGACGCGCCTATTTATAGGCGAGGAGGCAATAAATGCGCCACCAACTTTTCAAGTGGCGCACCAAATGAGCTGTCGACACAAGAAAACATGCGCCCTTTGGTGCACCAAAACGCTTGTCAACATGAAGATATGTGTGCCCTTAGGCGCACCAAAAGTGGTGTTGACAGAGGAATATGTGTGCCCTTGGCGCACCAAAAAGTGGCGCAACAAATGATCTGTTGACAGGAAGGCGCATGCGCTTTGGCGCATGCAAGGGAGACTCAACATAGTGAGGTGCACCAAAACGCTTGTTGACAGGAGAAAGCATGCGCCAAAGGATTAAAAGGGGGCGCATGAACATTTTATGTTGCATAGTCATTATATGCGCCCACTCAAAAAGACCAAAAATGGCTAAGTTCGGAAAACTAGATTTCCCGGGAAGGGATTTTGCAACGTTCCGAACGCAAGGGATCCCCGACGAGGGATCGGAACAAAATTTTCGGTATGGTTATCAGTAAAATTGCCCTTGCCAATTTTACAGGATAACAGGTCCGTCGGAGTAAACCCTAGCGCTGAGGAATCTGTAGTTACCCCTTCCGACTCCAACTCCTCAACTATTATTTCATCCTTATCTGGAGTTTTACTTTGAGTGATGATATTCTTTTTTCCTCTTGTGGAAGGTCTCACCATGATGCCCTAAAATAATAGGATTTAGGGATGAAGGTAAAAATTTAGGGCTTGGGATTTTGATAGAAATTTAGTCAAATATGAAAAATATCAAAGAACAAAATCAAACTATTTTTTCCTCCTCTTTCCGAAAATGTAAAGAACTTGGAAAAACTCCACAATTTGCGGCTTATAGAGTGAATTTTGTAAAAACCTTACCATCTATATAAATTTTGTAAACAAGTCAAAAATTCTTGAAATTTGGAGAATATCTTACTTGACTGATTTCACAACAACATCAAAAAAATTGCATTAAAAATCGCTACCGATTTGGAGATATAGTCGAATCTTCACAATTAGGGTTTTGATGCAGTTCTGGCCAATATTAAGCTTTGATACCACTTGTAATGAAATTACTTGGATAAATCTGAATATCAACAACAATAGAAAACCAAAGAACACAAGATTGTAAATAAATTATCATAATATACAAGTAGAATAGTTTAGCCACTTCGAGGGGGCAATCTCCAAACCATACCATATGACTCAAATTCTCACTATGATGATCAACTACTACCTACTAACTTCTATATATACTATTCCTATGTTATGGCCATCACTAATGCTGACCCACTAATGATACTATAACACATATGAAAGAGATACATCATGATAAGAAGTTATGATAACAATAAGTTGGCCATACACATCTAATGTAAGATATAGGATTAAGGACGTAACATAATGTGTATGACTGTTTAATGGTTATTCCTGATATTGCTGCAATTATCCTTGGAAATTAATTGACTAGGATAATTTATCATCGGTTGAATACCCCCTAGAGAGATATCAACCAATTTAGGTTAAATGATTTAGTGAACCATGACATTCACCAAACAATTGTTGCCCCAAAATCCCCTCGTTGTTTTCTTTCATTTTACACATTCTTAGGATTTGTTTCATCATTGCTTTTAAATGGATACATTTTTGTTATCATATCTTGAGACCTACCCTACATGCATGCAAAATCTCATAACCACCCTTAAGGATACCCACATCCATTCAGATACTTTCACTACATATATCTCATCTTGTATCTCGACTGGTCTTGCCATGAATGATGAACATATTACTTTCACACCAACTGATATTCCGTCTCAAAATTTTGTTGATAATGCTCCTTCATTGTACATCCAAGTCAACATTTGTAATGTATTGGTAAAATGTTCTCTTTTTGATAATGGCTTTGGCCTTAATCTCTGTAATATTTATTTTCTACATCAAATAATACTTTCCACTAAAGATCAAAACTCCTTTTGGCCTATATATTTGTGGGTTTGATAATACACCTAAGTGGGTGCCGAGGGAAATCCGTTTGCCTATTACACTAATGCTTTGCACCCTTAATTTTATATGCCAAGACATGCCTAGTAACCTCAATTATAATATTCTTCTAGGTTGACCTTGGTTGCATGTCATACATGGTGTACCCTCTACCCTACATGCATGAGTTAAGTATTTGTATGATGGTTTTGTAAAATGTAATTTGGCCTATTCTTCACCCTTCACTTTTTACAATAATTTTGAGCCTAAGGTCCCACATACCCCCATTATTAGGCCCAAAAAAGACACCATTAACTACAACGCATACGGTAAAGGGTACTAATATTTACTGCAACATGGTTTTTCCGGGGATGGTCTTGGAAGATACAGGGCATTCCTAAGCTGGTATTCCTACCCAAATAGCTTGATAAGGCTGGACTTGGCTATGATCCCCATCGTTCCCAATCCCTATGAAAGGCTTGCAAGTGGGGGGGTTAACAAAAATAAACTTTTTTTTATTTATTGAGCACCTCTAGGGGTGTCCTCACGCTGTCAAAATCACCGAGGGCATGATCCTAGCCTCAGCCTCAACCATTTGACTCTCAGTATTGAGTATTTTCATTTTAGGGTTACATGAGCATCAAAGTGTGACTTGCATGTGTTATGTGAAACAATGACATGTCTATGTTAATGTCCTACATGTTTACGCCAACAGGATTCCACGTCGATGTTGAGGAGGGGGCAAGGGTGAGGTAAGTTAAATCTTGACAAACTCAAATGTTGGCGCCTGCGTTGCATGTAATTTAGCTCTGTAGATGCGTGGCGATTTTTGATCCGTATTTGATAGCTGTTTATTGGCTTGCAGATCTTCAAGGGGAGTCTTCATTGTTATAAACCCACGTAGTGGAGCTTTCTTGTGGGAAGACCACCATCCGGATTCAGATTTGTTTTGACGTCGTTGCTTCTGCCCTTATAATGACAATGGATTTGTTTTGAATGGAGTAATGGTGCACAATTGGAAATGACAAAGGAGGTAGACAAAGTGATAGGAATGAAATAAATGATACCTGAATGTGTTTAGGTGCATCTACAAACTATGTGTATGGACTAAAATTACCAAATATATACTAACAACACGTGTAAATTTTACCTTTGAATACATTGTATTCCATGGTAAAATTACATTTGTATATTCAGTCATTTCAGTTTTTAGGGGAGAGGCATCAATTGCTGAGCACGTAATAGTTGCTGAAATTTTTTGTGTTACGATGGGCTATATTCAATTAGCATATTCAATATATATCTAAAACTTTCGGTGCATATTAAAAGTTTGAATGCATAGTAGAAAATGAAAAAATTACAGCTGTATATTCAATGTATGTTTAGTAATTCCAGTGTATATTTAACCGGTTAATATAATATAAAATTAATTGTGGATATTCATATATTAACTGCCTAAAAAAATAGAGTAGTTAATGTATATTCAAATATTCTTTAGCTATTATGGTAACTGATACTCAATGTATATTCACATATTCAATATATATTCAGACAGTCTTTGCATATGCAACTGTTAGCTGTTATGGTAACTGAGATTCAAAGTATATTTAATAATAACATTATATATTTGGAACATGCACTCAAATAACTCAATAAATACTGAAAATGAGAACATGCACTGAAATAACTCAATATATATTGAAAATATAAGATGCCACACATTCTATAAGCAATAGTTCAACGTGCATGAACGGAAACACATTGTATACATTGTTTCAGTTGAGTTTGTGGTGAATGGAAGATTAAATAAGAACATATACTGGAATGACTTAATATATAATGAAAATACATTAGTAATCTTGGTATTGCTTGCGAATGTGCTCATTATGTGAAATCCACTAAAAAATGATTAAAAAACCGCTGAAATCTAGACTCACCAGATGATCCACTTAGCAATTCGAAACAAGGAGCAATCTATGTCGAGAAACAACCTCAAAACCATCAGAGGCACCGTGTTTTCATTGCAGAATGATGCTATGATAGGCTTGACAACCTCTAACATGCTCACCTAGAGGCTCTAAAATGTGGACGAATATGGGCGGATGGCGGGAGTTAATGTGAGCATTAAATGAAACAATGGTGTGCAACTAGATACGACATAAGAGACATGTGGAGCGATAGGGGCCAAATGAACGATGCTTGAATGCATTTAGGTTTACCTACTGACACTAACCTATCTGTGTGCCACGTCGAACCATGCATATTTTTAAGTAGGAGGGTTTAGTTGTTGGTTCACAGTTCGAAATTGATTTTTTCAATGTGCTTTGAATTTCAATTCCACCATATGTCACATAACATGATGCTGAGGTGGGATATCCACTTTTTTAAAAAATTAAGATTTTCTTTTACGTGGCATGTCAATATATGAAATATCCCTAGTGGGATACCACTTTAAAAATGCACAAAATATTGAAAATTTACAGCCACATAGATTACTAATTTTTACAATAAGGACAACGAACTAAAGAAAATTAATATCTCCCTAAATATCCATTCGAATTACTTGAAAATTTAAAGAGAGCTTGATATTATTATAAAGGACATAATAAAACTGTTTTTGGAGTTTTATAGAAATTAAAATGCTGCCAGAAAAAGCACAGCGTGCCCTTGACTGCTGGGAAACTTTAGAGGTTCGTAACTCTCCAAATACCAGAGCAAAAATTAAGAGTCTTCAAAAATAACATTAGCAAATAGAGGAAATGACATTTCAACCTTTAGATCTGAAAGGGGTCAATTGGAAACCCTCCAAATAAAGGCTGCAAGTTGCCTAGCTTGGAAAAGGGTTGGAAATTGCTGCAAACACCTTCAAAGTGATGCTAAGCCCTGCCCAAATGGTTGTTGTAAATCTGATCTGGAACCCTCTGATTATCTTCCCCAAATGCCCCCAAAACCCTCAAATTCCTTCCTCTGAAACCTCTGATAATTTCTCTATAACACAGCCCAGAAGGTGGCTCCAAAATGACATACTAGGGTAGATCTCTCACTACAAAAGAATGCCCTACTAGCTAGGGACATGTCTCTCACCACCGAAACTAGGGTCCCTGTGGGATTTCACTCCACAAGTTGTAGATGCGCAAACAACAATTGCACATGAAGGGTCAATAAAATGTATGCCAAAAAGTTCCTTTCCTTTCTCCCCCAGCTCCTTATATACTTCTCTAAGGAAAAAGAGCCCCAATAGACCCTAGACGCATTTCATTCCATGGAGGGGCCAATAAAAATAAAAGTAGCTTAAGTTAATTTTCCCCTTTAAGTCGCCATGGTCCAAAAGTGACCCTCAATGCAAGATTAGAATATTATAACCACGTGGCCCCTTCCCAATAGCTCCTAGCATCCACAACCCCTTGGGTCTGACCATGGCTTGGACTTGACCTGGCCCTTAGGCCTTTGGCGCAGGAAAAGGGGACATTACAGTCCTCCCTTCCCGAGAAATGCTTGACCCCAAGCATTATCATGTCCTGCTACAGAAGCTGAATATCGCGTCGTAAGTTTCTCCACCTCACCCTGCTATCAACCAAGGATCGGTGTAATCCGAAGTAACCAAGAAACCCCATGCAGTCATCATGACCTCCATATGGTATCGAGAACAATGTTTTCCGTGAAGTAGAATGATACCCAAACCGAATCTCCACTGGTACCTGCACCGAAATTGCCAATCTGTCCAATTCCTGCTAATGCAAGGTTGTCATCATGTGATCACTCACTGCCTCTCCAATAAACTCCTGGGTATGAAAGTCCACTTTGAATCCTGTAGAATCCCTTGGATCAACCTATATACACACAAATGGTGCTAACTCTCCCACATGACCTGCACTCGTGTGAGAGCAAGGCTCCTCATAATGTATCTCAAGGTGTCATGTGGGGGAAAAGTCCCAAGACTCTAGTAGATAGTCAACCGACAATATCAGCTCCACATAGTCCATCTCCTTCGTTGAATGTGAACCTACCGAATAATCTTGAGTCAATTTCCTCTCTCCACTGACTAGCACGTGGGCGAATTGCTTGTTGGGCATAGAAGCAGTAAAATACATAGGTGTGCTATCCCATGTCGACTCAAAAAATGATGAACCCGTAAGCTTTGACTTGTCAAAGTGACAAATTATACATGCCTGTATACAGTTGAGGATATCCTCACTCAACCGAGCCATATGAACCTCTCTTACATGAACCTGTAGGTCTCATCGAAGCTCAAGTGCCCAGTCATAGAAGAACAATGCACATGTCGCAATATCTCCATCCTCAACCATAAATCTGACATAAGGTACAATCTACCCTGATAGAAGATCATCTCATCCTCCAATATGTAGCTATCATCCTGTATGTGACCATCCAGAATCTCACAAGTGTGTCAGTTCTTGGAGTACTCAACAAGCAAATGAGATCTCCAATATACTGAAACCTCATATAACCAACATAATGATAAACTTAGATGGTCTAAGCCTGTAATTCCAATCTCTGTAACTGTCTCATGTGCAACACTATTGGTTACACCCACATCCATGACTCCACTCACCCCATCTAGAGTCAAAGTCTCCATCACATCTAACTCACTCCCCAATTCAACATCATCCGACTCACTCTCCACATAAGTCATCATAGTGTGCTCTGTGTCTACAGCAAACAATCCGTCAGAATAGGAGTCATAAAATATCCCACTTGTCTCATACCTTGTGATGTCACCATGATCCACAAGATGGTGAGTTCCTTCACAATTCAACCGCTGCAACGACATGCTTCTTTCTTCACCAATCACATCTTTTGCAATCTGCCCTTGTATACCATGAAATCTGATTTCTTTGTTTTCCTTGAAAAATTTCAGTTTATCCACATGAGGGATGAATGCAAATTTCCCAAAAGATGGAAGCCAATATGTCCAATGAATGATTCCAACTTCAAATAACCCAAATGTACAAACACATTAAAGTACTTCACATCTCTTAATGACGATAAAGAAATGAGTTACTTTCTTTGTGTAAGACATGTCTTTCCATGGACATAACTCATCAATTTCTTCTATGTTGGGAATACACATGGCTGCTCCCTCATCATACTTTATTCTCTTTCCCCATATTTTCATTTCATCGTAAATGTAAGAGAAAGGGAAATCAACATTAGAACTCATGCATCCATAAACTTTATCATAAGGAACTTCATACCTTTTATTGTACCCATTGATTCTCGTCATGAGAGAAGAAAACACATCTGAAATAGCATAATTGGGGCTGCTCATCATATATTTGCAACTCAGAATTTCTGATATAGGATCAACATCTTCATTCTCCTTTGATTTTTCAGCACATGCATCATCGTCTTCCTTAACATCATGCAACCATTGCATCCCAAAAATAGTCTTACCTCTAGCAAATTCAACCACAATAAATATACCACATACCTCACGTCCTTTCAATATCATGGGCTCCTGTATTATTTTCTTTGCCAACATATGTTTATTAGCTGAAATAAGAGCAATGTGAATGGAGGATGTGTTTATCCCATATAGCATACCTTGAGACATGATTATGAAATAGTCTTCCTCAATCATCTAAGCATATAAATGTTGTCCCAAATAATAGAAACATGGCAACAACATAGGAGAACTCAACAAGCTAGGAAAATGATAACCATTTTCATACCTTAGGATGCTAAAGTCATGAATGCACATTGAATTCAACTCTTCTTTTTTAACAACAAATTGAACTTTGATTCTTTGAGCACTTTGAGGACCAAATGCCCCCACTAACCCTTCCAAGGGTTCCACCATGTAGTTGGTATAAAAATCAATCATGGGCTCTATTAATAAAGCATTTTCTCCTCTTTTTATGACTGCTTGAGAGTTACTCTCCCTTCCTGCACCGGAGTCTCCAATGAAGAAATCATGCTTGCTAACACTTGTAATCCCAAAAGACACATTTGAATTCCTTCTTTTACTTATGAAATTAGTGACAAAGTTTTCAAAATTAGAATTGATAGTTTTAGATAATTGCAACATATTACTAGGATCCCATACCTTATAATGCCCATAAACCCTTATATTATGTAAGGTCTGCCATCTTTGCTTCTCTTGTATCTCCTCATAAAGAAGATTATCACTCTTTGTCTTCATGATGACTTGACTTTGATGCACCAAATTCTTAGCATTCTTATCAACAATAGGTTGAATACCATCATGATAAAACTGTTGTAATGATATAGGATGAAGATGATGAAATAAATCCATGCTACTACTAACCTCTTTATAAAGAATATCCTCAAAAGGTTTACCTTCTATTGCTGATTTAGAAACCTCCAAAACAACACCATCCCTATTGTGATTCATGATTTTAGATGGAGATAGTGGAGCAAGAATCAACACCTTTCACAAATTTATGCTCATTACTACTCAGCAAATCCACCCCATATGATAATGACTTATTCTTTGGAGGATTGATAGGTACCTTCAGAATTGAAATATCTTTTTCAATTTTGCCACCAACCAGCTATGTTTGTTCATACCTTTCAATTCCATCAATGTCCTCCGTGTGTTCAAGATAGAAATATGTTGAGTTGCCCCCAACATTATTGCCTGAGTGCCCGTTGAAAGTATCTGAAAGCTGATCAAAAGTTGTTGGTTTGGAAATTACAGCAGGATCATTTGCCCACATCTTTTCCTTGAACTCTTGTAGGTGTTGTCTTGCTTGGGCAGCTATCAATCTAACAGCTCTAGCTCTGCTATTCCATTCCTCACACCGTTTTAGAGTTTCCATTACATCCTCTTTTCTTGCATATACAAATTTCTTCTCCTGCGCTGAAATAATTTCTCTAACAAGCAAAGTTTCACTAATGCAATTATTTTTCTCAATGGAAATCATACATTTTTCTCTAGAAACTTCTTCTTCTTCAAATGAATTCTTTTGTAATTCAAGTACTGTCATCACCAATCCGCTTGGCACTATGATAATTCTTCACCAGGAACTCCTCGTGCTATGATTATTTACTAATGCACAACTTTTAGTTTGGTGGATGTAATCTGAAAACACAACAACAAACATAACACAAGTATACCATAGACTGTGATAAGAAGGAATGATGATAAATCTGAAATATCAGTGTAAATTATAATATCAACATGAAATTGTTGCAATCTCACCCATGAGGTACTTCAAGTGTTACTGACTTCACTTGCCTTCCAATAATAACTATGGGAGAAATTCACAATTACACCTCTTAATGGCTTCTTTAACACACCTTCAAAATGATTGTTTCCTTTACACACTTACTCATACAATATTTCTCACTACTTCCTTCTATGTCAAATGAGGAAAGGTGACCTCTTTATTTATAGGAATTTAGGCTTATCCACCCTATCTCTAAGATAAGATAGGAAATATCCCTTTTGGCCAATCATATTTCCCCTAAACTCTTGCCTTTACATGTAGGTTTATCTTCTAAGATAAGATAAACCTTATCATCTCACATGGGTTCCACCTTTTTAGACTTTTCTACAAATAAAATACACAATATTTATGACATCACTCCTTGTCCTTATTACAAATATAATATTTCTAATTCATAATCATGTAGACCCTACTTTTCTACTTACCCCAACTTTGACATTTTAACATTACCGGACCACTTACGACAAATATTTACTTTTTACCACAACATTCCTTTTATACTTTCACTGTTACCGTACTTTACTTTATTGGCGGCACCGTACTGATGGTGCCGTTATCTTCTATTGGACGACACTACTAATTATACTTAACATCATTCTATTCCTAATACATATAGCAAATAAAATAGAAATTACGGAGGAAATTTTTAATGTCGACAGGGGTACCGACATATGATGATCTCGTTTGGGCTTGCTACCAATCTTCATCATGCAATAATATGGAAATGGACATATTATCTTTGAAATCCCTACTCAAAGATTGGTATTTCCTCCAAAAAGAATCCTCATCAATCACCTCTATTGGGTACCCTTTATTATTGTTCTCACATTTTTCCGTATTGCCCCCAAGATTTATTTTCATTCAAATTCTGAGTGAGCTGACTCAAATAAAGGTTAGTGGCTTCCTGTTATTTCACCATGTTGGTGAACATTTCCTTAATAAAACCCACATTGAGATCTTTCCAAACTACCATATTTAATGCCACACAGACTAGAGGAACAACAACTCTGATACCACTGAAATATCCCCTAGTGGGATACCACTTAAAAAATGCACAAAATATTGAAAATTTGTAGCCACATAAAATACTGATTTTTGCAGATTTTTACATAAGGACAACGAACTAAAGAAAATTAATATCTCCCTAAATATCCACTCGAATTACTTGAAAATTTAAAGAGAGCTTGATATATTATAAAGGACATAATAAAACTGTATTTGGAGTTTTACAGAAATTAAAATGTTCCCAGAAAAAGCACATCGTGCCCTAGACAACTGAGAAACTTTAGAGGTTCGTAACTCTCTAAATACTAGAGCAAAAATTAAGAGTCTTCAGAAATAACATTAGCAAATAGAGGAAATGACATTTCAACCTTTAGATCTGAAAGGGGTCAACTGGAAACCTTCCAAATAAACGCTGCAAGTCGCCTAGCTTGGAAAAGGGTTGAAAATTGCTGCAGACGCCTTCAAAGTGATGTTAAGCGCCGAGCCCAAATGGTACCTTGCCGTAAATCTGATCTGGAACCCTTTGATTATCTTCCCCAAATGCCCCCGAAAATCAAATTTTTTCCTCTGAAATCTCTGATAATTTCAATTAGCACAACCCAGAAGGAGGCACAAAATGACAGACTAGGGTAGATCTCTCACTTTTAAAAGAATGCCCTGCTAGCTAGGGACGGGTCTCTCACCACCGAAACTAGGGTCCATGTGGGATTTCACTCCACAATATTTTGTAGATGTGTAAACAACAGTTGCACGTGAAGGGTCGATAAAATGTATGCCAAAAAGTTCCTACCCTTTCTCCCCCAGCGGGGGGCTCCTTATATACTTCTCCAAGGCAAAAGAGCCCCAACAGACCCTAGCTGCATTTAATTCAGAATCTTCACTTGAAAAACCGGAGCAACCGCTGCATAGGAGGGTCAATTTGAGCGGGTGCAATGGGTGGGGGGCTATAATTTTTTTGCCTGCATTCCTTTTTGTTCGGCCACTTGTCAACAGAGCAATGGTTTGTCAAATTTCTCTCTTCCGGCTCTGCAATTTTTTCTTAAAATCATGAGATCGCATCGCTGCTAATTTTTCCTAAAAAATCTGTGCAGCACCTCCTTAAGATCTGTTGCCTTGTGGGTTGCATGGGACCGCTGCCTTAAGGTCACATGTTTTAAGAATTCGCATGAGTGGAGCGCGATGGGGAAAGCAATATTTTCCTTCGCAATATCCCAAATTCCATAAAAAACACTTCACTTTCCTTTTAAGTAGTTCTCATTTAGATTTGTTCATCATCCCCTGTATGTGAACAATGAATTCGCTTTCTTCCATTGGTGTTGCTGCTGTCTACGTAGCACAATTCCGGATGCTTAACACCGTCCAAACATCTGGACCGGATGCAGACACCAGTGGTCACATGGAAACGATAAACTATAACTCAAGGAGACTCTCTGCTGAATTGTGGAGGGGGTTTAATAGCTTTGAGGCCAATAATGGAACACGCATTTACTCTTCCTTTATCCTCTGCCTCACCCTCCCTTCGCCTTCTATCACCCAGAAAGAGCCTTGTTCCTCACCTCAATTTATGTTCTACAATAGTGCAGGCCGGTGAAGAATAGAGCAGCTAAAAACCCTTTAGTTTCTGGTACTACCAACATGATTTTTTGGGGCTGTGAATTATAGTTCTCTTTCTTTATCAGTTTGTGGGTATATATAATTTGAAATATGCAGGCTATTCTAAAGGGGATGATTTGAAGTCGTCGAGGAGAGGCTTGCTGAAGAGAGTTGGAGCAACTGGAATTATAATGTGTGCTTCTGTGCTGTCTGAGGACCCTGTGAAAGGTTGGTTTCTCTCTCTGAGATTGAAAAGCACCCATTTATGTTTTGCATGTTTTGGATGGAATTTGCTTGAAATTATATCCAATAATGGTTTTGGGCTTTTTGACACTATTAGTGCAGGGAGTTGGGTAGAAACGGCTGAATTTGTAGGCGGTTTTGCTGTCCAATCCCCTTGCTAAAACTTGTCATGGATTAACTGAAGAAACTAATTTTTTCTCCAAGGCTGATCCGTTTTTAATGGATGATCTGTACAACTCAAACCACTCTAAACTCAGAGGAGTTTACCTTCAAGCATTTGACACCTTTCTCCTTAGAAGCGGACATTGACCCAACATAAACACAGAGGAATGCACCATCAAGCTTAGAGATTAGAAGCTGGTTTCTATTCTTGCCAGAATATATGGAATATTTAACACAACGGAGTATGTTCAACAGGGGCTGAACCAGGGTGATCATAATGACAATGCCTTGCCACTACATCACAGCTGCTGGTTTCAAAATTTAGCTGCTAGTTAAAAAAATATAGCAGTGTAATGCTGATCTATCAAATAGTGCTGAGACTGTTAGCCGATCAGCATGCATCAGACAGTTCAACAAGGCTGTCAATGTGTAACAGCGCAAAATAACAACCATTTGAAGTATTTAACACAACAATCATTCTAAGTGTTAGAGAACTCATTCTAATACTCTCACTTATTGATTTTAGACATCAGATGATTCAACATTATCACATTGTTACTCTCACTCTCAGTTTGTTACGGCAGCCTACAACATCCTCCATCATTCTAATACTCTTACTCTACTGAATGCCATGCCAAAGTCTCTAGTTACTCTTAAATAAACAATCACTTGACCAATTCCCAGTCTCGTTGTTTGGGATTACTTAAAAACTCACAATACTCACAACATCTGCAATCTATGGTCTTAAAAACGCCGTTACATCCCTCAAATTGCCGATTTCACACTGATAAAAAATCCTGCAGATATTACTGATTTCTTCCTACACCTGAGAGCACCTTTCTTTAGTGTGGCCAGGAGTTGTCCTCAGAAACCGGAATCAAAATAGGCCAATTCGATAGAACACATTACTGGAGTGAGGCCCAATAACAGGGTACATTTAGCAATATTCAAATCAGAAAGTACAATAGCAATTAATGACAACAGTAAGTAGCAGAGTAATATTTATGAGAGTCCACTACCTTGATACCTTAAGCAAATCAGTGCAACAAACACAAATACTGACACATGACACTGTAGATATTAGATTACTCGTTCTGAGACAAGGTACAGAGCTATTGTCATGGTCATTACAATTTACAGCATGGCCAACCCTCTGCAAGTCAAGTGGCACACACAATTGTTTTGTTCAGCGTCTCAATGGGATGTGCTTATGTTAATGCACGCATGAGAGCTAACACGATGGAGTACTAAGTGGAGCTTATAGCTAGGTATTGAAGGTTTTCTGCCATAAAGCTGACTTGAATGGCTACAGTTCATAAATGGTTGAACTGGAAATTACTTGGAAAACTATTGCGTTAATTGAAGACAATTAGAAGACTAAGATTTGGTTGTGACTATTTCAAGTTGTCATGAGGAAGCATAGGAAGAACCGGAAGCCTAATATATATATTTTGAAAGCTGAGCACTGATAGAATGCTTAGGCAAGCTATACAGTCTGTATTCTAAATGGACTTTTTAAATATTTTTACGACAGTCTTCACCCTGGGGTTATCTGTATCTCATTTGTAGGACTAACATATGTGTAGGTTTGTGTGTGAGTGGAAGGAGCACAAACCAGATTTGTAACAAAAAAGGTTCACATTCTGCAAGAGTTTATTATCTGTTTCACTCGAAAATGTCCTGTGAGGCAGGGTTACTTGAGAAAGAAAAATTTGAAACAGGCATTATCAACTATTGCTAAACAACTGAATAATTTTAATTTTTTATCAACATGAATTATCTTGTCTAACTGTGTATGCTTATCTGTAGTGCGAAAATCCCATGGAAGGTCACATATCTCTTTATTCATAAGTGTACAATGACAATGCATTCCCCTGCTCTCTTTTTTTTGTTTTTTGATGAACGCTGTTTTTTTTAGATTTTATTAATAATAACAGAGCAAAGAAAACAGGAATAGAATCTGAAATAATTACATATGGCGGAAATAAATAAACCGCATGAAAGGTACCACCAAAAAGGTCAACTATCTCGTTACTAAAACAAACAGTGTAAACAAAGACAGAACTATTGCAATGACTTTAAAGCTAAAAACACTTATTTTATGACAAGTGTTCCCTTCTTTGGATCAACATATGGTTCAACAAAAGTGACTTGGGCCACATGTAGTGTCAGCAAAGCAAAACAAGTGTTGGCTGTACATTGAACATAAACTGGAAGGCAGTGGTATTCATGTAAGCACACCAAGTTATTATTTCTTCTTGATAGGTTGCAATTATCTTTTTCAGAAAAGTAACCATCTTCTCTTATGCTGGCATCTGAAGTTTTCATGCCCATTTGATGTTATTGTGGGGTGTGACTGCCCTTGGCTTCAATACAGTCCCCTACTCTTGAATTTAATCCCCAAGAATCATTTGCATGCCTATAAACAGAGTGAGAACTAATAAATAATCTAATTTAATGGAAAAGACTTTGAATACTGGACAAAGTGGTCCTGGATCTTTTGCAACCAACACACTTACCCTATACATCTATTGAAAAGAGCTGAAATATCAAATTCCTGCATTTCTGTATGCAAGGAAAGACCCAATTTTAACTTGTATCAGTTACAATAAATATACTCAAACAATATATTCACTTACAAGTAGTCAAACATCAAGCCTCCACATATCCGTACATTTCCAAAGCAATTGTGCTCTGACCAATTGGGAAGGCTACAACAACAATGCTGTCTCCAAGAGCCCTTTAACCACTATTTGCTTATTATCCCATTTCTTCACAAATATTTATCTTTTTATAGGATATAGTCTAAAATCTTTTGATCAAGGTGACAACTCAAGCTCCATGGTTGTTGTGAACCTTGTCCCTTTTCCTTTGACAGCACCTTCCCCCCTATGAGAATATAAGGCATATTTATAAGGTGTCTCATTACAAGTTGGTTGTAACCGGTTGTAACTACATCAACCGTTTTGTAACTTCTTCGTTTATAATAAATAGCCGGACACACAATCTCAAATGTGTGCAATCCGCCTTCTCTTCATTTCTTCCTTGTATGCGTCTTCTAACAGTGGTATCAGAGCAAGGGCAAGCGAGGAAAGAGAGAAAGGTAGAAAATCTGCCACATCAAGGCACGGAATCTGAAGCGTAAGGAGAAAAATGAACACATTTTCGTTTATGATTTTCGACAGAGATCTAGGGCATTTTGAAGTGGAGGACACAGTCATGTTTTTCACAAGACAAATTCGTTTTCGTGAAAGCACAAAACGTATGGTCGCGAATAGTGAATGAAATCAAGGGCACACTCGTGTTCGTGAAGGTAGAAAACGTAATTGCGAGAACCAGATTGCAAACACAGTCATAGGAGTTGCCAATCTGGAGCACAAAGTAAGTCACAAGATTACACATTTTTCAGGAAAATCACACTATTTTCGAGCATGAAATATGACGCAAATAGAATCATGATTCATAGTCACGAAAGGCCATTACAATCAGCCATTACAGTCACGAATTGCAAGGGCATAACGTACAGTCATAGTGAAACTCTGTCTGGTCGAAAATCTAAAGACAATACCTACGTTAGGGCACGGAACTGCGCAATTGGTATTTTATTTTATTTTTTAATATCCAACTCCAAAATACGCAGTTGTATTTATTCTATTTTATTAAAATGGAAATGCCCATAGAAAAATATTCTGGTCTAAATTTTCATACATGGAGAGTGAAAATACAAATGCAACTTATGAATAAAAATTTGTGGGGCATTGTAAACGGGAAAGAGATAGCACCTACCGATGCATCGAAATTGTTAGAATGGCAAAGTAGAGATGATAGAGCGAAAGCTATTATTGGCCTTGCTCTCTCTGACTCTGAACTTCATCATGTAGACCTAGACAAATCATCGAAGGAAATTTGGGATACTCTAACTAAATTATTTGGAGTGAAAGCAGTCAATGCCAAATTTTCCCTAAAACTTCAGTTATATAGGTTCAAAATGGACGATGGAGTCTCTATGTCAAGCCACATCAATAATCTAAGGTCCCTCATCAGACAACTAGCAAAAGTCAAAGCTGCGATTGAGGATGAAGGATGCCAAAGCTATCCTATTAAATAGTCTGTCTTCAAAATACAACAATGTAGTTTTTACCCTCAGTCAAATTCAATCTCAATCTCTAGATGATATGATAGCAACTCTTCTAGCTGAGGAAAAACGAACCATAGAGGATGCAGAAGGTCATTCCCAGCGAGAAAGTGCATTCTATTCTAGAACCAGACAATATCGTAGAAGATCAGATAAAGATAAATTGGAGATTAAATGTCATTATTGTAAGAAAAGAGGTCACACAACATGGGATTGTCGCGTTCGAGCCAATGATGTGCTCAAGGGTAAAGTCATATCAAATACAGCCAATATAGCCATGGTTGAAGACCCACCGGATGCAGAAGGTAGTGAGGACAGTGACGAATACGCATTATAAAGATGCTCTAAACTTTGAAGCTCAGTATGGATGGTTGCTCAGTATGGATGGTTGCTCAGATAGTTTGGGAGACTGTGGATCTTGGGAATTATACCCTCATGAGGGTCATGAGACAACTTGATGGAGCTTGTGGATGGCTCAGTATGGATGGTTGTCCAATAATTCGGGAGATCTGTGATTTGGGAGTTCGGGGAGGTGGAATCCGGGAACTCGGGAATTCAGCTCGGGAGCTACACCTTTACGAAGGTCACGAAGCAGCTTGATGGAGCCCTACCTTATCATAGCATTGCTTTCAAAGTGAAAGTGTTTGAAGATTGTGTGGTTCTGTTTTGTTCTAGTTTTGTTAGATTGTTTGTTTTTTAGCTTTATGTAGAATAAGCCTTAAGAGGGTGTATGAGAATATAAGGCATATTTATAAGGTGTCTCATTACAAGTTGGTTGTAACCGGTTGTAACTACATCAACCGTTTTGTAACTTCTTCGTTTATTATAAATAGACGGACACACAATCTCAAATGTGTGCAATCCGCCTTCTCTTCATTTCTTCCTTGTATACGTCTTCTAACACCCCCTGCATCATCATCAATACAGTCCCCTATTCTTGAATTTAAACACCAAGCAGTCTTTGTGTGCCTATAAACAGAGCAACAACTAATATATCATCCAATTTCATCGAAAAGACTCTGCAGAATAGACAAAGTTCTCACGGATCCATTACAACCAACATGCTTTCCCTATATATCTATTGAAAAGAGCTGGAATATCAAATTTCTACATCATTGTACATTGAAAAAGACCCAACTTTTAACACGTATCAATTATGATAAATTTCATCATCAACCTATATTTATTCACAAGCAGTCAAACATTAAACGTCCGATTATTTGGCAATGTTCCATGTCCAATTGGGAAGGCTACAACGACAATGCTGTCTCCACGAGCCCTTTAAACACTATTTACTTATTTCGGGATTTGTTTGCAAATACTGATCTTTTTATACATATTCTAAAATCTATAGATCAGGATGGCAGCTCAAACTCCATGGTTGGCATGAACCTTGTCCCCTTTCCTTGGACAACACCGTCCTCCGTCCTCCACCATCTCAACCTCCCATCCCCTATCTTGAGGGGTTCCTCTGGCGAGTTTGAGGTGCAGTGCCCCTGTAGTGTGCAGGGCAATGTACCATGTGCCAGGACTGATCATTATTTGTTTGTGTGGGTCATCAATAGCCACTAGAAGGTGAAGGGTCATACCTGGAAGACGACGGTTTCATCTTCTATGGTGCTTGCTTTCCCTTGTGCAGCTTCATTGCAAATATGTACATTTACAGAACTGTTTGGACTAATAAAAATATGTTGTAGGTATATATCTTTCTCCCGATATGAATGTTGTTTCTGTTTCTGATTTCTTGGGATTTGATCTCGCATATAACACATCTGAGTATCAGCAACCAATAGTGTTGACCATTGGATATCTCCTGGGAAACAGAGCACCTATGTAGAATATTTCATCTTTTGTGCAGAGACAAAATATTTTAATTTACAGGTATACATGATAGCTGCATGGATAACTTACTTAATTGGGAAGTGTTTCCGCAGTATCATATTCTGGGGTGAAGATCCTAAATACTCGTTGATGTCTCCCATAAGAGGGAACTTCCATAAACAGTGACCTGTATTTTATAGCAAGGTCTTTTAGCGACAAACATGCAGCTCTAAAAAAGTGAGAATACTGTAGTGAGACTGCAAATAATTTTTTTTTGTTTCTTTTTTGGACTTAGGGACATGTTACACACGCTCTTTATGTTTTTGTCCCATTCACAACTTTTTCTTGTTATGGATATACACAAAATATTTCTATGTATTCGTTTCTAAGGTTTAAATTTTTTGTACAAAGAGTTTTTTTTGTATTCACTTATGCTTGGATTCATGATCCAGTTATATGGATAAGATTCTTTAGTATGGTAGCTCGGAGCTGTGCCTCCTTCATGCCCTTCCTTGGTTTCTTTATAAATTATAATATATGCATGCCCTCTTGCAGTCATTATAGTAAAAATTTACATTATCATTAGACGGTGAACCTTTATCACATTTACTTATACTTGTAGGTATGGAAAGGCTTCCATATAAGCCAGAAGGTTATAACTTTTGGACATGGCATGATCACAAAATACACTATGTGGTACAAGGAGAAGGTCCTCCCATTGTTCTGATACATGGATTTGGTGCCTCAGCTTTCCATTGGAGGTCAGTTGAAAGACATATGAAATAAATCAAGCGAATATTCGCTTTTCCTTTTGTATGTTCTCAAGTATACAGGGCATTGGATCCCTTAAATTTATAAGATCAGAAACCTTGATGTTTTATAAAAACTCTATTGATAGCCTGACAAATGAAATCATAAGCAGCATAGGATTTTCAGAAAAAAAAGCAGCACATACAGAAGTAAAAACTAGCGACTGCACATGAGTTGCAAAATATGCCAGAGGGGATGTCAATATAAAGTTGGTCTGTAATTTCATTTTGATGTCGATAAAATAAATGAAAAAAATGTATCATGTGGTTACTTCTAAAGTATTAAAATAAAGGAAAGAAATATATCCTTTAGATATAGAAAAAACATACTGAAGGACACCACATGTCTAATAAGGTATGTTCACCCAATGAATGTTGGGGTAGATTTCTTGCTACTCTTTCTGCTAAAGAGATAGAAAATATGCTGAGCAGCCCATTTCAGATGTTAAAATATCATATTTTGCTATAACTTGAATGCAAACTCTTACATAAAAAAGCATAATGCCCACAATCCAATATAGTAGTTCTCTTTTTGACTTGAATAAATAATAAATAATTGTTTGAAGGGTAGTGAGCTATATTTGCAGATAGCTAGAGCACATGAATAGAAGTAACCAAGAGGTAACACTTGTAGCAATGCTGAGTCTTTTTTCAAGTTGCTGAATTTCTTTCAAGAGATTGAAAACTTCTAGCATCAAGGGTCGTTTCCTTGGATCTTCAGATGTGCACAACCCTTGTAACTGCAATAGTTGGAGCATTTGAGACTTGGAAGGCTGACTATAAATGAAAGGACCTAGGATCTTTTTTACAAGTCCGATCTTGATCATATGTGACACCCATCCCACAGAATTTCCACCCTTTTCTTCTTTGAAGTCTGTCCCAGTAGCTTCGTTACCTGTCAACAATCCCAATAATATAGCACCAAAGCTATCTACATCTCCCTTGGTTTTTGCCTTCCATCTTTGTCCACAATATGGAGCAATATAACCAAAGGTCCCTGCAAGATCTGTGCTTACATGAGTCTTATTTGTACTATACTACAATCATTGCAGTCCACGAGACCACATTTCTTTTAGGTATTTTGTTGAACAATTCACATGCCTCATGCATGCTTCTATTTTTTCCATACATATCTACCAGGGCACTTGCAACTACAACATCTAAAGAAGTCCCTTCTCCATTATGCTTCGATGGATGTCTATACCCTATTTGGCATACTCTAGGAGTATGCTAGCAAAGGTGAACTAAACAGGTTGGACACCTGCTGGTTGCATTTGGTGAAGCCGTGTTAATGCCTCATTAGGATGCCCATGCCTTTTGTTATATACTAAATCTTACATTTTATCTTCCATAACAAAATAGTTCTGTATTTAACAATGCTTTACTGGAAACCTTAACTGAAGACATATTTTAAACATAAACAAAGGGTTTTTTTCGTAACTCATCTCAAACCTTTCTCTTTGCTCACCGCAAATTCCTCCAGAAGAATGTTTTGCATGCTTGATAGCAATGCCATCTGGACGGAGAACCCAAATAAAAGATCCATTGCTGCAGCAATCTCTTGGTGATTTCATAAATTTGAGTTTTGGAAACATGGCAGTGCGTTTAGCTGGCCCACATGCTAGTCAACATCTCATTCTTATTGCCATCTTCAAGCAAAGCAAAAGGAAGTAACGAACCCAGCTCATTGAATTTCTTGTGAGTATACATTCAACCTGAGTATCTATGCAGATGATGCAATATTCATTCACGACAATAAAGATTCACTTTGGTTATTATTGGATTTCCAAATCGCTCCATTATCATGCTCTACTCACAGCCTGCGTTTTCTCCTCCAAAGCAGACTCTTATTCATAGTTTCCATTGTATTGTATGCACAGTTATCATCTTCAATTAATGTGTTTGACATTGATCTTGTGCTTGGACATCTCATGCATCTCACCCTACTTGAGCTCACTCTATTCATCTCTGTTCTGTGTCCTCTTTGCAATTGATTTATTCATGGGTTGATGACTTGGCTTGTTCCTCTTTGATACTAACTCAGATTAGACACATCCGTGACCCACTCACGGGCTTTGAACTCACCTCCTGCCGCTTCCCTATGTAATTTGGATACTACAAGTATTTTTTAGTTTGTCCTCATGCAAACTCTATATCTCCTACCATGCAGGCCGTTACTTGCTAACTGTCAAGCTTTCTTTCGGTCTTGCTCCACAATAAACTTCCCTTCTCCTGGCTCTGTTTCTGTTTTCCGGACTTTACTTGCAGATTATGGGGCTCTCCAACTCGTCAACTGTGTTGGAAACAGTCCAATCTGCGGTGTGGGTCGATTGAAATTCATGATATACATGTCCCGCAGATTACTTTTGGAATCTCCCACACAGATAATACCTGTAGCAGTGAGGTGCATGTGTCATGTTATGAGCCACACAAAAAACTCTAGGAAAAGCGGTAGTACCTATGTCAGTTTATTATTAAGTTATTTTGAAAATACATATCATTTTCTTATGTGGAAAGCAGATGCTAAGGGGAGTTGGACTTTTCATAATAGATGCCTCCGGCGAATTAGTTAAAGAGAGAAGTACCCAACAATTAAAGAAATAAGGAACCTGTGGTGCTCACGTTATGGTGCTTGTATAGTGGAGAGAAGATGAATTTCTTTATAATCTGGAACTCATTCTTTCCTTTAAGTTTAAAATTCATAGACTATTTTGCTTTCTGTTCTAGTAGAGATGCATTTATTGCTTAATAATTTGATTTATTGACTGTGTACTATTAACCATTTATCTGACCTTGAGATACAGTAAATTGAAAGTTCTTGAGTCTCTTAATAAACACATTCTGGAAATAGATTGTTTCGAAAGGGGTTGTGAGCATTTAGTGCAATAAAAGAAGATTTTTTTATGCAGTTAGTTTAGTTTTGCACTAAGCTTCCCAAATATCTGGGAACAATTTGCATATGGACGTGTGGGAAGTTCAGTCATTTCCCACAGATTTTTGTTGGTTGTTGAACCTTTTTCTTTTGAACAGATATAACATTCCACAGTTGGCAAAGAAGTTTAAGGTGTATGCTGTAGACTTGTTGGGGTTTGGATGGAGTGAAAAAGCAATTATTGACTACAATGCTTTTGTATGGAGGAATCAGGTTTCCGACTTCTTGAAGGAAATAGTCAAAGAGCCAGCAATATTAGTGGGAAATAGGTATGTGATCACTGATAACTGATTTCTTGGGAGATATGGAACTATTTATGCATTGAATAAGATAGAATGCCAAAAATCAATGTTTTCTGTATTCCCCCTTTAAGCATCAGCAATGACAATGGCAGATGTTTAGTTTGATTCATGAAACCTTGGGTGCCAACTTTTTGATGTTGGGGGAGGATTAGTTTAATCATTCTTGAAGCAAAGATAGCATTTTATCTGTCTATTCATATTCGATTGCAGCATACTTATTTACTTTCACAATTTTAAGCATTATTGGTTTTTGAAGAAGCCTCATTCAATATTATTCTCTTACATCATTTTTCTTTTGCTTGATTGAAAGTTTTGGGAGTGAAAGAGGTTCTTGTATTATAGCTTCACCACAAGGTCACTTAGGAAACTAGCTTTTTCAGGCTGAAATTTGAATACATTTTACCTAATGTTCTCAGCACAAACTGAGTCGTTACTTGAATGAGCTAGAAAATGAAAAGAGAATTAGAAGGTGATTTATTAGAGTAGTTCAAGTAATTAGAAGGTGATTATTAGAGTAGTTCAAACTGAGTCGTTATTAGAGTAGTTCAAGTAATTAGAAGGTGATTATTAGAGTTATTTTACCTAATGTTCTCAGCACAAACTGAGTCGTTATCAGAGTAGTTCAAGTAATTAGAAGGTGATTATTAGAGTCGTTATCTTGCAGGGTCTTCCACCCATGGTTAGAATTAGATGTTTAGTTTGTTCTTAGGTGTAGTACAAGGAGGGAGCGTACATAATGGGAAGTAAGAGTTTGGATTTTCCCTAGAAACATTTGTTTAAGATGATGCAGATAGCTTTTCAAGATGGTGAAAGATTCATTTGAAGCTACGTGAAGGTTCATTTGGATAGTTTAAATCACACCTCTTCACCTTTGTGAGCAATAAGCTTCCCCTGGTGCAATGAATGCCAAGTGGACCATTTAAGTTAGTGAGAAATTAGTTCTTGCAAATCATTTCTCATGAAAGATGGGTTATTGAAGGAATGGCTCAAGCGTTAGATATTCTACGCAGTTATTCTTGAATGTGATAACTAATAATGTTGAATAGTGGAACTGTTACCATATTTTCCATGCCAAGAAGTTCAGTTCTATTTCTAGAAGGGCTAAAATAGCGTTAGGCTAAAAATAGCAATTGGCTAAAAAAGATTTTGGCTAAAATAGAAGTGCTAAAAATGAATTGCTAAAAATAGAAGTTCAGTTCTATTTTTAGGAATGCATGAAAAGATAAGAAAAGAATTAATAAAAGGGTTTACTAACTGTTGTTCCAAAAACAACCCATGCACTAAGGAGGATAAAGAAGGATTTTTATTAAATCAAAGGGAATTGCATGCTGGTTGGTGCCACAAAGGAGAATGCAAGGTGAACGAAATGAATATAAATAGAACTGCTGTTCCATGCTAATCTGTGGCGCCAAGGGGCAGAGAGGAAAAGGATAAATTAAATAATCAGTCAACAAACTGCATGCTGGTATGAATAGCTGTTGGCGCCATGAAAGGTGAAGGAAGAAATACTTTAAAAAAGGAGAACTGCAGTCCTTTTCAAGCATGAAAAGAAAGAAATAAAATAAAAATAAAGGAACAATAGTTCAGAGACAACAATCTATTATTGGAGGTAGAGTTGGATTCATCTTCATATAGGCTGATTTTTTATTGTAGAAGGATATATAGACACACTTTAGGCTGTTTTGCTTTGGCAATCCTAGCCTTGTACTTGCACCTTTGAATAAAAAGCTCCATTTGCCCTCTCATACTGCTGTTTTCTGATTTTCATCGTGTTTGATAAGAATACTGTGTTGGTCTAGTGTGGAATTTACTCGCTCTACCGCTGTCCTTTCTCCTAAACCCTTGAATTAATTTTGCAAAATATATTAGAGTTGTGTAGGTGTGTGGATCTTTGATTTTCTTGTGTGCAGAGTTACATACATTTGTTAAATTATTAGTCTTTAACCCTTATTTCTCTTTTCCCGCATTCCTTCTCCCTTTTCCTTGTCAAAGTTTTAGTTTTTAGGTGATTCAGAAGGGAACCAACCCTCTCTAGAGGTTTGCCTCAGACATGGGTTTCCCACAACCTTGAGGTGTTCCAATTTTGTCAATAGGAGAGAGAGTACACACACCATTCTCTATCAGAGTGCAACTTCTAGGTGACAACAGGAACTGGCTGATATCCGTAAAATGAAAGAGCCAGGGAACTGTTTACACCCCTTTTAAGATTTGATTATCTTTTAAATAATAATATTATGGAATGCACAACACTAAAAAAGATTGTAAGGTTTGTAAACTAGGAGCTATTATGATTAATTAACTTTCAACATTAACTATACAATATTAGAATAATGTATTGGTTCTTACAATTTATGATTACAATATGCTACAAACTTGCAAACATAAGAAGGAAGATGTACTTAGCTACATAGGACTGTATATGAGAGATCTGGATGCACGGACTGAGTAATCTAAGAGTGTAGAGACTGATCAACCTTCATCCCTGAGATTGTCATTGAGAAACCACCGGGTGCAGGACCATACATGTCTGTCAGGAATGACCGTACGGTCTTGAACTTGCTGTACGACCTTGGACCTACTTGCTTTAAGGTTCTGCAACTTTCTGGGTCTTTCAATGGTTTGAAAATGTGTTTTGTAGTCAAACCCTAATTGTCTCACAATCCCGAAACTATTTGTAATTAGTTGAATCACGCTCAACCCTAACCATGGTTGGAAGACCCTACAAGAAGGTTAGTGTTTGGGTTGAAATGAAAATCCGTGCATTGCTTATGTTGGCACTACTTCGAAGAGGCTTCAAACCACATGTAGTTCTCCACCTAGCATGTAACATCTATATGAATGCAACTAGTTGGTAACATGAACCACCTTGAACATGCTTTAGAGGATTGTGCTCTTGCCAAGTCTTTGAAGTAGGGAGCTTGATGTGCTTGGGAGTGAGGGAAGCTAGACTCCTTGACCTAGTTGAGTGCTTTAGAACTGCAGTCATGGCTGCCCTAATGGATGTGCATCAAATTTAGAAAGATTTAAGGAGCCTTGAGTGCCTTTTGGAAGATGCACAATGAAAACAGAGTTTAAGTACTGATCTTATGCTTTTACACTCAGAATTTGTTGACACATCAATGTGTGGGAATAAGCAAGTTAGGAAAGAGATAACAAGATGTATTGAGTGGGGATAAGATGTGGGTGTTTGTCTTAGTAAAGGAACATAGTCGCAATTAGGAGTGTCAAAATGATAAATTGCCAAATTTAAGTGTCTACAGGAACTTCCAAATGAATGGTTCAAAAGGTACAATACTTGCTAAGGGGCTTTGCAAATGGGATAACAGGCTAAGCAAACATCATTGGGGAGGAAGCCCACGGTTATGCGTGTTTGAGCTATAGCCTAAAATAGTACTAAGATGGGTAACCTTTTGGGAAGCTCAGGTTATTGGGTCAAAGTTCTAGGGGTGATGATTGAAACTATGCGGAGGTTCATTTCACTAGTTTCTATCCCACATCTTCACCCGATGTAATGAGTACCAAGTGGACCATTCAAGCTCGTAAGAGATGGGTTCATGTAAGTCACTACTCATAAAAGATGAGTTATCAAAGAAACGAGTTGAATATCAAATGTTTTACAGAGTTAATCCCAAATAAATGATATCTAATAATGAAGCCCTGATACATAAACTATACTACGAGATTATTCATCAGCCAATAGGCAGTTTATTTAAACTATTGATTTTATGCATCAAGTGCAGGTTTAGTGTATGTGCAATCAATTTCATCCAGGATATCAACTTATCAAGTGATAGAAGATTCAGATATTTTCTTGAATATACCCCAAACAAAGGAACTCTCTTAATTTTTTCATGCAAGGGAACCTTCCTGTGCAACAATGTCAATGACATTGCCACTTAGATGAATGGAAGTTGAGGACTGATGACCACCTTTGAGTGATTGCTCTGTATTTCCTATGTGAATGTAGGCAAATGTCTCTGTGGTGAACAGGAAATTTTAGTGAAGTGATTCTACGAAGAATGCAAACCTAGTTGAAATCCTCATGTAAACAAGCTGAGAAGCACCAAGATCACACCTTTTCTAGGTAGGTGCCCTTCCATAAGCAGTCACAGGTTCAATTCTGAGTTACAGTCAAGTTAGTCATCAAGCTGCATGAGATCCAGACCTATTTGATTTTTTCATACAAATGATCATGTCACTGAACCAATTAATACAATTGCCTTGCCGAGTGAAGATTTTTCTGCAGTAGTAGTTGGCTTTTTGATTTTGGCTTTAGTGGAGGTAGAGATTCTGCTAAATCAATAAGGATGATGATTGCTTCTGGAGGCAGTTATAGCCTTCTTTCTGGCTTTTGTGCCCCTTCACTAGCCTGCCAAAAGTTTCCTACTCCATGTCGTGCAATTCTTTCTTCCATTTTTATTTGTGTATCCCTACATGATAAGAACCTATATATACTGGTGTTTCATTTTGGAAATGATCTGGCAGACAAGTTGTTCATGGTGTATATACATGAATGCTTTCAAGCCCTCTTAGTATCATTACTCCAAACGATTACGAGATCAGACATATTCACCCTACAGGTTTCAATCCTTGGCTCTAGCCATCACTCCACTATGAGGATGATATTACACTCCATAAACATGGGTAATGACAAGGGGCAAGTCTACTAGATATATGGAAAAGAAACATCATTACTTACCGTCTTTAGGAGCCATCTACATCAAGCAAATAATTGTTATGCTGTTAGCTGTCATATTGTAATTCTTGTCAGATTTTTCTTTTTCAAGAATCAAGATACATCTGCCAAACAGTCCAGCTTCTTTGGTTTTCTATAAATTTTTACATCGTGTTTGAGCCTTTTGGGGTAATTCATTGTGGTATGTTTATTTATATTATCTTTGAGTGATTTTGCAATTATTTTGAGACAGTTTATTTTGCTCCTGAGTGTAGCATATAAGCTGCAAAGAGAGAAAATAAACATATGGAAATCTTACTGGCACATCAAAACCTAGTTAACATAAAAAATTAAAAAAAATTGACAAAAGGTAAAAATTATATTATATCAAATGAGGAGTTACAATGAGATAGAGCCCGAGAGGGTTGAGCTCAAGACCAGAAGATAATCTAGTGTTTGAAAGCATGGCTTTTTCTCTCAAGCTATGTTGCCAGGAAACGGAAACGGAAACGTGTACAAAACGCATGTAATGTCCCCTTTTCCGAATCGAAGACCTTTGGCCCATTTTGTTGACCCGACGGCCAAAGGAAAAATATAAGGGTAACTTAAGTCACAATAAATTTTTATGAGTGCCTAAAAGAAAAAAATAAAAGAAAAATATTAAAGCACTTATAATTATTTATTTGACTTAATATAAACATGCACTTATAAATTAATGTTGTAATATCTAGAAAGTGCAGAAGGGGTCTAATATTATTTATATCCTTCCCAGGAAATATGGTGACTTACCTAGGGAAGTGATCATGACAAATAAAAAGTAAAAAGGCCCATTCCTTATTTTTTATCCCCTCTAGGCAAAAGTACGACTTGCCTAGGATTAGAATATATTAGCTACCTTGAGAAAAAAAAAAAAAACCCAAAACCGTTTTGTATTTCCCCTAGGAAAGATACGACTAGGCCCCATTGGAAAAATTGCATAGAGAATTGTGCTGCAAGCTGATTGGAGGTTAAAAAGGCTTCCTTTGAGTCACTTTGCCTATTTAAAGGAGAGGTCGACTTAGAAGAAGCATACTATGTCATTTTATATTTTGCAAATAGCTTGTAAGCTGAAGCTCTTGTGGCTGTAACTTCTGAGGACGAAAACCCTCAAGAAGCTTAGTGTAAAGAGAACGAAAACTCTCTTTTGCACTCCTATTTGGCATTGGAAATTCAGGGACAATCAGGTTATTGAACTATTAATTTTGGTACTGCTGGAACGACCTATTTTGGGACAGATTTTGGCACATTTGGAGGGCATAATATTCAGATTTGTGTATCTGCTGTTCTGAGTTGTTTTTCCAAACATATCTGTACTTTTTTGGAGCTGTTTGTGAGTCCAAAACACCTTCAGGATCTGCTGTAACTTCACGTCTGGGTCTGCAGACTTATTTAAATAAAATGCAGCAGTCGGGCATTAAAATTCAGACTTCCTTGGATGCTTTTAATGGTATTCTCTTGGCTCTTACTTCTTAAATTTATTGCAGTTTTAACAGAGCTGAATACAGTCCTGTTTGATGTCTCTAATGATACCGGTCTTCTATGGTTCAAATCGCCACTTCCAGTAATTAATTACAGCAGTCAATAACTATGATCTTTGTATGATTTTGTATATGTATTACGATCTAAATGGTCTCCATAATTTCTGCAAACATTTGAAGTGGAAACATGAAATAGAGGGGTGCTTTTTGTGAGTATAATACCAATACCTTAGTCGCAATTTTAAGGTTAAATCCTGGTCTGCATACAAAATTATTAGATTTGCTGTTCTGTTTGAGTTAAAACTCTTTGGGGTATAAAGAGATCCATTTGGGGATCTTTCAACGCAGAAACGGCAATTTTCAAAAAACCTTGGATACGAAACGTTATGGGAAACGTCTGTACAATATATTATTAAAATATATATATGTGTGTGCATAGTACTCATTTTAAAATTGTACTCCATACACCATAAGTGATAAGAATAACTGATAAAACACTCAAAATATTTTGTATTCATTGAAATTATACATTATTATCATGTATACTTATCTCTAGGAGACTAGGACGTTTCGAAGGAGTTTCCGTTTCCGAAACGTTCCGGAAACGGAAACGGGGGGGCCCTAGGCTTTTCCTGGTAACAGAGCTCTCAAGTCTTTCTTTACCATTGTTAAAATGTTTTCTTAAAACTTTCTAAGTATGTACTAGCAATTTTTTTTTCTCGATCTAGTTATCTGTGCTCATAGATGAGACATCTAAGCTATTGACTGGATTACTACACGCGTCATCTCTGTTTTTGGTGTTGCTTGGGGTATGTCTGACCATAGAATAGGATATATATGTTACATAGTTCAAAAAATCATTCTCGGCAGCCCCAAATTTGCCTCGGAAACTGGGAATTGGCAATTTCTTGGCAATTTATCAGCAACTTTATCGCTGCTTTAAAAAACATTTAAAATCATAAAATAAGCTTAAATTAAATGTAAAACATTGTTAAATGACATGAGAAAGTGTTGCTAATAGCTATAGACTGCAGCACTGCTAATATCCAATGATAATGGACAAGAAAGTGTTGTTCGAACTTTGAAACACTGATTCTATATTCTTCTTCAAGCAAATTTTCCCAAAGCTTGTTTATTAGACCTTATTAGTATCAAATAAGGTTATCAACTTATCATGGCACTCTTCAAGGAGCTCAAACTCTTCAACAAAACAAGGTTATGGAGCAATGTTGACTTTCCAAACAGTTAGAATGATTCGTGAACTATGAAAATAAAGTAAAATGATTGTGATTTTGTAACTTGTACTCCTGCAGGCTGTACCGCAGTATTCCTTGAAGGAAAAATGTGATCTTTGAAACCCTAGCAGACTCGAAACCATAGTAGGCAGTCACCAAATTTGCAGAGAGAAATCGTGGAGGAAAAAATTGTAGAAAAATGCTGTGAAATGACCTTTTTTTGTTTTGGACATTTTATGCACATTCATGGCGATTTTTCATGATTTTCAACGATTTACTGGGCGATTTTTGGTGAAATTAATCGGCGATCTATCGGCATAGCAAAAATCGTGATTAGCTGAAAGATAAATCATTAAGGGTTTGAATCGCAATTTATTGGTGATAAATGGTGATTTCTTAAACAGTGATATGCTATACTGTTTTGAAGGGAATGACAATTTCGAAATCTATTACAAACATTTTACTAGAGATACTGAACTATGATTTATATAAGAGATTACACACACAATGCTACTCTGCTTTATTGAAAACAACAACATGAAGATGAGACATTAGAACAGCCCCTCCAATGGACTTTGGCATAGTCCTACTCTGTTCTGAACTTGAACAATACCCCTGCAAGTTCCCAGCTGAACTCTGTCTCTCCTAGTTTGCTCTTCCTTGGTTTCCCCTACCTTCAAACTCTCTTGCACCACTGAAACTCTCTCCCACTGATCCTTTCGGATCGTTCTGACATTCTCTGATAGTCCTCAGTGTCTCTTCACATTCCCTAGCCTTTTGGAATCACTCAAAATGGATGCTTCTTGACTTCTGGGCTGTTACTCTATACACACAAACATTGTGGGTGAAACTGTCGCTTTGTGCAATTCGATTTCATAACCGAGGGTTTAAGCAGATTGGTTTTTTCATAGTTGCTGCCTCTGTATATTGGCGGTTTGGCCTCTGCCCAAGAAAGGATCATTCTGATCCTGACATATGATGGAAACTCCTGCTCAGGCCTTTCTGAAGGTGTTGGACCAATAGGGTTGCTTCTTCCCTGTTTGATCATCCTTCATGCGTGCCATAACGTTTGCAAGATGACAAGTCACAACCACACATATGAACAAACCAAACTCTGTTTTTGATTGACACAAGATTACTTGTGGACCCAGATGCCCCTGTATTAAATACAGATCTATTTGTTATTTTCGTGCAAATGATTATGGAGCACTAGACCAATGAATGCCATTGCCTAGCTGAGAGAAGATTCTTCTTCAATGGTAGTTGGCTTTTTGAGACTGGATTCAGTGGTCGTAGAGATTCTGCTTAGTCAATAAGGGCGAGGATTACTTCTGGAGGCCGTTATAGCCTTCTTTCTGGCTTTTGTGTTTTTTCACTACCCTGCCAATTGTCTTCTAATATGCATCATGCAATACTTCCTTCCATATTTATATCCTTATATACCTATGTATTCCAGTGTTTCGTCCTGGAAATGATCTGGCAGACAAGTTCTTTATGCTATATATATATGAATGCTTTCAAGCCCTCTTAGTATCACTATTCCAAATGATTAAGAGATCAAATATATTCACCCTACTGGTATCAGTCGTTGGCTCTGACCATCACTCCACTATGTGTATGATGTTACACAGCCATAAACATGAATATTGTCAAGGGGCAAGTCTACTAGATATATGGAAAAGTAAGAACTAGGAAACATCATTGGTTACTGTCTTTGGGAGCTCTTTGTTGAGCAAATCCTTCTCACTCTGTTAGCTGTCATAATGTAATTCTCGTCAGATTTTTATTTTTCACAATGTATCTGTCAAAGGTCCAGTCTCTTTGTTTTCTATCAATCTCTTTACATTATGTTCAAGCTGTTTGGGGTATATTGTTCAATTTTTCAATTGGTCTGTAAATTAGGTTAAGCCATCGCAGTATGTTCATTTTTATTATCTTTTAAGTATTTATGGAATTGTTTTGAGACAGTCGATTTTGCACCCAAGCATAGCATATAAGTTGCGAAGACGTGGAAATTGTTAAACCTTACTGATGTGTCAAAACACATTTAATATAATGTTCAAAACAATTGTTTTTTCTCTTGATTCTGTGTTTTCTATTATTAAGATGTTTTATTAAAGCTTTTTAAGTATGCACTTGTAATTTTGTTTCTTGTTCTAGTGATATGCGCATATAGATAAGGTATCAGAGTTATTGACTGGATTACTACATGCTTCATCACTGTTTTTGTTGTTTCTTGGGTTACGACTGACCATAGAATAGCAGATATATTTATGCTGTTTTTAATGGAATGACAATTACAAAATCTATTCCCAACATTTTGCTAGACGTCTTCTGCAATTCAAATTTTTGGCACACACATTTGTTCACTGAAATTTTATGTATGATATTAACTTTGTTGTGTAAGATATTGAATACAGCCTAGGGGGTTTTACTGCATTGATAACGGCAGCAGATTGCCCAGAGTTTGTTTCTGCCGTTGCAATCTTAAATAGTGCAGGACAGTTTGGCAATCCTGCAGAGGAGACTAAGAATGATAAGGAAGAGACAGCCATACAAAGAATTATAATCAGTCCTTTGAAAAATTTAGTCCAGCGTGCAGTACTTAGTTTTGCATTTTGGCAAGCAAAACAACCTGCTCGTATTACGTCTGTATTAAAAAGTGTAAGTATTTCTTTGCCGAAAGGTACCTTTTTAATTTTCTTGCATTTGATTTGGATATTTTAGTGTGTCAATTTTTTCCCTATCAATCTGATCTTGGGACGGTAGAGAGATTGCATGAGGTTAGCTTTTACTATTTACATGTGATAAGTGAGAAGAACATTTTTCTTACTCTGTAGGTATATCCAAATTCAACCAATGTAGACGACTATCTTATTGAATCTATTATAAGACCAGCAGATGATCCCAATGCAGGAGAAGTTTACTACAGGTTTGATTTTTTTTTTTGTGCATTGAGGTACAAACTAAATAAATCTTATGCCAACCACACAAATTTGACATACACAGCTCGACTTTTGATCTTTTCTTTTGTTACTTTTACTCTTGTTGGTACTGTGCCTTGGGTTTCCTCAACAATTCTTCTATTCTGTTTGATCCAATGACAAATTTGCTTCAAAATCATGCCTGTGATCTTTCCATCAGTTAGCTATACTGAATTTTTCAATAGTGATACTGTTCATCTTTATGTTTTGTATTTATCTACATGGAGGTTCATGTTGTGTGAGTCCAAATGAGTTTGTCATTTGTTGTTTCATTTTATCTTTTTCATCTCCATTTGAGTCTAGAATTGCATGAAGTCAACCAAAATTCGAATCCATGGTGGTTTTGAATGTGGTTGGTAGATGATTTAGTTTTTATTTTTCTTTTCAGGCCGCACATTTCTTCTTAAGAACTGATATTGTGTCCATATGAGATTTTTTCATAGAAGGTGAAAAATGTAACTTTTTTCCAATTTTGGCCTGAAATTTTTCTGTGTATCTTTCTTCTTAAGAACCGATATTGTGTCCATATGGAATTTTTTCATAGAAGTTAAATAATATAACTTTTCCAATTTTGGCCTGAAAAAAATCCCGGTATCCATGAGATACTCTAGGCCAGTGTTTATATCATTTTATATAATTCCTGCATGGTTTAAATCTAATTGCAATGAGACTATTTTTTGAAGGAAGATATTTTGCACACATCCTTAATAACAATAATATTTTTGACAGTTGCTATTTAACATTGTTCCAAATAATCATTAACATATGAATACTGTGAAGTAATAAACCTGCAATGTGAACACTCTGAATCCCATTGAAACAGGTCATGTTGGTCAAATATATCTTTGATTAACACTCTCCCCTAATTATGGATAATTATAACCCTTTCCCTTCTTTTGATTTCATAGGCTTTTTATCTAACTGCCGTTGTGTCAGCCACTTGGTACTATAAACGATTTCTGTTTGTGGGTAATTGATTCTCAACACAGATACCACCTACTCATTTGTGGAATCCGATTCACAATGATGGATGATAGTAGATACAACATTAAATTTCTTTGAAAACTTACCTTGCTCTTGATTTTGTCCCACAATATTCCACGTGATAGTATTAATTCTACTTTTATGCAGGTTGATGACTCAATTTATGTTCAATCCTCCAAGAGTTACACTGAACAGTATTTTTGAGAAACTTTGTTGCCCGGTTCTTTTGCTTTGGGGAGATTTGGATCCTTGGGTGGGTCCAAGTAAAGCCAACAAGATAAAGGAAATATATCCCAATTCTTCAATCATACATTTGCAAGCAGGGCATTGCCCTCATGATGAGGTTCCAGAACTTGTAAATGAAGCCTTGCTAAATTGGGCATTGCCTTTGAGCTCTAAAATTTCATCTCAAACAATATAATGCTTCTTGTTATCAACTGTAAAATGGAGTCTACAAGGTTATACTCTTGTATGTGATATTCAGTCTTATAAAGGAGAATACCTGAATTGAGAGTCCCTCAAAATAGCAGAATGTAAAAGATACACAACTAAAAAAGTCACAGCTCGGTGGCTATATTCAATGTACGTTGAGTTTCTCTTCATAATGTATCATATGGTAACTTATCTTACTATGTATGTGCTTGTGAAGATTGTGAGAATTGTTTGACTACTGATCAAATATTTATTAGCATGCGAGCTTCAAAAATTATCAAGATGACTTGAATCAGAAAGCTAGATGTTGGGGAAATTTTCAATCATTTACCAATCCTGAAACGAAATAAAAATCAGAGCATGCCAACCTTTTTATTTTTAGCTGTAAGAAACCGCCCTCTAAAAAATATTTGAAAATCATTTTGCATTTCTCTGCAAATTTTTGTAAACATTCCTTCATTGTGATTTCCCCCATTTAACTAATAACTTAAAGGACTAGTTTCGGTGGACACAAATATGCATGCCATTTAGGACATGGAAGCTCTTGAGCTTTACCAACACACTAAATCGGTCTGTCCAACCTAGTATGTCATTAAATACCCATGGTACCTGACAAGTTGTACCACATGCTCTACTGCCTTCATGATTACATCGATCAAATTGAGGCTAATGTGCCATATGACTGTTTTTTCTCATGATAAATTTGTCTTGTCAATCATGGTTGAATTGATCAAATTGTGTCTAGCGAACTGTACAATTTCCCCTTAAATCTGCCACCCTATGACTAGCCTGATTGTGGGCTAGATGACCATTGCACTTGCCTGTGCCTTAGTATTCTAGATTTACTTAATAAAATAAAAGATAAAGCTGTAAGCCAAAATCAATTGAATCTTTAAGTGTGAGTGATTTGTTAGGCAAATTTATAATTGAAACAAAATCTAAAATCTTGCAATTGCATGGCGAGTTTATAATTGAAACAAAATTTAAAATCTTGCAATTGCATTAACTTTGTGGGCACAAGTTTGAATTTAGAGGGGGTAGGGTATGCATGCCTCGTTGAGCTATATATATATATATATATGGTAAATGGAAAAACAATTTTCTACCTGGCCATTCACAGAGTCGTTCTCGACCTCATATAAGTTCATAGCCGCCAATTTGTGACATCAACGATATTCCACCCTCTACATGGAAGAACGACAATATCAAAAAGAAGTTTTGATGCGTCAAAATTAGTAGGGACTTGAAAAGGTCATAACTTGATCTCCGGGTGTCCGTTTGAGTCCATTAATTTTTTGAAACCACAGGTTTTGATGAGACAAATGCAACGGCAACCCACCCTACTTGTGGGGGCAAGTTTTGGTGCATTTTCTGGCCCTAAATCTGCCATCTTGAGGCCGAAAATTGAGATTTAAGTTGTAGTTCGGTTTTTTCCTATTTTTGGGCATTAGTTAATTTTAGTCTATTAGTTGCATTATGAGTTAGAAATTTGGAAATTCCTCTAATTTAGGAATTTATAAGATGCGTGGAAATTTCTGTGCCCGTACGAAGAAGCATGTGAACTTACTAAGAATAACAAGTTGTAGTAAATTGCTAAAAATAGTAATTTCTGCCACCTAGAGTAAATTTAGTCAATTTACTTAGAGTTTTCTTAGAAACTTGAGTTGGGAGTTGTTTTCCTATTTAAGAAACAAAGTAATTAATTATTTGATAAAAAAGAAGGAGATCTATTTTCTTTTGGAGTTCAAATTATTTGCAGTATATCAAGTTTATTCATAATTTGGCTACATTAAGTTTGCGGCTTGTAAATGGGACCCCACTATCCCTACTGCATTGAATCTCCATAAATAAATCATAATTTCCTTAAATATTTATAACAAATCTATTAGTTAGTGCCTTTATATCTTTTTTTTGTGCAACTGTTTTGTTGTTTTTTTTTGTTGTAGTATTTTTGTTATTGGTTAATAGTAGGGATGCTTATAGGAATTTGGCCCTTTCCTTAGGTTGTTTATGTTTTAGTCTTCTGGATGGGGTGTGACCCCCATAGATAAAAAAACCACATTGCTAAAATTTGAATATTTTTTCTGTTGATCCTTTTGATGTACTTTTGGGCAATGGTCCCGTTGGTGCTCAGAGTTGTCTCGCCCCATTTGTGCCCTTGAAGATTTATTGATTCACGACATCTGTCATTTTATCCTTCCCCGTATTGTGTTTGGCCAGTCTTTGTTGCCATTTTAATATGCTCCTGGGTCAAATATCATTTGTGGTTCCATATTTGTCTCATGGTTCCTTTGTTCATCTGGAAAATCTCTGTATTTTGAGTCTCCCGTGCTCTGTTCCTTCAAAACTTGTGTTTTCCCGTTTCCTCCATTTTCCACAGTCAAGATATGTTGTCCCTACCATTTTTTACCTAAATACTCAAGGAGAAATGAGTTGATGTGTCCCTAAATATCGTGATTGAGCCTTGCAATAGTCTAAATTCTCTGTCCTTGAAGAAAACCTAATTTTTTGGCTTGAATGGATGTTTCTTAGTGTTTTATGGTTTGATGGGTGTTTCTCCCAGTCAAATTTGTATCATTCAATCGACAGGGAAATGTGGCACCTCTTGGTTGGATGCTGATCAACTTAATACTTTAGAAATCCTATAAAAAGCCTCAATTTTAAAAGGTGTCCACATGGAGGAATGATGCTCGTTTGAGAATCAAATTTTTGGTTTGGCTTTGAAGTAGTGCCGAGAGGACATGTGGAGGGTTGGCAGGAAAGAGCCACGTGGAGACTTCCGATGAGTTCCCATACTTACACAAATTTCAAAAGGTTTTTGGGAAGTCTAGGACATGTGGAGAAACAACGCTCATTTGAAGATATGCTTTTGGGCTTTGCCTTGGAGTAGCGCCAACAGGACACGTGGAGGCTTTCGCTGCTTGGCCTAGACTTAGAAATTTTTTTATGCAAATGGATACAGGTTGACGGAACAGGGACACGTGGCAAGCCCACGTTCGTTCAAGGTATCAAATTTTTGGGGCCGCCTCAAGGTGCGCCATTGTGACATGTGGCAATTTGAAAAATTCATAAGGGGCAGGGAAGCGGACCATAAGAGGAAACTTAAACTTTTTGCCTCTTTTCCTCATAAAGGTTAAAATATCAAAAATGGCCTACAAGCCCGATGGGAAATAGTCAATGTTTTTCCTTGGTCAACAACAGAGGTGTGGGCTTTCGGAGGAAAAGTGAAAAAATTTCCCTTTGAGGGAAAAGGAGTTAAAGGCATAAAAGGACCTGGGGTTCCGCTGGGACCCACATTAGGGACTTGAAGCGGAAGGGCGGAGCTACGGGGAAGACTTGGAAATTTTTCCTTTTTTCAAAAGAGAGTCAAATGGTAGAATTTCTCTGCGTTTCCTTTGGGACCCACCTCAGGACACATATCAGGCCCATTTCTAGAAGCGGAGATGCGGAGAAAAATGGGAATTTTTCCATTTTTTCAAAAGGGTCAGAAAAGGTCAAAGGAAGCCCTCAAGCCCATTTTTGGATCTTCCACATGGATGGGCCACATTCAAAATCAAATATCAATGACTGCTGAGCATCTAAATCTGATTTCCCCCCATTTTTCTGTAAAACTCTTGGGAGTGTGAGGCTTCATGATTTGTTGCTATTTTCTACACGCCAAATAGAGGATTGAGTTAATTTTGATATCGAGAGTTTGGTGGGAGAGATTTGGAGACATATTTCACCATTAAAATGGTTTGACTCTCAAGCCCGATCTGGTTTTCTGAATTTCTTCTCCTGAGCACGGAAGGGGTCAGATTTGAATGATATGGGGCAGAAGTGGTTGGAAAATGGATGGAGGAATGTTTTTTCCTGAGAATGAAGTTGAATGTGGGAAGAAAACCGAAGAGATTTTCCCTCGAGCACCTGGATACTTTTGAAGATCTGATTCTGCGAATCACGAAAGAATCATGGCAAGCACTGGTGCATTTAAAGTTTTTGTCTTTTAGTTTGAAGGGTCTCTGTTGAAAATGCTATAAAGGGTGCAAATTAATCGTGCAAATGGTTGGGATTTTTTGGAAAGATCAGGACTGATTTTCTCCAGCAGAAAAATCTTGACAGAGCCCATTCATTTTGAGAAGCTGTCTAGAGAAGCCTGTATATCTCTCTTTGTGTAAAATTTGATTGTGTCAAGGTTTTTGTAAGTGTATAGCCATTGAAAAGATTTGATATTGTTCTAGAAACTTTCCCTTTCTGATAAATTTGATCAAACTTTGAGTTATTCTATGTTAATCTTGAATAAAGTGTATTTATTTAATCTCTGAATGCATACGAGTAGTTTTTCTTGTTTCTATTACAATATTGTACCAAAATAGGGTCCAATCACATAGGTCTTAGTCCTTGTGATAGTTTAGTGGCATCTGCAATTTCATTTCTTAGAATAGCCTTCATCTAGGAGTGGGATAAATGGTTTAAAATCACTTTTCTTTCATTTTGTTGATAGAGATTCTTTGTAAGCCTATGGGTGTAACTCAGGCGTGACTTGGTTTAAATCTTGGTGCTTTATTAGGTCCTCTGACTCGAGCCTTCGTGACAGAATCCCACAGGTTGTTTGAAAGAGTGCTGATCTGGGCCTCCATTGAAGCACACATTCTAGTTGAGGAAACAATTTAACTTTTTGTGGCATTTTTTTTGATTTAATCTTTCCATTTTTCATAAGCTCTCAAGGATCTAGTGATTCAAGTCCATCCTATCTCCCCTCCCACCAAATTTTTTTTAACAACAACCAATCCTACCCATAGTATGCCTGTTTTTGCTTTGTATACCCACACTAGACCAAAATCCTTTTACTAAAGTATGCAGAACATATCAGGTTTCCAAATGTCTTTAGTAAAAATTTTCCCTGTTGTGAGAATATCTCCATAATCTGAAAGTGACAACTCGTGAGAGTCAGATTTGGTGTGTTGATCATATTTTCCCCAAGGCCTTCTCTATAAAATTTATGCAAAAGAAAGGTACCTGTATCTCCTTTCAAATAACAGAGGTTACAAAATAGGTTCTCTTACCTTGGTTGAAAGGCACAACCTAAAATAGTTAGGATAAGATCACATCCTTTTGAGTTGCTATCCATCTCTCCAAAAATCCAAGTAAGAAAGGGACAACTAGATTTCTCCCCCGGCTACAAAATGACATACACTTATGATCTATCTGCCTCTAAGCTCCCTATTGAATCTGTGTTGCTGCTTGGTTTGAAAAGGAGAACAAATTTGGGTACCAACAGGTCCCTTCAAAATATTTATATCTTTCATTAAAAAACATTATTGTTTGTTTATAATTGTACAACAAATGTTAAAATATTTACAAATATTAAGTTTGTACAATTCAACTAGAGAATGCCACATAAATTTGTAATTATAATGTAATTTAGAAAATATTAAACGTAGAATATGCACTAGAGAAAATAGCAACCGTAAAAGTTTATGTAAAATCTTTTTTTAATAAATACCAACATTGGTTTCATCTTAATATTTTTACTATCAATTAGCTACCTATTTTATATCTATGTTGTTCTCTCTTTAAGGAGAATAGAATAAGAATGAATAAATAGATATTTTTTTGGTTAACAATGGGATTGATAAATGTTGTTCATGAAGGTGTAAGGATTGATCTCTTCCTACCTATGGATCATCAATAGGAGGTCAAGAATGTAAATTTTTTTTATTTATCTCCAAACTCCAATATATATATATATATATATATATATATATATAATTGATATACACATTTTTGACATGCATATTAAGTTTTAAATGTCAAATGGAATTCACATAATTTTTGGATTGTCACATAAATTTTTGTGACATGTAACCTTGAACATCAAGATGTAACATTGATAGGAATAATGTATTAAAATTTGTTTTAATATTGACTAAGATAAAGTTGTGCATGAATATAAGAAATGATAGCTAATAGTTCAGTAGAAGGTGGACCATTATCATTTTATATTCCCATTATACTATTTTGAATGTTGTTCCCCTCAAGCATAGGATCCCAACAAGTATAGGAAGCATTTTCACTTTCGGTCATTTCTATAACATAATCTTGGCTATGAGTAGGAGCTTGCAGAGGTGAAATAGGTAAATCCATGTGGAGAAACTTGTTTATTTCAAGAGGAGGTTTCCACTCATCTTACTGATGGGAAAATGTAGATTAACCTACACTCAGTAAGATAGTGACAACTTGAGGAGATTGCCCGAGTCTATTTCCTCTACTCTAGGAGTGACAATAATAATGGCTTCCACAATATCCTTTACCTCTTATAAATATTCAAGGTAAAAAGGTACATCTTCATAGATTTTCTTTTTATCTACATAAACAGATTATAAAAAATCATAGCTTTATTGTTAAATGATAAATGAGAATTGTAGTGCCCACTCCTCTTTAATGCTTATTTTTCTACAATCATGTTATTATTTGCTTAGGGACATGGACATTATTATGATATTGTAACGCCCACAAAATTTACCCGCATGAAACCCAAGGGAACCAAAGGTTATATTATAAAAATTATGGAATATATATATATATATATAAAACTCATTTGCAACGTTAGATTAAATTCTCGGTCAACACATTATCTCTTCAATTTAAATTTAATTAATATTATTAATCCATATTGGGTCCACAATCCTCTTATCTTCCTTCCTATTTAATTTAATAATGTTACCCAACTATTTAATAATATTTTTATTACTGGGCAAGGCTTAGACTTCCCTCCCTTTGAATTTAATACAATTTAATTTAATCTCGATTATACAAAATCAAATTAATTCCCAACATTAATGTGGTCTTGTTATAAAATAGTAAAGGGTTATTCCACCAAATACAAGGGTCAAGACTTTTGTTTTAAAAGGGTATCCAATTAAACATTTGGGTTAGAAAGGTAAAAACACCCCCTACACCACTTGAGTGGCCCCATTTAGGACTTACTCATGCATTTTATTTTGAAATTAATCTCATCCACTTCTCACCTAGTTTTTGTAGGGATGAATCTCATACATTAGGTGGGTTCATTTGGAGCCCTTGGATTTAGGGATCCAACTAACCCTAAATATGCTAATGAAAAGTGATTTTCTCATTTCTTTTGACTTATTAGTTTTCTTTCAATTTGCATATTTAGAAGAGAAAGGAAGTGGAAGCCATGAAAGGAAGCTCAAACTCATGGAGGGATATACATTCTTCTCTCTTTTTTTATATTACATCTATACCCTATTCTAAGGTTTGTATGAATTTCATTATTTTTTCACATTATTCTTCATTCGTATTTGCCCCATTGGACATATGAGCATTCTCCCCATTTTAAAGAAATGGTTGGAATGGTGTATATACACCTGGATTATAATGATACACACACATACATACGTACATATGTTTATATATAGAAGTGTGTGTGTGTGTGTGTGTGTGTGTGTGTGTGTGTGTGTGTGTGTATGATCATGATGATGATGAACTATTATATATAGTATATGGGGTGGGGGGTGAGGTCGGCGACCTCCCCCCCACAATTCTCCCTTATACTAAAATGCACATCGGCCGCATGGACTTGGTCAAGCCTTCATTTTTTTTGATATTTTTTGATATAGTTTTCAATATATCAGTTCCTTAATATATTAATTTAGTTATTAATATCGATATGTTTATTATTAACATTAATAT
Organism: Taxus chinensis; assembly: GCA_019776745.2. Lineage (NCBI taxonomy): Eukaryota > Viridiplantae > Streptophyta > Pinopsida > Cupressales > Taxaceae > Taxus > Taxus chinensis. The sequence goes on from CM034151.1 coordinate 810,871,330, forward strand.
TATCAAACATGTATATTACTTATTAAAATTATTATTATAAAAGATATAAAGTATATGTATATTTATATATATAATATACGCTTACACACACACACACACACACACACACACACACACACACACACACACACACACACACACACACAAACACACACACACACACACACACACACACACACAGTTATATAGTTATTTCCCAACACAACTATTTAGATAACAATTTTAAAACTAAATTTATTTCTATGTTTGGATATTACATTTTTGGCAAAATGAGTTTAAATAATTACATAGGTGTAAATGAAAATTTAGTAATTATCTATAAGTTATAACAAGATGGTTTAGAGATTCATTTAGGATCCTTAATTTGGGTATCTAAGTTTGAGCAAGATGGTTTTGAAATTTCTACATATTCAAATGCAAATTTGAGAAAACCTTCTAAAATTTATTGCTCTTTCTAATACAACTAATAAGGAGATTGCATCCATAGTACAAGGAACTACAAAACTATTTCCTTCCTTCCTACATTTTGAAATGAGAAAAATAGAATTTAAATACTTCCAAGATGGAATTTTATTTAGCAAACACAATAACTACTTCCTCATTCTATCTCAGCCATTTCACTTAATAGGTGCACATAAGAGAGTAAGCATTTAATTTCGGTTTTGAAAGAAATACAATATCCATTTGGCTATAACTTCCTATCCTTCTTTTCATAAATTTTCCAATATTGCAACAATGGACATAAGATAATGTGTAATGCCCGCTAAATTCTGCCTGCAAGAAACCCAAGAACAACCTAGAGCAAGCTAGAAAATTATGGAATAATCTTTTTTTTGAAACACGTTCCCGTAAAAAGGCTTCGAAATACAGTTGTCACATTAATGTTTCTAAGTCACTTATATTTAATAATAATATTTTCTCCATTGTAACAAAATATTAAAACTCTCATTACATTTTAATGACTTGATTAGACGAAACATGGTTGTATGTTTCCCCTAAATGTTATTTTAACAAACAATTTAATCCCACTATGTGTGTGTAGTTATTTCCCAACACAACTATTTAGATAACAGTTTTAAAACTAAATTTATTTCTAAGTTTGGATATTACATTTTGGTCAAAATGAGTTTTAATAATTATATAGGTGTAAATACACAGTTAGTAATTATCTAAGCTATAGCAAGATCGTTTAGAGATTCATTTAGGTTCATTAATTTAGGTATCTAAGTTTGAACAAGATGATTTTGCAATTTCTAAACATTCAAATGCACAAGGGTTGAGAAGAACTTCTAAAATTTATTTCACTTTCTAATACAACTAATAAGGAAATGGCATCCATAGTACAAGGCACTACAAATCTATTTCCTTCTTTGCTATATTTTAGAATGAGACATTTAGAATTTAAATACTTCCAAGATACTTTTATTTAGCAAACACAATAACTACTTCCTCATTCTATCTCAACCATTTCACTTAATGAGGCACAAGAAAGTAAGCATTTAATTTAGGTTTTGAATGAAATACAATCATCCATTTGGCTATGGACTTCCTATCCTTCTGGGCATATTTTCCATTATTACAACAATGGACATAAGACAATGTGTAATGCTCGCTAAATTCTGCCTATACGAAACCTAAAGTACAACTTAGAGCAAGCTAGAAAATTCCTTCTCTTTTATGAAACACGTGCCCACAAAAAGGCTTTGAAATACAGTTGTCACATTAATGTTTCTAAGTCACTGGAGGATTTAATGGGGATATTTTCTCCATTGTAACAAAAGATTAAAACTCTCATTACATTTTAATGACTTGATTAGACAAGACATGGTTTATGTTTCCCCTAAATGTTATTTTGACAAACAATTTAATCCCACTATAGTTGATTATTCCACATTTTAATCTCAAGGGTAAAGGGTCTAATATAAATAAATACTAAAGTTATATTATTCCACATTAGGGGTTTAGGTTCAATTTTCCCAACAAGGTCCCTACATTAGCACAAGGGTTAAAAGAATTAAATACACCCATTACACAATGAAGTGGCCCCATTAAAAAATATAAGTTATGCATTTTAGATATTAACATTTTCATTTGGGTATGTGAATATGTCCTGTCACCCACTCCCCACCTACTGTGTGTGTGTAGTGATGAATGTCATCCCTGTGTGATGTGATGTCATTGTGTGCCCTTAAATGAGGAATATACAACTAACCCTACAGTATGCTTAAGAATGATTCATTATATTATCTATTGACTTATTATTTCATTTTAGTTTTGCAAGTTGTTGGAGGAGGTTGGGGAAGCCATTAGAGGCCAATACAAGCTTTTGGATTAAGACACTTCTACATTTCTTTTCTTGTTTTAATCACACCCTCTAACAAGTGATTATATATATATATATATATTTATATTCATCATATTATTTTAGTATTAACTCAAATGGGCTTGTGGGTTTTGCCCCATTTTATTTATATAGTTATAGGCTGCATATGCAGTTTGAAAGTTGGGGATGTGGGGTCAAACGACACACTCTCCCACACACACACACACACTTACATACACATGTCTATGTATTTGCCGTGTGTGATATATACCCACGTATATACCCATGTCATTATTATTGTATATAGTCTTCCTTTAAAATAAATGGATTAAGAAATCCAAAATCATAGTAACAAGTGATTTAATATATATATATATATACGAAACCATTTTTATTTTTTAGTTTTATTATATATATAAAATGATACTAATATTACTTTAATATTAATAATACCCTAACATTATTAATATTTTAATAATAATAATATATTAATCTCGACACTAATATCAAAGTAGAACTTTCATGTTGCCATTAGTATTAAAAAATTTAATTCCCTACTTCAATTTTCTTCGTAAAAGTTTGATAGTATTTAAGTAAGAGGTATTTATCTTCTTTTTTTTTGTAAAAAGAAGAACAAGTCCAAATTCATTTAATACTATACCAAGTTGCCATGAGTTTATAAGTAACTTTACAATAACTTAACAATAATTTTACACAATTCCAAAAGGCTAAAGCCTAAGTTGTAAATGGTAATTTCTTCTCTCCACTAGATTTAGGAATTTAGCTATTTGATTGACCAAGTAAAAGACAATTTAAAACTTAAGTTCTTTCCATCTATTTGAATAAAGTTTAGATTTCTTTCAACAATGTAAGGAAATGAACAAGATAGTCTAACTTTTTCCTTTACATGACCTTTCAAGTAACACACTGTAATTTAATATTTCTTCATACAAATTTCTAACATTCCACAAGATACTTTCAATAATATTTCTAATGATTTGTTTTTGAACAAGAGCAACACAATTTTGTGAGAAAATAAATCAACTACAATGGGAACAAGTTGTTTCCCTTTTTAACTTGATTTCTATTACAACAAACTATCTTTACTAAAACAAGTATTTCTTTCCTTTTTTTAACATACACTACAATCTTGATCACTAAAGAACAATACAACCTTCCTTCCAAAATAAAATACAATAACTCTTTCCTTTCAAATGGACAATGAAATGACCTTCCACTTAAAGTGGAGATTTTTACAAGAAGGGAAACTATAATGAGTTACAATTTGCCTTCAAATATGGTTCCAAAAATCAAGTCTCCACCCAAGCTCCATATTCTTAACACTTGATAACAACAACCAAAAATGGGGGAGAGGCAAAACTCTCCACCCAACCAAAATTTCAATGGGAAGAAAAATTAATTCTTCTCATTGGCCCCCGAGCCCCAACCACAAGGCAATAAGGGATGTTTCAACACATGGAAACTAAAACAATGATTCAACATTCACTTTCAAAAAACCAATCACATAATAAATAGAACCACAAAACCCTTATTTTTAAGCACAAAGAATTCCCAAACAAAGGCTTCTAAAATAGCCAAAAAGAGATAGGAAAGATGGGGGTGCCCTTGTTCCAAAGGTTTGGATGCTCTCCTTTAAAACCCTCCAACACACACATTCAACCCAAAGTCTCTTATGCCTCCCTCACAACAACTATGTCTCTTATGCCTCCCTTACTCTTATGCCTCCCCCTCTCTTATGGCTCCCACAATACATAATATAATAGAATAGAATGAGGTGGGGCATCCAAAATCTACTCCCTCCTAAAACCAACAAGAATCTCTTATGCCTCCCAACATATTTCATCCCCATATCCAAATCTCAACACAACCTAAGGTCAAGATACTACGGAACACTTCAAGCAAGAACAAAATTCCATACAATCACATAAAATGCAAGAAACAAGGAGAAAAATAAGAGAACAAGATCCTACCTTACCACGGTAAATATCCCCTTTGCAATCTAGTCCCAAAATATTCCAACACAAGAAATTTTCCAAGAACTCTTCAAACTCTCAAAAGCAATCATCCAAAAAGAGAGCTCCAAAATAAGTGAGTAACCTCGATTACCTCTAAAAAATTTCAATAAATAGAAAGGAGGATGAGGAGTAGGATGATGTGGCTCCAAGTAGGATTCCACATCATTTCTTCTCCACTCCACATCACCCAAGTCAAATCCATACTCCAAGGAAATTAAATGAGTGGTTGAGAGGTATGACAACCCCCTTACACACACCACTCCAATCCATACCCCTTAAAGACTAAAATTAATTACATGTAAGAAAGTGAAATAAAATTTTACCTTTTTGTCTCTCCAAAACACGTAATGGGGTCTATTTTTGACCCCTCAACCCATAAGTAGGGTTGGTATAATAAATTTAGAGGTGTGGAAAAAGTTAAACTTGTCCCACAAGCCTCCAAAATTGACCCTTAAGGCCAAATCTGAATTTCTAAGATGGAATAGAGTGTGTCACACTCAAGGTCACATACACTCAACTTAAAAAATATAAACCAAGAGCCATCAAATATAATAAATGAATTCTTTGTCCCATCCATGATTAGTCTAGTAACGTGATTAATTTACTAATCTAGACACAAATTAAATAATTAATAAAAGGAAAATACATCACTATAAAATCACATACTAAAATTAAATAAAGGAAACAAATTAAAAGAACAACACACAAACCCCTTGGTCACATTTGGAGGAAATCTCTCCCATGGGGACCCACTAACAACAAACAAGACACACACAACACGACACAAGTTTCCAGGGTGACCCTTGTTGAATCCATCCGGTATTCTGATGTGGTTGGTCTCCAATCCCCTGTTGGTTGTTGCGTTGTTATGTTTTACCTGTAAAACATACAATACCTCCTTCGGCCTTGTGACCACATCAAAACATCCAAGATAAAATATAAAATATAAATCAACTATCATCCACATATAAATCAAATTAAATAATCATTAGACAAGTAATATTATTATTTCCAATATCCAACAACATCTCATTTCTACATTTCATCAATACTAATTAAAATTGCAAGATTAGTTTAACTGCTAAAGCCTACTCACTATGACGAAAACATTGAATGTCAGAATATGTAACCATGTCAACAATCCATCATCATCAATATAACATATCTCTAATAATCCACACACATAATACTATACATCAAAATCCAACCATAGTCCAAGTATCTCAATTATCTAGCATCATGCTAAGTCAAAATGATATAATAATGTCCATATATATAACCAATAATATCGAAATAAAGGTAATAGGCGTCGAAGGGAAGTGGACACTACACAATGCAAAACTTTCTCTTGAACTTAGTTATTATTTTACAATAATCTCCTCTTTCCAACAAACAAGTTGATGAGACCAAAATATGTCTCATTATATCACCAAATAACACTCTTATTATCTCTCTCTTACAATCAGGATTTCAAGTGAATTTAGATAGTTTTAATAATGGATAACATATTTAAGGTAGAATATAGGATTTATCTTATCATCTCTATAGAAATATATTTACAATCTAATTGTTGTTATTTTCTAATATTTCTTCTAAAGTTGGAATGCAATAGTGTGTAGAAAACACGTCATATGTAACTCTACTCCAAGTTCATATATCGAAGCTACTGAAAGTCTTCACGAAGCTGCGAAAAGTCTTCACACAACTACGGAAATGCCCAACTACGGAAATTCTTCATGCAACTATGAAAACACCTAGCTAGTGAAAGTGTTTTGGTTTGTTCCAAAATAATGTAAAGGAGCACCGAACTATTTAGCCCACTCTTTTCTTCCACGTCATCAACTAAGAATATAGATCCAAACATGTGGCAATCCAAAGTCATGCATGCATGTGGCGTTCCAAGAAGAATTCAAAGTCATAGATTTAATGTTCCTCCATTTTCTCTCCATGTTTCAAGGATGAGAAAACCATGGAATAGTATTATGAATATTGAATAAGTACTCTCCCACTTTGTGTTCCTAGATTAAAGGGATGAGTTGTAGAACTATTCTCCACGATAAATGGGTTGTTGTAGTCAAGTTTGTTTAGTATTTATTACTTTGAATAAATATGCCCGTATTTAGTTATTGGAGTGTGGACCAAGTAAACTAGGAGTAATGTCTATAAATACCTCTTCCATATATTTGGAAAGGGGGGCATATTTTGTAAATTAGTTTTGAATCAATGCAAGAGTAATTTTAAAATTTAATTGTAGTTTCTCCAAAGCCAAAGGGAAGAAAATGGCCAAAATCCACTCTTCTCTAAGGAGGAGGCTTATTTATGTTATTTCTTAGCATAGTCTATTTACTGTAGATTCATTTCAGTAGTTTAGTTGATGTGTATTTTTTTCATGCATGTTTAATATTAGTATGATTTCTTAGGAAGAAGTACTGTTGAATAAGATTTTCCTTCCTCCTTTTGCATACAACTTCAGACACTACCTTGGTTATAATGACACCAACTTGTCTATGAGTTAATTAAATGAATTGTAATACAATTGACCAGCCATAAGTAATTAATTATCAAACCTTATAATTTTATTTACAATGAGAACTAATATCACAATTTTGATAAACAAAACAATTAAGAGATTTAATTTTAAAATGCAAGTTTACAAGCCCTCCATACAAAATAAAGACAGCATGGTAAAATATTTACAAGAGGGTTCTTGATTCTTTTCTCAAAATTCTACAAGAAATCCTTCATAATTTGAACTCCACCTTCTTCCTAAGATCAAACAAAACAACTAAAATGGGGGAGTAGGCAACACTATCCACCTAACCAATAATCTAATGAGGAAGTGAAGTCTTCTTCCTCATTGGCCCCTGAGCCCCAAAAATGAAACAATATGGAGTATTTGAAAACCATTGGCAAGAAAAACAGGATTCCACATGCACATTCATAACCACAAAAACATTCATTTTCACACACATAAATTTGCCAAAAACAATGGCTCAAAACATAAGCCAAGTAGAGAAAGGAACATAGGGATTTAAATTGTGCCTCCCAAGGATTTGGGTGCCCACCTCAAAACCTCCAAAACTAAATCAAGCCCCAAAAATATTTTTCCTCTCTATAAGGAAAATATATCTCTTATGCCTCCCTCACTCTTATGCCTCCCTCAATGAACAAAACAACAAGATAAGCACAAGGTGGGGTAACCCAACCCAACTCCCTCCTAAATACCCAATATAAATATCTTATGCCTCCCAAAAATATTTATCCCCATTTCACTTTCTCATACAAAACCTAAGGCCATTTAAATACCCAACAACACACATGCAATAAAACATTCATTCAAAACATAAGCAATCAAAGTAGTAAAAGAAACCAAGGGTGATAGACCCTACCTTGCCATTGCAAGAATTTCACTCCACAGGCAAGTTCCAAACTCTCTAAGCCCAAGCAATGCAATCCCAAGCTATTTCTAACTTCACAAGCACTTCCAAAAACAAGCACCTCCTAAAAGTGAGAGAGAAAAAACAAAACAAGTAACCCCCAAATCCTCACACAAATAGAGAATAAATAGAAAAGAGGGAGAGAGAGGTTATGTGGCTCCATGTAGGATCCACATCATTTCTCCTCCATTCAACATCACTAAGGTCAAACCCAAACCCTAAATCATGATAAATTGGTGGTTGAGGGAATGACCACCCTCTTTTTATCACCCACAAAAAACACACAAATACAACACCGAAAAAATTGGGTGAAATTTTTTTTGACTTGCTTGGAATTTACATGATGACATAGATGACTAGGAAGGGCTATAACCAACTTTCTATAAGTTTAACACAACATTGACCAAATAGGCAACAAGAAATCATACAACACCCATCACTAATAATTCACTTTTCTCTTCGACAAGGCACAATGTAATACTCCAACTACAATACACACTGATAGTTAAGGACATCCCATAGAGAAAAATATTTTAATGTTATTTATTTACTAAAAAATTCTTTCAAAACTTGACTTACGATCCAGAAAATTCATGTTATGATTCAAACAATTCCTTTTATAAAGGTGAACTTCTTTATTTATACTATTGACTAATTAAGCTTAAGATCAAGTTTTGTGAAAGAGGATCATCAATAATATGTCAATAACTTGCTTAATTCTTTTGATTTAAAAAGGACATTTTCCATTTCTCACAAGGTTATTTATTCATACTCAAGCTATAGAATCTTGTCTCCTATCTCCATCACACAAAGTGACAAGTGCAAGCTCCAGTTGTGGGGAAAGTACCATTTAGGTTTGGAATGAAATTCACCTTTGTGCAAGGATCAAAAGTTTAACATTACTTAAGAAATATTACAATGCACCCAGGCAATGGTTAAAGGAAAAAGGTCAAATTGAATTCATATTCATGATCTCTTTGGTTATTAACCAATATTTTTTTGAGGCTAAGAATTTATTAAGCATGGTTAAAAAATTCATTTGGGATTTTCTTGATTAAGCTAGACAAAAGAATACAACTTAAGTTTTCAAAAATTGATGAGCTATATTTATGGTTTCTTAACCAATTTCCCCCTACTAAGGTAAAAAGAACTAGGATTCTCCCAAAAGTGAATTATTGATTTCACTTCAATGTCATTTATCGTTCGACAATCATAAAGATAAGATTTATTAGAATAGCTTAGGGGTAGAAGGTAATTGATTTTTACACAAGAAGATAGTTCGTCTTCTTTCACTTAAAGACTCGGGATTTTATCAGTGTGATTGTAACTTGATATATATATATAACTTTTACAAGGATTACCAACCCACTTTATTATGCCTAGGATTGAATTAATGTCACGACCTAGAGGAAGTTACTACACAAAATTATAACTCAAAGATATGTCTACCATTACCTTTTTTGTGAAAACTAAACATGGTTGCACCATTTCTATCCAACACGACACACAAACCCAAGGGTGGAAAAATATGCTAATAAAGTTTGACTTGGAAAAAATAGGGTAAACAATATTGGTCATATCCAAGCTAGGCTATCTTTCAAAATTATTATAATACAATAAAATACTCATAACAATGTTGTGATCTTGTTATATCATTCACAATATTATTTACAAGTTCCATTTTTCAATCACTTACGACAACACTACTCCATAAGTACAAATTGTGCCTTTCAAACTTTCCAAAAAACAATATTTTAGAGTTTTTCAACATATTTAAGCACACACGAACAAACGAACTTCAATAGAAAACCAGTGCAACTCTCCCTTTTTCTACTCACGTAGGCCATCTGCACATTTATAGCCCGACTTAGTTCACAAGAGCTGAGCATGATAAAGAATACACATTGGAATAGTATGCTACCATTAACAATACCATAAAATGAACCTTCTATTTAATGGAATAGTGCTAAACTCTAAACCACTAATAACTTCATTTAATCATGCTAGAAGATTTACTATTTCAAATTAAGAAAGAAGCCATAAGAATTTGTTATGAACATTGTTTCTAAAACAAAAAAAAGTCTAACCATCATTCTAGTAGGGATCAATGACCCAATGAGTTTGAAACATAATGTAGAGTGTATTGGGATTCCAATCGTGTAATCATATAGATTATATGATTGAAATCCAATACTCAAACATTAATCAACATCTCCTTAAATAATTCATGAGATCTAATAGGTTTAAAGTTAGAACTTCAACATCATTTATTTAACCACTATTTACTACTTTCGAAAATAAATTCACAACATTCTAAATACTATGTTGTTTGAAATTAGCATATGAAGTATGTTCTAAAAGGGAAATTTCAAATAATATTTGATTATCTTACCATGCCATGTAGAATAGTTATGTGTGTACAATAAAAGAAGTATCCAATATCTAGCTAGTTAAACAATCAAATTTAATCCAATGCTGGAATCTTACCAAGTTTATCTTCAATAAATTTCCACTAAGTTCAATACAACTCATCAATGGTACTAATATTGGACAATGTGGTTCCATACGAACCAACTACAACTCAACTAAAGTTCGACTAACACCACAAAGTTGTCTACGACTTCATCACATCACGGAAGAACATAATAGAACTTCCAAAAGAATACTGAGCCCTTATCACTAGAACCTGGGTTAAATAACAAGCTCATTAATGATCTATCAAGCACATTGGAGAATGAAGTTTCAACTACTAATTTACCAAGGATGTTTTTTTTTTTTGATGATACGATGAGTCAACTCAATACACAATTCTTAGAGAAGTCTAACTCGAAAGTAATAGCAATTGAAACAAACATGATAACAACAAAATCTCACAAACACAAGGGTTTTCTAATACCTTCTCAGATAAATATTCCCTGATTTCCTAAAAGACCGATACCTCAGTTTAAGTTTCTCTTACTAACATTTAAAGTTATAGTCAAATAAATTTAATTATGTCATTAACCAAATATCAATAGATTCTAAGCAAACCATCCAAAGTGATCCAGAGGATCCTCACAGAGAAACACTGATCTAAGATCTTCTCAGAATAAGTTGTAGTCATTTTTAAAGCGTGGAGAAAAATTATACGATTCCGACGATATCTTGTTTGCAGGAAACAGAGCTCATTTGCAAAAGTTATAGCCCGCTGAAATTTTTGGGCAACTGGCAAAATTTGGAGTTTTGTGCAGGTTGGACGTGTGCACGCTCGCCAAGTGTTTCGATTATATTGCGACACGTGGATGAATTGTGTGACGTACTAAAAAAATGGGTTTTGGAACGCCGGTCTTGGACACTCATTCTCGGACAAATGGACCCCGCTATTTACTGGCTGGGGGCCCTCAGCCAGGTTCGACACACTCGATTATGGAGGGGTGTCTTGGCCTCCTTCTCATTTAATCATTAAACCAACTTGTGTATATAAACTCCTATAATTGCCTTTGCGCTATGCATGTGGGACTATTAGACATGCATTTTTTAAACTATGCAATTTCCCACGCATTTTTTATTAATTTCCATATTCCCACGCATTGCATATTAATTCATTATACCATATTCCACGCATTATACCTTAGCTAATTATCCACGCATTATCCTTAGCCAACTGTCCACGCATTATCCTTAGCTTATTTTTAGTGCCTAAAAATAACAACCATGCGCTGTCCCAAGAAATGCGCCCTCTCCATAAGCAATCACGGTGGCTCTTAAGCCAATTCAAACCGCCCTCCTTGGCATTATTAAATGCCTACCTTTTTGCACGCCCCCACAATGTGGGATAAAACACTTAAAAAGCGCCTAAGGAGAAGGAGGAGAAGTGGAGGGGATTGGAACAGCTGACCTCCCAAGCAAAAGTATAGGCGCCTAACCATTGCGCCAGCTGTTTGGAAACAGTATAAAAGGAGTGATATTATATTTGTATAGCATTCGGGACTGTGTGAAAATATTGTAATGCTCATAACTTGAGCTAGGAGTGGAATTTGGAGGAGATGTAAAAAGCAACCCCTGTTATTTTTGACAGAGGAAGACTGTGAGAAGGTCAGAATTTTGTAGAATTCTTTGTAAAGAATTATTTTCAAGATTTTAATAGATCGGTCCCATTCAACCGGACCCGGAGACGTAGGCCTCAAGCGCCGAACTCCGTTATCAATTCTTGCGTCAAATTGCTGGTGAATCCTCTTCATTTCTTTCAATATTTGCATAGTACTTGCAGTTTTTATTCTTTTATTAAAAATACAAAAGGATATAATGCTCAAATTTTACATCGAAAATCAATACAAAGCAAGAAAAATGTGTGTGCACAATTGCTAGTTAAATTTGGTTTTCAGATCATTGGTATCAGAGCTGGTTTTGACTGATTTTTGGTTCAGTTTAACGTGTTTTGGATTACAAGTTGTGTGTTGGATGTTAACAAGGTCTCGATCTAAGAAGGGTGAAGGAGAGTTAGTTGAAGGAGATCCCAAAATTGGTACCAGACGATCTCGAAGTCCTACAATGGCGGATCGAGAGGAAGTGGAAGAAAACTTTCGTCAATCATTCCAACAGATGAAGGAAATGGTGGAAGAAATGTACCAAGATAGGCAAAGGGAAAAGGGAACTAGAGGAGGTAAGAAAGAAGAAATCTCTAGTTCTGATATTCCAAAAAAAGACTCTTTAAAATCTGATTTTCCTTCATTAAAGTTAGATATCAAGTTTGAATTGCCTATGTATACTGGAGAGCTAAATGCAGAGAAGTTGGATAACTGGGTCAAGCAAATAGAAGTATATTGCAGGGTTCAGAGAATTGTTGATGATGAAGCAAAGATTCATCTGGAAACTCTTCGGATGGGTGGCACAACACTCATTTGGTGGGAGAGTAAGCTTCAGGAAGTGGAAGAAAACAAAGGTATAGAAATCACTTCTTGGTCTGAATTTGTTTCAAATCTTAGGCAACAATTTTATCCTCTTGGTTATAAGCAACAAGCTATGATGGATTGGCAAACATTAAGACAAACTAAGGGACAAAGTGTTCAAGAATACACACAAGAATTTAGGAAAAGGGCTCTAATTCTGGGAATTTCCCTAAACACAGAAGAAACACTGCTCAAATATATTGGTGGATTGCATAGTTATCTAAGGCATATGATACTTGTTTTAGGTCCTACTAATCTTGATGCAGTATGTGTTCAAGCAACCCATCTGGAAGCATGAGGGAAAATGACAAAGGAGTCCTCTTTCTCTTCTTTTAATCAGAAGAACAAGCAATCTGAAGGAAAAGGTTCGAAAGAACAAGGAAAAGGAAAGGGTAAGCATAAAACAAACTCTACTGTTAAGAAGGAAGATGAAAAACCATTTTGTAATCATTGTAAAAAAAACCATGATGAGTCTAAATGTTGGAAATTACATCCTGAAAAGAAGCCTAAATGGATGGTTAAGAAAGGAAAAGAAAAGAAAACAAACACTGTAGTGCATGATCTTGGTTCTGATTCAGGTGATGAAACCAAAATCACAGCTATGAGTTTTCAAGGTAAATCAACTCTTTCAATTTCCAACAATAGCACTACAGATGTTGCATCTTCTTCTAGTAAACAAACTATACCTGACGATAAGAAAAGAAATGAGCTTTTCCACATTAGAGTAATTTCAAAGCATACGAAAATTGATACTCTTTTTGATAGTGGATCTCAAGCTAATCTAATTTCTGAGGAGGTTGTTAAGAAACTAGGACTCAAAACTAAACCACATCCTAAGCCTTATCCTTTGGGCTGGGTTTGTGATGATGCAAAACTGCAGGTAACTAAAACTTGTACTTTCAGATTTGCCATTACAGACAAGTTTATTGATGAGGTTGAATTGGATGTAGTTCCTTTGGATATTTGTGGGGTGGTTTTGGGAAGTCCTTATTTGTATGATCGTAAAGCAATCTTCTATAGGGAAGAAAATAAATATTTTCTTGTAAAGGATGGAATTGAGTTTATTATTAGAGCTCACCGTGAAAAGAATAATCTATCCTTGGTAACTGCAGGTCAAATGAAAAGGCTTGTAAACTCAAGCAAAAGTTTTGTGCTCATGGTGGTCAAAGCCAAGGAAAAAGAAAATGAGATGGCTTTTGAGACTTGCGATCTAAAACATAAGGATGAATTGGTAAAAATTGTTTCTCATTTTGATGATGTTTTTCAGGATCCACAGGGTCTACCTCCCAAAAGAGGGGTTCAACATGAGATACAGTTGCTTCAGGATGCACCTCTTCCCAATATCGGAATGTACAGGTTGTCAGTAGTAGAGAACGAGGAAATCAAGAGACAGGTAATGGAACTTTTGGCTCAAGGTATAATTCATCCAAGTACATCCCCATGTGGTTCACCAATTATATTGGTTCCTAAGAAGGATGGCACTTGGTGAATGTGTGTTGATTTCCGTGCTTTAAACAAGATTACTATAAAGAATCGTTACCCTCTTCCTAGAATAGATGATTTACTGGATCAATTAAAGAATGCAATTTATTTCACTAAGTTAGACTTAAGAAGTGGTTATCACCAAGTAAGAATTGCAGAAGGTGATGTTTGGAAAACTACTTTTAAAATGAAACAGGGATTGTTTGAATGGTTAGTGATGCCTTTTGGTTTGTGCAATGCACCGGCAACATTCATGAGAGTTATGAATGAAATTTTTAGACCATTCATTGATAATTTCGTTATTGTCTACTTAGATGATATTCTTATTTTCAGTAAGTCATGGGATGAACATGTTAAACACATCCAGAAAGTCTTAGATGCACTAAGGAAAGAGAAATTGTATTTGAAGATGTCAAAATGTGAATTTGGAAAAACATCTTTAATTTACTTGGGTTATATTGTAGGAAATGGAGAATTGAGAATTGATCCTGCAAAAATAGAGGTTATTGTGAAATGGCCTAGACCCACAAATGTGACGGAAGTTAGAAGTTTTCTAGGTGCAGTTCAGTACTGGAGAAAATTTATTGCTAACTTCTCATATATTGCATCTCCTTTGCATGCTTTGACAAGTATTAAACAGGTCTTTCAGTGGGGAGGAAAACAACAAAAAGCATTTGATACACTGAAAGAGAAGATAAGTACCGCTCCGATCTTGGCACTTCCGGATTTACAACATTCATTTGAGATTGAGACAGATGCTAGTGACTACGCAATGGGGGCAGTTTTGATGCAGAACAAACGACTAGTGTGTTACCATTCAGAAACCTTTACAAGTGCGGTAAGAAACTATCCAACTTATGATAAAGAGTTGTATGCTTTGGTTCAAAGTGTTAAAAAGTGGAAGCATTATTTAATGGGAAAAGAAACAATTATCCATACTGACCATCAACCGCTTCAATACTTACAAACACAAACCAAATTGCAGCAGTCTAGACATTTCAGGTGGATGGGATTTTTGCAACAATTTCATCTTGTAATCAGGTATAAAAAAGGTATTCAAAACAAGGTTGCCGACATGTTATCCAGACCACCAGTGGTAGTAGCATCTATTCTTTTGCAGCATAGTTCTTTGGCTCATGTTAGTTACAAGGAACAATATGTAAATGATGTTGATTTTAGAGAAGTGTATGAGGATCTAGTAAGTGGGAAACAAGTAGGAGAAAAATATTATCATTTGCATGAAGGATTGTTATATCATTCTGGAAAACTTTGTATTCCAGAAAATGAGCATGTGCATATGATTAGGGAAGCACATACTTCTCTTATTTCAGGGCATTTTGGTGTTAGTAAGACAGTTGCACATTTACAAAAATATTGCTATTGGCCTAGAATGCATGAACATGTAAACCGGTATATTAAGGGATGTGTTCTTTGTGCCACAAGCAAGCCAAGTAATAGGAAATTAGGACTTTACACTCCTCTTCCTGTTCCAACACGGCCTTGGGAAAGTGTTTCCATGGACTTTGTAGGAGGCTTGCCCATGACACGGAAGAAACATGATTACTTATATGTGGTAGTGGACAGATTTAGCAAAATGTGTGTGTTGGTTCCATGTACTAAACAAATAACTGGTGAGGGAACTGCACATTTGTTTTTTCAGTTTGTTTGGGTTCATTTTGGTTTACCTACTTCAATCATATCTGATCGGGATTCTAGATTTCTTGGGGAATTTTGGTCAACATTGTGGGGGTTAATGGACACAAAACTGAAAAAGAGCACTGCTTTTCATCCACAGACTGATGGTCAAACAGAGGTTGTAAACCGCACACAGTGGTACAATTACTTAGGGGCTATAGTAACAAACATCCTAAATTGTGGGATGAACATCTTTATTATGTGCAACATGCTTATAATCGTGCCTTACATTCTTCTACTTTGAAGTCTCCATTTGAGACTTGTTATGGATATCTGCCTAATTCTCCATTAGATATATATTATGGACATGAAACTGTTGTTAATGGTGCAAGTGATTCTGACAAGGCTAAAATATTTGTGCAGAGAATACAACAGGTTCATCAGTATGTCCGTGAACAATTGGAGAAAAGTCAGGCTAAGTACAAAGCTAGGCATGATAAACATAGAACTGATCACAAGTTCAAAGTTGGTGATTCAGTTTGGCTTCACATCAGCAAGGAAAGACTGACAGGTGAAGGTAAAAAATTGAAACCTATACGGTATGGTCCATTCCAAATATTGGAAAAAATTGGTAACAACGCTTTCCGGTTGGATTTACCTCCATATATGCAAATCTACTCAGTTGTAAATGTTGAGAATTTAAGATTGTATGAACCGCCTATGATTGTTGATCATGATGATTCTAACATTATGCCTTCCATTGATGATTTTTCTCCTGAGTATCTTGATGAGTTGCAGGAAGACATCATTTTGGACAGGAAAGTAAGAACTTCGCGAAGGGGTGATATTGAGTATCTTCGTGTTGGGTTCAAAGGCATGCATCCGAACAAGGCTAAATGGATGGAAACCGGAAAGGTGAGGGAGAAATACCCTCACCTATTCACCAATTAGGTTGACTTTTGGGGTCCAAAAGTTTCTCAGTGGGGAGGAATGATCCAGAGGATCCTCACAGAGAAACACCGATCTAAGATCTTCTCAGAATAAGTTGCAGTCATTTTTAAAGCGTGGAGAAAAATTATACGATTCCGACGACATCTTGTTTGCAGGAAACGGAGCTCGTTTGCAAAAGTTATAGCCCGCTGAAATTTTTGGGCAACTGGCAAAATTTGGAGTTTTGTGCAGGTTGGACGTGTGCACGCTCGCCAAGTGTTTCGATTATATTGCGACACGTGGACGAATTGTGTGACGTACTAAAAAAATGGGTTTTGGAACGCCGGTCTTGGACACTCGTTCTCAGACAAATGGACCCCGCTATTTACTGGCTGGGGGCCCTCAGCCAGGTTCGACACACTCGATTATGGAGGGGTGCCTTGGCCTCCTTCTCATTTAATCATTAAACCAACTTGTGTATATAAACTCCTATAATTGCCTTTGCGCTATGCATGTGGGACTATTAGACATGCATTATTTAAATTATGCAAATTTCCCACGCATTTTTTATTAACTACCATATTCCACGCATTGCATATTAATTCATTAATATTCCACGCATTTCCTATAGCTAACTGTCCACGCATATAAATCCTTATCCAACTATCCACGCATTATCCTTGGCTGATTTTTAGCGCCTAAAAATACCAACCATGCGCTATCCCAAGAAATGCGCCTCCACATAAGCAATCACGGTGGCTCTTAAGCCAATTCAAACCTGCCCTCCTTGGCATTATTAAATGCCTACCTTTTTGCACGCCCCCACAATGTGGGATAAAACACTTAAAAAGTGCCTAAGGAGAAGGAGGAGAAGTGGAGGGGATTGGAACAGCTGACCTCCCAAGCAAAAGTATAGGCGCCTAACCATTGCGCCAGCTGTTTGGAAACAATATAAAAGGAGTGATATTATATTTGTATAGCATTCAGGACTGTGTGAAAATATTGTAATGCTCATAACTTGAGCTAGGAGTGGAATTTGGAGGAGATGTAAAAAGCAACCCCTGTTATTTTTGACAGAGGAAGACTGTGAGAAGGTCAGAATTTTGTAGAATTATTTGTAAAGAATTATTTTCAAGATTTTAATAGATCGGTCCCATTCAACCGGACCCGGAGACGTAGGCCTCAAGCGCCGAACTCCGTTATCAATTCTTGCGTCAAATTGCTGGTGAATCCTCTTCATTTCTTTCAATATTTGCACAGTACTTGCAGTTTTTATTCTTTTATTAAAAATACAAAAGGATATAATGCTCAAATTTTACATCGAAAATCAATACAAAGCAAGAAAAATGTGTGTGCACAATTTCTAGTTAAATTTGGTTTTTAGATTTTTAATTATAATTTAAAATATACTTGAATGTAACCATCATCATAATCAAAATATATTATAATCACAACTCTACACCATTATCCAAGTATAATATTAAAATGACCGGCTCAAAATAAAAGTGAAAATGATCAGCTTCACGGTGAAAATAATAAACCCTAATGGTTTTCTCAGCTTTGTGGGCGGTGGCTACAACAAGGGTAATTGACAGGGTGATCTACCTTGAGGTACAACAACTCCTAGTCATTTTGATTATAGGAATGATGAAGTCGATGGAAAGGGTGTTTCGCTCCCTTCTCGTTTTTTGCATGAATGTGGTCCAATGCCAGGAGATTTTTTCTTGAATGTGGTTGGGATTTCTGCTAAATGAGTTGGTGGTTTTTCCCCCTATTTTGGTTCGTGTCCATGTACACCCTCCAATGGTTCAGACATGGGTGATGGTCTTGCCCTCATTGGTCAAGCATATTTTGATGGTGGGTTAGGGACCTGCGGATCTGACCCCACTGGCGAAACCAAAACATAGACATAGGAAAGCCCTTTTCTTTCCTAGAGGCGGCAAAATCTGGTGTAAAGAGGTTGGCTAAACCCATGACTTATGCCAAGTCTAATCCTGTGGTTTCCTTTGGTGAGGAAGTCTCTGATTCAGTGGATTTCTACCAAAATAGGGGTCTAATTTATAGATTCATAAGTTGTTGTCCTTTCCTTCCATCCCTTTAGAAATGGATATCTGAACAATGGAGGCCATTTATGGAAGGTAAAGTCAATATCTACCCATTTTCTCGTGGAATTTTCATTGCTGTCTTTGACCTTTCCTCAGACAAGGACAAAATTTTTGGCAAATTATGGGATTTTGAGTTGAACCATCTTCTTATGAAGCATTGTTTCCCCAACTTTAACCCAGTTACTGAAACCTTCTCCATCAGACCTGTGTGGATAAGGATGCCTCATTTACCTCTGCATGTATGGAGTGTTCAGTGTTTCAAATCCATGGGGGATGCTTTGGGAAAATACCTTGATGTGGATTCTAAGACTGAATCTTATGATCACACCACTTATGCCTGTATTTTGGTGGATATGGATATGACGGCTGATTTCTCGGCCACAATGGAACTCAAAGTTAGGGATTTAATTTGGACTCAAAATCTTAATTATGAAGGTCTCCCCTTCAAATGCATAACATTCTTTTCCCTTGGTCATCTTGTTGCTAAGTGTCACATTGTGAAGAAGCAGATTAAAGGTTGGGTCTCGTGGTGGAAAGATTTCAATCCAAAAAATTTGATAGTTGAGGTTGAGGAGGATAATGATTCGGAAGTATTAGATAGCCACATTGAAAATCAGGGAAAGGAGAAGGACAGGATAGTGGAAGAAATTAAAGTGAAGAATCTGAGCGAGACTGACTCTCTTTCCACTTTACGTGTTAATGATGCAAAAAAAGAGGATTTCTCCCTTGATACCCTCTGTTTCCTTGTGTCCTCCTAGTCAAAACATTGTGTCTCTTGAAATTAGGCTTTCTATTAACCCAAATGAGAATGTTGATCATACTTGGGGGAAGGTTGGATGATTGTGAACAACAAAAGGAGAGGAAAATTTGGTCAGTTACCTCTCAAGATGAGCCTTAGATCTCATAAAGGGAATCTAGGTAGTTGATTCCCTTTGTTTTGGGGTCAAGATGTTTTGACCTAATTACCCGGTGTTTTTGCTTCCCTATCCCTGGGATCTAGCTTGTCTATTTGTTTCTTCTTGTGGGAAACATGTAATCTAAATACTTTTGTTGTCTCCATTAAAACAAAAAAATATGGATTTGAATGCCCTAGTTTATCTTCATAGTTGTAAAGGGTTCCTGGTGACTTCAAGAGGTGTGGGACAAGCTTAATTTTTACCACAAGTATCCAAAATTGCGTATAATAGTTAAAATAACTAATATATTTCACTATGTCATGAAATGAGTCCATCACTAATCTAAATTACAAGGTTAGCACCCCATGCCAAATCCAACGTCAAACCAAGAGAATAGTCTATCTCATATGTAATTCTAGGAACCTCACGCCTTTTGACACTATCCTAATGTAGCACTGAGTTAAACGAATGTATCATTAACTATGAAATGGAACTGGTAAAACCTATCTATATAGTGTTCGACGGAAGTGGGACTCCACAAATGGTGACTAAGGGTGACAATAATTGACCAAGTGGTGAATAAAGTGTAGGATGAGCATTTTGCATGCAATTTGGGTTATTGGAAGTGTTAGTTCCATTTTTATTTAAACTTAAAATGTGGACATCCTCGAACATTCTAGCAACAAAATGACAGATGATTTGTACAGACACTAGTTGCCAAGGTTATTTTTTGTTAATATAACTCTCCAAATTCTTGTCACTATTTGGTCTCCTATCCCCCTTTGAGATATTGTACCTTTAATTTTAAGTAACTCTCATGTAAAATATTATAAATGTATACGTTTTTGGCCTAATGGTGTTATTGGGATACTATCGAAATAGTGAAATTTCAATGCATATTTATTATATCATTAATTCTAATAACTAAACCATTTTTTGTATATACAATTTAATTGAGACACTTTTTTTTTTATGATTGTATATTATTTAAAATTTATTATCAAATTATGAACTAGCAATTCAAGATACATAAAAATGACTAAGTAATCTGAACAACCATAAATATATGCCACATATATTCTATAATCGAATGTGTCAAATTGTAGAAGCTTTTGATCATAAAATAATTGATATGTAAAAAGATGCTTATAATATGCATCATTTAAATAATGTGGCACGAGTCCTTAATATATCCAAATTGTCTATCAAATAACCATAATCAATTTTAAAATGTTGTTTTTCTATACAATGCGTATATATTTAATTAAATAATGTAACAAATATACACTATTTAGTATCCCATTTTGAGCATTGTTTAATATTACATCAATAATATCAATCGTTTTATATTAGTAGTGATCACTACTAAGAGTCAATGACAATGTGACATATTTCTAGTATTCGTGTTATTGGTAACAATATTAAAATTATTCATATTAGTACATCTATAAACAAAAAATAACTCAATATCAAGCAATGTGATACTTTTCCCTTTTTATAATTTAATGTTAGTTATTGCAAAATACGAAAAATGTTGATATGGCACGATCATATGCTACACAACTGATATAAATTTTTTAGCTACCTAAATACCTTTTCATAGTATCTATGTGCCCCTAAAGTTAGATTATATCTCCCCTAGGTATAGAATGGCCATATTATACTTTTGATTTTTTTTTTTTATAGGGTCATCTCCCCTGAAGAATAGAAATAAATTTATACTTTTTATTAGTCATTTTTTATATGTTATGATAGAATTATATTTTAAGTAATTCATGTATTTTATTGTTTTTAAAAAAAAATTCTTACGATTCTTTTTGAAATATGTACAAATCTAAATTGTAGGTAATGTGGCATTTTAAAAGTATTCAACATAGCAATTTCAAAACAAATACCAATTTCATATTAATCTTGTAAATAAGAAATGCTCGGCATTTTGTTATGAAAGAGGTTCGGAGATGTGATTTTTATCGGAATTTAATCACTAAAATGATACGGAATTAATTTGAATTTCAATTGGAATATGCGGAAAATTGAATGGTAAAATGATTTAGACTGAATCTAAAATGCACAATTATATAAATTTTTGAAAACTATGGAATAATTGTGGTAAAAGAATATTGGATGTTGAGAACTGCAGGTCATCTTGGCAGCCACACGTGTGTGTGTGTGCATTGAGTTCAAATTACTTGTTATGTTTGTTGGGAGGTCTCTAAGGTGGGTAGCAACCTCACAAGTTACATTGGGTGTGAATGTTGTATTTTTCTATTTATTTATTTTCCTTAGTTGAGTATGTAATTTTATTAAATTCTAATGTTTTCCCATGTCCTTGAGCACTTTACTAGTGTTCTCTTGATTAAGTTAATTAATTTATGTGGATTATGAAAATAAGGTGATGTGATAATGAGGGAAATGAATGTGTTAGATTTTCCTTATTTTCTTCATGATTTTTGGATGGATTTTACTTTATTTTGTTTGTGTACCCATCCCCATAACCAAAACTCGGATTTAGGATTTGAGCCCATTTTTGGAGGCTTGTGGGACAAGTTTTACTTGTCCCATATCCCTTAAACTATCCCACCAAGTCACATCAACCTATGATATGAGAGGTCAAATTTAGTCCCTATCATGTATTTTAGGAACAAAATAGAGACAAATAATGCCACCCCTTTCCTAACCCTTTTAATTATGTTCTTGAAAGTATTGAATGAAGGAATGTGTGTAATGGAAAATCACAATTTGTCATACCTTCATCTTCACTCATTTATGAAGTCTTGGATTGTGTGTTTGACTTGTGAGGTGGATTGGGGAGAAATGATGTTTCATCCTACATGGAGCCACCTCATCATCTTCTCCACCATTTTCTATTTATTGGAATCTTTTAGTTGTTTTTGGGGGTTAATTGGTTGGGGAGTTTTGGAAGATCTTGCATGGAAGAGTTTGATTTTATTTGGAAATAAGCTAGATCTTAGTTGCTTGAAGGATTTAAGGAGTTTGTTAATGGAAAGGTAGGCTCTTATTCCTTGTATTTTAGTATTCCTTTTATGTTTTGTGTTGTGAATCTATGAATGCATGTGATTTTGTAATCGATTTGGGTATGCTTTTGTCCTAAGGGATGGTGTAGGGAGAGAGAAATGGATCCATTTATGGAGGTAAATTCAGGGAGTGTTTGAGAATTTTGTCGAGGGAGTGTGGGAACGGTAATCCATCTTATGCAAAGTTAAAATTAAACTATATCATTTGTATCTCTTAAAATCAGAGAGATAAGGAGTTTTTGTGTATGTGATTTGTTTAGTACACTTGGAGGCACCTTGGATGGACCCCTATCCCTATATTTCAGGAGGAATAAGGAGATGGACAATATCATATGAACTCATTTATCCTTTGTTTACTTCGAAAAATTTACAATAGCTTGTTATGTGTATTATGAAAATTATATTATAAACAAGGATTTAATTATGGACCTAACTAATCTTGAATGGTTCTCATAAATTTTGTAGTGTGTAAATGTTGCGTGTTGAAGCCAAAAGTGAAGAGCTGTCATGTTTAAAATACACCTCTTACTCTTCCAATGTTAGGGCTCAACCAAATGAGAAGTTACTTAGACCTTAGGGTATTGGAGTTAAGGATCATAAATGAGTGTATAAACTAGCTATATTCTATGTTTGTATATGGTCGGTAAACATTGATTGTAATGCACATAAAAAATGTCATTCAAAACCATGCCAAAGTGTAATATTTTAATGGGAAGTTTTTTTTTTTTTTTTTAAAAGTTGTAATTGTTTAAAAACATTACTCATTCATAAAGTGGTCACAATTAAATTAATAATTAAATATTATTAATTATTTCCTGAAATATTATACCATTTGAAATCCTCCCATTAAATTTCCTTACTTCATTAGAGAATTTCCCAAACGTATAATAACCATGATCCATTTAATTTATTTAATTAACCCTTACTATTAATTATTCAAGAATCCCCTTACTTCATTATTTAAATACTATGCACTAATTGTTAAATTAATCCTTACCACCTAATGTCACAACTTGACCTAACCACTAAGTGACCCCATTCAACCAATTTACCCATACCATTTTAATAAATTTCATTCCCACAAAAATCCCCATCACTTAAAGTTGTAGGGTGTAATCTCATCTATAAGATTAAGTCATTCTGGGCCCTTGGATTAGAAATGCCCTAAAATCCTTAAGACTTCTTTCATATTCCCTTTTTGCCCTAATTTTATCTCATTTTTGTTTTGTAGGTTTTGGTAGCATGGAGGCCATGTAGGAAATGGAAGGTTGCTCATTGTTCTTGGATGGATACACACATTTTGGAGGTTTGTTTTGCATCCCTCTCTTAGGGTTTGCTTGTGTTTGAATTGTTATTTTACATTTATAATAGATTTACCCTATTGGGTTATGGTATTATTTTCCCAATTTCATTTTTGTTAAGATTGAGGTATATGCTCACAAATCTAAGGTAGTGTGTGTGTGTGTGTGTGTGTGTGTGTGTGTGTGTGTGTGTGTGTGTGTGTGTGTGTGTGTGTGTGTGTGTGTGTGTGTGTGTGTGTGTACCCTTTTGTATATTTTTTTGATTAAAATACTAGTTTAAAATGCAAATTTTAGATATGATGCAGACAAATTTATATAAGGTGTGTGAGGATTTTGTGGAGGGAGTGTGGGAAGGGTAATCCACCTATGTGGAGTTAAAAGGAAACTATATCAGTTTGTATTTTTGAATGGAGAGATAAGGAGTTTTGTGTGTGTGTTTTTAGTACACATTGAGGCTTGGGTGGAGCTCTATCCCACTTAGGAGGCATAAGGAGATGGCCACCATGTTTCCCTTCTCCTTTGGTTTAGTTTTTAAGCCTATGTGTTTTGGAAAGTTATATATTTTATTATTAATATTTTGTTCTTGTATGTGCTAAAGTTTTGTTTGCTTGTATGTATGTATTGTTAAAGCCATTTCGTGAAGAGATGTCATAGTTGTAAACATTCCTTATTTTTCCATTGTTGGGGCTCGGGGGCCAATGAGAAGGTTGACTTCACCTTCTCATTGGATTAAGGTTGGGAGGTGATTGTTGCCTAGTTCCCTTCCTTTGTTGTTGTGTGCAGATGGAAGGAAAGAAATGAGTTGTAGCTTTGAACTATGGGATGGAGCTGCAAGAGTATTTTAAAGAGAAAGAATTGTTGTAAATTTTAGCATGTTGTCTCCACTTTTGTGTGGAGTGCTTCTTATACTTGTATTTTAAGTTGAAAGCTCATTGTAAATGGATTATTCAAATTTGATATAAAAAATTAAATTGTGAATTGTATATAGATGAAGGAAGGACATTTAAAAGGTTAAATCTTAATGAAAATGTATCTCATTTAAATTGTAGTGTTTTGAATCCACCACTAAATGTAAAATCTGAAAATGATTCTTTCTTAGATTAGAAATACATTTAAGTGAATGGTTGTTTCCATTTTGAAATGATATTTTTATAGTCCATTTATATTTTAAAAGAGAATAAGTTTGTAAAAGGTTGACCTCTCATTCTTATTTTCCCTTTTGGATGTTGCTTAAAATGGCAGGATTTTATTATTGTTGTTACACTTTATACAATATTGCAAACAATGTAGGCATTTAATTACTTATAAATCAAAATAAAGAACTATGTCTCTCTACCTATACATTTGTGCTTAAATGAAAAATATAATTAGTGCCACAACTCTCTCTCTATATATAATGTAATATATTGCTTAAATATTGATTTTGAAACCAAATCAAGAAATATAAAAAGTAAATAAAAAGTATATATATATATATGAGTTTATATATATATTTTTGAATTGAATTAGTTTAAGTTTATAAAAAAAACTTATTAAAAAATATATATTTAGAGGTGGGGGCAGTTGCCCCCTCTCCCCACTGTTTGTTTTATATAAATTAGAAATAAATAAATTGGGGATGAGGGGGGAGGGGAAAGGGAGGGGGGTGGTGCCATCACCCCCTTCCCTAATATATAAAACAGTGGTAAGGGGGGACGGTATCCCCCGCCCCCCAATATTTAAAACAATGGGTGAGGAGCGACATGTCCTCCATCCCTTCCATGCCCCCCATTCCTCCCCCAATATATAAAACTCCAAACTTGGGTCCATGGCCATATAAAAACAGTGCGCCCAACATATGGGCCAAACCCTACAATTTTTTAACTAATAAAACATATATACCTATATATACATAGATATATGAGTACTCTATTATATATGTATGTATGTACGCCCAAAAAATTCAAACAATATGGAAATAAAACTAGTAAGCAAATAAATCAATTTTTTTTGCAAACCTTGAAGGGGGAAGAAAAATAAATCAAAGAAGTATTTCAAAGAAATCTTACCATCATTTTAGATTTAGAACAATAAAAAATCTTCATGGCTTCCCTCTTGCCTCCATAGCCTCCATCTCCTCCCACCTGCAAAACCCACAAAAAATAAGATAAATTAAGGAAAATAAAAGAAAAAAAGAGAAAATTAATGAGGATTAAGGTAGTAGGGACACCTAAAATCTAGGTTGAGAATTAAATATATCTAATGGACCATCACAACTTAAATTTATGGGAATGGATGTTTGAAATGTGAATGGGGCTATTTAATTAATGGGGTCACCTAGGGTATTCCAACTTGTGGGTTAGGTTGTGTTGGCTAGATTTTCTACATAGCATCAAACCTAGGTAGTCATGAGATAAATCTCCCTCATTTAACCGGTGAGGCTCCCGTGTCAGATTTGTCAATAAAAATGTGTTATTATCTATCAGGGGTTTTACTTTAACCACTTAGTTCATGAACCATAACTAAGAAGTTCTGCAGCAAGTAAGCAGCTGTTTAAGAAAGGAAAGTTATAGAAGAAAGAAGTAAAGGAAATACAGAGAAGAAATGGGGAAGATGTGTATCCCAATTAGTAGATAGCAGAGCTAATTACATGCACATAGAAGAAACTTAATAGATATGAACACACAGAATTATAAAACAAAGGCAGCTCTAGATCTAGATCTAAAATAGCACAAAGTTTATCAAGAGATCTAAGATTCAAAGCAAGAAACATAGTACACTGTGACACAAAGTTCTCCAGGAACCTGCTCCTTTGTATTCCTTTGCTCCAAGTTGCTCTCAGGAGTTCAGCACAAAGTCTAGAACTCAGGATTGCTGCTTACAAATTCTGATCCCTCCTTAACCCAGAGGTTCTTCTCCTACTTATAAAATGTAGGAGGGAAAGTACAAATGGAAAACTTAAACTGAACTGAAAGCATAAACAAAAAGTAACAGATGACATTTGGCAATCATCCTCAACTATCTTCTACTTAAGTGACACATGTATCACTTAACTAACAGAATGGTTCCAAATGACTCCAAGTAATGGTTGCAAAACCAATAACTTAGAAGTTTTAACAATTTCATTCGGGAACATAGAAAATAGAAGAAGAAAGAATAGAAGAAGTCATGCTAGCTATAACATTTATGTTTTCTTCTTGTTCTGATATCAAATATACTTGTCGAACATGTAATTTTAGCATCTTTCCATCTGTTTTAGCCACTGCTTCCTTCTTTATCTTGAATTATATCAACCCTTTATTCAACACTTTGTTGTACGCTTCCACCTCTTCCAAACTAGGACCAAACCTCTCAATGTCTGCTTGCAGCACCACCAGTCTACTGATAGAACTCATCGTAAAAGGCTTGGTAGCTTTATCAATTCTCTTTTGTACCATTAGAAGAGAATCTTCCAGGGAATTAGGCACCTTCATTAGAGACGAATTCGCACGTATGAAATAACACCTCTGTCCACTCTTTCCTCAGTGAAAGAAATGATATTATCTAGATAAATATGATGTTCTACTCTCAAGTTCCTGCATCCTCTTTAGCAAAACTCTGCAGATTTCCAGAGCGGAAAGATACTTCAAACTCTAGCTGTTTTCCCTTCTCGACTGATCCGTCTGGTACAATCTATTCCGCAATCAACACATCTCTCGGCAGCTTGTTGATCTCGGCCAAAATATCTCAGGTTACTCTCTGCAACTGTATTCATGCCTTCTATATTTACCATCAGTTACTTTAGTTGATTTGCTACATCGTTCATAACCTTTAGGTGGGCTGGCACTTCCCCAAGTTGTAGAGAAGCTTGACGAATAATTAGATCCTTCCATTCGTCAATTGCCTTTACTTGATTCCTTGCGTCCTCCATTTCCTACATAAGATGATCCACTCACCTGCTCTGAAATGGGCTAAATGGAAGGTTTAGCAACCTTGGATATGATCTCACATAATTGAGATACTTGCTTCTACAGCTCTTTTTTCTCCGCCTTTTCACTGTCAAGCCTAAGGAATTAAAGCGTCTATCAATGTCTGCGTGTCCTGCTTCAATCCTTCAGTGGTGGCTTAACCGAGTGGTACTTTAATCACTGTCACGTCTTCTGTCGTGAGCTCCTCTTCTATCTTTCCTTCTAGCCAGAATTGATATCTCAGCAAACATCTCTCCCGAATTCTCAATGATCAACCTAGAAGTTGCTTTAACAACTTTAGGCCTTATGTCTCTTCTGCTCAAATCCTAAAGTAGCTGCAAGTCATGCTTCTCTATGTTCATTTCCATTCTCACTTCTAGAACCAACTATAAAGCCAACCATTTCGCGAAAAATTACTTCTCGGAGAGTGAGAATTCACTGAGTGCACTACCATCTCCCACTCTGCATCCTCTCTGTCAGAAAGTGCCACAATGTTATGGCTGTCATCCTTTGAATCATCCAAGGACAAAGCTCTTTTGAACTCTACCATCTGCAACTTCAACATCTCCTCTAGAACAGGTGATGAACGAAGTGGCTGAGGAAAGAAAACAAACGTTCGCCAGATTCAATGAAGGCATGAAAATGTCCTACTGCTGTGGTGCAATAGTCGGTGAAGTACTAGGTACTGGAGAAGCCGAGAGTAAAATCTATGGTCGTAGAAGTGATATTCTCTTTCTTTTGAGATCTTTTGTGTACTTTCAACTTCTCGGACCTTCTGCTGCTTTCTCCATCATGCTTTCACTTGAGGGAATCTCCAGCGCAGAAGTTTCCCGTGATTTGATTCATCAATGCTTCATCAACGTAATATCCCTTCATCAGCAACCAGTTTGAAGTATTCACCAACATAGCTCTCGACCTTTCTTCAATTATGTTGCAGCCTCCTATGTTATTCTGCAGTATGGCTTTATTTCCTCCCATTTGATGGTAAGTGTCAAGTACCACATTCCCATCATCTTTAAGATACGCAGGTATCCGTGCTAGTCCAAATTCGAAGACTTGCTTTGCTGACAGCCTGCTGAAATCTCTCTTTCTAACCTCGTACTCCCTTCTGCACTTCATCCAAAAATCTTCTAACGAAGGAACATGTGTGTACTACTAGGAGATTGTTTTCCTGGCTACTCCAAATGGATCGAAGTTCAGCCATGTAGGGAAGAACTCTTGCTCATACTCGGATTACATTTGTGCTTCCATCCCTCGAGCTCTCTGAATGCTAATGCAGCTGTAATATCCCTCAGTGATTGGGAAGAAGCCCGTAGACTTGTGCCACTTTGACTGAAGGTCGTTGTAACTCCATAAGCTACCTGCTCAGCTCCATGGCGATCAATCTATCATTCGGATACCTGGGCATCTTTATTGGTTCTCCAGAAAAAGCCCGTAACCCTGAGGTATGTATAAATTTGTAAATTGAATTAATAGACTTCCAATCTTGGACACGGCTTCCCACGCTTCCTTCCTTACCTTGTTGGCCTTCAAGTCTTTTTCTATCCTATGCAGATAAAATCGTAGAAGAAGTCATCGTTGATCACTTTGAAGTCTTTCTCGCCTTGTAGATGTAGTAAGCTACGGGTAGCACTCAAAAATGGGGTCCTTGGAAAGAACACCACATCTATCCAGCTTGGAAAAGACACCTTGTGAAGCTACAGCATACACCAAGTACGAAGTCATCTTGAAGCTAAAAGTACTCTTCACGTTCCAAAGTTGTTCACTGATGTTGCTGCTAATAATCTCCGACCAATTGATTATAGAATCAACCTTGTTGATTTCAATGGTCTTGATGAAAGCATACATCCATGTACAGAAAGTGTAGGCATTTGCTTCGCCATTCATCCTACATAGCAATTTAACGACATCGTCTACCTCCTGCACCAAAATGGGACCGTGGAAGAGTTCTCGGGAACTTTGAAGGGAATCTAGTCTTCTTCATGTATCAGCTATTCATGATGCTAACGCAGTCAACTCTATGCTTCTCCCATCTACTGTCAGCATCCTAAATGCTAATAGAAGTCACCACCTTTCGTACTAGAATCTTTAAACAATAATTGATGAACTCTGCATCCAAACGAATTATTGTCTTTCCCAAAGCATCAAGCACTGATCAAGATAAAGGATGATAAGATCCAGCACACTCCATCACAAACTCTAGCAATTGAGTTGTGCATGGAAAAACTGCAGCTCAGATAATTCCACTGCTTTTGACCGCACGCATGAGTGAAGTCTTTCCCGCTCTGGATCTATCGATCAAATCGGCAAGAGGTTCCGAGCCTAGATCTGTGTCTCCTATGTCTGCAAGTTTGGAAGCAATGCATGACTCCATCGTGCTTTTTTTTTCATCTCCCTTCGCCATGGCTTTGTCTATCTTCGTCTGAATAATTCTTTTTCTTCTAACTTGGCTGGATTTCTTCAATACTGGTGCAGATCTGGACAATTCTTCAGATTCGGAGGATATTTGCAATGTATTGGACATTGATAAAAACTCCTTTTCTTTTGTAAAGCACCTGTAATGAATTCCTGCAATTTATTCAGACAAAAATGGCCACCAGAGCATGAATAGTGAATTTAAATTGTAAAAATCTACACTTTTCAAGCCTGCTGCCCCAAAAAATGGTGTTTAATTTGCACATAAAGAGAGCATAAATCCTTTCAATCAACACCTGAGCTCCTGTAACACCTGTGGAAACAATTATGCAGACAAAGATCAACCTCCTCCAAAGCATGCGCCAAATCTGGAAGCTTTTAGCCTTGTTATCACCTTGTCTGAACAAAATCCTTCCTTTAATGGGGGTGCACTTTTCCACTTGGCTGCAATTCTTCACCTGTGATTTGAATAATTCACCCATATGGCTGCCCATGCTTATATAACCTTCACAATTCTATAATTAATAATTGCCCTAACAATTAAAGGCAATTAATTAATTAAAAATCATGCTTTTCTCTTTTAAAAATAGCATGTTTAAGGACAGCCATCCAATAAATTAAATTAATCCAATTTAATCCTTCACACATCACTTCACTTAAGCTTCACAGTGTGCTTTGACCATAGCCACTGAAAATAGAAATTAATTTAATGTTTTAATGCCTTAAAAAACATTAAATAATACCCAAATGGGGCGCACTTTTTGAGAGGAAGAGGGTAGCCATTAAATAAATTAATTTTAATGCTTTTAAATCCTTTCTTTTATTTCATCTTTGACTTGTTGACTTCCTCCAAGCTTGGGCGCACTTTTTGAGAGAATAGATTAATTAAAATAATCAATTTAAGGCTTTTATTCTCTCACCAAAGGGGGCACACTTTTTTGCACATGTAATTCTATTTTTAAGAATTTTTTCATAATGAGATTCTTTACCCTGCAAGGCAGGCACCAAAATCCCGTGATCCACTTAAGTGATTTGACTTTGACAATGGGATTATTTACCCTGCAAGGTAGGCACTAAAATCCCATGATTTCACTTAAGTCACTTTCCTTTTATTATATCATGGGAATTTTTACCCTGCAAGGCAGGCAATAAATTCCCACCTGCCTGCAGCCTCTATTTTTCCCACTGCAGCTTAAGTGACTTTTATAACACGGAAAAAAGTACCCTGCTAGGCAGGTATAAAATTCCCACCCTCCCTGCGGCTTATATTTTTCCCATCGCAGCTTAAATCCTTTGTTTTCCAAAAATGCGCCCATCCCCGCAGGGGCTTTTCCGCGCACGACTTCGCTTTTTCCCAGTGATCCAGACCTCCGATGACGACTTCCTCCGGGCATAATGTGCGTATATGTTTTCCAGCTGCTCCAGGCCAAAAATCGGGCTTACCCGGCAAAGGAATTGCTCCAGAGAAATTTCACAGAAAACGAAACGGGACACCACAAAAACACGAAAAATTGCCAAAAGTTACAAATAAAGCCCAAAACTTAAAATAAGTTAAAACCCTTATGGTACATAGGAATAATAACATATTCGCTCATAATAGAGTTAAAACAGAGCGCAAATAGCCTCATACGGGGGCTCAAAATAATTAAATACAAATTTTCCGCAGACAAATCCCGACGACAGAATAAAACAATTTTGGGCATCTGGGTATTTGGCGAAAAAGGCTAATATGGCTCTTTGGGATTATCTTGACACAATACAGGAACTTTCAGGCAATAAAAACACAAAACGACCCATTATTTTAAAAGTACGAAAAAAATTTCGGATAGGGTAGTCGCAGATTTCAGGGTGAAATCTGAGTGACACCAGTTGGCTCCGTCTGTGGACATCTTTTTCTCTGTCAGAATGAAAAAGAGAAAAGATGAGATCCCAGCATCTCTGGTTTCGCATCTTGTCTTTTGGGCACGGGGTCGGGCAAACGAACACAACACAACACAACACCAAAACAAGACAAAACAAGTAAAAAAAAACAAACAAAGATTTATTTATGTACATACAGGTGTTACCCTGCTTCTCATGTCTGGAACAGCTTCAAGTGTTGCCCATTGAAAGGCAACGGCAATTCAACTCCATCCTGATGAGCAAGAATGAAGCTATCTGCTCCAGCGATCCTTTTAATCACAAAAGGCCCTTTCCATAGTGAATCAAACTTTCCATGCATGCCTTTTGTTTCTCTTCTTTTGTCCCATAAAAGGACCCAGTCATTGACTTCAAACTTTCTTTCCCTAGCCTTTTTGTCGAAAATGATTTTCACCTTTCTTTGATGCTCTGTCAACCTATCTGCAACTTGGGTTTGTACTTCTCTCAGTTCAGTTAGGTACATAATTCTTTTATCAATAGCATCCGTGAAAGTGGAATCCTCCAAGGCCTTAGAAAGTTGCAGGGCAGGCAGTTCCAAGGTAAGAGGCAGCTCTGTGTCTCTACCATATAACAGCTGAAATGGGGACATGCCTATCGCCCTCTTTGGTGTGATTCTATCGGCCCATAATGCATCAAACAACTTTTTATGCCAAGTCCTTTGATTGTCTGTTACCAGCTTGCGCACGATAGTTACCAAGTTTTTATTACTAGATTCAGCTTGACCATTCCCTTGTGGATAGTAGTTTGAAGAATGAACCAGCTGGATCCCATAAGTGTAGCAGAATTCCACCAACTCCTCAGAAGAAAGATTCGGAGCGTTGTCTGCTACAATTTTGCTGGGCACGCCAAACCTGACAATAATATTTTCTTTTATAAAATTGCACACTTCGGCGGAAGTGGCATTCTTCACAGGAATAGCTTCTACCCACTTACTGAAATAATCAGTAGCTGTTAGAATGTAATGATGACCGGCACTGGAAGCCGGGTTAAGCATTCCAATAAAATCCATTCCCCACTGTTGGAAAGGTTCTTCAATCACAATGGGTTTTAGAGGTAATGCAGGCAATTTCACACGCCCAACAAAATGTTGGCATGCTTGACACTTAGCTACCCATTCTGCAGTATCTTGAAAAAGGGTGGGCCAGTAATACCTTGCTCTGAGGATCTTGTGTGTAGTGACTCGGGCTGAGAAATGACCACCGCAAGCCATGTCATGAAACTGTTGTAGTAGCTGATCCTGTTGAGCCTTGTCCACGCATCTGAGAAATACACCATCAATTCCCCTTTTGTACAAACCATTATCCCAAAGAACAAAATCTTTGGATTTAAGTTTGATTGTTCATTTCTCTTTTCGGGAAAGTTGATCTGGGCATTCTCCATACGTCAGAAAGTAAGCAATGTTACTGTACCACTCCTCTACCAGATCTATAAAAAGTACTGCAGGCAAATCTCCATCTATCTATCCTGATCTGCTTCTGTCTTTGATGTCTTCATCTCCGTCATTAATTCACACAGACCTCTTCCTCGAACCAGCTTTGTTGGTTTAATATCCAGGTCGTATTCTTGAACTTTTGTCACCCATGTGCCTCTCAATAATCCCAACTCTTGCTGAGTAAGAATGGATTTAACTGCAGTATCTGGAACCAAAACCACAGTGTGTGAGGAAAGAATATAATACCTGAATGCCTTACACGCCTTCACTACTGCATATGCGTGCTTTTCCATGGGAGTGTATTTCAACTCATAGGCTTTAAGAGGCGTACTCATGAAAGCAATAGGAGCTTCTGCGTCCTCTTGATTTTTCTGCATCAGTATTGCTGACATGGTGTGTTCAGAGGAGTAACAGTAAAGAATAAATTCTTTACTGAAGTCGGGTGAAACCAAGACTGGAGCTTTCGACAGGGCCTCTTTAATTTTCTCGAAAGCTTCCTTCCCTTCGCTGCTCCATTTAAAATCTTGTGTCTTCTTCATCATATTCGAAATATGACGGGTTAGCTCAGCAAAGTCAGGAATGAATCTCCTGAGAAAATTAACTTTTCCAAAGAAAGAGTGAACTCCTTTTTTGGATGTGGGCAAAGGCAATGTCTGAATGGATTTGACACGCTCTGGATCTATCTTTGTTCCTTCCTTGGAAACAATGTGCCCTAGTAGTTTCCCTTCCGTTACAGCAAAGATGGATTTCTTGGGATTCAAAGAAATACCATGCTTGCGGCACTGTATGAAAACCTCTTCCAAGTTTGAAATGTGCGCGCTTCTATCTTTGGAAAAGACTGTCAGATCATCCAGATACACCACTATGCTTATATCTTTGAGGTGAGCAAAGGCTAGATCCATAGCTCTTTGAAATGTAGCACCAGCATTAATCAGGCCGAACGACATTTTCTAGTATGCGAAGGTTCCCCAAGGTGTGATGAACGCCGTTTTGTATTGATCTTCCTCGGCCACCTTGACTTGATTGTAGCCTGAGAAGCCATCAAGCATGGAAAGCATCTCAGATCCAGTGACCACCTGCAGAGTGTGATCCATGATGGGGATGGGGTAGTTGTCTTTCAGTGAAGCTTGATTAAGGTTGCGGAAATCTACGCACAGCCTAATCTCACCGCTCTTCTTTCTTACAGGGACTATGTTGGCCAACCACTCCGAATGATGTATGGGATAGATGATCTTTGCGTCTAACAACTTCCGGATTTCTGCAAAGATGGTTCCCGAAATGGTAGGGTTGTGCCGCCGCAGCTTCTGCTTGAAAGGCTTCTGTTCTGGTTTAAGTGGGATGTAGTGTTGAACTTCCGCAGGCTGATATGTTTTTAGATCCTGGTAAGACCAGGCAAAAACATCCATGTATTTCCTAAGAAGCTCAGTAAAAGCTTCTCTTTCTACCTCTGAGCAACACTTACCCAGATTTACTAACTTAGGATCATTGCCAGCTCCCAAATTTAGTAATTGTGTGTCGGAGGAATAACCTTCCCCACTTTCTTCATTTTTCTTAAGCATTTGATCATGCTTATCAAACATTTCCTCAAGAGATACCAAACCTTTGGGAATTTTATTCCCTTTTAGTTGGATAATCTCCTGACTTCCTGAGACGTCCATATCCATTTCTCCGACAGTAGTCTGCCTAGGAGGTGAATTGCTTCCCTCATAGTAGATTCCTTCAAAGTTGTCTTTCTGTTGGAGAAACGCAGCAATCTGCGTGTCATCATTGAAAACCTGCCATTGCTGAACGTTGTCAGGAACCTTTGGGCGAAAGACCATCTCCACCTTGTAGTCCCCCTGTCTAAAGAACGCAGGAGGCTGATCCGGATTCAACAAGGCTGCAGTTACTGCAAGCGAATCAGCTCTTGAATTTTGTTCTCTCGGAATGTAAGATACCGAGAAAGCTGAAAAATCCAGGATAGCAGAGTAGACCCGATCTCTATAGTGCCGCAGTTTGTCTTTTTTGACTTGGTAGAGGCCTCTTATCTGTTTCACAATCAGCTCAGCATCTCCCCTTGCGTGTAATAGTTTGATTCCCATTGTTCTTGCCTGCTCCATGCCTAACAACAATGCTTCATACTCAGCTGTATTGTTAGTATTTTCGAACATCAATTTGAAGGAGTGTGCATGCACCTTCCCTTCAGGAGAGATAAGAACAACGCCTGCGCCAGATCCAAATGAACAGCAGCTGCCATCAAATTCCAGAGTCCAAATCTTGTTATCAATTTGATGTGATTCTTGAATCACCGGTTGAATTTCTTCTTTATCCATTTCTAGATAATAGACTCCGTGATCCGATTCCTGAAACAAGATCTGAGATCTAGGATCCTCAGATTTTGATACTGTGTACTTAGATTTCTTCTCAGGTTCCAGCTTCTGATTTACTCCTTTGATTGGTATGTGCGCACAAGACCAATCCATCTTGACTTCTCCACCCAGCTCTTTGCAGAAATTTCTACTCAACAGCATGCCATAAGAGACTGGAATGTCTGCTACAAGGATAGTCATTTTCAGTCTTTTATCTGGAAAAGAAGCAAGTACTGCCTGCGCATCTTTGATTTGCCCCACAAGAGGGACTTGCCTTTCCATTGAATAACATCTTCCGATGGTTTTTGTCAACGTGAGACCCAAGGCATCAGCAACTTTGGCAGGCATTACATTATCAGAAGCTCCAGAATCCAAAATGCAATTGCTCAGTTTGTATCCGTTGATAAGCAAAGATACATAGAATGGCTCGATCCTTTCTGATGTAGCAGGAGAAGGGGTAGAAGGAGAAGAACTTGCCGCCGCATTATTTGTAGGAGGAGTATTCTTTGGATTTGACAAGATACCCCGTGAAGTATTGTTTGTTGGGCTGGGACCATTACTTTGCACATATTTGACCAATCTATTCAGCTGATCAGGAAATGCCCTCAAATACTCAGCTTCTGACATTTGGACCTTGTTCCTCTTGATGTGATCAATTATGTCGAAAGCTTGACTTGCTTCAGCAGGATGTGCGTTGGATCTTTGCTGCGAATTGAAAGAATTTGAATATTTATCCTTAGGTGCTAAAGAAGAAGGAAGAGTGCTACCTCTTTTCAAGATAGTAACATCCGGGCCAGGATCTTCTCTCTCTTTCGGCCGCTTGTGGATGCTTCGGCATTTTGGCGCGTCTGAGACCTTGTAAACACCGCAAAAGTGTGACCATCAGAATCTTCAAAAGATTCATAATAGCCATCATCAGATTCGTAGTCCAGGTAACCAATATTGGAGTCGCCAGCGGGATCTATAAAGTCTTCATCATCGAATGATTCATCAATGCCGAGATCCTCTTCATTAGTTTCCAAGTTATTCCTTGGAGCAGCTTCTATTGCCAACCGTTGTGGTGCAGCAGCAAGTCTGTTTCGATTTTGATTTTGATTTTGACCATTAAAGGTCCGGGTAGGAGCTATTCTTGAGGGGGTTACATTCCCTGCTTGAGAGATCTGCTTCTTGATCTGCAGCATGTCATTAGCCAATTTCTGCAACAAAGGATCTGAAGTACTAGAAGAAGCGCCATCACCTTTGTGAGATGGTTGTTTGAGTTTTCCAACCATGATCAAGTCGTCCTCAACCTCCACGGCAGCATTTTGTGCTTCAAGTAGATTTATAGGTCTTGCCCTTCTTAGCTGATATCCAACTTCAGGCAATAGAGCGTTTATAAAAAACGTCTTTTGATTTTCGTCGCTCAATGCGGCAGAAGTGGGGATTTTATACAAAATCCTTTGGAACCTTGCAATAAAGTCCCGCATGTTCTCGCTTGGCTCTTTTTTCAACTGCGTCAGTTGGGTGATTAACGTGCTAGCATCCTCTGCAGGCTTGAATCTTTTCAGAAATTGCTCACGCATAGTCGCCCAGTTGGTTATGGTGCCAGGAGCCAGCCGATAGAACCATTCTCCAGCCAAGTCGTGTAGAGTCTCAATGAAGAGCCTGACTGAGACATCTTCATGCTCTACTGCAAGCACACCACAAGATATGAAGAAGGCCGCCAAATGATCATCCGGGTTTTGCTTTCCATCTCCAAAGAATTTTGGAAAATTCTTTCTGGATCCCTTTGGCAGCTCGTGCATAGGTGGAGCCAAGTTGAGAGGTCCAAAAGCTGCTCCCCATGGAACAGGTACAATTTGGTGCGCCATGTTAACTTGAGCACGTCTCCTCCTTGTGTAGACTTGATAGACTTGATGGATAATTCCAGCCGCCGGATTATGCTGAATACGATCCGGATCTGGATGGGTGTGTACTCTCCTTCCTGGTGAGAGACTAGATCTGCGGCTTCTAACTTGAGGAGGATGATTGAAATTGAATTGCTCCTGCAGTCGGAAGAAATGATCAGTCCTTCCTTGTGCCTTCACGGATCGGGTGAATGGACGTTCAGCCAGGTTGAGATTTGTATGGAAAACACTCTGATCTTCAATAGAAAAGCTTTGATCTGCAAAGATAGTTGTTTCCCCAGCGGAGTCGCCAAAAACTGTTGGCTAGATTTTCTGCATAGCATCAAACCTAGGCAGTCATGAGATAAATCTCCCTCATTTAACCGGTGAGGCTCCCGTGTCAGATTTGTCAATAAAAATGTGTTATTATCTATCAGGGGTTTTACTTTAACCACTTAGTTCATGAACCATAACTAAGAAGTTCTGCAGCAAGTAAGCAACTGTTTAAGAAAGGAAAGTTATAGAAGAAAGAAGTAAAGGAAATACAGAGAAGAAATGGGGAAGATGTGCATCCCAATTAGTAGATAGCAGAGCTAATTACATGCACATAGAAGAAACTTAATAGATATGAACACACAGAATTATAAAACAAAGGCAGCTCTAGATCTAGATCTAAAATAACACAAAGTTTATCAAGAGATCTAAGATTCAAAGCAAGAAACACAGTACACCGTGACACAAAGTTCTCCGGAAACCTGCTCCTTTGTATTCCTTTGCTCCAAGTTGCTCTCAGGAGTTCAGCACAAAGTCTAGAACTCAGGATTGCTGCTTACAAATTCTGATCGATCCTTAACCCGGAGGTTCTTCTCCTACTTATAGAATGTAGGAGGGAAAGTACAAATGGAAAACTTAAACTGAACTGAAACATAAACAACAAGTAACGATGACATTTGGCAATCATCCTCAACTATCTTCTCCTTAAGTGACACATGTATCACTTAACTAATAGAATGGTTCCACATGACTTCAAGTAATGGTTGCAAAACCAATAACTTAGAAGTTTTACAATTTCATTCGGGAACATAGAAAATAGAAGAAGAAAGAATAGAAGAAGTCATGCCAGCTGTAACATTTATGTCTTCTTCTTGTTCTGATATCGGATATACTTGTCGAACATGTAATTCAACATCTTTCCATCTGTTTTAGCCACTGCTTCCTTCTCTGTCCTGAATTGCAGCAACCCTTCATTCAACACTTTGCTGCACGCTTCCACCTCTTCCAAACTCGGCCCAAACCTCGCAATGTCTGCCTGCAGCGCCACCAGTCTACTGATAGAATTCATCGTGAAAGGCTTGGTAGCTTTATCAATTCTCTTTTGTACCATCAGAAGAGAATCTTCCAGGGAATTAGGCACCTTAGTCGAAACGATCCGCACGTATGAAGTAACACCTCCGTCCACTCTTTCCTCAGTGAAAGAAATGATACTGTCTGGTAAATCTGATGTTCTACTCTCAAGTGCCTGCATCCTCTTCAGCAAAACTCTGCAGATTTCCAAGCGGAAAGATACTGCAAACTCTAGCTGCTTCCCCTTCTCGACTGATCCGTCTGGTACAATCTGTTCCGCAATCAATACATCTCTCGGCAGCTTGTTGATCTCGGCCAAAATACTCAGGTTACTCTCTGCAACTGTATTCATGCCTTCTATGTTTTCCATCAGTTGCTTTAGTTGATTTGCTGCATCGTTCATAACCTTTAGGCGGGCTGGCACTTCCCCAAGTTGTACAGAAGCTTGACGAATAATCAGATCCTTCCATTCGTCAATAGCCTTTACTTGATTGCTTGCGTCCTCCATTTCCTGCATAAGATGATCACTCACCTGCTCTGAAATGGGCTGAATGGAAGGTTTAGCAACCTTGGCTATGATCTCACATAATTGAGATACTTGCTTCTGCAGCTCTTCTTTCTCCGCCTTTTCACTGTCAAGCCTAAGGAATAAAGCGTCTATCAATGTCTGCGTGTCCTGCTTCAATCCTTCAGTGGTGGCTTGACCGAGTGGTACTTTGGTCACTGTCACATCTTCCGCCGTGAGCTCCTCTTCTATCTTTCCTTCTGCCGGAATTGATATCTCAGCAAACTTCTCTCCCGAATTCTCAATGATCAACCTAGAAGTTGCTTTAGCAACTTTAGGCCTTCTGTCTCTTCTGCTCAGATCCTGGAGTAGCTGCAAGTCGTGCTCCTCTAAGTTCATCTCCATTCTCGCTTCTGGAACCAACTGCAAAGCCAACCATTCCGAGAAATTACTTCTCGGAGAGTGAGAAGTCACTGAGTGCACTACCATCTCCCCACTCTGCATCCTCTCCGTCAGAAAGTGCCACAGTGTTATGGCTGCCATCCTCTGAATCATCCAAGGACAAAGCTCTTTCGAACTCTGCCATCTGCAGCTTCAACATCTCCTCTGGAACGGGTGATGAACGAAGTGGCTGAGGAGAGAAGACGAACGTCGCCGGATTCAATGAAGGCATGGAAACGTCCTGCTGCTGCGGTGCAATAGTTGGTGAAGTACTGGGTACTGGAGAAGCCGGAGTCAAAGCTATGGTCGTAGAAGTGATCTTCTCTTTCTCTTGAGATCTTCTGTGTACTTTCAACTTCTCGGACCTTCTGCTGCTTTCTCCTTCATGCTTTCGCTTGAGGGAATCTCCTGCGCCGAAGTTGCCCGTGATTTGATTCATCAATGCTTCATCAAGGCAATATCCCTTCGTCAGCAACCAGTTTGAAGTATTCACCAACACAGCTCTCGACCTTTCTTCAATTGTGTTGCAGCCTCCTATGTTATTCTGCAGTATGGCTTTATCTCCTCCCATTTGATGGTAAGTGTCAAGTACCACATTCCCATCATCTTTAAGATCCGCAGGTATCCGCACTAGTCCAAAGTCGAACACTTGCTTTGCTGACAGCCTGCTGAAATCTCTCTTTCTAACCTCGTACTCACTTCCGCACTTCATCCAGAAATCTTCTAACGAAGGCACATGTGCGTACTGCTGGGAGATTGTCTTCCTGGCTACTCCAAATGGATCGAAGTTCAGCCATGCAGGGAAGAACTCTTGCTCATACTCGGATAACATTTGCGCTTCCATCCCTCGAGCTCTGTGAATGCTAATGCAGCTGTAATATCCCACAGTGATTGGGAAGAAGCCCGTAGACTTGTGCCGCTTTGACTGAAGGTCGTGTAACTCCACAAGTTGCCTGCTCAGCTCCATGGCGATCAATCTATCATTCAGATACCTGGGCATCTTTATTGGTTCTCCAGAAAAGCCCGTAACCCTGAGGTATGTGAAATCTGCAAATTGAATGAATAGACTTCCAATCTTGGACACGGCTTCCCACGCTTCCTTGCTTACCCTGTTGGCCTTCAAGTCTTTGTCTAGCCTGCAGATGAAATCGTAGAAGTCATCGTTGATCACTTTGAAGTCTTTCTCGCCTGTAGGTGCAGTAAGCTGCGGGTAGCACTCGAAAATGGGGTCCTTGGAAAGAACACCACATCTATCCAGCTTGGAAAAGACACCTTGTGAAGCTGCAGCATACACCAAGTATGAAGTCATCTTGAAGCTGAAAGTACGCTTCACGTTCCGAAGTTGCTCACCGATGTTGCTGCTAATAATTTCCGAC
Source organism: Taxus chinensis (assembly GCA_019776745.2). NCBI lineage: Eukaryota > Viridiplantae > Streptophyta > Pinopsida > Cupressales > Taxaceae > Taxus > Taxus chinensis. The sequence goes on from CM034151.1 coordinate 810,913,010, forward strand.
CAATTGATTATAGAATCAACCTTGTTGATTTCAATGGTCCTGATGAAAGCATACATCCATGTACGGAAAGTGTAGGCATTCGCTTCGCCATTCATCCTGCATAGCAATTTGACGACATCATCTGCCTCCTGCACCAAATTGGACCGTGGAAGAGTTCTCGGGAACTTTGAAGGAGATCTAGGCTTCTTCATGTACCGGCTATTCATGATGCTCACACAATCAGCTCTATGCTTCTCCCACCTACTGTCAGCATCCTGAATGCTAATAGAAGTCACCACCTTTCGTACTGGAATCTTCAAACAATAATTGATGAACTCTGCGTCCAAACGAATTATTGTCTTTCCCGAAGCATCACGTACTGATCTGGATGAAGGATGATAAGATCTAGCACACTCCATCACGAACTCTGGCAATTGGGCTGTACATGGAAAAGCTGCAGCTCGGATAATTCCACTGCTTTTGACCGCACGCATGAGTGAAGTCTTTCCCGCTCTGGATCTATCAATCAAATCGGCAAGAGGTTCCGGGCCTAGATCTGTGTCTCCTATGTCTGCAAGTTTGGAAGCAATGCATGACTCCATCGTGCTTTCTTTTTCATCTCCCTTCGCCATGGCTTTGTCTATCTTCGTCTGAATAATTCTTTTTCTCCTTACTTGGCTGGATTTCTTCAATACTGGTGCAGATCTGGACAATTCTTCAGATTCGGAGGATATTTGCAATGTATTGGACATTGATAAAAACTCCTTTTCTTTTGTAAAGCACCTGTAATGAATTCCTGCAATTTATTCAGACAAAAATGGCCACCGGAGCATGAATAGTGAATTTAAATTGTAAAAATCTGCACTTTTCAAGCCTGCTGCCCCAAAAAATGGTGTTTAATTTGCACATAAAGAGAGCATAAATCCTTTCAATCAACACCTGAGCTCCTGTAACACCTGTGGAAACAATTATGCAGACAAAGATCAACCTCCTCTAACGCATGCGCCAAATCTGGAAGCTTTTAGCCTTGTTAGCACCTTGTCTGAACAAAATCCTTCCTTTAATGGGGGCGCACTTTTCCACTTGGCTGCAATTCTTCACCTGTGATTTGAATAATTCACCCATATGGCTGCCCATGCTTATATAACCTTCACAATTCTATAATTAATAATTGCCCTAACAATTAAAGGCAATTAATTAATTAAAAATCATGTTTTTCTCTTTTAAAAATAGCATGTTTAAGGACAGCCATCCAATAAATTAAATTAATCCAATTTAATCCTTCACACATCACTTCACTTAAGCTTCACAGTGTGCTTTGACCATAGCCACTGAAAATAGAAATTAATTTAATGTTTTAATGCCTTAAAAAACATTAAATAATACCCAAATGGGGCGCACTTTTTGAGAGGAAGAGGGCAGCCATTAAATAAATTAATTTTAATGCTTTTAAATCCTTTCTTTTATTTCATCTTTGACTTGTTGACTTCCTCCAAGCTTGGGCGCACTTTTTGAGAGAATAGATTAATTAAAATAATCAATTTAAGGCTTTTATTCTCTCACCAAAGGGGGCGCACTTTTTTGCACATGTAATTCTATTTTTAAGAATTTTTTCATAATGGGATTCTTTACCCTGCAAGGCAGGCACCAAAATCCCGTGATCCACTTAAGTGATTTGACTTTGACAATGGGATTATTTACCCTGCAAGGCAGGCACTAAAATCCCATGATTTCACTTAAGTCACTTTCCTTTTATTATATCATGGGAATTTTTACCCTGCAAGGCAGGCAATAAATTCCCACCTGCCTGCAGCCTCTATTTTTCCCACTGCAGCTTAAGTGACTTTTATAACACGGGAAAAAGTACCCTGCTAGGCAGGTATAAAATTCCCACCCTGCCTGCGGCTTATATTTTTCCCATCGCAGCTTAAATCCTTTGTTTTCCAAAAATGCGCCCATCCCCGCAGGGGCTTTTCTGCGCACGACTTCGCTTTTTCCCAGTGATCCAGACCTCCGATGACGACTTCCTCCGGGCATAATGTGCGTATATGTTTTCCAGCTGCTCCAGGCCAAAAATCGGGCTTACCCGGCAAAGGAATTGCTCCAGAGAAATTTCACAGAAAACGAAACGGGACACCACAAAAACACGAAAAATTGCCAAAAGTTACAAATAAAGCCCAAAACTTAAAATAAGTTAAAACCCTTCTGGCACATAGGAATAATAACATATTCGCTCATAATAGAGTTAAAACAGAGCGCAAATAGCCTCATACGGGGCTCAAAATAATTAAATACAAATTTTCCGCAGACAAATCCCGACGACAGAATAAAACAATTTTGGGCATCTGGGTATTTGGCGAAAAAGGCTAATATGGCTCTTTGGGATTATCTTGACACAATACAGGAACTTTCAGGCAATAAAAACACAAAACGACCCATTATTTTAAAAGTACGAAAATTTTTTCGGATAGGGTAGTCGCAGATTTCAGGGTGAAATCTGAGTGACACCAGGTTGTGTGGTGACATTACCCTTGTGGGTCAATAAATAAATGACATTTTTATAATGGGTAAATTAAATAAAAATTGTGCATGTGTATTTAAATAAAGTATTTAAAGGGGTTAAAATGACTACAGGTAGATGTGAAATTAAATAAATAAATGAGGGTCATGGGCAGTATCCACTTAGGGAAATTAACTTAATTGTTACTTAGGAAGCGTTCCTTAATAAATTTTAATAGGAAGTCATATGGACACAAATAAATGAAATTAGTATTAAATTTGGAGTTAATTTAATAAACTTAATATAGATATAAAGAAGAGATTTTAAACCCGTGATGAACGGTGGAAAAATAAATTAATAGTAAATTAGTAAATATTGTATTAATGACTAAGCATTTATTAAATGCAATACAAGTATGTGAAAAAAATAATTTCCCATAATTTTTCCTAAATAATTGGTGGAATTTTAACATAGTTTGGTCTGTCAAAATTTGGGCGTTACAAGAATCAAGATTTATTAAAAAAAATTTAAAATACAAATAATGATATCCACTATTATTTATGTATTCCAAATAAAATTTTTATAGGCCCTTGAATGAAATGACTAGCCTCCATAGAGGATAAGCTTCCAAATTATGGGTTCCACTCTATAAGCTTTGGAATATTTATGATTCAAATTTCCATCTAACTACGCCTTTTTAAAAATTCAAAATATATGAATTAGAGTTTTTGAGTGTCTATAGAGTGGAATTTTTTGCTGACTTACCCCTAAAGGACTGAGGAAAAGGTCAACGGAAATATTCTAATAAAGAAGGGACAAGTAAAGTGAATTTATTGGGTTGTAAAGTAGCACTCCATACTGTATGAAACATCCATCTCTAAATGTTAGTCATTGAGTGAAGGGACAAGTGAACATTAAGATTTTTGACAATGGGTTATGGAGGTGGCAATAATTCATAACCTTTACTATTGAAACAACAATTTGTAAAAGGTGTATTCGGGATACCTATTCTAATCCTTCAACCAAGGGTGGGAGGAAATGGACATCTCAATGAAGATTTAGTACTAAATATTATCAAAATAATCTTGATCACTATTTTCAATATAGAATTGTCTTAGATGAACAATTTTGGTATATCAATTAGAGAATGTCTTTTATTGTGTGAATATCTATCCTAAGGAGTATAAGTGTGCGGATCCTTCTGAATTCAGCAAGAGGAATATTATCATAATCAATCATGTGAGACTTTCATTGAGATTGATGATTGACCGGTAACCCTTTTTGGAATTTGAATGGCATACCACGTTAACTATGGATTGAATTATTCTAAAATTTTCCGAACATTCAAACTAAAAATTGATGCAAAATTCAAAAATTTAGTATAGTGATTTTGAAGTCGAATGTTTTCCATATTAGTTATTCATAAGAACAATTCCTTCAATAATCCAATTTCATATGAATTTCCAAGATTATTTCCTTCAGTGACCCATAAAATCCATTTAACATATGAAGGTTTTCCTTCCATTTCATAATATTATAAATAGGTAATTGTAGTGCCCACTTCCCTTCGACACTTTTGATATTGATCCTGATACTGTTGACTATATTATGGACATTATTATAGTTTTGATTTAGTATGGTGATTAGATGCCAGATCATTGATTATTATTGAATTTGATTCATATATGATGCATGTGGATTATTAAAGACATTTATATGGATATTGACATGCTGTTGACATGGTTATATTTATGGATATTGTTCGCACATGTGATATTTTGATATGTTGAGTAGACCTAGAAAACTGAATTAAATGTGATGATCATATAGTTGTTGATGATATTGCAAATGATATTATTGATTGTCTGGATGTTATTGTGATTCATATATATATATATATATATATATATTGATGATTTTGTAATTATATTTATATGTATTTTGGATGTTTTGATATGGCCACGAGGCTGAAGGAGGTATTTGTATTTTGCAGGTTAAAAATATCACAACAAACATCGGGGGATTGGAGACCAACTACATTGGAATTTTAGATGAATTCAACAAGGTCATCATGACAACTTGTATTTGTTTGTGTGTGTTTGATTGTTATTAGGGATTCCCATGGGGGGGATCACCTTCGAATGTGACCAAGGGACTTTATGTTTTTTTTCTTCTTCTTTTTGGTCCTTTGTTAATGTTGTATGTGTTTTATAAGTGATGTTTTTGATTAAATTGTGGTATATATTGTGAGTAATCATATTGTTATAATAAATTAATCAAATTGGGTCATAAGAAAGTAATTATTGGAGTTGTTGAATCTTGTATTAAATGTTGCAAGATATGTGTAAGTAATGTGTAAGTGATGTGTAAGGTGATTTTGGAGTATAAAACACTCCACCTTCTTTGAAATTCGAATTTGTCCTTGGAGGCCGATTTTGGAGGCTTATGGGACAAGTTATGTTAAACTTGTCCCATACCTCTTAAATTTGCATACCAACCTTACCTATGGTTGGAGAATTTAAATCTAGCCTTCATTATACATTTTTTGTAAGTCAAGTTGTATGCTTCAATTGCACTTTCTTACATGTTTTTAATTTCATTCCTTTGGGGTGTGGGTTTGATTTGAGTGTGTAAGTAAAACTGTCATTTATTCACCTGCTTATTTATTGTGATTTGGAGATTGGAGTTGAATTATGAGTTGGAGTTGAGGATGTGTGATGTGGCATCCCACTTGGATCCACATCATCCTCTTCTCTTCCCTCTCTCTATATTCAAATTTCTTTGGCTTGTTTTGGGGGTTTTTTACTTCACTTTTGCATACTTCATTTGAGGTGAATTATTTTGCAGTTTTGAGCTTTGGCTTTTGTAGAAATATTCCATACTTTTTACATGCTTGTGTTTTGTTGATCTTGGACTGTTTTGCATTGGAGAGCTTGTTGTTTAGAACTCGGAACAAACTCCATTATGGAGAGGTAAGAGTTTGGATCTTGAAATGATCTTATTTTATTTGTGCAAATGTTTTGGAATGTGTGTGGGCTGTTTGGGTAGATGGCCTAAGAATGGTGTAGGAAAAGACTACGGGGTATTTCATGGGAGGTATAAGTGTTTTAGGGAGGTATAAGTGTGGAGGGGGTTGGGATTCAGGTTCCACCTTACAAAGAAATAACTTGAATTTCTTTACTCATTATGGGGTGCCATAGGAGTTTGGGGAGGCATAAGGAAAGGTGAGGAATAAGGGGTACTTGGGGGAGGCATAAGGGAATGTCAGGGATTTGAAATGATATATATTTTGGTGGTTTATTCTCAGGTGGTGATACCCATTTCCCCTTTGGGAGGCATAGACAACATCCCCCATAGTTTCTTGCTCCTTTGGCTTGCTTGATGAAGCTTGAGTATTGTTGTGTTTTTATCTGGTGGTTGCTAAAACTATTGTTTTGTTTTGGACTATGTTTTTTTTAAATGTGAAATTCACATGTGTATTTGTGGAAGCTTGTTATTGTCATGAGTTGAAACACATCTTCTATTGCATTATGGTTGGGGATCGAGGGCCAATGAAGAAGGAAGAATTCTCCTTTTTATTGGATGTCTTGGTTGGGTGGAGAGCATTGCCTTTCCCCTTGTTCTATTGTGATCAAATTAAAATAAATAAAATGGAGGATATTCATGTCACTTTTCTGGAGCAGAGGTAAAATTACAAGTTTGACAGTCCTTGTTGAGATTATTCTTATTGTAACCCTTTCCCACTTTGAAGTGGATGACCTTGTACATTATTTGTGATGGAAAGATGTTTTGTATTGGCTATGGAAGTTGTAATTTGAAATGTGAAAGAAACATACTCTGTTATCTGTTTTTGAAAGAATACAAAATAAATTATATTCTGTATATTGTAATTGAGGAATGAAAAGAGAAGTTGTAAAGGTATCTCCTTGAATCAATAAAAGATTGTATTAATTTTCTCAAATGGCATTCTTGGGTATTGAAATATGATTGTTGAATGTATTTTGAAATTCTGTTGGAAGGATGAAAAAGTGAATATGTATGGAGAAATGTCATAATGCTCTGTTCTTCAGAAATGAATGTTTTGAAAATCAGAAGTTGTAATTTGGCATTTGAATAACTTGCTTGAATCAAATTAATAGGTTAGAGTGTTTTGAAATGAATCCATAGTTGAAGTTGGTAAATGTAAACAAAGCTATTCGAATTGGATCGCTCTTAGGTGTTTTTCAGATTGGAAAATGTTTTATCAAAAAGCACAGATCGACCCTGCAACTTTGGAAAATGAAATAAAACGATTGAATTGAGGTTACATGATTAAAATGAGCCCAAACATACTAAAACACTTAAGGAATTTTTAAATAACCTTTCAAATCGAGAAAAGGCAAAATTGTAGTTGTTTTGTTGTCAAAGGTTACAAATTTTGAATTGTAAATCAATCAAACAAAGTATACCTTGCAATCCATCCTAAATTGCTCTAAGAGCAATCCTCCATGTCTGTTTGGCATGTTGAGAAAGGAAGGAGGTCGAATTGAATAAAAATTATATACGTCAAATGTTACTAGTTCATATTTTAAAGCTTGCAGAACGTTTTCTTAAAATTGACCCTTCAAAGTTTATCAAAATTAAAATTTTAAGCTTTCTGTGCAAAGAGGACTTTGTGAGATTTTCAAAAAGTCCTCGTTTTATAAAAAACCGAGTTCCCAATCAAAATTTATGAACTTCTGAAGTTTTTACTTCATCTCATGCTGAAAATTTAAATTTAGATAAGGGAAAAATTTTGTTAATCGGACCCGCGGGCCTGAATTTGACTTAGAGAACTTTGGCAAAAAGTCACAAAATTCTCCACGGCTCCATGAGCCTACATCTTCTCGTTTGGTGGAAAAAGTTCTAAGTCTAAAAAGTAATTTTGGAAAAGTTTTCTCCGTGGCCCTGCAGGCCCGCAACCAATGGATGGCTGCCACGTGGCTCTATGACACCACGATGGAGGCACGAAAGTATTTTAAAATCTGCGCTTCAAAGGTCAAACCTTCCCAATGATCCCTGCTGGCCTGCTGACCCGCAGCCAATAAGGAGCTGACACGTGGCCTCCTTGGGTGTCGACAGAGGCGCGGGAGTAAACTTCATGTTTCACCCGAAGGGAAAAAGTGCCAAATTCTCCCCTAGACCCGCACGCCCGTTTGGGAAAATTTTTTCCCCTTAGGCCCACAACCAATCATTGGTTGACATGTGGCATCTTGGTGTGTCGGAAAAGGTGTGGGCTAAAATGTTTCTTTTTCAGCCTTTCTAAATTAAGTCAAATATCTTGTTTTACCTCTGACGACCCGCCTTCCCGCCTAGGCATGGATTTTGGACACGTGTCCTTAATGGACCCTAAGTTCAAAATTTTCCTTCGAGAGCAAAGCCCCACCATAGGCGCATGGGCATACGGAAGTAAAATGCGTTTTTCACCCAAGAGCACTAAGGTCAAAATTTCTTCCCTAGGCCCACAGGCCCGCCTTTGGGAAAATTTTCCTCCCAAGGCCCGTCGGTTCATAACTTGGGAAATATGAGGAGTTAGGAGGACTTCTTTATATCACCAGAAAGGGGAGGAAATTTCCTATCTAATGGAAGTGTTTTCAAGAAATTTTGAGTGTGTTAAGTATAATAAAATCAGGTTGAATATTTTAAGTGAGTTCTGGGAGTGGGTAAGTGAGGAATTGCCCTTTTAATTTTAAATGATTATTCTAAACTTAAGTTTTGATCTCGAGAACTTTAATAATTGTTGTAATGGGAAAACTATAAGATATTAATTATAATTGACCTTGAAACTTGGTTTTGATAACTTTGGTATTGTAGTATGGTTGTAGACACCTTTAAATAAAAAGCAAAAAATATTCTATAATTTTTCGTAGCTAAACCTAGGTTATTCTTGGGTCTTTAGTGGGTTGTTTTAGTGGGAGTTACACTTGGTATCAGAGTATGGTTCAAATCTTGGACCCTTGAGAATAGTAGAAAACTTGAGACATGAACTGTAAACCTAACACACTTTTAAATCTAGAAAACAACCTTGTTTGAAAATTGAAAAAAAAAGTATGAAGAAATATTACATTACTTTGTTCATTTGAACTACTAGAATTAAAATAATAATAAAATAATAAGTTGTTTGAATTGTTGTACTTGCTTAGCGACGTTTTTTTCTAAACCTGGGTAACTAAGAATGTCAAATTAAAATTTATTTTTGTGAACTTCTAGTGTAGTGGAAACTTGGCTCCCCTATGAAAATGTGTTGTCTACAAGTCCTAAATATTGATTTAATTGTATGATGCGTTAAGCCCTTTTAAAACCCTTCCTTATTGGAGTTGTTGGAATGATAAATTGTATGGTGTGATTCTTGTGGTTGGATAATAGTGGTTGTGATATGGGGTCGGGAAAAGTTAATTATAAGCTATTTAGAAGCTTCTTTCCTTCAATGGTTAGGAAAGATGGACTGGTTGTCAGTTTTTCATTTTGTTAGTCGTATGGGAGAGTCGACATTAAGTCTAGGTGTCGTTTATGACCCAATCCTACGTATGTGTCCTTGGAAATGACCTCGAGGCAAAGTATCCCTAATGACGGCCATGAAGGGCTGCGGAGTGAATGTGGTGTTAAATTTTGTGTTTTACACTCGCAATCTTGTGTTATTTTATTAAGGACCAACATCTTATTTTATGATTGATTTAAGAAGCTTTGAGGATCTTTTAGTTATTTATATTTTTGTGAGAATTTTCAGACTTTGCAATGCAGCTACTTAGCCACTTTCCTGATTGTTCATATTTCTTGGATTTTACTTTGACTAGTGACTCAGAGCTCGTTATCTGTTGGATACTTAGCTATATGTTACGTGATTCTCACTTGCATGATGTTGAGTTGGTTCTATGCTATTTCCTTGTGAAGTTTTGTCATATGGAGGTACACCCTAGGTGCCTGGAATGTCTTCTTAGGTGCTTTAAGTTGTGCCTTGGTGTTGGCTGCACGGAACCTTGAGTATTTCTAGGATCTTAGAGTGACCTTTTTATTACTCGACCTTGCTAGATAGAGAGTTCGTTGTGTTGTGCATTCTAGTTGGTAGTCTGTTAATGTTTTTGGTGATTCTCTTACAATTTGGTAAGAAATTGATCCTTGTCGGAGTAGAAGTGTTTAATTATGGGCTTTTGGATTATGTTAGGATTAGATTGCTTTTGGCTGGCTATGGATATTAGTGGAAGGATGGTTGTTTGGTAGTGACCTTTCATCAATGACATGCTAAGTTTTATCATGATTTCCATGTTTCATTATAAAAAGTATTGACTTTTGGATTGTATACATCTTGGTAATTACGATTAGATTTAAGCCCATTCGGGCAGTGTGTTTAATTAAGCATGTTTGTTTTGCTCACGTTGACCTATCAATCTTGGGGTTACGTGGAGACACTTATGGATGCTTTGAGTCTTTTGGACCATGCCACTGGTGATGTTAGTGTAATTAGACCTTGATAATTTAATCTCGATGGTATTATATAATGTAATTCTTCTTGCGAAATTATAACTCTTGGTCGTAAAGCCATGTTGAATAGATAGTTGATTGTTTGCTTACATTTGATGCTTTCTAGTAAGTATGTGGTGTTCTTATAATTGAAATATTTCCTTGTCATTTTGATTTCCTAGTTGGTGGTATCCTGTGGTAATATGGGTGTAGATTTGAAAACTTTCCTTGACTTATCAGGTGAGTAAAATGTTTTCACCAAAACAACAAACATTGTTAAAGTAATTATGTTCCCTTAATGGGCTTTCCTTGTAACTTCTTTTGAGACTTATAGAACTCACCAAGAATATTTTATGATACTTGTTATTAGTGGAAAAATCTTGAAATATTGTTGTGATCCATGTTGGTTGATTGTTTTCTAGTTCTTATAAAATTAATAATGTGTTTTCTATGCTGAATGTCCCTTGTTTCCTTAGAATTAAAAATGTGATGTGTTGATTTACCTCTCTCTACCATAAAAGTAATAGTGTGATATGTTTACCCTTCCTTCTCATTAAATTTTGAATTGACAAGTGGACTCACCCAAACATCATAGAACTATAATTGAGGAGATCTAGCCTTGAAGCTTAACAAATAAACTGGAACATAGAAAGAGAAAAAGGTCATTGCTTTAACCTTGGTAGATTAATAGAAAAAAAAAACTGTGTAGAAGAACAGAAAGGGAAAAATTTGTCCATCTACCTCCCCTAGGAGTAAAATAAATACTTTTTCTCTTTTCTGCCCTTATAGAATGGCGAGATATCATGCCCCTCAGTGGTCCTTATAACACAAAAATTGTGATGTCTTAATAGGAGGAAGTTTAATTAAGAAAACTCGTAAAGGAATGTGTTGGGAAAATGAGACTACAACTTTTAACTTAATTAGTTGATTTATAAAATAAGTAAGATTTATGTGTATGGAGTATAATGTATAGTTGAACTTGTAGTTATGTCGCCTACCCGGAATTGTGAAGCGCATGGTGGACAATAATGTGTTCTAGTTACTTAGTACTTTCTTATTCATAGATGTATGTGCCTTTCTTGTGGGAGTTTTGGGTCATCATACCCTTATCGTTCTGTAGCTCAGTTAGTGTGAGTTGTGGTCTTTTTGGTTTGTGACTTATCTCTTGTTTTTTTTCTTAGAAGCAACCTCCTTGTGTGTTGTCTTGTCCTTGGTGACCTAGATCATTGTAATTTTAAGGAAACATATGTTAAGGATATAAAATAACTTTGGGAAGTCTTCTTTTCTTCATATTTTCTTGTGTCACCTTGTTATTGTTGCCCCTTTTTTTTAGGATGGAAAGTTCAAGATGATGTTATTCGCTTTTGTTATGATGCACCTTGAATTGTAGTTGGACCCTTGTTACTTGTTTTTCTCCCTAGCTCTCTTGAGTGCTCCTTGGTGTTTCTTGTGCTCTGTTTATGGTTATTCTGAGCTTGAGAAGGAAATAGGATAAATAAATCCCATTGTGTTATTGTGAATGGTACTTCTTGTATTGATATGTTAGTTGCTAGGGGAGATATATATATTTTTCTTTTGCTAAATGGTAAATGTCTCTAGATTTTGTTGGTGTTGTGTGTTTAGTTTTTTAAAAAAAGTGTAAAAAAATATGACTATTGGAAAACTTGTGGTCATGAATTTGCTTAGTATTACCATGAAAATTTGACTGTACCCTCTCAAGTTACATAAGTGCTTTCCATAAATAGTTTCCTCGATTGTAAATGTTTTGTTATTTTAGGTGTCCTTCCTTGTTGATTAACCTCATCTTGTGTGATATGAAATTGTGATCCCTTGCGTAGACATGTCTCTTATACAAAATTTTGGCCATGGTTGATTCTGCTAGCCTTGTCTAAACAACGAACTATGAAAGCATAATTTAACCTTAGTAGAAACCTTAATTTTTGTTACTATAGTATGTTGTATTCTTTGGTAAACTATGTGGTCTTTCTCAAACTCATGGAATTCTCCTTATTATTCCTCAACTTCGTGGTTACTCTTAAGACTCTTTTGAACTCTTCATGTTATATTGTTATGTTTTGTACCTTGGTTGATAACGTAAAGTTATTCTCTAGATTTAAATGTTCGTAGCCTTGTATGCAGAAAGTTTAGAACTCATCCCTTACAATATCCCTTCTTCTTACTAAATTGCATTAGACCAAACTTGGGTTCTGTAGACCCAAACTTGTTTGAAGCAAGAAATCCCATAATGGGAGTGATCCTTTTTTTGATGCATTTGTTCATATCTCTCTTTCCAGTGACTTCCAGGAGGAAGTTGAGTTTAAGGGGAGGGGGATGTAGTGCTCACTTCCCTTCGACACTTTTGATATTGATCATGATACTGTTGACTATATTATGGACATTATTATAGTTTTGATTTAGTATGGTGATTATATGTCAAATCATGGATTATTATTGACTTTGATTCATATATGATGCATGTGGATTATTAGAGACATTTATATGGATATTGACATGTTGTTGACATGGTTATATTTATGGATGTTGTTCAGAGATGTGATATTTTGATATGTTGAGTAGATCTAGAAAATTGAATTAAATGTGATGATCATATAGTTGTTGATGATATTGCAAATGATATTGTTGATTGTCTGGATGTTGTTGTGATTCATATATATATATTGATGATTATGGAATTATATTTATATGTATTTTGGATGTTCTAATATGGCCACAAGGCTGAAGGAGGTATTTGTATTTTGCAGGTTAAAAATATCACAACAAACATTGGGGGATTGGAGACCAACCACATTAGAATTCTAGATGAATTCAACAAAGTCACCATGGCAACTTGTATTTATTTTTGTGTGTTTGATTGTTGTTAGGGATTCCCATGGGGGGATAACCTTCGAATGTGACCAAGGGACCTTTTTTTTTTTTTTTTTTTTTGGTCCTTTGTTAATGTTGTATGTGTTTTATAAGTGATATTTTTAATTAAATTGTGTTATATTATGCGAGTAATGATATTGTTAAAATAAATTAATCAAATTGACTCATAAGAAAGTAATTATTGGATTTTTTGACTCTTGTATTAAATGTTGTAAGATATGTGTAAGTAATGTGTAAGTTGATTTTGGAGTATGAAACACTCCACCTTCTTTGAAATTCAAATTTGTCCTTGGAGGCTAATTTTGGAGGCTTATGGGACAAGTTAAACTTGTCCTATACCTCTTAAATTTGAATACCAACCTTACATATGGTTGGAGAGTTTAAATCTAGCCTTAATTATGTATTTTTTTGTAAGTCAAGTTGTATGCTTCAATTGAACTTTCTTACATGTTTTTAATTTCAGTCCTTTGGTGTGTGGGTATGATTTGAGTGTGTAAGTAAAACTGTCATTTATTCACATGCTTATTTATTGTGATTTGGAGATTGAAGTTGACTTATGAGTTGGAGTTGAGGATGTGTGATGTGGCATCCCACTTGGATCCACCTCATCCTCTTTTCTTCCCTCTCTATATATTCGAATTTCTTTGGCTTGTTTTGGGGGTTTTTTTTCTTCACTTTTGCATACTTCATTTGAGGTAAATTCTTTTGCTGTTTTGAGCTCTAGATTTTGGAGAAAGGTTGTAGACTTTCTACATGCTTGTGTTTTACATTGGAGAGCTTGCTGTTTGGAACTTGGAACAAACTCTATTATGGAGAGGTAAGAGCTTGGCTCTTGAAATGCTCTTCTTTTATTTGTGTAAATGTTATTGTTGTGAATGTTTTAGCATATGTGTGGGCTGTTTGGGTAGATGGCCCAGGAATGGTGTAGGAGAAGACTATGGGGTATTTCATGGGAGGCATAAGTGTTTTGGGGAGGTATAAGTGTGGAGGGAGTTGGGATTTGGGTTCCACTTTACAAATAAATAGCTTGCATTTATTTACTTGTTATGGAGTGCCATAGGAGGTTGGGGAGGCATAAGGAAATGGGAGGAATAATGGGTACTTGGGGAGGCATAAGGGCATGTCAGGGATTTGAAATGATATATATTTTGGTGGTTTTTTCTCAGGTGGTGATACCCATTTCCCCTTTAGAAGGCATAGGCAACATCCCCCATAGTTTCTTGCTCCTTTGGCTTGCTTGATGAAGCCTGAGTATTGTTGTGTTTTTATCTAGTGGTTGTTAAAATTACTGTTCTGTTTTGGATTGTCTTTTTTTAAATGTGAAATTTGCATGTGTATTTGTGGAAGCCTGTTGTTGTCATGAGTCGAAACATATATTCTATTGGATTGTGGTTAGGGCTCGGGGGCCAATGAAAAAGGACGAATTCTCCTTTTCATTAGATGTCTTGGTTGGGTGGAGAGCGTTGCCTTTCCCCCTATTCTGTTGTGATCAAATTGAAATAAAGAAAATGAAGGATATTCATGTTGCTTTTCTAGAGCAGAGGGAAAAAGAAAAGTTTGACAGTACTTGTTGAGATTATTCTTATTGTAACCCTTTCCCACTTTGAAGTGGATGACCTTGTACATTATTTGTGATGGAAAGATGTTTTGTATTGGCTATGGAAGTTGTAATTCGAAATGTGAAAGAGACATACTCTATTCTCTGTTTTTGAAAGAATGCAAAAGAAATTATATTCTGTATATTGTAATTGAGGAATGAAAAGAGAAGTTGTAAATGTATCTCTTTGAATCAATAAAAGATTGTATTAATTTTCTCAAATGGAATTATTAGGTATTGAAATCTGATTGTTGAATGTATTTTCAAATTCTGTTCGAAGGATGAAAAAGTGAATACGTATGGAGAAATGTCATAATGATCTGTTCTTTAGAAATGAATGTTTTTAAAATTAGAAGTTTTAATTTGGCATTTGAATACCTTTCTTGAATTAACTTAATAGGTTAAAGTGTTTTGAAATGAATCCATAGTTGAAGTTGGTAAATGTAAACAAATCTATTCAAATTGGATCACTTTTAGGTGTTTTCAGACTGGCAAATGTTTTATCAAAAAGTATAGATCGAACCTGCAACCTTGAAAAATGAAATAAAATGATTGAATTGAGGTTACAGGATTAAAACGACCCCAAACATACTAAAACACTTAAGGAATTTTTAAAGAACCTTTCAAATCGAGCAAAGGCAAAATTGTAGTCGTTTTACCGTCAAAGGTTACAAATTTTGAATTGTAAATCAATCAAACGAAGTATACCTTGAAATCCATCCTAAATTCCTCTAAGATCAATCCTCCATGTCAGTTTATCATGTTGAGAAAGGAAGGAGGTCGAATTGAACAAAAATTCTACAAGTCAAATGTTACCAGTTCACATTTTTAAAGCCTGTAGAATCTTTTCTTAAAATCGACCCTTCAAATCTTATCAAAATTAAAATTTTAAGCTTCCTGTGCAAAGAATACTTTGAGATATTTCCAAAAAGTCCTCGTTTGCCGAAAACTGAGTTCCTAGTCAAAATTTATGACCTTATGAAGTTTTTACTTCATCTTGGGCTCAAAATTTAAATTTAGCTAAGGGGAAAATTTTGTTAATCGGACCTGCGGGCCCGAATTTGACTTAGAGCACTTTTGAAAAAAGTCACGAAATTCCCCGCGGCTCCATGAGCTTGCATCTTCCCATTTGGTGGAAAAATTTCTAAGTCTGAAAAGTAATTTTGGAAAAGTTTTCTCCGTGGGCCTGCAGGCCCGCAGCCAATGGATGGCTACCACGTGGCTCTACGACACCATGATGGAGGCACGAAAGTATTTTAAAATATGTGCTTCAAAGGTCAAACCTTCCCAATGATCCCCGCCGGCCCGCTAACCCGCAGCCAATAAGGAGCTGACACGTGGCCCCCCTGGGCATCGGCGGAGGTGCGGGAATAAAATTCACTTTTCGTTCGAAGGGAAAAAATGTCAAATTATCCCCCAGACCCGTACGCCCACTTGGGAAAAAAATTTCCCCTTAGGCTCGTAATCAATCATTGGTTTACATGTGGTGTATCGGTGCGTCGGCGGAAGAGCGGGCTAAAATGTTCTTTTTCGCCCTTTCTAAATTAAGTCAAATATCATGTTTTACCTCCAGCGACCCACTTTCCCGCTTAGGCATGGATTTTGGACATGTGTTCTTAGCGGACCCCAAGTTCGAAAATTTACTTTTGGGCATGAAGCCCCACCGCGGGCGTGCGGGTGTGTGGAAGTAAAATGCACTTTTCGCCCAAGAGTGCCAAGGTCTAAATTTCTTCCCCAAGCCCGCAGGCCCGCCTTTGGGAAAAATTTCCTCCCAAGGCTCACCGGCCCATATTTTGGGAAATATGAGGAGTTAGGAGGTCTTCTTTATATCACCATAAAGGGGAGGAAATTTCCTATCTAATGGGAGTGTTTTTAGGAAAGTTTGAGTGCGTTAATTATGAGAAACTCAGGTTGAATCTTTTAAGTGAGTTCTGGGAGTGGTAAGTGAGGAATTACCCTTTTAATTTTAAATGATTATTCTAAACTTAAGTTTTGACCTCGAGAACTGTAATAATTGTTGTAATGGGAAAACTATAAGCTATTAATTATAATTGACCTTGAAATTTTTTTTGTGACAACTTCGGTATTGTAGTATGGTTGTAGACACCTTTAAATAAAAAAGAAAAATTATTCCATAATTTTTCCTAACTAAACCTAGGTTGTTCTTGGGTCTCTAGTGGGTTGTTTTAGCGGGCGTTACAATAATAAAACAATTTTCAAAGGTAACAAACTGGCTCTTTCAGGCAGACAAAATCAATATTTTTTAATTATGTTTTTTTGTATGTTGTATGTATGGTTATATTGTTATATATCTTGATGGCTTTTCAAAAATTTGAGGGACATTTCAAAACCTCCTTTTTACCTAATAATAATAATAATTAATTTTCTAAAAAATTAATGATTGATTAACAAAAAAATTGTTGAGAAAAATTAAGGATTGATTACTTTACTAAGTTTCATTAATGGTAAGGAAAGTCTCGTAACTAATCCTTGTATTTAGCATTTGTGAAGAGATACGTGAAAAAATCCACAGAAAGAACATATATTGAAGAAATTAAAGGGAATCCTTTTCGAATTAAGTATAAGAATGGAAAGTTTTATGAGTGAATTCGATTAATTATGAGGTTAAAAAAATCCTTCTAATTAGTTTGATGGAAGTCATGACCAGAAAATGGAAGGTCATTTAGTAAAAGTATAAGCTTTCTGACAATCAATATTAGTGAATATAATTTCCTGGTCAATAACGACATGCCCACTTCATACATTTCCATATTGTATTATCTTTGTTCAAATTATATCCTTTTATCATAAATACAGTTTACTGATGAATGACACAAGCACAAGATATGATGGATGCACTCTAAGCAACATTAACCAGGGTAATTTACTAATTAGGTGTCTTTTACTCGGAAAAAAAAGAAGTCTAGATCTTCCTTATTTGGTATGAATTTGATTTTCGAAGATTTAATATACACAAGTAAAATAGATCTTTCCAAACAATGTACCGCAAAAAGCCATACATAATTCAAAATCCGTGTATTCGTGAGAAGAGAATTTATCATTTCCCATTTGAGCTACCATATTATCTATATCTTTAATGGATAGAAGCCTATCATAAGTGACCGATTAGTTTGAGAAAGATTAAATGCCATGACTAAAAAAAAAGCACAACTGAGCTTTTTCTTTGGCTCATAGAAAGGCTCTTCAAGTTTGAACACTTGTTGATAGTGGCACCCCCTATTTGAAACATCAATAAGCCATTAGTTAGTTTTTTTTTTTGGTTGCTTAAAGAGGTAGATTTCTAATATTTAAGCATATGGAATAGTTTCTTTCAAACCTTGTCACGCACTCTTGGTCATTGCACATAGCTGAAACTTGGATGTAGTACTATATAGTGTTCTCACTAGACCTTGCATAACTCATAAAATTCATTTTCCTTTATTATGGTATCTAATAAGAAGCTCCACTGAAAGGTTAAAAGGCTTCAAGTTCTGCTACATTCTTTCTCATTTTTAACATCCGAATAAGGTTTATACATAAACTCTTCAATAACGAAATGAATATTAAAATCAAATAGCCAACTTCCAAGAAATACTATGTACCATCATCTTGAGCGATAGATTCTCTGCATTATTAAATGCAAAAGAAAACTACAACAAATCGTTATTGATGGCCCATTATTAGATCATGACAATCTCAATTTTCTTCATTCACCTTTATTGCAACGTAGTGGTGTCACTTTGATTTATATGTCTGTTTTGTGGACCAAAATTTTCCTTGATTAAGTTATCTGTTTTGTGGACCTCATTTTTGCTCGATTAACCTATATGTGTTACGGATCTCTGTTTAATTGGACCTCATTTTTTTCATTGCAACTGTGGATAAAGATTGCTGTTTTAGTGTTCCAGGTCTATATAATGTCGTCTTTTCTCCTCATAGATCATTTCCATGCCAACATTTTCATGAATTTCTTATCATCTCAGGCTTCTCAGGCTTTTTTTCATAAAAGATCAAGAGCAGAAGAGAAACAACAATAAAAATGAAATATAATAAGTGTGAAACAAGTACTTTGAATACTCCAGCGCATCTGTTGGCTTTATCTGATGTTTGATCACCATTAGATGCGCTGGAGTATTCAAAGTACTTGTTTCACACTTATTATATTTCATTTTTATTGTTGTCTTTTTAATTATTTCAGAGCTAATTGTGTTGGTTTTTAAATATTCAAGACGTTTCAGTAATATGAAAACAGACATAAATGAATAGCACTAGATTAACTCGACCTAATCTAATTTTTTTAAAGGTGATTATGCATTCAATTATACAAAAATAGGAGACAATTAGACATAAATCATGCAATAATTGAAGGAATTTAGCAACTAAAAGATGCGATGTTTTGCTAAATAACTGCATTTTTTTTACCTTCTTTCCAGCATTGAAAATAGAGAGGATTCACGCTTAACAATATAAAAATGGATGGTAGTTAGTGAAAAAATTAGTTTGATCGTTCTTCTATCATGCCATCTAATTGGGTGACGGGGCCGGCCAGCGTTCAAAATTTAACCCATCACAGCCCTTCCGAGGGCTTCAAACCCGTCAGAAAAGGGCAGGTCAGAATCTGTCTGTAAAAAAAAATTCAGAACTTATAAATCATTTGACAAATTTCAAGTGTAATATTTTTTTCAAATTGTCAAAAGAAGGGCTGTGTGGAAAAATGGCTGTCAACTAGAAATGAGATTTGACGCTCATCCTAGGAATTATTGCTTGCTAGTCTTTACGGTTTTTGTTTTTGAAAAACTATTTTGTAAAAAAAAATTAAATTTTTATTTAACTGTCAAAGCAACGTCTTGTAAATTTGGTCAAACGTTATTTTGGTTAATGCAAGTTTATAGTTAGCACCACCACTTTCATTGTAAATTACCATTTGCCAGTGCAGCACCACAATGTCATAAATACAATACCATTTCCGCATAAATTGCCCTAAGTATTTCCATGTGCGTTCATAAAGACGAGTAAGTATTGCAGTTAATTTTTCAATAAAATTTTTGAATCTCCCTCTACTTTTTGAGTACTTGAAATTTTGTATTTGTTTGTAATATACTGCTCAAAGTTTTCTCTTATAGTTATGGATATGGACACCTAAATATTAACATTTAATTCACGATATTCCAACTTGATATACAAAAGTTCCAGATAGCTGGATTTTTTCCTACATGCCACCGGTTTTCTTCAAAAGTTGCAAATAGCCAGAGTTTTTTCTACATGATATTCTGGTAGGTTCTACATTAATTATCTCTCTCCAATTTTTAAGCAAGTTCAACATCTTCTATTATACATTTTTTCCTTCAAAACATTATAGGCCATGCTTCCTTCTTGTTGTTTGTTTTTTCTGCTCTGAATTAAAATGTGATTTTTATTATAATAGTAGTTTAAACTATGTTCATGAATATCATGCTTCCTAAGAATATATACAAGTTACAACGATAAATGTGCATTTATAGAAAGGTTCAAAAAGATAGTGTGTTACACAAAAAAACACTGAAGGATATGGGTATGAAAGACATGTCATTTGAGAGTATGAAGCAAATTTTTGTTGGCATGCAATATTATAACCCTTTGTAGTGAATGGATTTGACATGTAGACTTGATTTATCCTTTTCATGTGAAGTGTGAAGCATTAATGATACTTTTCATCATAGAAGGGCTGGGAAAATATTTTCCCTTCAAAATAAATTTTGACCAGCCCTTCAAATTTGATCACTAATTGGGTCCACGTTTTCGTCGTTTGATGTTTCAAATCTGAATAATTAACTTTTCACGATCTGTTGAGATGACAGCACTAAATGTACCAATATTCTATTTGTTGCTTCGATGTTGTATTCATTGTTTGAGTATCATTTACAACAACATTTTTTCTTTAATTTTACAAAATTATATTTGTATAGATCACAAAAAAAAACGTTTTAAATTGATTTTAATACATGATAACTTATTTTACGATCATCCTAACTGTCCTGCATGTTAGCAACTGACGTTACATACTTATTTTTCCAAAAAATTACTAAAACAATGCGTTGTGCAGTGGTTGGCGGGTGTACTGGAGTTGTAGAGGTCTCGATTTTGAATTTTGGTGCGGACTGTGCAAACGTACATGATCGTTAGGCTCAACCCTTATTTTAGTTCTTTTAATCAAGATTTCCTTTTTAGTTTTGCTGCTGACCTACAAACTCTTATAATCTAGTAGATACATCAATATAGGGGAAACTTTCTTGAAAAATAGTTTTCTTAGTATGTAAATTTAAGTTAATTAGTAATCGTACATGGAGTGTACAATGGAAATATAGAAGGGGATGAGGCAAAGATTTGAAAATTGAGGAAGCAAAAAAAAGGGAGAGGATGAAGGAAGATGAAGAAGGTGTTTGGTGGAGGATTGACAACGTTATCCAATTTGTTGTTCCACTGTTGACATACAATATGTGTGTCAATGAGGGCATAACTATCTCCTTAGCTATAATACAAACATATTCAAAAAAAAAAAATTCTTACGAGCACATTTCTTTAATTTATAATAGCACACTCTAAGAAAATTTGATCAAATAGAAATTATGTGATCATTTTCTGTTACTTAAATAATATTGTACTTCTCCACTAATTGACCACTCTCAACTAAATTTTCACTAGTAGTAATAAGCTCTAATATATTTGTTTTTCTTTGGGAGTTTTTTTTTTTTTTTGTATTTATGATTTAAACTTAAAAGTAAAATATAATTATAAAATCCACTTGGTAATGGTTGAGTTTTCAATGGCCATAATATGAGGGTGTCATATACCATGCAATTTTTTAATTTAAATATTGGTCTATTTTGTATTGATTTGTTCAGGTCCTTTGCAATCCCGAGATGACACTTGTAGATACTTTTCTGTGCACCTATGATTTAAGTGATATGCCTTCTGACACAAAGGTGTGTTTGACATTATTTTTTTGCATATGTAATTTTCATATTATTACCTTTCCTTTCAATATTTACCTCAAATATTCGTAGTGTGGGAAATGTATGTGGTACATAGTGAAAAACAATGAGTATGTAGTGAAGGTTATCTAGTTTGGATCAGATTAGAAGGATCAAAAGACCCCCAAAATATTCACTAAGAAATGGAAATAATTGGAGAGTTATTATGTTTTGCATTTAGAAAAAGGTGTCGTAACGGTCAATATCCGTGAAACAACTCAGGTTTGATGAGAAATCATATTTTGTAGAAAACGAGACATTTATATGATGTGCAATGGATTTCTAATGTCATAATTGTTAACATGAATGTAGAGTATAGAGTAGGCTAGAGGGCTTCAACACAAGGAGATGTGTACAATTATGACATTTTGCTCTGGGAAATGTTTACAAGGAAAATTCCTAGTGATGGCATGTTTGTTGAAGGCTTGAACCTACATAACTGGGTGAGTTCAAGGTTTCCAAATAGATTGTTAGAGGTAATTCATAATGTTGTACTGAATCAGCTCCAAGTGCTTGAAGATGATGAGTTGGAAGATAATAAAGTATACAAATGTATACTTTCTGTAATGCCCACATTTTTCCCACATAAATCCCTGAGAAACCTGATAGCAAACAGGGAAAATTATGGAACAATTTTTTATTTTTTATTTTTTGAAAGGTTACAAAGCCTTAGCTAGGATTTTAATTAAATCCAGATTATAAAATTTTAAACTATTGTATGGCAGTCGGGACTAAAATGATAATTAATTACTATTGACCCAACCATATTAAAATATTTTGATTTTATTTCCCCTATTAAGACCAGCTGCTTAACTCAAATATTAATCCATTTTACTCTTTGTTATTTAGCCCCCAAGGTCTTATTAAATCTATTTATTGAATGCCCCCAAATTAAATTCATAATTTTATTAGGTAAGATTGATAATCTCTTCTAGTTATTGTTTGTATCACATTTGTAAAGAAATTTCCCAAATTGGGTTGTGGGTATTTGCCCAATATATTCTGGTTTATTTTGAGATTTGGGTTGTAAATCTACACATATGAACATTGCGTATTTCTTATTTAATTGTGTATATTTATACATGTATTTCTATTTACTCTTGATATTTGTTAATAACCATTTTAATATTTACACAACTTGATATAAATGGCTTATGTGAGTTTGTAAACATGCATTTTATTTTATTCTGAATTAATTTATACATATTTGCGAATATATATTAGGTACAAGCGGTGCGAACAAATTAAGCATAGGCCACAAATTAATCTAAACACAGTTCGCATGAAAAGTAATGGTTGCTTGATTTGTTAGGAGGGGCAGTTAAAAATTGCGTGTGGTGGGGGGGAGGGGGGGCGGGTTAGGTTCAAATGTATTGGGGAGAGGGGCGCTGATCCCACCCCAACCCATATAAGTATTATATGGGTTGGAGGTGGGGTCGGCGCCCCTCCTGCCAACCATATTAATATATGAAAATAAACGTAGACCAAGGAGTGGTCGCAACCACTACACAAATTATATATATATATATATATATATATATATATATATATATATATATATATATATATATATATATATATATATATATATATATATATATTTGTTTGCATAAAGTTTATAACACATACCTCCCTCCCGTCAATGCACCAAGGGAAAAATGCCAATTTTAGTTATAAATGTATGTTTGTGTGTCTATATATATATATATATATATATATATATATTGTTATGCATAAGTATTAATATTTATTAATAATATTTTTACTATGATGTTATACATTTTTAAAATAACCAAAGTATATTATTATAGTATATTTATTAAATAATAATAATATTAATGTATTTATTTAACAACTTTCCCATTTAAGTAGGGATAGCCAAATGAATAGGTAAACAGGCTTGTGATTATAGGCTTAAATTCATATGAATTTTTAAAAATGGAGATGTTTATAGTTGTATGAAAATGTGTTTCATGTTTTAACCCAAACAAATTATGCAACTCCAATTCACTTAGATAACCTGTAAGAGTGTATAATTTATTTTAGTTTTGTCATTTACATAGGGAAATTTCTATTGCAACAAGGGAGGATTATATTGTAAAATTAATTTTAATCATCCCTTCTTGTACATCATTTGAATAGGAGGATAACACACATACCTAAATGAAATTTATCTCGTTCAAACATGATTGCCAATAATGCCAAAATAATCAACACTCCCTTTTCTTTCAACTTAGATAAATTTCATATTTAAAGGATCCTTATTTGCATTTCAAATTAGTTACAAGGTTCCCATTTTGATAAATTAATGCAAGCCATAATAAACCAATTACAAGAATCTAACCAATGGGTAAGATTACATCCAATTTACTTTTGGTACAATTTATTAGTTGAAGAGTATTAATAGTGCAAGATGCATCTTCACATGTCTTTCTTTAGTAAGAGGACTTCATACAATTAGTTCCACCATCTTCGTCAAGTCATGCACACAAAAAAATGGGGGAGTAGGCAACACTCTCCACTCAACCAAAATATTCAATGAGGGAGAGAAGCCTTCTTCCTCATTGGCCCCCCGAGCCCGAAAAAAGAAGAAATGAGGGTTATTTAGACAATCATGGAAACCCAAAAATGGCTTCCACATACACATTCAATCAAGACAATCAATGAAATAACACCATACCAATCTTACAACAAACCAACAAATATCAAAACACAAAGGCTTCATACTAAATCCATGGAGGAGAAAGGAACATTGGGGTTCTTCTTATGCCTCCCGAAGGATTGGGTGTCCATCTACGAGCCTCCAAAAATTCCATCATAATACACACAACAATCTTATGCCTCCCTCCAAGAAGATACACCACTCTTATGCCTTTCTCAAGAAATCAAACCACTCTTATGCCTCCCTCAAGAAAATAACAAGATAAACACAATTCATATTTATCAACAAGGTGGAAATCCCAACCCAACTTCCTCATAAAATACCCAATAACATTTCTCTTATGTCTCCCTCAAGTTTTACTCCCATTTCCATTTCTCCAACAACCTAAGAATCAAATATATTTCTCACAACCATAACCAATATAACAATCAACATATCCACATAAGATCACAACAAAATAGTAAGGTAAAAACAAAGGTGGAGATCTACCTCAAAAAAGAAGAGTATCAATACACAAAAAGCTCTAAGCCTTCCAAAATCCTAAGCAACCACCATCCACTCCAAACTCCATTCTCAAGAAAGCTCTCCAAAATTATAAGGATTCCAAAAAAATAGTAAGTAACCCCCAAACAAACAATTAAACATGCATATATAGAAAAATGAAAGAGGAGGGTGAGGTGGATGCATGTAGGATGCCACTTCATTCGTCCTCAACTCCACATCACAAGTCAAACCTCAACCTCAATGCAAAATAAATTTGTGGTTGAGAGGAATGAAAACCCTCTTACACACACAACTTCCATCCACATCCCCTAAGGACAAAATTTAAAACCTATGTAAGAAAGTGCAGTTTAATATCACATTTTTGCCTTACAAAAACACATAATGGGGTCTATATTTTACCCTCCAACCCATAGGTAGGGTTGGTATAAGAAATTAAAAGGTGTGGGACAAGTTTAACTTTTCCCATAAGCCTCCAAAAATTTCCCTTAAGCCCAAATCCGAATTTCCCAAGTAGGGTAGAGTGTACAACACTTAAAATAACATACATTCAACTAAAAACATAAGAACCAAAGAACCAACTACTCTCATAATTGACCCCTTTTTGTCACATCCATAATCAACTTAATAAACATGATTAAACCATCTAATTAAAGAACATTACTCAAAAATGATAAAAAATATTTACATCAAAAACTAAATCACATGCTCAACAGTAAATAAATAAAAAGGGAAACATGCACACAAACCCCATGGTCACAATTGGAGTTATCCCCCCATGGGAACCTTCGAAAAATCTATAAACAATATAAAACATACGAATACATGAGTTGCCAAGGTGACTTGTTGCCAATACCCCACATTCCTTCAGTTTTGCTCTCCTATGCCCCGTAATTTGTAGTGTTATAATTTCCTGCAAAATAAACAATACCTTTCTAGGCTCTTGGCTATATTAGCGATGTTGAACTAATAAAAATTCTTATATCTACATATAAATTTCAACATCAAATATTATAACTACTATTGCTAAGACCAAGCAATTCAATAATTAACTATTGTGTGTGTGTGTGTGTGTGTGTAGTTATTTCCCAACACAACTATTTAGATAACAATTTTAAAACTAAATTTATTTCTATGTTTGGATATTACATTTTGGCAAAACGAGTTTAAATAATTATATAGGTGTAAATACACATTTAGTAATTATCTAAGTTATAGCAAGATGGTTTAGAGATTCATTTAGGATCATTAATTTAGGTATCTAAGTTTGAGCAAGATGATTTTGCAATTTCTAAATATTCAAATGCAAATTTGAGAAAACTTCTAAAATTTATTGCTCTTTCTAATACAACTAATAAGGAGATTGCATCCATAGTACAAGGCACTACAAAACTATTTCCTTCTTTCCTATATTTTAAAATGAGAAAAATAGAATTTAAATACTTCCAAGATACTTTTATTTAGCAAACACAATAACTACTTCCTCATTCTATCTCAACCATTTCACTTAATAGGAGCACAAGAAAGTAAGCATTTAATTTTGGTTTTGAAAGAAATACAATATCCATTTGGCTATAACTTCCTATCCTTCTTTTCATATTTTCCAATATTACAACAATGGACATAAGACAATGTGTAATGCTCGCTAAATTATGCCTGTACGAAACCCAAGAACAACCTAGAGCAAGCTAGAAAATTATGGAATAATATTTTTTATGAAACACGTGCCCACAAAAAGGCTTTGAAATACAGTTGTCACATTAATGTTTCTAAGTCACTTATATTTAATAATAATATTTTCTCCATTGTAACAAAATATTAAAACTCTCATTACATTTTAATGACTTGAATAGACAAAACATGGTTTATGTTTCCCCTAAATGTTATTTTGACAAACAATTTAATCCCACTATAGTTGATAATCCCATATTTTAATCTCAAGGGTAAAGGGTCTAATATAAATAAATACTAAAGTTATATTATTCCACAAGGGGTCTAGGTTCAAAATAAACAACAAGGTCCCTATATTAGCACAAGGGTTAAAAGAATCAAATACACCCCTTACACAATGAAGTGGCCCCATTAAAAAAATTAACCCATGCATTTTAGAATTAACATTTAAATTTAAATTCAAATTCCTCTCACCCACTCCCCACCTACTTTTTGTAGGGATGAATCTCATCTCTTGGATGGATTCATTTTGGGCCCTTAAATGAGGAAGAGACAACTAACCCTAAAGTATGCTTAAGAAAGATTCCTTCTTTTTTCTTTTGACTTATTATTTCACTTTTGTTTTGTAGGTTGTTGGAGGAGGTTGGGGAAGCCATTAGAGGCCATTACAAGATTTTGGAAGAAGAAACTTCTACATTTCTTTTCTTGTTTTATTCGCACCCTCTCCCAGGGTTTTAAATGTCTTTTAATATTTTTATTTATCACATTATTTTAGTATTTTCCCAAATGGGCTTGTGGGTTTTGCCCCATTTTATTTATATAGTTATATTTGATATGCATTTTCATTTGGGTATGTGAACACACACACACACACACACAAACAAACATATATATGTATATTTATTTGTGTGTGTATATATGTGTGTGTGTGTGTGTGTGTGTGTGTGTGTGTGTGTGTGTGTGTGTGTGTGTGTGTGTGTGTGTGTGTGTGTGTGTATCTATACCTATACACATACATACATACATACATATATTATTATTATTATTATATATAGTCTTTTTTTTAAATAAATGGATTAAGAAATCCGAAATCATAGTAACAAGTGATTATATATATATATATAAAACCATTTTTATTTTTTATTTTTATTATATATATATAGATATATATTTTTAAAATGATACGAATATTACTTTAATATTAATAATACCCTAACATTATTAATATTTTAATAATAATAATATATTAATCTCGACACTAATATCAAAGTAGAACTTTCATGTCGCCATTACTATTAACAAATTTAATTCCCTACTTCAATTTTCTTTGTAAAAGTTTGATAGTATTTAAGTAATAGGTATTTATCTTTTTTTTTTTTTTGTAAAAAGAAGAACAAGTCCAAATTCATTTAATACTATACCAAGTTGCCATGAGTTTATAAGTAACTTTACAATAACTTAACAATAATTTTACACAATTCCAAGAGGCTAAAGCCTAAGTTGTAAATGGTAATTTCTTCTCTCCACTAGATTTAGGAATTTAGCTATTTGATTGACCAAGTAAAAGACAATTTAAAACTTAAGTTCTTTCCATCTACTTAAATAAAGTTTACCTTTCTTTCAACAATGCAAGGAAATGAACAAGATAGTCTAACTTTTTCCTTTACACGCCTTTCAAGTAACACAATACAATTTAATATTTCTTCATACAAATTTCTAACATTCCACAAGAGACTTTCAACAATATTTCCAATGATTTTTTTTTGAACAAGAGCAACACAATTTTGTGAGAAAATAAATCAACTACAATGGGAACAAGTTGTTTCCATTTTTAACTTCATTTCTATTACAACAAACTATCTTTACTAAAACAAGTCTTTCTTTCCTTTTTTTAACATACACTACAATCTTGATCACTAAAGAACAATACAACCTTCCTTCCAAAATAAAATACAATAACTCTTTCCTTTCAAATGGACAATGAAATGACCTTCCACTTAAAGTGGATATTTTTACAAGAAGGGAAACTACAATGAGTTACAATTTACCTTCAAATATGGTTCCAAGAATCAAGTCTCCACCCAAGCTTCATATTCTTAACACTTGATAACAACAACCAAAAATGGGGGAGAGGCAACACTTTCCACCCAACCAAAATTCCAATGGGAAGAAAAATCAATTCTTCTCATTGACCCCTGAGCCCCAACCCACACTACAATGAGAGGTGATTCAAGAACATGGAAACAACAAGCTTCCACATTACAAACCAAGTATTTTACAACCATTCCAAATGCACATTAAACTCAAACTAAAAACACAAGAAGCAGAAACAACAAAATATACAAGGCTTCTAAATGAAAGCCAAAGGTGCAAGAACCTATGGGGAGGCCACTTATGCCTCTTAATGGGAAATTGGTGCCCACCTTAAAAGATCTCCATTACATAACTCAAATCCCCTACATATTCTTATGCCTCCCTCAAGTACCTCTTATGCCTCCCACATACTCTTATGCCTCCCTCATACAAGAACAAGTAAGAAATGTAAGCATTTCTTGTCCAAGGTGGGGCACCCAAGCCTACTCCCTGCGAGACATGAAATAAATCTTATGCCTCCCTTACATTAATTCTCCCCATAGTCCCCTCCTACACCACACTTAGGAAATCTACCCAAGTACCCAACAAGAACAATTCCAAACACTCAACAAAATAAGTACAAAAACACAAAATAAAGGAATAACATAAGAAAAAGTAAAGGTCCTACCTCTCCGTAGTAGAGCTTGTTCAAAGAGTCATACTCCAAGCTCCCACAAAGACCACGAGCTATCCAAAATCCTCTAACTCCAAGAACTACAAGAGCACAAAAGAATGAATTAACCCCCAAACAAGAAAAAGAACTTGAATAAATAGAAAATGGAGAGAGGAGGGTGGGGTGGCTCCATGTAGGATACCACATCACTCATCCTCAACTCTACCTCACAAGTCAAACATCAAACTCCAAAGCACAATTAATAAGTGGTTGAAGAATTGACATTTTACTTACACAAACAATCTAATCCTGCACCCCCTTAAGGACTATATGTAATTGCATGTAAGAAGGTGTAATAAAAACATACAATTTGTCTTCCCAAAACACATAATGGGGTCTGATTTTTGACCCCCCAACCCCATAGGTAGGGTTGGCATAGAAATTTAAGAGGTGTGGTACAAGTTTAACTTGTCCCATAAACCTTCAAAATTGGCCCTTAAGGCCAAATTCGAATTTCCATGAGGTTGTAGAGTGTACAACACTCAAGGTCACAAGCACTTAATCCTAAAACATCAAGCACAAGATCCATCTAGTCTAATAAATGAAAACTTTTGGTCACATCCACAATTATTTAATAACAAGATTAATTGACTTAAATATGACACTAAAACCCATTACGATAAAGGGAAAGAATACATCATTTTCTAAATAATAAAAACAAGTAAATTACATCACTAAACAATCACATACTACATTAAGTAAAGAAAACTAAACAAAATACAACAGATAACCCCTTGGTCACAATTTCCCCCTAAAAAAATTCAAACACACACACACAAACACATGTTGTCATGGTGATCCTTATTGAATTCATCTAGAATTCCAATGTGGTTGGTCTCTAATCCCCGTGATGTTTGTTGTGACATGTTTACCTGTAAAAAACATAACACCTCCTTCGGCCTCATGGCCACATCAAAAATATCTAGGATAAAGTATACAATATAAATCCACAATAATATATATATGAATCAAATATCATCTAGGAAAATATGATATCATTTACAATTTCTAGCAACATTTTCTATTCTGCATTTCATCAATATTCATATAATCATAATATTATTTCAATTGTCTAGGTCTACTCAATATGATGAAATATCGCATGTCTGAAATAAATAATTATAACCATGTAACCAATATATCAACATCAATGTAAATATCTCTAATAATTCACATGCATTATATATGAATTGAAATTAGAAAACAATCCATGATCTCTAACATCTAACATCATGCCAAATAAAAACCTATAATAATATCCATAAGTATAGTTGACAGTATCGTAATCAATAACAAAAGGTGTTG
Organism: Taxus chinensis; assembly: GCA_019776745.2. NCBI lineage: Eukaryota > Viridiplantae > Streptophyta > Pinopsida > Cupressales > Taxaceae > Taxus > Taxus chinensis. The sequence goes on from CM034151.1 coordinate 810,943,403, forward strand.
AAGGGAAGTGGGCACTACAAAAAGAAAAATGATGAGCAATATATAAGGACTTTGTAGGAGGAGAGATGGAATTTTTGACATCTCTTTTAACCATCTTTCCACCATGAATTTACCAACCATGTGAAAATGGAGGTAGGTAGGTAATACAAAGGACAACTATTTAGTGGGCATTTAAGGCAAAAGTGTTGGTACAATGAAGACAAAATGATGGTTGTAAAGAGAAGAAACAATCTGATGCAAGAAGAAAATAATGAACATTGACATTGGGTATAAACAATGGTGCAAGAGACAGTCATCAATAAACAAAACGAATGAGAAGACAATTTCTTGTCTCCATCTAATATAAAATAACTAAAAATGCACTCCGAAAATCCCAATAAGATATAGAAAGGGTCGACGAAAAGTGGAGGGGAAAATCATGTTTTTTTGGATTGGTGGAAAAAGTTTCTAGAATTTGACACTTTTCAGCAAGGGAATATTCAAAGGTTGATTCCTTTTGGTGAAAACTTCACTCCTAACTACTACCAATGGTATATGATTTGTAAAATATTCTAGAAGGAATGTAAATGTTTAATCATTCCTCAATAAAAACATAGTAACTTTTCCCACATCCATCTTAATATTTTTTCCCACATCTATCTTTCTCACTCTTTTTGCATCTCATATTCCTTTGTTGAATAGTCCAAAAATTGTGATTTCATCCTATCTTTATAAATACATTATCTCACTTCTCTCTCTTTGTTTTAATATCCTTTGGGAGGGATAGTCCATTCTAGATACTTCCAGATCTTATTTCTCAAACTCAAATTATAACTTGATCTGATTAAATGCACTGAGATACCTCCATCTATATCTTTCCTTGTTGTTCCACATCGATCAATTCATTTTAATCCTTTGACTGTTAATTCCTTTTCACCATCTTTTTTTACACATCTTTTGAAAACTATCTTGTATTTTCTTCTAACCACCAATTCTATCACACTTCTTCTCTATTCTATCGTGCACTCTTTGCTTTGAGATAAATCATTACCTTTCTTTAGTACAATCTCTTTGGGAATTTCATCCTTCCTCCAACATATCCTTATGTATCCACTCTCTTAAGCTAGGAAAAATATTACTAATCTCCCAAAATCATATGAGTATGGCATGATATTATTCATCCATTACTATAATACTCTTCAAAATCTTCTGCCCCTAGTTACTCATCCACTTCTACTTCACACTCCTATCTACGATGTGCTCCTTACTAATTTCCATTATGAAAAGTACTACCACACTTCGCCACACTCACCGTCTCATTATATGTTTTTCCATCTCCATGTTCCATTACACTCTCCAACATTGCATACACCAACACCTAGCAAAAATTGTGCGTGATTGCTTTGGATATTATATTCTACTATATCAAACGCCACAATTTCTTAAGACTTCAAATCTACCTTAAGTAGACAGAGTGAGCACTGGAACCACCCATAAAATGATTGGGGTCGATAGTCCTAGCTCCTTCATCCTTTGTTTCATATTGTGGACTTGGTTCTTCTTTCTGCATCTCTTATAGTCCTTCACCACTTCTTGGTGACTCTTCTATGTTATCCTGCACACTTTGTTGAGCTTAAACTCACTACCATTTGACCTCTTCCTCTAAATAGATCTATCTCTTGGATAATTTTTCATTCTTTTCCCACTAAAAACTTCTCCCTTGTAAGCTTCTACTTTTCATGAACGTTTTTCCTTTAAAGGCTTCTCTAGTGATACTTTTCTCATTATGCATTCTGAGGATACTTCATCTTCTCTCTTCTATGCAAACACCATGTGGCTTTGCTGCTCCATATTGGGTTTCTTCTCTCAGTGGGGATAGAAAACATTTCTTCACATCGTGGCACACCTTCAGTTTATTTTCTCTCACATCATAGATAATTTCTTTGTCATATTGGCATGCTCTCCCCCAATGTTGGAAATATGCATGCATGTGAAGCATGTAATTTCTCCCATAACTTTTAAGGAAAGATAATTTTAGATTTATTATGCTTTAGTTAATTCCAACTTTGTCTTATAGTTTAGGAATTAAATTAATCAAATAAAACAAGTATTTTTTTTTTTTTGCATGTGTAACATGTGGTAGTTTTAAAGCTACAATTTTATTTTTGTAAAATCTCTATTTAGAGCAGTTCACAGTCAACTCTAGTTAGAGTCAGTTTTATATAATTAGAAACAATTTTAAAATCAGTAGGATCACACAACTAAAGCTATAGATGTATGAGAAAGTGTTGCACGCATAGCTTGGAATGTAATGAGTCAAATCTCTAACAGTGAATAAATTAATTAATGATTACGCACAATAGTGCTGGTTTGGATATTACTCTATTTTTATTTGTAAGTTTTATTATTTGTTTTGTTGTTCGTTGTTTGACTCTAAATTTTCTACAAATTAGTATCAAATAAATTTTTTTCAATAGATTATTAAATTGGTAGCAAGCTATGCTTACACATACGATATGGAGACAATGCAATTTAATGGAAAGAATTATGAAGACTAGTCGTTAACCATGAAGGTGGTATTCAGACCTCGGGATGTGTGGGATATAATTGAGAATGGCCATACAGAGCCCTCAGGGTGCAACAACCTATATTGCACTTTCTCATATTTGAATATCACTATATTTAATCATGAAATCTGATATAAAATTATTCTATAGATTTATAACCTAATAAGGACATCACCTGTATTCTATGTTTTTATTTTGGTTAAATATTAACTTCATACCTATTAATCTAGATAGTTAATGTATTTTACTGTTGCAATTCTCTTTGTAAATCATATGAGTGAATTCTAATTCAAATTAGTGTTTTCAAAATAAGGGGTCCTAGCTAATACATGCTTATGAATGTGAAACAATGTAACAAAATGTGAAAAGGGATAAAAAAATCTAATTGGATTATAATATATCCAAGAATTACAAGATTTACAGCATTTTGGCTCTTAAGTATCTCCTACACACATTAAATGAGTCTCAAAAGTTCATACAACAAGTTATTAAAAACTATGAAATACATTAGACTCTCATTAGATCTTCTAAGCCTCTTATCGTAACTAATAACACTTCAATGTTATTTTTCTCTAGATCCTTCTCCTATGTGACCATATTCATCTTCTTTTACGGGCTACACCATATTTTCTTGAAACTCCTAACTTTAATCAATGTAGAATTGTATATCTAAGATCATTGTATCTCTTATGTAATTCAAACATAATTATCTAGCTTATTCGAGAAACCATTTCTCTTTGATGATCTCTACTACAGAGCCCACTTCCCTTCGAAACTTTTGATTATATTATGGACATTATTATAGTTTTGATATAATATGATGTTAGATGTCAGATCATGGATTATTGTTGACTCTGATTCATATATGATGCATGATGATTGTTAGAGACATTTTACATAGATTTTGACATGTTGTTGGACATTGTTATATATATATTTATTGATGTTTTTAGGACATGTGATATTTGGATATTTTGAGTAGACTGAAAAAATTAAATTTTAAATGTGATGATTATATAGTTGCTAATGATGATATTGCATTAGTGATATTTTTGATTGTCTGGATGTTATTGTGATTTATATATATATTGATGATTTTGGAATTATATTTATATTCATTTGGATGTTCTAATATGGCCATGAGGCCAAATGAGGTATTTGTATTGTGCAAGTTAAAAATATCACAACAAACATCAGGGGATTGGAAACCAACCACATTGGAGTTCTAGATGAGTTCAACAAGGTCACCATGGAAACTTCTATTTGTTCGTGTGTATGTGTTTGATTGTTAGGGATTCCCATGGGGGGGGATCACCTTTAAATGTGACCAAGGGACTGTTATGTGTGATCCTTCTTTATTTGGTTCCTTTTTATTGATGTTTGTATGTGTTTATTAAGTTATGTGTTTACCCCTTTCATTATTTATTAATTGTGGTATATAATGTGAGTAATCATGTTGTTAACATAAATTAATCAAATTGGTTCATAAGAAAGTAATTATTGGAGTTGTTGAATCTTGTATTAAATGTTGTAAAGTATTTGTAAGAAATGTGTAAGTGATGTGTAAGAGATGTGTAAGTTGATTTTGGAGTATGAAACACTCCACCTTCTTTGAAATTCTAATTTGTCCTTGGAGGATGATTTTGGAGGCTTATGGGACAAGTTAAACTTGTCCCATACCTCTTAAATTTGCATACCAACCTTACCTATGGTTGGAGAGTTTAAATCTAGACTTCATTATGCATTTTTTGTAAGTCAAGTTGTATTCTTTAATTGCACTTTCTTACATGTTTTTAATTTCAGTCCTTTGGGGTGTGGGTTTGATTTGAGTGTGTAAGTAAAACTGTCATTTATTCACCTACTTATTTATTGTGCCTTTGGAGATTGAAGTTGACTTATGAGTTGGAGTTGAGGATGTGTGATGTGGTATCCCACTTGAATCCACCTCATCCTCTTTTCTTCCCTCTCTATATATTCGAATTTCTTTGGCTTTTTTTGGGAGTTTTTTTCCTTCACTTTTGCATACTTCATTTGAGGCAACTTATTTTGCTGTTTTGAGCTCTAGATTTTGGAGAAATTGCATAACTTTTACATGATTTTGTTTTGTTGATCTTGGGTTGTTTTGCATTGGAGAGCTTGTTGTTTGAACTTGGAACAAACTCCATTATGGAGAGGTAAGAGCTTGGCTCTTGAAATGTTCTTCTTTTATTTGTGCAAATGTTATTGTTGTGAATGTTATTGGGCATGTGTGTGGGCTGTTTGGGTAGATGGCCTAGAAATGGTGTAGGAGAAGACTATGGGGTATTTCGTGGGAGGCATAAGTGTTTTGGGGAGGTATAAGTGTGGAGGGAGTTGGGATTTGGGTTCCACCTTAGGAAAAGAAATAGCTTGCATTTCTTTACTCATTATGGGTGCCATAAGAGGTTGGGGAGGCATAAGGAAATGTGAGGAATAAGGGGTACTTGGGGAGGCATAAGGGCATGTCAAAGATTTGAAATGATATATATTTGGAGGTTTATTCTGAGGTGGTGATACCCATTTCCCATTTTGGAAGGCATAAGTAGCATCCCCCATAGTTTCTTGCTCCTTTGGCTTGATTGATGAAGCTTGAGTATTGTTGTATTTTTATCTATGTGGTTGCTAAAACTGTTAGTTCTGTTTTGGATTGTTTTTTAAATGTGAAATTTACATGTGTGTGTTGTGGAAGCCTGTTGTTGCCATGAGTTGAAACACATCTTCTATTGCATTGTGGTTGGGGCTCAGGGGCCAATGAAGAAGGATGGATTCTCCTTTTCATTGGATGTCTTGGTTGGGTGGAGAGTGTTCCCTTTCCCCCTGTTCTTTTGTGATCAAATTGAAATAAAGAAAATGGAGGATATTCATGTTGCTTTTCTGGAGATAGAGGGAAAAAGACAAGTTTTCCAGTCCTTGTTGAGATTATTCTTATTGTAACCATTTCCCACTTTGAAGTGGATGACCTTGTACATTATTTGTGATGGAATGTTGTTTTTTACTGGCTATGGAAGTAGTAATTCGAAATTTGAAAGAGACATACTTTATTTTCTGTTTTTGAAAGAATGCGAAAGAAATTATATTTTGTATATTGTAATTGAGGAATGAAAGAAGAAGTTGTAAAGGTATCTCTTTAAATCAATAAAATATTGTATTATGTTTCTCAAATGGCATTTTGGGGTATTGAAATCTGATTGTTGAATGTATTTTGAAATTTTGTTGGAAGGATGAAAAAAGTGAATATGTATGGAGAAATGTCATAATGCTCTGTTCTTTAGAAATGAATGTTTTGAAAATCAAAAGTTGTAATTTGGAATTTGAAATAGGTTAGAGTGTTTTGAAATGAATCCATAGTTGAATTTGGTAAATGTAAACAAATCTATTCGAATTGGATCGTTGTTAGGTGTTTTCGGACTGGAAAATGTTTTATCAAAAAGCACAAATCGACCCTGCAACCTTGGAAAATGAAATAAAATGATTGAATTGAGGTTACATGATTAAAACTACCCCAAACATACTAAAACACTTAATGAATTTTTAAAGAACCTTTCAAATCGAGAAAAGATAAAATTGTAGTCATTTTGCTATCAAAGGTTGAAAATTTTGAATTGTAAATCAATAAAAAAAAAGTATACCTTGAAATCCATCCTAAATTTCTCTAAGAGTAATCTTCCATGTCTGTTTGGCATGTTGAGAAAGGAAGGAGGTTGAATTGAACAAAAATTCCACAAGTCAAATGTTACCAATTCACATTTTGAAAGCCTGCAGAAATTTTTCTTAAAATTTACCCTTAAAAGTATTATCAAATTTAAAATTTTAATCTTCATATGCAAATAGGACTTTGAGATATTTCTAAAAAGTCCTCGTTTGACAAAAACTGAGTTCCCAGTCAAAAGTTATGATCTTCTAAAGTTTTTACTTCATCTCAAGATCAAAATTTAAATTTAGCTAAGGGAAGAATTTTCTTAATCAGACTTATGGGCCTAAATTTTACTTAGATAACTTTGGAAAAAAGTCACAAAATTCCCCACGGCTATGCAAGCCCGCATATTCTTGTTTGGAGGAAACATTTCTAGTCTGAAAATTAATTTTGGAAAAGTTTTCTTTGCGGTCCCGCAGGCCTACAACCAATGGATGGTTGCCACATGGCTCTACGACGCCACGACGGAGACGTGGAAGTATTTAAAAATCTGCTCTTCAAATTTAAAACCTTCCCAATGATCCCTGCCAACCCACTGACGTGCAGCCAATAAAGTGTTGACACGTGGCCCCCTTGGGCGTCGGCAGGAGGCGTGGGAGTAAACTTCATGTTTCACCCAAAGGGAAGAAGTGCTAAATTCTCCCCTAGACCCGCATGCCCACTTGGGAAAATTTTTCCCCTTAGGCCTGTAGCTAATCATTCATTGACATGTAGCATCTCGGCACGTCGGTGGGGGAGCGGGCTAAAATGTTCCTTTTCACCCTTTCTAAATTAAGTCAAATATCCTGTTTTACCTCCGATGATCCACTTTCCCACTTAGGCATGGATTTTGGACACGTGTCCTTAGCGGACCCCAAGTTTGAAATTTCTTCCCCAAGCCCGTAGACCCGCCTTTGGGAAAATTTTCCTCCCAAGGCCCGCCGACCCATAACTTGAGAAATATGAGGAGTTATGAGGACTTCTTTATATCACCAGAAAGGGGAGGATATTTCCTATCTAATGGGAGTGTTTTTAGGAAATTTTGAGTGCGTTAATTATGAAAAACTCAGGTTGAATCTTTTAAGTGAGTTCTGGGAGTGGTAAGTGAGGAATTACCCTTTTAATTTTAAATGATTATTCTAAACTTAAGTTTTGACCTCGAGAATTGTAATAATTGTTGTAATGGGAAAACTATAAGCTACTAATTATAATTGACCTTGAAATTTTTTTGTGACAACTTCGGTATTGTAGTATGGTTGTAGACACCTTTAAATAAAAAAGAAAAATTATTCCATAATTTTTCCTAACTAAACCTAGGTTGTTCTTGGGTCTCTAGTGGGTTGTTTTAGCGGGCGTTACAATAATAAAACAATTTTCAAAGGTAACAAATTGGCTCTTTCGGGCAGACAAAATCAATATTTTTTAATTATGTTTTTTTGTATGTTGTATGTATGGTTATATTGTTATATATCTTGATGGCTTTTCAAAAATTTGAGGGACATTTCAAAACCTCCTTTTTACCTAATAATAATAATAATTAATTTTCTAAAAAATTAATGATTGATTAACAAAAAAATTGTTGATAAAAATTAAGGATTAATTGCTTTACTAAGTTTCGTTATTGGTAAGGAAAGTCTCGTAACTAATCCTTGTATTTCGCATTTGTGAAGAGATACCTGAAAAAAATCCACAGAAAGAACATATATTGAAGAAATTAAAGGGAATCCTTTTCGAATTAAGTATAAGAATGGAAAGTTCTATGAGTGAATTCGATTAATTATGAGGTTAAAAAAATCATTCGAATTAGTTGATGGAAGTCAGGACCAGAAAATGGAAGGTCATTCAGTAAAAGTATAAGCTTTCTCAAAATCAATATTAGTGAATATAATTTCCTGGTCAATAACGACATGCCCACTTCATACATTTCCATATTGTATTATCTTTGTTCAAATTATATCCTTTTATCATAAATACAGTTTCCTGATGAATGACACAAGCACAAAATATGATGGATGCACTCTAAGCAACATTAACCAGGGTAATTTACTAATTAGGTGTCTTTTACTCGGAAAAAAAAAAGAAGTGTAGATCTTCCTTATTTGGTATGAATTTGATTTTTTGAAGAATTAATATACACAAGTAAAATAGATCTTTTCAAACAATGTACCGCAAAAAGCCATATATAATTCAAAATCCGTGTATTCGTGAGAAGAAGAGAGAATTTATCATTTCCCACTTGAGCTACCCTATTATCTATATCTTTAATGGATAGAAGCCTATCATAAGTGACCGATTAGTTTGAGAAAGATTAAATGCCATGACAAAAAAAAAAAAAAGCACAACTGAGCTTTTTCTTTGGCTCATAGAAAGGCTCTTCAAGTTTGAACATTGTTGATAGTGGCACACCCTATTTGAAACATCAATAAGCCATTAGTTAGCTTTTTTTTTTGTTGCTTAAAGAGGTAGATTTCTAATATTTAAGCATATGGAATAATTCCTTTCAAACCTTGTCACGCACTTTTGGCCAATGCCTGATTTGCACTTTTGGCCAATGCCTGATTTGCACTCTTGGATGTAGTACTATACAGTGTTCTCACTAGACCTTGCATAACTTCATAAAATTCATTTTCCTTTATTATGTTATCTAATAAGAAGCTCCACTCAAAGGTTAAAAGGCTTCAAGTTCTACTACATTCTTTCTCATTTTTAACATCCGAATAAGGTTTATACATAAACTCTTCAATAACGAAATGAATATTAAAATCAAATAGCCAACTTCCAAGAAATACTATGTACCATCATCTTGAGCCATAGATTCTCTGCATTATTAAATGCAAAAGAAAACTACAACAAATTGTTATTGATGGCCCATTATTAGATCATGACAACCTCAATTTTCTTCATTCACCTTTATTGCAACGTAGTGGTGTCACTTTGATTTATATGTCTGTTTTGTGGACCCAAAGTTTTCCTTGATTAAGTTATCTGTTTTGTGGACCTCATTTTTGCTCGATTAACCTATATGTGTTACGGATCTCTGTTTAATTGGACCTCATTTTTCCATTGCAACTGTGGATAAAGATTGCTGTTTTAGTGTTCCAGGTCTATATAATGTCGTCTTTTCTCCTCATAGATCATTTCCATACCAACATTTTCATGAATTTCTTATCATCTCAGGCTTCTCAGGCTTTTTTTCATAAAAAATCAAGAGCAGAAGAGAGAGAGCACAGCCTCTACTCTATATGTTAGAAGCTGTGCTCCTCTCTTCTTCTGTTGGCTTTATCTGATGTTTGATCACCGTTAGATGCGCTGGAGTATTCGTAGTACTTGTTTCACACTTATTATATTTCATTTTTATTGTTGTCTTTTTAATTATTTCAGTGCTAATTGTGCTGGTTTTTAAATATTCAAGACGTTTCAGTAATATGAAAACAGACATAAATGAATAGCACTAGATTAACTCGACCTAATTTTTTAAAGGTGATTATGCATTCAATTATACAAAAATAGGAGACAATTAGACATAAATCATGCAATAATTGAAGGAATTCAGCAACCAAAAGATGTGATGTTTTGCTAAATAACTGCATTTTTTTTACCTTCTTTCCAGCATTGAAAATAGAGAGGATTCACGCTTAACAATATAAAAATGGATGGTAGTTAGTGAAAAAATTATTTTGATCGTTCTTCTATCATGCCATCTAATTGGGTCCACGTTTTCGTCGTTTGATGTTTCAAATCTGAATAATTAACTTTTCACGATCTGTTGAGATGACAGCACTAAATGTACCAATATTCTATTTGTTGCTTCGATGTTGTATTCATTGTTTGAGTATCGTTTACAACAACATTTTTTCTTTAATTTCCCAAAATTATATTTGTATGGATCGCAAAAAAAAAAAACGTTTTTAAATTGATTTTAATACACGATAACTTATTTTACGATCAGCCTAACTGTCCTGCATGTTAGCAACTGATGTTACATACTTATTTTTCTAAAAAATTACTAAAACAATGCGTTGCGCAGTGGTTGGCAGGTGTACTGGAGTCGCAGAGGTCCCGATTTCGAATTTTGGTGCGGACTGTACAAACATACCTGATCGTTAAGCTCAGCCCTTATTTTAGTTCTTTTAATTAAGATTTCCTTTTTAGTTCTGCTGCTGACCTACAAACTCTTATAATCTATTAGATACATCAATATAGGGGAAACTTTCTTGAATTACTATGTAAATTTAAATTAATTAGTAATTGTACATGGAGTGTACAATGGAAATATAGAAGGGGATGAGGCGAAGATTTGAAAATTGAGGAAGCGAAAAAAAGAGAGAGGATGAAGGAAGATGAAAAAGGGGTTTGGTGGAGGATTGACAACGTTATCCGATTTGTTGTTCCATTGTTGACATACAATATGTGTGTCAATGAGGGCATAATTATCTCCTTAGCTATAATACAAACATATTCAAAAACAATTTTTCTTACAAGCACATTTCTTTAATTTATAATAACACACTCTGAGAAAATTTGATCAAATAGAAATTATGTGATCATTTTCTGTTACTGAAATAATATTGTACTTCTCCACTAACTGACCACTCTCAACTAAATTTTCACAAGTAGTAATAAGCTCTAATATATTTGTTTTTCTTTGGGAGTTTTTTTTTTTGTATTTATGCTTTAAACTTAAAAGTATAATATAATTATAAAATCCTCTTGATAATGGTTGAGTTTTCAATGGCCGTAATATGAGGGTGTCATATACCATGCAATTTTTTTATTTGAAGATTGGTCTATTTTGTATTGATTTGTTCAGGTCCTTTGCAATCCCGATATGACACTTGTAGATACTTTTTTTGTGCACCTATGATTTAAGTGAAATGCCTTCTGACACAAAGGTGTGTTTGACATATTTTTTTTGCATATGTAATTTTCATATTATTGCCTTTCCTTTCAATATTTACCTCAAATATTTGTAGTGTGGGAAATGTATGTGGTACATAGTGAAAAACAATGAGTATGTAGTGAAGTTTATCTAGTTTGGATCAGATCAGAAGGATCAAAAGACCCCCAAAATAGTCACTAAGAAATGGAAATAATTGGAGAGTTATTATGTTTTGCATTTAGAAAAAGGTGTTGTAACGGGTCAATACTCATGAAACAACTCAGGTTTGATGAGAAATCGTATTTTGTAGAAAATGAGACATTTATATGATGTGCAATGGATTTCTAATGCCATAATTGTTAACATGAATGCAGAGTATGGAGTAGGCTAGAGGGCTTCAACACAACGAGATGTGTACAATTATGGCATTTTTCTCTGGGAAATGTTTACAAGGAAAATGCCTAGTGATGGCATGTTTGTTGAAGGCTTGAACCTGCATAACTGGGTGAGTTCAAGGTTTCCAAATAGATTGTTAGAGGTAATTCATAATGTTGTACTGAATCAGCTCCAAGTGCTTGAAGATGACGAGTTGGAAGATAATAAAGTATAAAAATGTATAGTTTCTGTAACGCTCAACATTTTTCCCACATAAATCCCCGAGAAACCCAATAGCAAACAGGGAAAATTATGGAACAATTTTTTATTTTTTATTTTTTGAAAGGTTACAAGGCCTTAGCTAGGATTTTAATTAAATCCCGATTATAAAATTTTAAACTATTGTATGGCAGTCGGGACTAAAATGATAATTAATTACTATTGACCCAACCCTATTAAAATATCTTGATTTTATTTCCCCTATTAAGACCAGCAGCTGAACTCAAATATTAATCCATTTTACTCTTTGTTATTTAGCCCCCAAGGTCTTATTAAATCTATTTATTGAATGCCCCCAAATTAAATTCATAATTTTATTAGGTAATATTAATAATCTCTTCTGGTTATTGTTTGTATCACATTTGTAAAGAAATTTCCCAAATTGGGTTGTAGGTATTTGCCCAATATATTCTGGTTTATTTTGAGATTTGGGTTGTAAATCTACACATATGAACATTGTGTATTTCTTATTTAATTGTGTATATTTATACATGTATTTCTATTTACTCTTGATATTTTTTAATAACCATTTTAATATTTACACAACTTGATATAAATGGTTTATGTGAGTTTGTATACATGCATTTTATTTTATTATGAATTAATGTATACATATTTGCGGATATATATTAGGTACAAGCCGCGCAAGAAAATTAAGCATAGGCCACAAAGGAAACTGAACATAGGTCACATGAAAAGTAATGGTTTCTTGATTTGTTAGGAGAGGCAGTTAAACATTGTGTGTGTGGAGGGTGGGTGTTCAAATGTATTGGGGAGAGGGGCGTTGACCCCACCCCAACCCATATAAGTATTAAATGGTTTGGGGGTGGGGTCAGTGCCTCTCTTGCCAACCATATTACTATATGAAAATAAATGTAGACCAAGGAGTGGTCGCAACCACTAAACAAATAAAAATATTTTCTTTTTTTGTTTGCATAAAGTTTATAACACATACCTCCCTCCCGTCAATGCGCCAAGGGAAAAATGTGAATTTTAGTTATAAATGTGTGTGTGTGTGTGTGTGTGTGTGTGTGTGTGAATATTTCTTAATAATAATTTTACTATGATGTTATAAATTTTTAAAATAACCAAAGTATATTATTATAGTATATTTATTAAATAATAATAATATTAATGTATTTATTTAACAACTTTCCCATTTAAGTAGGGATAGCCAAATGAATAGGTACATAGGCTTGTGATTATAGGCTTAAATTCATATGAATTTTTAAAAATGGAGATGTTTATAGTTGTATGAAAATGTGTTTCGTGTTTTAACCCAAACAAATTATGCAACTCCAATTCATTTAGATAACTTGTAAGAGTGTATAATTAATTTTGGTTTATTCATTTACATAGGGAAATTTCTATTGCAACAAGTGATGATTATATTGTAAAATTAATTTTAATCATCCCTTCATGTGCATCATTTGAATAGGAGGATAATACACATACCTAAATGAAATTTATCTCATTCAAACACGATTGCTAATAATGCCAAAATAATCAACACTCCCTTTTCTTTCAACTGGGATAAATTTCATATTTAAAGGATCCTTATTTGCATTTCAAATTAGTTACAAGGTTCCTATTTTGATAAATTAATGCAAGCCATAATAAACCAATTACAAGAATCTAACCAATGGGTAAGATTACATCCAATTTACTATTGGTACAATTTATTAGTTAAAGAGTATTAATAGTGCAAGATGCATCTTCACATGTCTTTCTCTAGTAAGAGGACTTCATCCAATGAGTTCCACCATATTCACCAAGTCATGCACACAAAAAAATGGGGGAGTAGGCAACACTCTCCAATTAACCAAAATATTCAATGAGAGAGAGAAGCCTTCTTCCTCATTGCTCCCCCGAGCCCCAAAAAAGAAGCAATGAGGGTTATTTAGACAATCATGGAAACCCAAAAATGGCTTCCACATAAACATTCAATCAAGAAAATAAATGAAATAACACCATACCAATCTTACAACAAACCAACAAATATCAAAACACAAAGGCTTCGTACTAAAGCCATGGAGGAGAAATGAACATTGGGGTTCTTCTTATGCCTCCCAAGGGCTTGGGTGTCCATCTATGAGCCTCAAAAAATTCCATCATAATACACACAACACTTTTATGCCTCCCTCTAAGAAGATATGCCACTCTTATGCCTTTCTCAAGATATCAACCCACTCTTATGCCTCCCTCAAGAAAATAAAAAGATAAAGATAATTCATATTTATCAACAAGGTGGAAATCCCAACACAAATCCCTCCTAAAATACCCAATAACATTTCTCTTATCCCTCCCTCAAGTTTTACTCCCATTTCCATTTCTCCAACAACCTAAGAATCAAATCTATTTCTCACAATCATAACCAATATAACTATCAACATCTCCACATAAGAGCACAACAAAAAAGTAAGGTAAAAACAAAAGTGGAGATCTATGTCAAAAAAAGAAGAGTATCAATACACAACAAGCTCTAAGCCTTCCAAAATCATAAGTAACCACCATCCACTCCAAACTCCATTCTCAAGCAAGCTCTCCAAAATTATGAGAATTCCAAAAAAAGAGTAAGTAACCCCCAAACAAACAATTAAACATGCGTACATAGAAAAATGAAAGAGGAGGGTGAGGTGGATCCATGTAGGATGCCACATCACTTGTCCTCAACTCCACATCACAAGTCAAACGTCAACCCCAATGCATAATAAATTTGTGGTTAAGAGGAATGACAACCCTCTTACACACAACTTCCATCCACATCCCCTAAGGAAAAAATTTAAAACCTATGTAAGAAAGTGCAATTTAATATCACATTTTTACCTTACAAAAACACATAATGGGGTCTATATTTTACCCCCAACCCATAGGTAGGGTTGGTATAAGAAATTAAAATGTTTGGGACAAGTTTAACTTTCCCCACAAGCCTCCAAAAATTTCCCTTAAGCCCAAATTCGAATTTCCCAAGTAGGGTAGAGTGTAACAACACTTAAAATAACCTGCACTCAACTAAAAACATAAGATCCAAAGAACCAACTACTCTTATCATTGACCCCTTTTTGTCACATCCATAATCAACTTAATAAACATGATTAAAGCATCTAATTAAAGCACAATACTCAACAATGATAAAAAAAATTTTTACATCAAAAACTAAATCACATACTCAATAGTAAATAAATAAAAAGGGAAACATACACAAATATCCCATGTTCACAATTGGAGTTATCCCCCCATGGGAACCTCCAAAAAATCCATCAACAATACAAAACATACGAATACATGAGTTACTATGGTGACCTGTTGCCAATACCCCACATTCCTTCAGTTTTTCTCTCCTATCCCCCGTAAGTTGTTGTGTTATAATTTCCTACAAAATAAAACAATACCTTTTTGGCCTCGTGGCCATATTAACGATGTCGAACTAATAAAAATGCTTATATCTACATATAAATTTCAACATCAAATATCATAACTACTATTGCTAAGACCAAGCAATTCAATAATTACTCCAATTTTCAACATTTCATTTACGTTAATACATCAATTTGCAATTAACATCATAAACCAATTGAATCATCTAAGATAAGCAATACTTTTTCTTATTCACAGTTTCATCAATTTCTTCAATATCCAAGAAATCATAAGATAACTTCACGCATCATAATATAATCACTACGAATAAATTTCAAAATATCAATATATATCTAAACTGACAACACATCATTATCTTCCATATTGACTGTTTAACAAAAGCTAATCAGTTCAGATACATCAATGTCTATCCTTCAATTTCCATATCACAATGAGTTAAATTCATTCACCTATTAATAGCTACAGGTAATAATGTGCAATAATGTCTATGTGTCCAGTCACAGAGATAAATTAAATACAAATAAACAATAGCGACGAGTAATACTATCACAATCAATTTATAATAAGGAAAACATTCTAGCTCATTGTCTTATCCTTCAATTCCCATCAAGGTCCACAATGCAACCATCTAGTCAAAGTGATAATCAAAACATAATAGAGTCATGATTTCCCGCACACTTTATTAGCATGCTAACTAGAATAAGGAAGAAAGGTTCAAGATTAAACTCAACTCAAAATTGGTAACACGGTTCAATCGATGTTGAAGAGTAGTGGGCATTACATCCCCCTCCCCTTAGATTTGACTTCCTCCTAGAAGTCATGGAGAAAGAGGTAGGGAACAACGCAAAATAATTAGGATCATACCCTTTGTGGAATTTATTTGCTTTGAACAAGTGTGGGTATACAGAAGCCAAGTCTAGTCTAATGCAATTTAACAAGAAGAAGGAAGATTGTAAGGGATGATTTCTAAACTTTATTCAAGTAAGGTTGCAAGCATTTAATTCTATATAGTAACTCTACATGACCAACAAGGATACAACACATAACATTAAAATGAGAAATAACCAAAGGAGTCTTAATAGAAACCACCAAGGTTAAAAAAATATAACTGGAGAATTCTGAGAGCTCAGGATGACCACATAGTCACCCTTGGATACAACATACTGCAATAACAAAAGTTAAGGCTTCCACTAAGGTTTAGTTATGCTTCAAAGTTTGTTAGTTAGAAAAGGCTAGAAAAAATCAACAATGACCATCAATTAGTACGAGAAAACATGTCTACTCATAGGTCTCACAATTTAAGATCACACAAGGAGAAGTTTAAAAACAAGGAAAAACACCTAAACCAAAAAAAAATTATAATCCTAAAAACTATCTATTGGAAGCACTTTTATAACTTAAAAGGATTCAATTAACTTTTCATGATAAAATTGAGCAAGATCACGACCACAAGGTTTTCTATATCTTGAATTTTCACTAAAATTCGAACACAAACACTAACCGGATTTAAAAACTTCAAATATGTAGATAATAGCATCACTTAGGAGATAATCCATGTACAAACTAACATATCAATACAAGAGACACCACTCAATGTACATAACACAACGAAATTTATTTATCTTAAATCCTGCTCAAGTCCGAAATAACCATAAAGAGAGCATATGCATAAATCATAATACCAAAGAGCACTCAAGGTAGCTAGAGAGAAGAACAAGTAACAAGAGGGGGTCCAACTACAATCCAGACGTGCATCGTACCAAAATGCGAGTAACCACTTATGAAAACAACATACACTTTCTTTTCACAATGAAAAAAAGGGGACAAACAACAATGGGATGTCTCAAGAAGGGAAGAAGACAAGGAGGACTTCCAAAAATTATGTCATATCCTTAAGATATGTTTCCTTAAAATTACAAATAACCTAGGTCACCAAGGAATAAATCAACATACAAGGAGGTTTCTTTTCTTAAAAACAAGAGATAAGACCCACTCCTAAAAGGCCACAACTCACACTCATCGAGTTATGAGGCAACAAGGGTATGGCGACCTAAAAATCCTACTAGGGAAAAGCACATACATCTATGATCAAGGGGGGTACTATGCAATTAGAACACATCACTACCAACAAGGTGTTTCACAAATTTGGGTAGTTAGAAAAACTAAGGGTTCAATTATACATTGCACTTAATAAACATAAATACTGCTCATTTTATAAACCAACTATAAAGTCAAAAGTTATAGTTTCACTTGCTAAGCACTCTTCTTACATGTTTTCCTAATTAAAATCTTATTCCTTCCATTATGACATCACATATTTGTGTCATTAAGGAACACTACTAATGTTGGCATGATATCTCACCATACTGTATAGGCAGAAAAACTATTTATTTTACTTCTAGGGAGGGTAAATGGACAAAGTTTCCTTTCTATTTTTCTCATAGTTTTATTTCTTCTAATAACCTACCAAGGTTATAGCAAGGATCATTTTCATTTTTCTATGTTTCCAGTTTATCTGTTAAGTTTCAAAGTTCAATCCCCTTAATTAGAGTTTTATGGTGTTTAGGTGAGTCATCTTATCAATTAAATTTTAATGAGAAGGAAGAGTCAAACATATCACATTATTACTTGTTGGCTAGATTTTCTGCATAGCACAAAACCTAGGCAGTCATGAGATAAATCTCCCTCATTTAATCGGTGAAGCTCCCGTGTCAGATTTGTCAATAAAAATGTGTTATTATCTATCTATCAGGGGTTTTACTTTAACCACTTAGTTCATGAACCATAACTAAGAAGTTTTGCAGCAAGTAAGCAACTGTTTAGGAAAGGAATTATTTTATAGAAGAAGGAAGTAAAGGAAATACAGAGAAGAAAAGGGGAAGATGTGCATCCCAATTAGTAGATAGCAGAGCTAATTACATGCACATAGAAGAAACTCAATAGATATGAACACACAGAATTATAAAACAAAGGCAGCTCTAGATCCAGATCTAAAATAACACAAAGTTTATCAAGAGATCTAAGATTAAAAGCAAGAAACACAGTACACCGTGACACAAATTTCTCCAGAAACCTGCTCCTTTGTATTCCTTTGCTCCACGTTGCTCTCAGGGGTTCAGCACAAAGTCTAGAACACAAGATTGCTGCTTACAAATTCTGATCGATTCCTAACCCGGAGGTTCTTCTCCTACTTATAGAATGTAGGAGGGAAAGTAGAAATGGGAAGTCTAACTAAACTAAAGCATGAACAATTGAAGATGACATTTGGAAATCATCCTCAACTAACTTCTCCTTAAGTGACACATGTATCACTTAACTACTAGAATGGTTCCACATGACTTCAAATAATGGTTGCAAAACCAATAACTTAGAAGTTTTACAATTTCATCTGAGAACATAGAAAATAGAAGAATAAAGAATAGAAGAAGTCATGCCAGCTGTAACATTTATGTCTTCTTCTTCTTCTGATATTAGATATACTTGTTGAACATGTAATTCAACATCCTTCCATATGTTTTAGCCACTGCTTCCTTCTCTGTCCTGAATTATAGTAACCCTTCATTCAACACTTTTATGCATGCTTCCACATCTTCCAAACTCAGCCCAAACCTCACAATGTCTTCTTGCAGTGCCACCAGTCTACTGATAGAATTCATCGTGAAAGGCTTGGTAGCTTTATCAATTCTCTTTTATACCTTCAAAAGAGAACCTTCTAGGGAATTAGGCACCTCGTTAGAAACGATCCACACATATGAAGTAACACCTCCATCCACTCTTTCCTCAGTGAAAGAAATGATACAGTCTGATGTCCTACTCTCAAGTTCTTACATCCTCTTCAGCAAAACTCTGCAGATCTCTAAACAGAAAGATACTGCAAACTCTAGCTGCTTCCCCTTCTCAACTGATCCATCCGGTACAATTTTCTCCGCAATCAATACATCTCCCGGCAGCTTGTTGATCTCAGCCAAAATACTCAAGTTACTCTCTGCAACTGTATTCATGCCTTCTATGTTAGCCATCAGTTACTTCAGCTGACCTGCTGCATAATCCATAACCTTTAGGCAGGCTGGCACTTCTCCAAGTTGTATAGAAGCTTGATGAATAATCAAATCCCTCCATTCATCAATAGCCTTTACTTGATTGTTTGCGTCCTCCATTTCCTGCATAAGATGATCACTCACCTAGTCTGAAATGGGCTGAATGGAAGGTTTAGCAACCTTGGCTATGATCTCACATAATTGAAATACCTACTTCTGCAGCTCTTCTTTCCCCGCCTTCTCACTGTCAATCCTAAGGAATAAAGCATCTATCAATGTCTGCGTGTCCTGCTTCAATCCTTTAGTGGTGGCTTGACCGAGTGGTACTTTGGTCACTACCCACATCTTCTACCATGAGCTCCTCCTCTATCTTTCCTTCTACCGGAATTGATATCTCAGCAAACCTCTCTCCCAAATTCTCGATGATCAACCTAGAAGTTTCTTTAGTAACTTCAGGCCTTCTGTCTCTCTTGCTCAGATCCTGGAGTAGCTGCAAGTTGTGCTCCTCTAAGTTCATCTCCATTCTTGCTTCTGGAACCAAATGTGAAGCCAACCATTCTGAGAAATTACTTTTTGGAGAGTGAGAATTCGCTGAGTGCACTACCATCTCCCGCTCTGCATCCTCTCCATCAGAAAGTGCCACAGTGTTATGGCTGCCCATCCTCTGAATCATCCAAGGACAAAGATATTTCGAACTATGCCATCTATAGCTTCAATGTATCCTCTGGCATGGGTGATGAATGAAGTAGCTGAGGAGAGAAGACGAATGTCGCTAGATTCAATGGAGGCATGGAAGTGTCCTACTATTGAAGTGCAATAGTTGGTGAAGTACTGGGTGCTAGAGAAGTTGGAGTCAAAGCTATGGTCATAGAAGTGATCTTCTCTTTCTCTTGAGATCTTCTGTGTGCTTTCGACTTCTCTAACCTTCTGCTGCTTTCTCCTTCATGCTTTCACTTGAAGGAATCTCCTGTGCCGAAGTTTCCCGTGATTTGATTCATCAATGCTTCATCAAGGCAATATCCCTTCGTCAGTAGCCAGTTTGAAGTATTCACCAACACAGCTCCAGATCTTTCTTCAAGTGTATGGCAGCCTCCTATGTTGTCCTGCAGTATAGCTTTATCTCCTCCCATTTGATGGTAAGTGTCAAGTACCACGTTCCCATCATCTTTAAGATCCGCAGGTATCCGCGCTAGTCCAAAGTCAAACACTTGCTTTGCTAAAAGCCTGCTGAGATCTCTCTTTCTGACCTCGTACTCACTTTTGCACTTCATCCAAAAATCTTTTAACAAAGGCACATGTGCGTACTCCTGGGAGATAATCTTCCTAGTTACTCCAAATGGATCGAAGTTCAGCTGTGTAGGGAAGAACTCTTGCTCATACTCAGATAACATTTGCGCCTCCATCCCTCAAGCTTTATGGATGCTAATGTAGCTATAATATCCCATAGTGATTGGGAAGAAGCCCGTAGACTTGTGCCACTTTGACTGAAGGTCGTGTAACTCCAAAAGTTGCCTGCTGAGCTCTATGGCGATCAATCTATCACTTGGATACCTGGGCATCTTTATTGGTTCTCCAGAATAGCCCGTGACCCTGAGGTATGTGAAATCTACAAATTGAATGAATAGATTGCCAATCTTGAACACAGCTTCCCACGCTTCCTTGCTTACCCTGTTGGCCTTCAAGTCTTTGTCTAGCCTGTAGATGAAATCGTAGAAGAAGTCATCGTTGATCACTTTGAAGTCTTTCTCGCATGTAGGTGAAGTAAGCTGTGGGTAGCACTCAAAAATGGGATCCTTAGAAATAACACCTTATCTATCTATCTTGGAAAAGACGCCTTGTGAAGCTGCAGCATACACTAAGTATGAAGTCATCTTGAAGCTGAAAGTACGCTTCACGTTCCAGAGTTGATCACCGATGTTGTTGCTAATAATTTCCGACCAATTGATTATGGAATAAACCTTGTTGATTTCAATCGTCCTGATGAACGCATACATCTATGTATGGAAAGTGTAAGCATTCGCTTCGCCATTAATCCTGCATAGTAATTTGACAACATCATCTGCCTCCTGCACCAAATTAGACTGCAGAAGAGTTCTCGGGAACTTCGAAGGAGATCTAGGCTTCTTCATGAATCGGCTGTTCATTATGCTCACAGCAATCAGCTCTATGTTTTCTCCCATCTACTATAAGCATCATGAATGCTAATGGAAGTCACCACCTTTCGCACTGGAGTCTTCAAACAATAATTGATGAACTCTGCGTCCAAACGAATCATTGTCTTTCCTAAAGCATCACACACTGATTTGGATGAAGGGTGATAAGATCTAGCACACTCCATCACGAACTTTGGCAATTGAGCTGTACATGGAAAAGCTACAGCTCGGATAATTACACTGCTTTTAACCGCATGCATGAGTGAAGTCTTTCCCACTCTGGATCTATTAATCAAATCAGAAAGAGGTTCTAGGCCTAGATTTGTGTCTCCTATGTCTACAAGTCTGGAAGCAATGCATGACTCCATCATGCTTTCTTTTTCATCTCCTTTTTCCATGGCTTTTTCTATCTTCGTCTGAATAATTATTTTTCTTCTTACTTGGTCGGATTTCTTCAATACTGGTGCAGATCTGGACAATTCTTCAGATTCGAAGGATATTTGCAATGTATTGGACATTGATAAAAATTCCTTTTCTTTTGTAAAGAACCTGTAATGAATTCCTGTAATTTATTCAGACAAAAATAGCCACCGGAGCATGAATAGTGAATTTAAATTGTAAAAATCTACATTTTTCAAGCTTACTGCCCCAAAAATTGGTGTTTAATTTGCACATAAAGAGAGCATGAATCATTTCAATCAACACCTGAGCTCCTGTAACACCTATGGAAACAATTATGCAGACAAAGATCAACCCTCCTTCAAAGCATGTGCCAAATCTGGAAGCTTTTAGCCTTGTTAGCACCTTGTCTGAGCAAAATCCTTCTTCTAATGGGGGCACACTTTTCCTCCTGGCTGCAATTCTTTACCTATGAATCAAATAATTCACCCATATGGCTGCCCATGCTTATATAATCTTCAAAATTCTATAATTAATAATTTCCCTAACAATTAAAGGCAATTAATTAATTAAAAATCATGCTTTTCTCTTTTAAAAATAACATGTTTAAGGACAACCATCCAATAAATTAAATTAATCCAATTTAATCCTTCACACATCACTTCACTTAAGCTTCACAGTGTGCTTTGACCATAGCCACTGAAAATAGAAATTAATTTAATGTTTTAATGCCTTAAAAAACATTAAACAATTCCCAAATGGGGCACACTTTTTGAGAGGAAGAGGGCAGCCACTAAATAAATTAAATTTAATGCATTTAATTCCTTTCTTTTATTCCAACTTTGACTTGTTGACTTCCTCCAAGCTTGGGTACACTTTTTGAGAGAATAGATTAATTAAAATAATCAATTTCAAGGCTGCCATTCTCTCACCAAAGGGGGCGCACTTTTTTGCACATGTAATTCTATTTTTAAGAATTTTCACAATGGGATTCTTTACCCTGCTAGGCAGGCACCAAAATCCCATGATCCATTTAAGTGATTTGACTTTGACAATGGGATTATTTACCCTGCAAGGCAGGCACTAAAATCCCATGATTTCACTTAAGTCACTTTGCTTTTATTTTATCATGGGAATTTTTACCCTGCAAGGCAGGCAATAAATTCTCACTTGCATGCAGCCTCTATTTTTCCCACTTCAGCTTAAGTGACTTTTATAACACGGGAAAAATTACCCTGCCAGGCAGATATAAAATTCCCACCCTGCCTGCGGCTTATATTTTTCCCATTGCAGCTTAAATCCTTTGTTTTCCAAAAACGACTTCGCTTTTTCCCAGTGATCCAAATCTCCGATGGTGACTTCCTCCGGGTATAATGTGCATATATGTTTTCTAGCTGCTCCAGGCCAAAAATTGGGCTTACCCGGCAAAGGAATTGTTCCAGAGAAATTTCATAGAAAACAAAACAGGACACCACAAAAACATAAAAAATTGCCAAAAGTTACAAATAAAGCCCAAATCTTATTCCAAGTTAAAACCCTTCTGGTACATAGGAATAATGACATATTCGCTCATAATAGAGTTAAAATGGAGCACAAATAGCCTCATACAGGGCTCAAAATAATTAAATACAAATTTTCCACAGAAAAATCCCGACGATAGAATAAAACAATTTTGGGCATTTGGGTATTTGGTGAAAAAGGTTAATATGACTCTTTGGGATTATCTTGATGCAATACAAGAACTTTCAGGCAATAAAAACAAAAAACGACCCATTATTTTAAAAGTATGAATTTTTTTTGGATAGGGTAGTCGCATATTTCAGGGTGAAATCTGAGTGACACCATTAGTTTTATGGGAATGAGAGATAAATCAACACATTATATTTTCAATTTTAAAGGAACAAGATACATTCAACATGACAAATACATCATTAATTTTGTAAGAATTAGGAATCAATATACCAAAATGGGTTAAACCAAGATTTCAAGGGTTTACCAAATAATTTCAAGCATCACTAAACACCCCAAGTGGGTCTCCACAAGTCTCAAAAGAAGTTATGAAGAAAAGGACCCATTAAAGGGGCATATGTACTTTTATGAATTTAAGAGATTTAACAATGTTTGTTGTTTAGTCTCAAAATTTTGTTCACAGAATAAGCCAAGGAGAGTTTACAAATAACATTCATACTTCCACAAGATACCACCAACCAAGCAACAAGATGACAAGGAAAATTTTACTACAAAGAAACCACATTTCCCATTAGAAGACATAAAATCTAAGAGGAAAATTAACTAATCTACTCAAACTTGGACTTTATGACCAAGAGTTGTAGTTTTGAAAGAAGGGACACAACATAAGCAAACTGAGATTAAAATATTAAGACCTAAGAAAACTAAAATCACTAAAACAAGGTCCAAAAGACCCTTGTACATCCATACGAGTCTTCACATAACCCAATGATTAATAGGTTATACAATGGAAATCATGACAATTAAGAAAGATTTAAGGTAAGGGTAGACTTATTTATGGGTCAACAAGAGAAATCAAGTACACTTAATTAAGAACATTTCCCAAAGGGGATTAAATCTAGCCATATTTACCAAGATACATACAATCCACCAGTTCATACTTTCTATAATGGAACAAGGAAACCAAGGTAAAACTTAACATGCCATCGATGGAACGTCATAACCAAACAAAACACTTATGAAATAAAATTCTACAATCAACCAAGAGACAATCTGATCCTAACACAATCCATAAGCCCACAATTAACCACATCTACTCTAATGAGGATAAAATCTCTTACCAGATTACAAGAGAATTGCCACCACTGCTATCAAACTACCAACTAGAACGCACGACACAACAAACTCTTTTTATAGCAAGTTCAAGTAATGAAATAGTCACTCTAAGATCCTATACACACTCAAGGGTTCGTCCTCCCAAAACCAAGGCATAAGCTAAAGCACCTAAGAAGAAATTCAAGGCATGTAGGGTGTACCCCCACACGACGAAATGTCACAATACAAACATCGTAGAACCAACTCATGAACATGCAAGAAGGAATCATGTAACATTTAGTTAAGTAGCCAACAAGATAAATGAGGTTCCAAGTCACCAATCAAAATAAAGTCCAAGAAATATCGGCAATCAAGGGAAATGGCTAAGTAGCCACAAAAAATCTTGCACAAAAATATAATCAACTAAAAGAGCCTTAGAGCTTCTCAATCAAATCATAAAATAAGATGTTGGTCCTCGATAAAATGACACAATTTTACGAATATAAACTATAGAAAAGTTCACACCACATCCACTTTGCATCCCTTCATGGCCTCCAGTAGGTGTACTATACCTCGAGCTCAGTTCTAAGAATGCATATGCAAAACTGGATCAAATGTGAAACCAAGACCTAATATCCACTCACTCATACAGGGATTAAAATCGTCAACGTGGCAACAAGAACTAACTCATCTAACCACTGAAGGAAAAAGGGAAGCTTTAGATGACTAAAAAACTTCTAATTTACTCTGTTAGACTCCTAAACACAACCACTAGCAGCAAACCACAAGAGTTACACCACAAAATTTAGCATTCCATAAAAGGAGTCTCAATTACATCATCACATCACACGACTAAAAATAAATAAAGAGCTAAGGCTCATAAAACAACAATTTTTTTTGCAAGGAAACCAAGTTCTTGATACACTAGTAGTTCGCAAGAATATAAATATTATTCAACATTTATAGTTACCCAGGTTTGACAAAACACCATTAGGAGAGTACAAAAATTCAAACAAATTTATTATTTTATTATTATTTTAATCATGGAGGTTCAAATTTTGTTGACTGGTTTTCAGGTCTCAAAGTCAGCCCAGGGTCCAAGTGTTGAACCCATGGATTTGACACTAAGTGTAACACCCACATTTTCCCCACATAAATCCCCAAGAAACTTGATAGCAAACATGGAAAATTATGGAATATATTTTTAAATTATTTTTTGAAAGGTTACAAGGCCTTAGCTAGGATTTTAATTAAATCCAAGTTATAAAATTTTAAACTATTGTATGGCAGTCGAGACTAAAATGATAATTAATTACTATTGACCCAACCCTATTAAAATATTTTGATTTAATTTCCCCTATTAACTCTCGCTACTTAACTCAAATATTAATCTATTTTACTCTTTTTTATTTATCCCCAAAGGTATTATTAAATCTATATATTGAATGGTCCTGAATTAAATTCATAATTTTATTAGGTAAGATTATTAATCTCCTAGTATAAAATAAATCATATTAAAATGTTTTAATACACAAAGTGTCAAGGGTACACAACATGGTCTAACCCTTTAGGCCCCATTTAACATTACACACACACATTTTTATTTATTTTATTCCCACTTAAATACCCCATCACTTAGTGATGTAGGGTTCATCCTACACCCTTAGATCTAATATTTCTCAGCCCTTATATTTAGATTTGACCAAAGTAACCCTAGAAATCCTTATGGAATGTCATCTATTCATTTCTTCAACCTATTCTCTCATTTTTCTCTTGTTTGTTTTGTAGGTTAAGGAAGAGGGCAAGAGGATGAAGCCATGGGAGGAAGCTCAAACCCTTGGATGAATGCTCACAAGAAGAGTGCTAGTTTTAGAATCCCTCTCCTAGGGTTTTCTTATCCTCTAAATGACATTTTTCTAGTTATTGTTTGCATCACATTTGTAAAGAAATTAACCAAATCGGGTTGAGGGTATTTTCCCAATATATTCTGGTTTATTTTGAGATTTGGGTTGTAAATCTACACATATGAACGTTGTGTATTTCTTATTTAATTGTGTATATTTATACATGTATTTCTATGTACTCTTGATGTTTTTTAATAACCATTTTAATATTTATACAACTTTATATAACTGGTTTATGTGAGTTTGTATACATTTATTTTATTTTATTCTAATTATCCTGAAATTTTATTTTATAAAATATGAATTAATGTATACATATTTACAAATAAATATGTTATTATATATATAAACATTAGGTACAGGTTGCAGGAGTAAATTAAGCACAGACCGCAAAGGAAACTAAACACATGCCGCATGAAAAGTAATGATCGCTTGATTTTTTAGGAGGGGCAGTTAAACATTGCGTTGGGGAGTTAAAATGTATTGGGGGGGAGGGGTGCTGACCCCACCCACCCCATATAAGTATTATAATGGGTTGGGGGTGGGGTCGGCACCCCTCCCACAAACCATATTACTATATCAAAACAAATGTAGACCAAGGAGTGGCCGCAACCACTAAAAAAAGAAAAATAATTTTCCTTTTTTTTGTTTGCATAACACATACCACCCTCCCTTCAATGTGCCAAGGGAAAGATGCCAATTTTTAGTCATAAATGTATGTTTGTGTGTATATATATTGTTACGGGTAAGTATTAATAATATTTATATTATGATGTTATAAATTTTGAAAATAACCAATGCATATTATTATAGTATATTTATTATATAATAATAATATGAATTTATTATTTAACAAATTTCTCATTTAAGTAAGGATAGCCAAATGAATAGGTAAATAGGTTTGTGATTATAGGCTTAAATTCATATGAATTTTGAAAAATGGAGTTGTTTATAGTTGTATGAAGATGTGTTTCATGTTTTAACCCAAACAAATTATGCAACTCCAATTCATTTGGATAACCTCTAAGAGTGTATAATTAATTTTGGTTTATTCATTCACATAGGGAAATTTCCATTGCAACAAGGGAGGATTAAATTGTAAAACTAATTTTAATCATCCCTCCTTTTACATCATTTGAATAGGAGGATAATACACATACCTAAATGAAATTTATCTCATTCAAACATGATTGCCAATAATGTGAATATAATCAACACTCCCTTTTCTTTCAACTTGCATAAAATTCATATTTAAAGGATCCTTATTTGCATTTCAAAGTAGTTACAAGGTTCCCATTTTAATAAAGTAATGCAAGCCATAATAAACCAATTACAAGAATCTAACCAATGGGTAAGATTACATCCAATTTACTATTGGTACAATTTATTAGTTGAAGATTATTAATAGTGCAAGATGCATCTTCGCACCTATTTCTCCAATAAGAGAACTTCATCCAATGAGTTCCACCATCTTCATCAAGTCATGCACACAAAAAAAATTGGGGATCAGGCAACAATCTCCACCCAACCAAAATATCCATTGAGGGAGAGAAACCTTCTTCCTCATTGCCCCCCCCCCCCCCGAGCCCCAAAAAAGAAGCAATGTAGATTATTTAGACAATTATTGCCAATTCAAAAATGGCTTCCAAATAAAAATTCAATCAAGAAAATCAATCAAATAACACCATACCAATCTTACAACAAACCAACAAATATCAAAACACAAAGGCTTTGTAGTAAAGCCATGGAGGAGAAAGGAACATCGGGGTTATTCTTATGCCTCCTAAGGGCTTGGATGTCCACCTATGAGTCTCCAAAAACTCCAGCACACTACACACAACACTCTTATGCCTCCCTCCAAGAAGATACACCACTCTTATGCCTCCCTCAAGAAATAAACCCACTCTTATGCCTCCCTCAAGAAAATAAAAAGATAAAGATAATTCATATTTATCAACAAGGTGGACATCCCAACCCAAATCCCTCCTAAAACACCCAATAAACATTTCTCTTATGCCTCCCTCAAGTTTTACTCTCATTTCCATTTCTACCAAAACCTAAGAATCAAATCTATTTCTCACAATCATAACCAATATAACAATCAACATCTCCACATAAGAGCAAAACAAAATAGTAAGGTAAAAACAAAGGTGGAGATCTACCTCACAAATGAAGAGTATCAATACACAACAAGCTCCCAACCTTACAAAATCCTAAGGAAAACCACCATCCACTCCAAACTGCATTCTCAAGCAAGCTCTCCAAACTTACAAGCATTCCAAAATAAGAGCAAGTAACCCCCAAACAAACAATTAAACATGGATATATAGAAAATGGAAAGAGGAGGGTGAGGTGGCTCCATGTAGGATGCTACATCACTCATCCTCAACTCCACATCACAAGTCAAACCTCAACCTTAATGCAAAATAAATTGATGGTTGAGAGGAATGACAACCCTCTTACACACACAATTTCCACCCACACCCCCTAAGGACAAAATTTAAAACCCATGTGAGAAGTGCAATTAAATCTCACCTTTTTGCCTTACAAAAACACATAATGGGGTCTATCTTTTACCCCTCAACCCATAGGTAGGGTTGGTATAAGAAATTAAAAGGTGTGGGACATGTTTAACTTGTCCCACAAGCCTCCAAAAATTGCCCTTAAGCCCAAATCCGAATTTACCAAGTAGGGTAGAGTGTACAACACTCAAAATAACCTACTCTTAACTAAAAAAACAAGAACCAAAGAACCAACTATTCTAATAATTTACACCTTTTTATCACATCCATAATCAACTTAATAAACATGATTAAACCATCTAATTAAAGCACATTACTCAACAATGATAAAAAAAAAATTTACATCACAAACTAAATCACATAGTCAACAATAAATAAATAAAAAGGGAAACATACACACAAACCTCATGGTCACAATTGGAGTTATCCCCCCATCGGAACCTACAAACAATCAATCAACAATACTAAACATATGAACACACGAGTTGTCATGGTGACCTGTTGCCAATACCCCACATTCCTTCATTGTTGGTCTCCTATCCCCCGTAATTTGTTGTGTTATAATTTCGTGGCAAATAAAACAATACCTTTTTGGCCTCGTGGCCATATTAGCAATGTCGAACTATTAAAAAATGCTTATATCTACATATAAATTTCAACATCAAATATCATAACTACTATTGCTAAGACCAAACAATTCAACAATTACTCCAATTTTCAATATTTTGATTCTACTAATACATCAATTTGTAATTAAGATCGTAAACCAATTAAGTCATATAAGTTAAGAAATACTTTTTCTCGTTCACAATTTCACCAATTTCTTCAATATCCAAGAAATCATAAGATAACTTCAAGAATCATAATATAATCACTACGAATAAATTTCAAATTATCAATATATATCTAAACAGACAACACATCATTAACTTCCATACTGAATGTCTATCAAAAGTTAATTAGTTGACATATGATCATTTTTATCCTTCAATTTCCATATCACAATGAGTTAAATTCATTCACCTATTAATATCTGTAGGTAATAATTTGAAATAATGTCTATGTGTCCAGACACAAAGATAAATTAAATACAACAAAACAATATCGAAGATTAATGTTATCACAGTCAATTTATAACAAGGCAACCGTTCTAGCTCATTGTCTTATCCTTAAATGCCCATCAAGGTCCATAATACAACCATCCATTCAAAGTGATAATCAAAACACAACAGAGTCATGATGTCCCACACACCATATTAGCATGATAACTAGAATAAGATAGAAAGGTTCAAGATTAAAATCAACTCAAAATTGATAACATAGTTCCATCATTGTTGAAGAGGAGTGGGCATTACAGTTTCTTTAGTACATGTTGGTTTGCAATGTTCCAAGTCTGTAACGCCCACTATTTAAGACACAAAAAACAACATAGAAAAATACATGATAATTTTTTTTGACTTGTTCGAAACATAGAACGACACAACAGGTGGCCACAATGGCTACAAATAACTCCTCGAACAACTTGACACAAATGATGACCACAAGGACAATCAAAGGAACACTCAACACCCATCAAGGACAGTTCACTTTTCTCTTTGACAAGGCACCACAAAACAAACTCAACCACAATACACAGTCACAGTTGAATACACCCACACGGTGTACAATTCCTTTAAGGTTATGTATTTACCAAAAAATGTCTTTCAAGACCTGACTTTACGATCTAAAAGATTCATGTTTGATTCGAGCATTTCTTCTTACAAAGGTGAACTTATTGCTTTGATACTATTGACTAAATAGCTCCAAGGAACAAGTTTTCTTAAAGAGGTTCAACTAAAGGCTGAAAAACTAGCTAAAATTATTTGACCAAAAGGGACACCTTCCATCTCTCACAAGGTTACTTATTCACCCAAGTCTACTGAATCTTGATTCAGGCCTCCATTGCACAAGGTGACGAGTGTAAGATTCAACTGAAGTGGAACGCCACTAAGGTTCAGAACTACAACCTCCTTGTGCAAGGATCAACAATTAACATGCTTAAGAGAAGATTATGAAGTACTATGGTGAAGCTTAGAGTGAGAAGGTCAATTTATTTCATCATCATGATCTCTTTAGTTATTAACTGGTCTTTTAATGAGGATTTAAGAGTTTAACTGGATTAGGGTAAAAGCTTCATTTAGCAACTCTTGATTAAGTTTGACAATGGATACACATGGGGTTCCCAAAATGGAAGCACAAGACTTAATGTTTCACAAATAATGAGAAAATAGTTTAATCCATAGTTTAAGGTTAACGAGGGTGAATTCTTGCTACACTCGGTAGATAACTACTTTCTTTCCAATTAAAGACTCTTAATTTTATCAACCAAGAACAAATTTCATTATTATCTTCTTTATTTATTCATCTATGTATTATGTCTTATTTTATTTTTGATTAACTTTAGAAAAAGGATTGTCAACCCACTAAAAACATGCCTAGAATAGCATTGATACCAATACCATGGAGGTTTATTAAACATGAAAGTTTTATGACCCGAAAGAAGAAATTACCGTTATTAATGAGAACACTAAACATGGTTATAACATTTCTATTCAACATGGCACACATGAACCAAAGGAGTCAAGAGATTCTGATTGCACTTTGGCTAAGAACAAGAAGGTAACAAAATAGGCCAAGCCATGCTACAACATTTTCATGACTGCAATAATATCATAAAGAAAATACACATAACAAGGTGATGATCAAGTTTTATTCCTCACAAAGATAATTACAAGTTTTTCTACAAAAGGATAAGACAACTTCATTTCACAAATACCAATAATCCAAGGCAAGAGGCCTTCCAAACTCCATTACAAGCACCATTAGCACGATTTACAACACAATAGACATTCTATACAAGGAACTTCATAAAACAACACCGATGAAACCTTTATCAATATTTCCTTTTATCTACTTGCACAAAATCCATCTGCACAAGTATTAACTTGAGTCAGTTCGCGAGAACTGAGCATGATAAGGCTACACATTGCAACGGTAAGCTAACATTTTACAATAACATGAAAGGAATGTTCTATTTCAAGAATGGTTCAAAGCACAAACCACCAATCATAAAATTCTTCACACGAGATAAGAATTTTACCAACCAACAAGAAGGAAGTCAATTATTAAGAAAAATATCTTAACTAACCAAGTTAAGAACAAGGAACACAAGTCAAGAGTATTGGGATTTCAATCATGTAATCCTATAGATTACGTGATTGAAATCTAATACTCGGTCCATCCATCACTAGAATCATTGAGAAGCCCAAAACAAAATAGATACAAATCATAGATGCGAAACAGAAAGGTAAATCAGTCCTTCCAGGAGGAAAGTTTTATTGGCCTAAAAACTAGAGCAACCAAATGAGTGTAAGAAGGGTAAACTATCACATGATCAAAGGAGTTTAAAACTAAAGTTCAACCCACGAACTAATTTCTCTCATCGAAAAGAGACTCCACAAGGTAATGATAAGAAAGGAAGGATAGCTGACAAAACCCAAGATGGGCATTACTCAACAACCAAATTACTTGATAAACAAAGTACGGGGCAGCAAAAGGCCTCCTATTTTCAAATCCATTTAAGATGAGGTTACCATCTAAACATCCTTCTAGGTTTCCTAGCATAATGGGATTCGCAACCCCAAAAGAAGAAATCCATAGTTACAGTCTAAACAAGAAGTTTACCACCTCTTCCTTACAAGATCATTCAAAGTAGTACAAGTTAACATAATCAATGCCACTCTTTAAATGCATTTAAAAGATTCAAAAACAACCATTAATCTTAGAAACAAACCCCCTCATAATCGATAACTTATTTAAATAATATAACAGAAAGTAATCCCCAAATGTCATTAGTAATTTTTAACAATTTTCCGACATAGGCCAACAATGTATTTATATAATAAATTCCATTTGTAATCTCAAGACTATCCTAATGACGTAACACCAAATGTCATGAGTAAACAAGATTCCTGTTCCAATAATGAGAACAATCATCCCAAACACATTTTGAATTCTAGAACCAACACCGAGGTTTTGTCATAAAATTATGACCATTAATAATACGTTCACAACTATTCACAAATTATCAATAACCTCTCAACAAGGAATACTTCGACCAAGTTAAGATAAGAGTAATTATAATAGGGCCATGATTACAAAGCTTCCTTTCCAAGGACATCAAGCCATTCCAACTAAGGAGACCACTCAAATCAGAGAAAACCCAAGTACTTGGTCGATCCAGACATAGTTCCCAATAAGAAGTATGACATCACATTCAAGATCAAAAACTTAGAAAAATTCCAGAATGGAAATATTAACTGAGCATAAGAGGCCACAAGGTTGTATAGGTTACATGATGTAAATTATAATGTACCTACAGCCAACTCAAAGATTCAGGTATGCAAACATATGAAATGAAAACCTCAAAAGAAAAAGCATAATGGCAGATCTTCCCAACTGATTATGGATTCAGATCATTGTAACTATATCTAGGGTAGAGATAAGGGTTCATAAATGTCCCAAAAAATATCATAACAAAGAACTGGGGATGAAAACCAAAACCCATGCCATGAAACAAGGAAACTACCTCAGAAAAACACCAAAATAATGAGGTACGATTTCAGGGATAAAATACTTTTGTTCCCAATTCCTATACTTCCATGTTTCAACATATAATAGGTGACCAATATCTAGCAAGTCACCATAGAGGTGCAGCCAACAAGTAGTAAATAATAATACCCAGAAAGGTTTTAAAACGTCTGTTTTAATCAGAAGAAAAATACACACTTTCAAAATACTATTAAAGCAAAACACATCCCAGTAGAGTATTGAATTTCAGGAGTCATTTACAGATGACAAGCTTACCTCCAAAAATGAATAAAATACAAGATTCCTTGTTGATAAAACTAGATTCACTCAAAATTTTATTGCCACTCATGAATAGACTAATAAATAACTATTTCAAGCAAATCCCAAGAGAGATCTATTAATTACTAATACATTTTCTGTCTCCTTGCATCCAAGATTTTTACCAGTATTCAAAGCAGCTATGAAATCAGTACCATCCAAACCCATTACTAGCTTGCCCTATGGGGAGGTGGGTGCAAGAAATTCCCCAGAGTATAACATTGCTCACCTCCAACTAAAATAACAGATTAAAAAGAATGCATTTTTTCCTTTTTGCAAAGGAGTATTAAAAAACATACGATTTAGGAGAAGGAACAAAGGGGCAATCAGTACACTCCAGACAATCAAACTTCCACAACAAATTCCCATTTCAAGACACCATTACAGGAAGAAGAAACATTTATTTCATGAAATTGTAAAAAGGTAAGTAAGCTGTTGTAGATTCTAGACTTAACATGCCTAGTTTTAAAAGCCTTCAACTAAGAACCACGTCGACTAAAGGTCAATGAACCACAACATATGGTGAACTTCTTTGCCTCAACTGGATGGATTTCCATACTTGCCTCCAATCTGAAATCTCCTCTTCAAACCACCCACGTGGCCAATAACTTAAACTTGGCATTTTTATTCCCCAAAATGTAGGCCAAGGGGGCCAATAAAACCAATAAATGAGAATAGTCACCCAACATGTGTTGAGTTATGGATCTCAATTACTTTAGTTTAGCATGCAATGGAAACTTGTTAGAAACTACAGTAACCGCCATCGGTTAGGGGGGAACTGACATTGGTCACCCAGGACCGACATTGGTCAGGTATGACCGACATTGGTCAGATAAGGAAGGAACCAACATCAGTTAGGTCTAACTGGCGTCAGTTACCTGTGTGAGGATGTTTTAATTAACTCTCAGGAATTAGATCTATTTTTTAGCGTTAAAGTATATCTATTGATTGTAATTACATGTCTAAGTGCCCTAACTCCATAAACGACTATATAAACATAAAAGCTAGGGTTTAGAAGTAAGATGATTAACAAGAATTAGAAAGAACTTGAAAAAAATTTGGTGAGAGAGAGATTTCTTGATGATGAAGTAAAATCTTGATAGAAAGAAAGTACTGTACATATGAGAGATGTGGAAGATTGTAAATATTCATTGTATATCTTGTCAAAGCTTTGGATAATAGATTGGCTTATTTCTTGGTGGACGTAGCCCACACTGGGTGAACCATGTCAAATATGGTGTTGATTTATGTCTCTTATTTTGTATATTTCTTCTAGTAGAATATTTGCTTTTATTTGCATGTATGCTTAGATCTGATATATTTTCTATACAACCGGTGTGTTAACCCTAAAAATGGTATCAGAGCTTTGTTTGAGGGTTTTGTGTGTTGATGTATTTACTCTCATAGAGTTTTTTCTGATTGAGTGGGAGCTACATCAATGACAAAAGAAAACAAATACAAGGTAGAGAAATTTAACGGCTAAAATTATCAATTATGGAAGATGTAGATTGAGGATTATCTGTACCAAAGAGATTTGTATTTATCGTTGGATGAGAAGTCTAGACCTATGAATATGACTGATGAAGAATGAAATATTATTGATAGAAATGCTTTGGGATCTATAAGATTTACCCTGACAGCATCCGTGACTTCCAATATTACAGAAGCAACTTCTACAATAGAGTTAATGAAATCTCTTGCTACTTTATATGAAAAACCTAGTACTTCAAATAAAGTTTATTTGATGAAGAAACTATTCAGTTCTAAATGCATGAAGGTGGATCTGCATCTAGTCATTTGAATGATTTCCAATCTATTGTAAATCAGTTAAAATTAGTTACTATACCATTTGATGATGAAGTAAAAGCACTTTTATTCTTAAGTTCTTTTCCTGATAGTTGGGATAAATTGGTAATGGATGTTAGTAATGCAACATCCGCTAATAATATTTTGAAGTTTGATGATGTGGTTAGTATAATCTTGAATAAAGAAATTTGCAAGAAGAGTACAGAGGAATCATCACCTGGAAATGATTTGAATGTAGAAAGTAGGGGTAGGCAGAAGGAGAGATCCAAGAGTAAGAGTAATTGGAAATCAAAGTCAAGGGATAGTAGATATAAATCTAGAAGGGAATTACTTGTTGGAAATGTGGAAAGAAAGGACATGCAAAGAAATATTTTTGGTCAAAGGATAAATAGAACCAACAAGTAGACAAAGGTAAAAAAGAAAATATTGCTGCATCAGAGGTAACACAAGATGAATTTGGTTTCATGGTTACCTTTACAAGAGACTCTTGGAAAGTCACCAAGGGTTAATTTTATTGTGGTAAGAGGTAAGAAGGTAGGGACACTATATTTATCTACCTTTGTTACTAATTCCTTTTTCTATATTATCTACTTCAGATTTAGATGCATGCATGTGGCATAACTGGTTGGGCCATATGAGTAAAAAATAAATGTAGATCTTAAATGCTAATGGTAAGTTATCAAATTTGAAATATTTAGATCTTGATTTTTGTGAGCATTGTATCTTTGGAAAGTAAAAGAGAGTGAGATTTCTCAAAGTTAGGACAACTAAGAATGAGCAAAAATTATAGCTTGTATACTCAGATGTGTGGGGACCAGCTAAGGTAGCTTCTCATGGAGGATCCCAGTATTATGTTACTTTTATTGATGATGCTACAAGAAAGGTATGTGTTTATTGTATTAAATGTAAATCTGATGTTTTTGAGACTTTCAAAAGATGGAAAGCCCTTATTGAGAATGAATCAAATTCTAAGTGCCTTAGATATGAAAATGGTGGTGAATATTGTAGCAAGGATTTCAATGATTATTTTTCAGTGAATGGAATACATAGAGAAAGAATGGTTCCAAGAACACCATAGGAGAATGGTGTTGTAGAAAGAATGAACAAGACAATCATGGAACATGATAGAAGTATGAGGATACATTCTGGATTGCCCTTGTAGTTTTGGGCAGAAGGAGTTGATACAATAGTTTATTTGATTAACCGTGGGCCTTTAAGTTCACTAGATGGAGGAATACCAGAGGAAGCTTAGACCGGAAAAGAGGTAGATCTTTATTTTCTTAAAGTATTTGGTTCAGAAGATTTTTTGCATGTTGATTAGGAAAATAGAAAGAAGTTAGATGCATGTTGGTTATGGATCTGGTGATTTTGGTTTCCATTTTTAGGATTTAGAGAATTCTAAAATTATTAGGAGTTGTGATGTTGATTGGAATGAAAAGAGAATGTATAGGGATCAAATTTTGGTACCCAAGGATGAACCAGTTGAGAAGTTTTTGAATGAAAATGAAATCTTAGATTTAATAGAATTACCGACAGGGTTACATAGTAACCGGTGTCGGTTGACCCCTGACCGACACCAATCAAAAAAACTGGTATCAGTTACAGAGGATCCAAACTGGCATTAGTTAGTAGAATTGACGTCGGTTAGAGGTGACCAATATCGTCCATTGTCATATTTGAATAGGAATGTCTAGGAAGTCTAGATTGAGCCTCTGGTACCCCAAACTCCATTGAGAAGGTCACAAAGGGTAAGTAAACTTCCATAAATATTCACACCTTTTCTATTTTATTTATTATTGACTGATAATGGTGAACCAGAGAGCTTTGAAGAAGCAATGTAGGATAAGACTCACATCAGTGGGAGCATGGCATGGATGAGGAGATGGACTCTTTGGAACAGAACCAGACTTGGAATTTGGTTAAGTTTCCAGCATGTAAGAGAACATTCTAGAACAAGTGGAAATACAGGATTAAGGAAGAAGAGGGTAGACAGGAAAGGTACAGGGAAAGTATTGTAGTAAAGGGATTTGCATAGAAAGTAGGTATTGAATTTGGTGAAATATTTTCTCTTGTTGTTAAGATGAATTCTATTCGTACTGTATTGAGTTTAGTTTCAGTAGAAGATTTGCATTTAGAGAAACTAGATGTGAAGACAGATTTCCTTCATGTTGATTTAGATGAAGAGATTTATATGCAGTAGCTGCTTGGGTATGAAGTCAAGGGTAAGGAGAAACTAGTGTGCAGGTTGGAAAAGAGCCTATATGGGCTCAAACAAACTCCAAGGCATTGGTACATGAGATTTGATAGTTTTATGCATGAGCATGGTTACTTGATATGTGAATCTGACCATTGAGTTTATTTCAAGAAGCTTGAAAATGGGAGCTATATTATTTTGTTACTGTATGTGGATGATATGCTTATTGCAGGATCTAGTATGCATGACATTGGTGAGCTTAAGTGAAAGCTAGTTCACACATTTTCTATTAAGGATTTAGGAGCTGAAAAAAGAATCCTTGGCATGTAAATACATAGGGACAGGAAAAACAAGAAATTGTATTTATCTCGGGAGGATTATATATACAAGGTGTTAAAAAGGTTCAACATGCACAATGTAAAACCTATTATTACACCTATGATTGGACGCTTCAATCTGAGAAAAAATTAGTGGGCTTCATCACATGAGGAGGTCAAATACATGACATAAGTGTCATATGCTTCAACAGTTGGAAGTTCTCATGTATGCTATGGTTTGTACCAGACTAGACATTGCATAGGTAGTGGGAGTTATGAGTAGATATATGGCTAATCTAGGTAAAGAGAATTGGAAAGCAGTCCAATGGATACTTAGGTATTTGAAAGGGACATCTAGCATGCAGTTATGCTATGGAGGTTCAAATATTTCATTACGTGGCTATGTTGATTCGGATATGGTTGGAGACGTGGATGGTAGGAGGAGAACTATTGGATATATTTTCATATTAAGTGGGACATCAGTTAGCTGGATTTCAAGATTACAGAAGGTTATGGCTTAGTCTAATACAGAGGCAGAGTATGTTGCAGCTACAGATGCTAGCAAGGAGATGATATGGATGAGTAGGTTCATGGAAGAGTTGGGAAAGGATAAAAGTGATTGTAAATTGTTCAATGATAGTCAGAGTGCAATTCATTTGGAAAAGAATTTAACATTTCATTTGAGAAAAAAACACATTCGGTTGAGGTATCACTTCATATGACACGTAATGGAGGATGGATAGTTGAATCTAGAAAAGATTCATACAAGAAAGAACCCTGCGGATATGCTAACGAAGCCATTAACAAAGGAGAAGTTGGAGCTACAATCCACTTCTATTGGTCTTCAAGTTCGAGACTTGAAGAGGAAGAAACAAAGCTAAGGAAGGTTCCAAGAAATACATTGTAACATGTATGGTGCAAGTAATTAATCTCCAAGTGGGAGATTGTTGAGTTGTGGAGATCAATTACTTCAGTTTAACATGCAATGGAAACTTGCTAGAAAATACAATAACCATCATCGGTTAGGGGGAACTGGAATTGGTCACCCACGGACCAGCATCGGTTAGGTATGATTAGCATCGATCAGATAAGGAAGGAACTGATAGTGGTTAGGTCTAACTAGCATCAATTACCTGTGTGAGGATGTTTTAATTAACTCTCAAGAATTAGATCTATTTTTAGCATTAAAGTATATCTATTGATTGTAGTTGCATGACTAAGTGCCCTAAGTCTATAAAAAAAAATAAGCATAAAGGCTAGGGTTTAGAAGTAAGATGATTAACAAGAATTAGAAAGAACTTGAAAAAAAGTTGGTGAGAGAGATAATTCTTGGTGCTGAAGCAAAAGATTGATAGAAAGAAAGTATTGTACATCTGAGAGGTGTGGAAGATTATAAATCTTCATTGTATATCTTGTCAAAGCTTTGGATAATAGATTGACTTGTTTCTTGGTGGATGTAGCCCACACTGGGTGAACCACGTTAAATCTGGTGTTGATTTATGTCTCTTGTTTTGTATATTTCTTGTGGTAGAATATCCACTTTTATTTGTATGTATGCTTAGATTTGATATATTGTCTATACAATCGATGTGTTAACCCTAACAGTAGGGTGGAGTAATGGGTAGGGGTGCTACTCATTAATGCATGTAAAGCTTAACAATTCTTCAACAAACCTCCACTCGCCAAAGGAATTCAAGAACTAAATTTAGCAAAAAGGCGAAATTTTAGTAGGATAAAATAAATGAAGTTCAACAAAAAAATTCCATTTGGAGAAAGCCATGAATAAGGAAAGCTATTGTTAAGGAGGATTAGAGGTAATAGGTAAGAAGTTAAACATTTGAAATTAATCAATAGTCTTCTCAAAAAGACTTGGCA
The DNA here is from genome assembly GCA_019776745.2 of Taxus chinensis. Classification (NCBI taxonomy): domain Eukaryota; kingdom Viridiplantae; phylum Streptophyta; class Pinopsida; order Cupressales; family Taxaceae; genus Taxus; species Taxus chinensis. The sequence continues at coordinate 810,983,489 of CM034151.1, forward strand.
CCACCACTAACTATTTTACCTGATTCTTAGACACTTCTTTGAAAGTGACAAAACCTATAGGGTAATGGGCATAGGAGGAATACCTGTTGAAATGTTGGTTTTTAGGTTGTTGCGCGCATATGAATTTTGAATCCACAACTGATCATGAGAGCTTCCTTTTGGCTAGGAGGAACTACCTGAAATGGAACACAAGACCACCAAATAAATTTAAACAATATGTGTTATGAACTACCTAGCGTGTGCTAGATCTGGGAAGTGTGATACTTCCTAGACGGCTATCAGTCCACTGTTTAAAACAATTTATGCTGGTAAATAATTAAATCCTATTGTAATTGAAATGATTTAGGTATCTCATTAAAAACACAATAAGAAAGATCTAATTTAACAGGCTAGGTTAAAATAAGATCCGAAGGTCAAGTAGTTGGTTTTAGTTCTTTGCAGGTTTGACAGAGGTCTCAGGTAGGTCATAGGTGATTAAGGGTGATGTGAGAATAGGTGGGGTAGGTTATTGTTCTAGGTTGTATTGGTAAATACATATTCTGACGTTGGTTAAGGGTGACCAATGCTAGTTGGGGAGAACCGGTGCCGGTTATTGTGGAAAATTGGGAATACCACAGAATGTGCTTTGGATCTAAACACCCTTATGATTGCAAAAAGGACTTGGTTGGCTGAAACGAGGTATTAGGCTCCAAAATTTGGATTGGATTTGGAAAGGTTTTAATGGGTATGTGAAGGGGTGAGTACTAAAGGAGGTCAATGGGTGGCTAGGAGAACAAAGGATGAAGATACAAGGATTAAATGAATGAACATAGAGGAGTAAACTGATTCTACTTACTCGAAATTTGGTTCTGGGTTCTTGTGAGTGATGAATGAAGGTGTTGGTAAGAGGTTGAATGCTATTGAGGATCACCAAACATTGGAAATCTCCTGCATGGGTTGTATGTGCATTGTTCCTTTTTGCCTAGTTGAATCAGATATATGTTGGGTGATTGTTGGATGGTTACTGGGTGAATGTTGGATGTCTGGGCTAGAGAAAATGCTTGATCTCTTTCCTTGCATGTGTGTTCTCATGGAAACTGGTTCTCAAAAGATGTGTTATCTCTCAGGGATGTGCGAACATTTTTTTTCCAACCTCGAAAATAAGGTGTTTTTGGGGATTAAAATATGACCGACGGCATTTCTGGTTTAACCGGCGACGGTTAGGGGTAACCGGCGTCGGTCAAGGTGGGATTTCCTAGGTTTACTAAACTAGGCACTCTATCCCCTTGATTTTCTGGGATCTTGTGTCACTAACCCACAGATTAGGATGGAAGATTCATGTAAGCATGCGGGAATGTGGTTAGAGGGAATGTAGGCATTGATTTTTAGGGTTTGGGTAAGTCTTAGTTAGTTATGACAACTTACTAAGAATAGGTTTTAGGGTGAGTTGGCTTGATGAGGTGTCTAGGTGAGGTGTAAGTGTGGGAATTATATAAATTAAGATATTTAAATAATAAATATGGTGAGGATAATGAATTAATTTAATTAAATTAATACTAGTGGGGTGAAGGGGGCCATGACTAGGTGAATGTGATGAAGGTATTTATTTGTCAATGGACCAAAGGGGAGTGTGACCTAATTTTGGTGTCTACACTAACCTCGTTCCACTTCCACGCAACCAAGGTGCCAAGCTCCCCTTTTTAATCAAAATAAAAATATTAAAGAGAGTAATTTTACTAGTTTAGCCAAAATTTAGGTACCTTTATAACAAACCAAATACCTATGTAAAGGTTTAAATATTCCATAAGTACCATAAACAAAATTTTCTCCACAACTTGATAATCATGACATAATAAATCATCAATAAGGTATTCCCGAGATGAAGAAAAGTACTGTAAAAATTTGCAAAATCATTAGCGAAAGAACAAAGTGGCATAATGGAAGGAGAAGATTAAAATTTACTTTGAAACAAGGATTGCCAACACTAAAGGATATGAGGTATGCCTTGGATCACTAAAATTGATCTTAAGGCTAGTGAGCATCGACACAACAACAACAAGGACTAAGGTAATAGTAATGAAGTTGGTTTCTACTGTAACTTCCCCGTATGCCAAAGGTCGCACCTACACCAATTACTTGGTGTTCGCAATGTGATCCTCTAAACTCAACAACAGGGTACAAAATGACCATTCATCGCTGGCAAACTGGGTTTCAACAGCAAGGAAAGGAGTCAACACTGAAGGAGGCATCACATTCTTCTCCCCTTAAGTAAATCATCATCCTCGATGCGACATAACACTAAAGGAAGGTCAGGCGATAAACATGTACCAAGAGCAGATAAAGGCAAAAGTGCACCCTATGGTTAAAATTTCAGTCGTTAAAGCACAATTCACTAGGTCTAGCCTTAGAATGTTTTGGTAGAATTTTAACTTTCAAAGTTCTGTGAAGATTGGAACATTTTCTACTTACTTAATTATTTAATTAGACTCTTTCCATTTACATTATTCTTAGCTCAGGTTCTTTTTAAAATCTCATTGTTATAGAATTTTGGTTTATTCATTCTTGTGGGTGCCCAACATGAATTGCAATCACAACACCCTACTAGGTCATACACAACACTAAATATTCACAAGCATACTTTTATATAATTTCATGTATGTACCACATCAAAAAATATTAACCAAAAATAGAAGAGAATAGAATCGGTCCACAAACATAGTACTGGTCACACATCTATGACTACCATACCATACTCGAACACAAGCATACCACAACAACCTAAAATTTCCACAGTTTCAAAGATGAATGTTTTACATAACTTAGAAAATATATCATAATGGTACTTCCATATCCACAACATCACAAAACATATCCAACTAACATGAGTACACATACATCATATGAAAACAATAAAAACATCATAACAACTCTGCATACATCCTGAAGCATCAATCACACACACACACAAACCTCTTATGCCTCCCTCAATCTCTTATGCCTTCCTTAAGTCTCTTATTCCTCCCTCAAGTCTCTTATGCCTCCCTCAAGGAGGCCAATTGCCCTATGGCCCTAGGCACATAGAGTCCAAACACCCCTTACCCAAGTGATATAATAACTCGTGGTTCAAAAACATGTTAGTTATCTGTAACTCCTTGGAGTGTACCCCCATACAATGAAGTGGTTCCATAGGTCAAAAAATTCCATGGTGCATCCCATGACCCTATTCCACACATTTTGACAATAGAAGCAGCATAACAATCCAATTCAAATTCCAAGTGGCAAGGTACAAGCCTTGGGAAAGGTGGTAAAATATTAAAATTTAAAAGATTCAAAACCAAGAAAAACAAATGACGAAATGGAAATAGTTCAAAAATCCATGTGTTAGTACCACAAACCAAGGGAATTCCAAAAAATGTAAAACATAGCAATAAAGAAAACTACTGTTCCTTGCAAAAATAAAGTAAAAAGTTTAATTTACGAATAAAATACACATATAAGAATAGAAAATTACGATGACTGTGTGGCCTTATCTAGCCACTAGGGGGGTACTCAATGAGTTATTGGCACTCGGAACATCAAGCCACAACTTGCATAGTAACATATCAATAACACAACTGTCATCACCTCTATCTGAATCATCCTGCCACCACTTCGACAAGGCTAAACATAGTCATAGCTATACTTAGGTTGCATCCATACAAAAACCACGAGGATAGAGAAAGAGAGGACACATGGGTCATCATCTACTGAACCTAAGGTTAGCTCAAGTTACTAGCCCATGGTGGACTTCCCCTCACTCCAAACAAACACTTTTACCGATTTCCCTCATGTTTGGTTAGCATATGGTTCACAACATAACACGTATGCAAATACTACATAATGGTACTTCATGCATATTAACACATTGCCTTCACATTGTACAAATACAGGGTAAATAAAATACATTATATTCACGGTTAACAACACACCACATCACCACATGCTGCACCCAAAGTGTAATCAATGTATGATATGATCCATTTACCCACCATAGTTCCCTGAATCATGACATGAATCATTATATATTACATGAATTAAAATTATGATGAGAACAATTACAACATACAGTTAGCTGCCATATAACATGGAAATACACACATTTTATCATAATGATAATGACATCATTAAGAAAACCAAATCACTACCACCAACAAGGTCACACAACATATCAACACACCCACATATCACAATTTCCAAAAGGACCCAACACTCCAAAACCACAATCAAACTTCTCCCATAAACACAACAAAATAGTGCTTCACACTCAATTTCACATAGAATTCTAGAAAGGGAGAAAGAGAATACTCTCATCTCTAACACATCAACATGCCATTAGTTACGCACTAAGTGACATACATGACATGTGTGCTAAAAAATTAACAATTATTACATAGTTCACATCACGATTAATCCACATTACTCTTCCAATATCTACCACCATCATGCAAGCACCATCATGTAACACCATTACAACTTTAGTCCATCCCAGAGGTTCGAGAGAATGAACCTACGCTCTGATACTAAGTGTAACACCCACAAATTTAAGACACAAAGACAAACATAGCAAAGTGCAGGATAATTTTTGTTGAATTGTTTGAAGTACATAGAATGATGCAACAGGTGGTCACAATGGCTACAACTAACTCTTCTATAATGACTTGACTCAATGATGACCATATGGACAACACAGGACAAACGTCTAACACCCATCAACGATAGTTCACGTTTACTCTTTGACAAGGCACCATGAAAACAACTCAACTACAATAATACATAGTGAAAATTGAATACACTCCACGGTTTACAATCCTTTAAGGTTATGCATTCACCAAAAAAATGGATTTCAAGACATGACTGTCATAATCTACTAGAATCATATTTGGTTCGAGCATTTCTTCTCCGCAAAGGTGAACTTATTACTTTGGTAATCTATTGACTAACTAGCACTGAGGAACAAGTTTTCTGAAAGACGTTCAAACTAAAGAATGGATAAAACTAACTAAAGTAATTTGACCAAAAGGGGACACCTTCCATCTCTCAAAATATTACATAAACATGCCTAAGCTACAAAATCTTGATTCCAGACCTCCATTGCACAAAGAAATGAGCGTAAGACTCTAACTGAAGTGGGAGTGTCCATTAAGGTTTGAGAACTATAACCCTCCTTGAGCAAGGATCAGTGATTAACCACGGTTAAGACAATATTACAAGGTACTTAGGTGAAAGGTTATATTAAGAAGGTCAATTTATTTTCATCATCAAGATCTCCTTAGTTATTAACCATTCTTTTAGTGAGACTGAAGAGTTTAGATTGGATTTGGGTAAAAGACTTCATTTAGCAACTCTTGATTAAGTTCGACAATGGATACACAAGGGGTTCTCAAAATGGAAGCACAAGCCTTAATTGTTTCACATATAACGAGAGTAAATTTTAATCCATAGTTTAAAGTTAACGAGGGTAAATTATTTTGCACCGGTAGATAAGTACTTTTTTTCTTCTTGATTTAAGATTCTTAGACTTTATCAACCAAGAAATCCAATTTGATTATTATTTTATTTATTGATTCATCTATGAAATTCATTCTTATTTTATCTTTGAGTAACTTTACAGAAAGGATTGTCAACCCACTAAAGTAACATGCATAGAATTGCATTGGATATCAAGACCATGTAGGGTTAATAACCATAGAAATTTTTATGACTCGAAAAGAAGAAAATACCATTGCTATAATGAGATACAGTAAACACATGGTTATGAACATTTCTATCCAACATGGCACACATGAACCAAAGGAAGTCGAGAGATTAGATTTCACTTTGGTTAAGAACAAGAAGGTAAAAAAATAGGCCAAGCCATGCTACAATAGTTTCATGAATGCAAATATTATCATACCAAGAATAATACTCATAACAAGGTGAAGATTAAGTTTTTATTTTCTCATAATGATAATTACAAGTATTTTCTACAAAAGGATAGGACAACTTTTTTTCACAAATACCAATAATCCAAGGCAAGAGGCCTTCAAAATTCCATTACAAGCACCATTTCAATATTTACAACATAAATAGACATTCGAACAAGGAACTTCATAAAACAACACGATGAAACCATTATCAAATATTTCCTTTTATCAACACGCATAAGCCATATGCACAAGTATTAACTTCAGTCAGTTTGTTAGAACTGAGCATTATAAGGCTACACATTGTAATAGTAAGCTAACATTTTACAATAAAATCAAATGAATGTTCTATTTCAAGAATGGTTTAAAGCACAAACCCCCAATCACAGAATTCTTCGCACGAGATAAGTATTTTTACCAACCAACAAGAAGGAAGTCAACTATTCCAGTTAATAACAAGGTCAAGAGTATTGGGATTTCAATCATGTAATCCTATAGATTACATGATCTGAAATATAATACTTGGTCCATCGATCACTAGATTCTTTGAGGAGCCCAAAACAAAATAGATACAATCATAGATGTGAAACAGAAAGGTAAATAAGTCCTTCTAGGAGGAAAGTTTCATTAGCCCTAACCTCGACAATTGTTATATTCCTCCTTTGCATTTCAAGTGTTGACATGTGATTTTCTTCTAAAGATGTGTTCTTTTGATTGTTGGAGATCATGCTTGATATGGATAAATATTTTTTGTTCTTAAGATCATTAGACTGGAATGGAATGGCTTCCTTGAATCCATTTTTCACTTCTTGAAGGTGAGTTGCAATCTGGTTTAAGAGTTGCAAACTTACCTCTTTATCTGACTCATCCCTGGATCAATTTCAGTGATCCAAGGAATGTTTTAAACCTTCTCAATTGAATGAATGGTAAATTGACATTCCATAATTGAGGGACATGGTGGACTGAAATTTTTTATTAAAAGTTCTTTAATCTTGTGTGAATGTATTTCTATTCAGTTGTATGTTGTGCTTAGGTCCTTGGAGATTGATCTTGGCAGTACATTGCTGACGTAAATAAAATATGACCTGTTCATGGCATAGGAAGGATTTGGAATCCTAAAACTAAAGGATTATCCTATGGAATCCTAAGCTGGGTAAGAATATTCACTACCTAGCTATGCTACTTAATTGAATTTTTATTCTAATCTAAGCCTTGTGCTAAGGGAATATGGAAAGGTTGCTAAGCTATCTAAATTAACCTAAAACCTAATGCTATATGGTTATGAGATGATCTAACCTAATGTTGGAAATTACCTAAGGTAATGTGTTAAGACCTAAGGTAATTACTCCTAAAATAACCTAAGTTTAAGGATCTATCCTAAGCTATTTTAATGGGAACCTAAAGGGGTCACATACCTCTAAGGTGACGGTTCCAATGGCATTTAATTGTTGATAAGGGTCTTAAAGGCATAAGGTACTACCAATTTTGCCAGGGGCTAGTTGATTTTGTGAAGGCTTATGTGGAAGCTCCACTAAAGATGGAGTCACATGTTAAATGGGAAATGGCATTCACCAAATTTGGGAGGCAGTGGCAAGGAGAGTTGAGCAGGAAAATTAGAATTAATGAAATTAATTGGCCTCAGGTTTTGTTCACAAACCATCTAGGAAACTTGGAAGGTGGATTTTTGGGAGGTTGTTGGTTTTTGCATGCTTTTCAGATTTTTCTCTGCATGAAGCAAACTGGTTCTTCGAACCAGTAGTTTGACTTGCACTTCATTGCTATTTTTAACTCACCTGGTCTATTTTCGATCATGGGAAGGTATATGAGGCATGCTGAGGAAAGTTGTTGGTTGGTTGATCTTTCATGGAGGAGAAAAGGAGTTGGAAGCTCGTCTAGAAGTCTCCTTTGATTTGGCAGAAGTGCTATCAGGCATGATAGGCTCTAACCATTAAAATATCTTGCTTTCTTCTAAATGTTTCATTAAAATGACTCTGCTCTTATGAGATTCTTGGCTTGCATGTTTTATCTGGTTATTTTCTTGCTGGGTTTTGTAATCTTTGGAAATTTGGGTATGAATCCATGGAAAATTGGTGATAAGTGTTTGAAACTTTCTTGGTATGTGCTATTAGTGAGACATGCATGAGAAACTTGTTACTGTAACTCTACTTTTCATTTCTTGAACCATTATATGAAGAAGTTGTGTTTTCAACTAACCTTCATCACTGTTTATTTGGTTCTGGGTTTTGGGAACTTGAATCCCATCTGATATTTCTGTGGAGCTCATATTTGTTTGAGCTAAAAGTTGAGTCTTTTTTTGAGCTAAAGCTTGTTGTTGAGCTCATCTTTGTGTGAGCTAAAGCTTGTAGTTGAGCTCGTCTTTTGTTTGAGCTAGAGCCTGTATTCAGGTTTGTGTTGTTGAGCTAAAGCTTTCAGTTGAGCTCATGTTTTGTTTGAGCTTGAGCTTGTGTTGAGATGGTGTTTCATTTGATCCTGTATTCAAATTCGTGTGTAGTTAAGCTTGATTCGGGGATAGTGTTTTGTTAAGGATTTGGATTAGAGATTCTTGTCACTCTGAAACAGTGTTTGGATTCTTGAGTAATCTTGGACTATTGTTTTAAGTCCATATGTACCTCTGTACTCATGTTTATTCTTGTGTTATTCTGGACTGTTAATGGAAGTTTGTAATTTGCACAGTAATAATACTTTTTTTATTAGTTCTGAACTCTTGGTAGGAGCTCATGTTTCAAGCTGGTATGAGCTTTCTTGTTTGATATACAAACTAGAATGGGAATTGTGGTTTCCCTGAACCTGCAAATATCTACTTGAATAGTTTTGAACTCCTCTGTGGGAAACTTGTGATTCATTTTGAGTTGGAATAGGGTTTCTTATTTACGCTATAAACTGGTTAAGGTTGTCGTGTTATATTCTGACTTGTATCACAATATTTGTGTATATCTATGATCACGTTTGAGACTTTGTGATTCAGAACTATTCATGTAATTTGATACATAGTGTTTGAATTTTTAGTTGAATGACATGTTAGCTCTATTCTAGTATTTGTGAGTTGGGTGTAAATTGTATTCTAGTTGGAAGCTTATAACTCCTTTAATGCAAACCGTTTACTCCAGGTAATTCTGGGTAAGTAGTATGACTGAGTTGTTTGAGTATCTCTTGGAGATTTAACTGGAAATTTTTTCATTTGATAGTAGGATTTGGAATTCGTTTAAAATGAATTTGTACCTGTGCTTAGAAATAATAGTGGAGGCAGAATACTTAAATCTGTTTAGCCTGATTTTGTTTTATAGTTCTAAAAGAATTATGAATCATCTACGTTTAAGTACAATGTTGTGGAGGCATGTAAGGGAATTTCAGTTTCAAGTTCGAGGATACTCCTAAACTAGTTTAGTTTAAGGTTTCAAGTTTTCTAATCTTGTTGGGATCAATAAGTTAATGCTTAAGTCTTTTAGAAGAAGAAGGAAATTGGGAACCCTTAGGGACAGGGTGTTGTTTTAGAACTTTACTGAGTGTTGTTCTGAACTGAAATTGGAACTCATGTTTTTAATGATAAGGATTGTAAGGTGGACTTATAGTACGTTTCTTGCAATGAGTTGGTTTTGTTCTCTCTTCTGGGAACTAGTGTATGAGCTTATTGTTTGGATTAGAGATGGGAATTTTTTGTCAAGTTTAGAGAATAAATTAAAGATTGAGTCAAATTCTGATAAGATTCCCTTTCCAACCTATAGGGATTAGTTCATTTGATTGAACCCTCCTGTTATTAGTTCTCTTGCAAAATGGATATTTATTATACCTGTTTAGCTTTCCTTGTTCATATCTTTTGTTAAATTGATGGAGGAAGAGATTTGATGTTTCGGTTTTGTTGAACAGAAAATACAATCTTGTTGTCAAACTGTTAAAATTCTATATTCCTTCTTAGATTGATATGGGATTTTGTTCTGTTTAAAATCTGAAATGTTGTATTTAAAGGTAGTTGTCCTTTAAACGAAATAGTTAAATTCATGTTTTGAACTTGTATCTGTTTTCTGATATTTTTGTGTTGAGCATAGTTTGGAAATGATATCCTTCTTTCTTGCTTAGGAGCTAGATGAATCATTCCAATGAGATCTATACTGTAAACCTTTTCTTTGTTGTTTAAAGGTAATTGTTAGGATCAATTAAACTTTAAACTTTGTAAGGCAGATGTTGTGGATTATATTTTGTTCTTCTCTTAGAAGTGAATTCAGATTGGTTAATGTACTTCTTTTCCATTTGCTATTACTTATATTGATATTTATGATGTAATAATTGTCTCATTAAAGAAGAGTTGTTTTAATGGAACAATTATTGGAATGCACTTCGTTTTAAGGCTTAGTGCTTATCATGCTCAGTTCATTGAACTAACCCGTGCTAGAAATTTTTGCAGATGGACTTTGTAAGTGATAAAAGGAGGCAAAACTTATATGATGCATTGGCTTGATTTAAGTCTGATTCCTTGTGAAGAATTCTGATTCATTCTTGAGATTGTATTGAAAAATAAAAGTAGTATTCTTTTAGAATGAAGACAGTTGTTATGCAGTATGCCTAAAATGTATAAGGCTTGTAAATGTATAAGTTATAAAGATGAATTGAAAGCTTAGAATTTACTTGTATGGGTGTGTAAATTATCTTGTACTTGTATGAAAGAGATGGATTTCTATCTTGTTGATATTCTTCATATTATTTTTATGCTTAATGGGTTATTCTTTGATAAGTTGGATAAAGGGATTTAGTTCAATTTCCCTAATTAAGATGCAGCTTGTTAAGTTGCAGAATATGATGATCTTTATCTAATCTATATAATATAGTAATGTAATGTGTGTTGAACATACATTAAGAATTATGGATATTGGGTAGGATATACCCTAACACTTAAACATGTAGATAAAGACTCTTTCTATTTGGAATATAAACCAAAAAGGTATGGAAATATGATTACAATTCATTAGACTTCATTTTGTATGAAGTCTACTTTAAATTGGATATATTCAGACGTTGAACCTGTCTAAAAGTTATTGTACTTTTTAAATGAAACTTGATAACTATTTGTTTTGCAGTTAATTAGCAGTGTAACTGAGAGATCTAACATTAAAAACAACCGTAAGTATAATGAAGTTCTTCATGGACTAAATAAAGACAAATTTAGGAAAGAACTTATTGAGTGTTGGATTAGGGTTTGGCAGGGTTGTTGTAATCAAGTAATAATTCAGACTAATAATGTAATAACAATCTCCTCGGGGGTATGTACATCTCGATGAGGTAGTTTCTGAAGGATGTTGGCACACGCCAACAGGGCTCTACTTTCGAGAAGGCTTGGGTCTTCTTGAGAATACAACGTTGTAGTTGACATGTGGCATCACCCTTCCGCATTGATCATCTAGATATACACACAATAGGAACTCTGGACTTGAACTTAGCTTCTCTCTAGGTTTGGATAGGAGCATATTTAGGATATGAATTAGCTTCCAATGGCTTAGGGTACGTTGGCACATCTGGTCGAACTTAGGTCAACTGAGTATGCCCATTTACCCTAAGCCATTGTGAGCATCTTCTTATAATAAGTTATGTTCCTATCTAGGGCTAGGGTTAAACCTGGAACAAGTGGATTGACGGTAGTCAGTAAAGACCAATCGTGATAATTGAGGAGTGAGGTGAAGGACGTATTCCAATATGATGAGTATGTCATCTAGGAATAGTGACATACACAGTATGTTATAAATCTTTGGCCAAAGTATCAAAAGATGTTGGTTGCGTTGTCCTATGTCACCAAGTTTAAAACAACGTGATATCAGATGAATATTGGTAACAAATATTCATATATGTTCTTTAAACAGATCACTCAGTACCCGGTGTAGGGTAGGAAGACAAAGTATACGAAGTATACAATATGTATTCAATACATAAGATAACATAAATAGATCGGTAGCTTACCGAGTTATGGAATGAATAGATTGGTGAATCACTGAGTCATTACAGCTACATGTTTATCCATTGAATTTGATTGGCATGGAATGTTTGTTCTAAATAATGCTTTATTTAGAACAGTGAACACTATTTTAAATTGTTTTGCCCCTTGTTTCTTAAGTCTTAAAATGTGAATGTTACATTCCTAGCATAATGGGATTCACAACCCCAAAAGAAGCAATCCATAGTTACAATCTAAACAAGAAGTTTACCACCTCTTCCTTTCAAGATCATTTAAAAGTACTACAAGTTAACATAATCAATGCCACTCTTCGAATGCACTTAAAAGAGTCGCAAACAACCATTAATCTTAGCAAAAAATACCCTCATAATTGACAACTTATCTAAATAATATAACAGAAAGTAACCCCCAAATGTCATTTAATAATTTTTAACACTTTTCTGACATAGGCCAACAATGTATTTATATAATAATTCCATTCGTAATCTCAAGACTATCCTCATGACGTAACACCAAATTTCATGAGTAAACAAGAGTCTCTGTTTCAATAATGAGAATAGTCATCCCAAACACATTTTGAATTCTAGAACCAACACCGAGGTTTTGTCATAAAATTATGACCATTAATAATATGTTCACAACTATTCACAAATTATCAATAACCTCTCAACAAAGGAATAATTCAACCAAGTTAATGATAAGAGTAATTATAACAAGGGTCAGGGTTACGAAAGGCTCCTTTCCAAGGACATCAATCCACTCTAACCGAGGAGACCACTCAAAGTAGAGAAAACACCAAGTACTAGGTCGATCTAGTCATAGCTTCCCAATAAGAAGTAGGACATCACATTCAAGATTAGAAACTTCAGAAAAATTTCTAGAATGGAAATATTAACTAGAGCATAGAGGCCAGAAGGTCATATATATTACCTGATGTAAATTATAATGTACCTACAACCATCTCAAAGATTGAAGTATGCAACCATACAAAAAGAGAACCCTTAAATAAAAAAAGCATAATGGCATATCTTCCTAAACAAATTATGGATTTATGATCATCAGTAACTATATCCAAGGTAGAGATAAGGGTTCATAAATGTCCCCAAAAATATCATAACAGAGAAATGGGGATGAAAACCAAAACCCACGCCATGAAACCGTAAGGGAAAAATACCTCAGAGAAACACCAAAATAATGAGGTACGATTTCAGGGATAAAACTACTTATGTTCCCAATTCCTATACTTCCATGTTTCAACATATAACATGTGCTACCAATATCTAGCAAGTCCCCATAGAGGTGGAGCAACAAACAAGTAGTAAATAATAATACCTAGACAAGGTTTTAAAACCTATGTTTTAATCAGAAGAAAAATACACACTTTCAAAATACCGTTAAAGCAAAACACAACAAGTACTAAATTTTGGGAGTCATTTACAGATGACAAGTTTACCTCTAAAAATGAATAAAATACAATATTCCTTGTTGACAAAACAGATTCACTCAAAATGTTATTGCCACTCATGAATAGACTAATAAATAACTATTTCAAGCAAAACCCAAGAGAGATATTAATTACTATTACATTTTGTCTCCTTGCATCCAAGATTTACCAAGAGAGTATTCAGGGCAGCTAAGAATTCATACCATCAAACCCATTACGATATTTCCCTATGGGGAGGTGGGTGCAAGAAATTCCCCACAGTATAACATTACTCACCTCCAACTAAAATAATAGATTAAAAAGAATGCAGTTTTCCCTATTTGCAAAGCATTATCCAAAAAAATAGCTGATTCAGGAGAAGGAAGAGAGGGGAAATCAGTACACTCCTAGAAAATCAAACTTCCACCACAAATTCCCATTTCAAGATGCCATTATAGGAAGAAGAAACATTTATTTCATGAAATTGTAAAAAAGTAGTAAACTGTTGCAGAGTCTAGACTTAACATGCCTAGTTTTAAAAGTCTTCAACCAAGAACCACGTCAACCAGAGATCAAGGAACAACATGGCCATATGGTGAAATTCTCTCCCTCAGGTTGATGGATGTCCATAATTGCCTCCCAGTTTGAAATCTCCTCATCAAACCACCCACACAGCCAATAACTTAAACTTGGCATTTTTCTTCCCCAAAACGTAGGCCAAGGGGTCAATAAAACCAATAAATGAGAACAGTCAGCCAACAGGGTGGAGTAATGGGTGGGGGTGCTACTCATTAATGAATTTAAAGCTTTACAGGTCTTCAATCAACCTTCCACTCGCCAAAGGAATTCAAGCACTAAATTTTGCAAAAAGGCCAGATTTTAGCAGGATAAAAGAAATGAAGTTTAGCACACAAATTCCATTTGGTGAAAGCCACGAATAAGGCAATCTGTTGTTAAGGAGAATGAGAGGTGGTAGGTAAGAAGTTGAAACATTTGACATTAATCAATAGTATTTTCAAAAAATACTTGATGCCACCACTAACCTCCTCCCACTTCCACGCAACCAAGGTGCCAAGCTCCCCTCTTTAATTTAAAAAAATATATTAAAGAGAGTAATTTTGCTAATTTAGCCAAAATTTAGGTACCTTTATAAAAAAAAACCAAATACCTATGTAAAGGTTTAAATATTCCATAAGTACCATAAAAAAATGTCCTCCACAACTTGATAATCAGGATACAATAAATCATCAATAAGGTCTTCCCAAGATGAAGCAAAGTACTGTCAAAATTTGTAAAAGCATTAGCGAAAGAACAAAGTGGCATAATGAAAGGAGAAGAGTCAATTTTACTTCGAAACAAGGATTGATGAGAACTAAAGGATATGAGGTATGCCTTGGATCACTAAAATTGATCCAAGGCATGAGCGTCGACACAACAACAACAAGGACTAAGGTACTAGTAATGAAGTTATGGTTGCTATGGTAACTTTTGTGTAGTGCCAAAGGCCACACCTACACCAATTACTTGGGTTCAAAATGTGAGCCTCTAAACTTCGACAAAAGGGTACAAAATGACCATTCATCACTGGGAACGGGGTTCAACAACAAGGAAAGGATTTAACACCGAAAGGGGCATCACAAAGTCATCACCTACAGATTGACCAAATATGAAAAGTTGTTTTAACACTGTTGTACTATATCTTCCCCCGGGTAGATATAGACAAGTGGAAGAATATGGAAACCAAAGAAATTCAAACCTCAGCCCATGGCGCAGGAAAGTGGCGGCACAGAAATGGATGTCGACAATGTAAAGGAATGCGCCCTTGGCGCACGGAAATGGCGCATAACAATGAGTTGTCAACATGAGAATGTATGCGCCAAGGCGCAGGAAAGTGGCGCACAGAAATGGATGTCGACAATGTAAAGGATGCGCCCTTGGCGCACGGAAATGGCACATAACAATGAGTGTCAACAGGGAAAAAGTTGCACCCTTGGCGCACATAAGAGGATGTCGACACAAATGTAAATGCGCCCTTGGCGCACAGAAGAAGATGTCAACATAGAAATAGACGCGCCCTTGGCACACAGAAAGGAATGTTGACACGGGAAAAGTTGCGCCCTTGGCGCAGGTAAAGTGGCGCATGTAAACATGTGTCGACATAAACATATTTGCGTCGTTGGCGCACAGAAAAGAGTGTTGACATGCAAATGAATGCGCCTTTGGCGCACAAAAAGGGTTGTCGACACAAACATATTTGCGCCTTTGGCGCACGAAAAGGATTGTCAACATGCATATGGATGCGCCAAGGCGCACCTTCAGGAGGCGCAACATTCTGAGCGCTGACAGGAAGCAGACCCTGACCCAGATATTCAGATGGCCATAACTTTTGAATGGGAGCTCCGATTCACACAAGGTTGGACTTTTCAGATATCTTTAATTGGGTGGGAACAAGTTCTTAAAAATGCAAAATACAGTTGCCACTTTTGGGGTTTGATATGGTCCTCACCTACCACCATAATGAGATGAATTAGATACAACCTGAGGTGGTTGGGGTAGATTTGGACTTTCTCTCTCTTCTCTCTCTCATTCTTCCTATAAATTGTAAGGAGGGGCTTCTTTCTAAAGGTTGGACATTCTTGTTTTGCCCCTCCCTTCTTCTCTTTGGCAGGTGAATCTGTGGAGTTAAAACCTCCCATTTTAAAACTGTAATGCAGCTTGCCTCTTAGCATTTTGCAGTGTGTTGTATCAATCTTTGGAGCAAATTAATGCATGTCTGTGGATGATTATCAACCCTCTCAGTGTTTATTTGCATCTTCTTGATCTTTCACTGTAAATCTGGTTATCTGTGCATGATCTTGCATTACATTTTTTTTGGTCTGTGTTTATTGGCAAGACAGGTGTTCTTCATTCCTCGTGCATCACCTTTGTTAGTTTAGGTTTTATTTTCTGCATTTTCTTCCCCCTGTCTCCTTGGAAAATTAAATTAGGTTTTGAGTAGACCTCTGCACTTTTACGTGTGCATCTGAACAGAGGAATAGGAACCGGCCTTCATCCGGAGAGCTTTTCCAATTTCGCAAGGTCCCACACTTGGGAAAAGCTCCATGTTGTGCAATCGCACTGAGATTCTCAACCATCGAGTTGCAGAGTCCCAGGGGTGCTGTGATTTGACACCAACAAACACCTCAAAGAGGAATTTGTTACATTTGAAGATGATATCAACATAGCACAGTGAACACAAAAAAGGTGTGAAAAGGAAATGATAAAATTGTAGGAAGGGGAGGAAGGTGAGGTTTTTATGAGGCAAGGAAAATTGTTTATATCAATTGAAATATAAGAGTCGCGTTTTGGAACATAAATATATATCAAATATTAGTGCAATATGGTTTGGAAATATAGATGTTAAAAATGTATTTTATGTATTATTAATCTTTAAATTGTATGATTTTAGTCTGGTTGTATACATTGGATAAAATGAGATATTATAAATGTGTTTATAGGTAATTGGTATGTATTTCTCTAAATGTCGTAGGAATTTTGTTCATATAATCCTTAACACTCTTGGGTCCTTTAATGATATCTTTTAAATTTTCATTTAATTGTTTTATATATTTTATTCATAGCAACATTAATAGTATTGGATCCTTTACTAGCCTCATTTGGATAATTATATTTGTTAATAGAAAGTGTATTAAATATTTACAATTCTTTTGAATCATTAAACCACAAAAGCTTTTTTTTGACTACTAGTTGAAGTACACACAAAATTGGAGTCTCAGAGATTTCATACTATTATGTTATTTCAATTATGAGATGTATGACAAATATGAAGATTTGTTTTCTATTCTATTATTTCTGTATACCGCAAAACATATGTTTTCCCTTATGTTTTTAAATATTATGTTAATTTACAAATAATATTGATTAAAAATTGTCACTGCTATAACACTTGAAAATATGCATGATCGTCGAACAATAAGTATCATATCTGCTATTTGTTTTTTTGATCTATTTAATATTAAAATAAAAATTGAGCGGGTAAAATAACGTTACTGAGAACAGTTCTAAATGGAGCTTTGGCTAATAGCCTTCCTAAAATCACCACAAATAATCCAATCCACATCATCTAGAAATAGAAATTCATTATAAATGAATCCTACAGTCAATATTGAAGACATTATGATCTTTTAAAAATACATGGAGAGAAATAAAGCTTATAATCATTTTAATTGTTTCAAAAATGGATTGGCAAGATAGTATATATAAGGGAAAAAATAAATATCTATGTATAAACTCCTTCAATTCATTATCTAGGTAAATAGTGAGATTGATGAGACCATTAACGAAAACACTCCATTTGTATAAAGGATTGTACTGAGCCGCAAGTTCCAGATAAAAAACACTTCAGCATCATGCAGAACTTAAAAACCAAACACTTACACAAAATTACTAATTAATGCTACCAAAAAACTCAACACAAAGAAAAACGCTTCCCTTACTATAAACCCTAAGCTTCATCTCCTCTAATTTCCTTCGGAGGGGCCTCTGCTGCCGCCATAATGGGAGATGTCTTCGCCATAGCCGTCACTTTCACCAAAACCATAACGTGATTTGTTGTCGCCACCTCTGCCATCAAAATTTATTTGTAAATATAAATCGACACAAGCTTGATAAGGCTAGTTCAACCATTTCTGTCACAATTAATTTTATTTTTCTTTTTAGATTTATCTGAAACCCTTTTAAAACCTCAATTCAATACATATTGAATTCCCTTGACATGGAATTACGTTTGGAAATATATAGTATATACTAGGAAATAAATGTAGTTCAGGGTAAAGGATTTTTCAATTAAACATTCTGTAGAGAATCCCATCAAAATTTCAAGAAACTAGGTTTAATAAGAACTCAACCAAGAAAATTATTATCAACCATATATCCCTTCCAAGGTCTCCCCAAAAAAATATGAATTTATTTTCAAAAGAAAAGAGTCTTAAATTTTGGAATGTAAGGTGTGAATACTGGCGTAATTATGCATGGTCTGGTGGACCTGTGCAACAAGTTCCCCTATACCATAGGGGATTCACTTATTAAATTATGGTATAATATGTTCTTCCAAGGGTATTAAATAATACCCTGAATGTTAGTTTTTAACTCCAATTATTCAATTGATAATACACCCTCCCGTTACATTATTAGAATCAAAATACCCCCCATTTTTACCTTGTACCTTACACACCCATTTTTCCATTACAATTTTATTTACCCCTTTGCATTTCTACCCTAATATATCAAATATAACATATTTTTATTTCTACCCCAACATATCAAATAGAAAATATATCATGTTTTCCACTAACTTATTATTTTTTTCATATGTTATTTCTCTAGAAAGATATTTCAAATCCATTTAAGATATGTTATTGATTATGTTAATGTTAAACTTTAATCATTTATCAATATTTATTCAAATAATTAAGATGGTGAAATAATATCATTTACGTTGAGAAGCATACTCAATCCTAGTTTTCTATAATATTATTATTTATTGGTTAAGAAGATCCTAATTAATATTTCCTTATTCAAAAAGAGATAATAATTTAACTTCATGAAAACACTCATGAAATATTAAGGTATTTATTTTTCAAAACTATGGGTCAAATATTTTAGTTTAATATTAAAATCAACCCCACCTCTCCTTAGGCCCACCTCTCTAATATACCCATAATACTTAATTCAAAATATTAATAAATTTAACCCTTTCGCCCCTTAATGTCTACCGATATATTGAATTTGATTTTATCAATTTTAATTACCTCAATATGAATCCACGTGCTAGGATATTGCCTAGCTAATGAACCCCCGTACCATATAGTTATTTTAAAAAAATCTACAACAAAAGTAGAAATCGCTCCCTTATGCCCTAAAAATCTCACATAAATGTCTATTACATCCTATACAATCATAAAATGGGTATTCATACTATATTTGGGGAAAACTACAACGAAAAAAATGGTTCTATTCATAGTTTTACCTACACGGGATTTGACTACAGAAAAAATGGTTCTATTGGCAGTCATCAGTGTCCTAAGAAAGCCCGTTCAAAGGTACCAGATTTGTTATTTGCTTCTCCATGTATTTGACACCCAATAAACAAAAATAAGTGATCTCCAAACCTGTAATTCCCCGTATATCTAGCCTTGGATGGATGCATAGGAGTAGGAGACGTTAGGAGGAGGCACAAGTTTTAAGGGGACCAAAGTTATTTAATGTGGAGCTTATTTAATACAACCAATTCCTTCATCCTTCCTAATAATGACCTAATCTCTTCACTTGGCTTTAACAACCAAAATTAATTCTTGCTGGGAATCGATTTGTCTTCCTTCTGCCAAAAAAATGAAAATGAACCAATTTTTTTTATGTTGTTTGAGCTCGCAAATGGGGAATAGATTCGATGGCCTCCTTACTCTTTCTTTTTTTTGTTGTCAGAAACGTGTTTGGTGCTAATGCGTTGGGGTTTTGTTGCGTAGGATGAAACATTTTTTTGTAATTTCCTGACCTGCTAGCCGCCTATGGTTTCCTTGCTTTCATTTATGCCTTGCTTGGCCATGATTTGGGGGAAAAGGATATGCTTCATTGAGGTTTGGGAACATGATGGTTGTTTCCTTTTGTTGTTTTCCTGGTTTCTGGGTTTGGAGCTTGCGACACCATGTTTGGGACTGACTGCACATTTGCTAGAAAGAGAGAACTATTGTGGCAGTTTTACTGATTCCCTTTTTGTGCTTTCCTATAGTCATGGAATCCCTTGAGACCACATCTATTTGAAGGCATTTTGTATAACAACTTTGGACGCCTCATGTTACCTCCACACTTCACATACATTAGATTTAACTCCGAGCAGGTTTCTGCATCTGACATAATCAAAACAAATATTTTTTATTTTCCATGTACTTCAATGGATGTCCATGTGATGTTACACTCACAGTCCCATTTTGGCACAGGTTGTGAGGATGTTGGCAAGGTTGTGGAGTTTGGATTTATCCCCCTCCATCATGTCTCACGTGTTCTTGAAGTTCCTGAGTTTTTTTTCTATAAACCCATTTGGTGTGTATATAGTCTGGCAATCCATTATTGTCCTTACGTGCTCTCCCCTGTAGAACATGAAGATTTAGTTCTTGATCTCATTGCCCTTTATCAATGTGATGAGTAATGGAGGTTTTAGTGCCCATCATTTTGTGGATAGAGATTCAACTTGAAGATTTTTTACTAGTCCATGCAGTGTCCATGCGACTTGGTGAAGTTGGAGATCAGGGAAGATAATTCTACCATTGCTATCAATTGCTAATTTTTAAAAATATCATGAAATGGAACCTTCCCTTCCCTAAAATTGTCTTGTGTCTGCTACTTTTGATGTGGGTTTGTATGCCTAACTGGGAAATATATCCTTTCTTCTTGAAATATTTTTTTTTTTATCTAATCTATGCTAGTAATTAGTGTTAAAAATGATGGACAAAAATATGTATTCCTCTTCTTAAGGATGTTGTGTATCCATGCTTGAATGATCGACCTTCTAAGAATTATTAGCCGCATTTATGGGTTTAAGTAACTGAGTTTGTCATGATCGTTTATTTATAGAGCTTTTTGTTGTGAAAACAAGCCTATTGTACTTTAAACCCCTTGCTCTTCATGTGAGCTTATTATCTGTGGACTAGATTTTCCTTCTAGATAATTGAGTTGTTCCCTGTTTCAGTGACTCTATATTTAGGTACTCAAGTAGTTACTCTATCACAAGGATGTCTCTTCTGAGTGTATGCAAGATATTTTGATTTTTAAGGTTTATAACCCTTTTCCACCTTCTCTACTACTCCGTAAATTCAATCAGATTAGTGGAACCCAAATCTGGTATAGTTTTACCTTCCCACTTATGGGTATGTTGAGCACAGATTTACTTGGGTCATGATAACCTTACTTTAGCGAACAACAACTAGGTTGTACCAATCCAGGTTGACTATAATTTTATGGAAACTTAGTCATCCTTTTGAGTTATGGCAACAAATTTCATAATGTTAGTTGTTTTACTTTGGTGTTACCCAAGCACTTGGTGAGGTGTGGTTGTCGAGGTCTGTTGGACTTCCATGTTTTCCATTTCTTGGGCTAGGTAGGTGGTCCCTTTGTTATCCAATCAATTCCCGTGGTATACAAAAATTTACGTGTAGTTGACTGTTGTGGTTGCTATTATGTATGAAGGGGGGTATCATGGCTAAGGTACGTGATTTATTAGTCATTTGTACAACTTGGTTATTTTTAGAATGGATTAGAATACTGGACATTTACCCAACTACTTGACGATCATCGATGTAAGTACAAATGTTTAAGTTCTTCCCTTAGGGGCTTTTTGACCATCCCTTATGAAATTAAACCGTAACAAAGGTTTTCGTCACCGATATTTGTAGTTTCATATGTGTGTTATGGATAGTATTCCTTTATTTTCATAACTATCATAGCATAATTCGACTTGTGATGACTCTTGGTGGCATTTTTTTTTTTATAATTTTGCATCTCACTAATTTTAATTGACATTTGGATGACATATGTGGATTGATATCTTGTTGAACTTTTGATAGATTGGTTAAGATAACTAGGGATAGTTGGGGGGTATTTACATATATATATGCATTGTTGACTGGATAGTTGAAGTTGATTAATTTAATGGCTTTTGGTGATACTTACAAATGTAAATTTATTTTTGAATGGTTTGAGTATGTTAATGAGCGACACTCTAAAAGAACTTGAGATGGAAATTAGTGATCCAAATTGTTTTAAAATGAAACTATAGACTTATAGAGAAGGTTTGGGAAATCCCTAGTGTGGCAAAATTGGTTTGATGATTAAAATGTTAACTTGTATGCCATGGAACTCTTTGTTACTCTCGCTTATTGTTACTAGCCTATAAGGGCAGTGGCCTCTTCTTAAATGATTATGAAATTCATTGGTGTCAATGGCTGAAACTATTATTATCATATTCTCCTTGTTAAACAATGTTGAGTGGTGGTCATGCATTAGTTTTCCAGCATTATAACTTATATAATTACATGATTAAAATTTTAATACACTCGACCTCTTCATGTTAACCTTGAAATTTGTGCTTCCTCCTGGATTTATTTATTTTTGTGTCGTATCTACAAAATCATATCACAACTTGTGCTATTGGCACCTATTTATGAATGTAGATTATTTGCTTTGAATATCAGTTCTCAATATTTTAACCAATTGTTTATTTGATGGAAAATCCTGTTACACTAGACTATTGTTTCTAACTTCTATCAGGCCAAATGGACCCCTTCTCAAATGATTCGTTTAATTTTCGTTTCTTTTGAGGCAATGATCATAAAATTTAAGTATAAGGATCTCTTCTTAGATTGGCAATTGGAGGGAAATTTGTAATTATCTTAAGGGGTTGTTAGATATTTAGAGATTTGAGACCAATTCTTAAAATAGATTTTTTTTTCCCTTCTTGATATTGTTAGATAGTAGCTTGTTGTTACTTTGTGTAGTCTTATCTTGCTCATTTCTCAGCGAATTGACTCAGGTTAAATAATTCTTGCAGATGGGTTATGTGAGTAGATGAGGGAAATAATTGTAGAATATTGCATCAAACTTGGTTGTGAAGTTCTTTTGTACAAATAATTTTACGTTGTAAAACTCTAGTATGGGTTATGTGGGGAATTTCAGACGGAAAACTGAGTGCCATAGTATCATGTGTTATGGAGTAATTTTCTCATGACTATTGAAACTTTGGCTTGTTTCGTTATCATTGGAAAATATAAAAGTTGATTACCACATGGTTATGGGTGATTCTAATGTATTATAGATATCCTAACAATAGTATAGTGTGGTGATGACCAATGTTATTACTCTCTTGTTTCCTAGTCTTGGCTCCATAGAGTTGGTTGTCTCTTTAGGTTGTGCATCGTGTTGGAAAGACTTGATGTAACCATATATAGTTTTCACAAGCGAGTAATGGTAAAATTTTCTCTCAGATATAAAATATTGTGTGGTGAACCCATTCTAAGACATAGTAACAATGTAATTCTAAGCATAATAAAATGGTTGGATGATCTTTCGAAAAGTTATAATATATAGTATATATATATAGTTAAAATAAAATATATTATATGTACACACGAATAAATTAGTGTAGATGTGAGCTTCTTGATAAATTTTGGGTCCTTAGATGATCGAAGAGGAACCTAGATTTTGTAATAAAAATGTATTTACCTTGATTTTTTTTCCAAGCTAAACTAAATCAACATTATCCTTTTATGGTGAATACTTTAAATGATCTTATGGTGAGAATAAATGATTATTTTTTAGAAGATAATAAGGTTATACAATTTTGAGGGAAATTAATTAAGAAACCCTTCAATCTCACTCAATTCGTTTGAAATGTAAATTTTTTTCCTTTTTCAAACTTAACCAAGACAATAGTCTAAATGAAGCTTTTAATAAATTTTGTTAAACTATTAACCTAAATAAAATATTGGTTAGTAACCAATGAGACCCTGAAGCTTAATTATTTTTGACCTATTTCCCTTAACCCTTGCCTTGGTTCTTTGTAACCTTTATTAGGTATTGTCACACTTTTTATCCTTGCACAAAGAAGATTATTGTTTCCAAACCGAAACATGGTACTTTCCCTCAATCAGAGCTTGTGCTTATCACCTGTGCAATAGGGGTGTGGAACAAGTTTTAGTGGCATGAGTAAGATTAATTAACATTTTGAGAAATGGAAAATATTTCTTAGATCAAACGAGTTAAGAAAGTTATTGACATATTACTAGAATGATTCTCCTTCAGAAGAACTTAATCTTAATCTCATTCAGTCAATAGTATAAAAGAAATAAGTGCTCCATATGTGAAGAAGAATTAGCTGTGAGTCATAACATGAATATTCTAGATTGTACATCAAGTTAAGAATTGAGAGATGATTTTAGTAAATAAGATAACCTTAACAATATTTTTCATCTGTGGGATGTCCTTAATTGTAATTGTGTACTGTGGTTGGACTTGTATGTACATTGTGCCTTGTCGAAGATTGAAAATCAAACTGTTTGTGATGTTGTGTATGTATAGATCTCCTTGTTGCCTATGGTGGTCATATGTTGTGTCTAAGCCTATGTTGGGAGTTGGCAGTAGCCCTTTTTGGTCTCCTGTTGTCATCATGTACATTCCAGGTAAGTAAAAAAAAAAATTATCCAAGTTTTTTTGGTGTTGTTTTTAGGGTATGTTTTAGCGGGTGTTAAACTTGGTATCAAATCAAAGGTTCATGCTCTCAAACCTTTGGGATAGATTGGAGTGGTGATGGTGTTACGTGATGGTGGTGGAAAGAAAAAGAGTAAATGTGATTTAAGAGTGATGTGATTCTATGTTGTAATTGTGATATTGTGATTACACATGATGTGTATGTCACTTAGTGAATAATTGTTTGCATGTTGATGTGTTGGAGATGATATTATTATTCCTCCTTTCTAGGAATTCTATGAGAATTCAAGTGTGAAACATTGTCTTGTTGTGTGTGCAAGAACTGTGATTGTTGATTTCAGAGTGTTGAATCCTTTTGGAATTTGTGATGTGTGGGTATATGAGTATGTTTGTACGACCAAGGTTGGTTGTAGTGAACATGGATTTTTTAATGATGTCATTATCATTTGTGTAGAAATGTGTGTATTTCCATGTTATATGGCAATGCTGACTGTATGTTGTAACTGTGCTCATCATAAATATAATTCATATAACATGTAATGATTCATATTGTGATTTAGTGACATATGGTGGGTATATGATCTGTATCATATAAGTGATTGTACTTTGGGTGTAGCATGGGGTGATGTGGTGTGTTATAAACCGTGAATTTTACGTATGTGATTTACCTTCTTTATTGGTGTCCATGCGAAGAGCATGTTATGGTTAATATGCATGAAGTACCATTTTGTAGTCAATGATGTGCATACGTATGTTATGGTGTGAACCTTATGCTAACTGACCCTGAGGGAAATCCATAAAACTATGATATTTGGAGTGAGGAAATTTGTACAATGGGCCAGTAACTCGAGATCTGACCTCAGGTTTCAGTAGATGGATGAACTATACTCCACTTTCTCTCTATCTTTCTGGTTGTTGTATGGATACAACCTAAGTGTAGCTATGACTATGTTTAGCCTTATCGAAGTGGTGGTGGGATGATTCAGGTAGAGATGATGATAGTTGTACAATTGATATGTTATTTTGTGAGCTGAGGTTCGATGTTCTGAGTGCCAGTAACTCGTTGAGTACCCCCTTGGTGGCTAGGTAACGCCACATAGTCATCATAATGTGCTATTCTTATATATGTATTTTATTCATAAATTTAACTTTTTATGTTATTTCTTCAAGGACTAGTAGTATTCTTGATTTCCATGTTTTACATTTTGGGAATTTCCTTTGTTTTTGGTACTAACATGTAGATTTGTGCACTAATTGTGGCTATTTGGCCATTTATTTTGCTTCGTTTTGGATTTTTTTTTAAATTTTAAGATTTTACAGCCTTTCACAAGTCTTGTAATTTTCCACTTGGCATTTGAATCAGATTTCTATGTTGGTTCTATTTTCATGATGTCATGGGATGCACCATGGAATGGTTGGACCTATGAAATCACTTTGTTGTATTGTGTTATGCCCCAAGGAGCTACAAATAACTAGCAGATTGTTGAACCATGAGTTATTATGTCCCTTTGGTTAGGTGTGTCCTGACTCTATGTGCCAAGGGCCATAGGGAAACCAGACTCCTTGAGGGAGGCATAAGAGATTGAGGGAAGCATAAGAGACTTGAGGGAGGCATAATAGACTTGAGGGAGGCATTTGATGTGTGTTGCGTGTGTGTGACTGATGTTTTGGGAGGTATGCATATTAGATGTTAATGATGATGTCCTGGGAGTGGTCCTATGATGTATGTGTTACTCATGTTAGTTGGATATGTTGTGGTGATGTTGTGGATATGGTTTTGATGCCCTTGTTGACACTATATACCTGTATCTATTTTTCTCAAGATATGTAAAATCTTCACCTATGGAATTGAGGAAATTTTTGGTTGTTGTAGTACACTTTTGTTCAAGTATTATGTATCAGTCATAGATGTGTGACTAGGTACTATGTTATGTGGACCGATGAATGTTCTCTTCCATGATTTGGTTAAGCTCTTCTGTGATGTGGTACCGTCATGAAATTATGTAAAAAAAAATAAAAAATAAAGAAATAAATAATTCTTGTGAATCATCAATGTTGTGTACGAACCTGAAAAGGTTTTGTGAAAGCAATTCATATTGGGTCCACCCACAAGAAGGAATAAACTAAAACTCTTCAACAACGAAATTTTAAAGAAATTGAATTAGGAATAATGTATAAAGAAAAGAGTCCTAATAGAATTAATGAATAAGAGGGAACTACAAATCTTCACAGAACGATTTGAAATTTGAATTAATCTGCCAAAATGTTTCTAAGGCTACCCCATGTCCATAGCCTCTGGCAACTAAAATTTTAACCATATGCATGTACTTTTGTCTTTATCTGTTCCTTGTTTCTTACTGTCTTACATTCCTTCATGTGTTATGTCACATCGAGGATGATGCTTCCTTAAGGGTAGGAGAATGTAATGCCCGGGTAATCTACCTTTGGCTAAATGTGTAGGAGTAGGAGATGTCAGGAGGAGGAAAAAGTTATAAGGGGACCAAATTTATTTTAATGTGGAAATTATTTAATACAGCCAACTCCTTCATCCTCTCTGGCAGCGACCTGACCTCTTCACATGGCTTTAACAACCAAAATTAATCTTTGCTGGGCATCAATTTGTCTTCCTTTTGCCAAAAAAATGAAAATGAACAAAAAACAATTGTTTTGGTTTGAGCTCGCAAAAGGGGAATAGAGTCAATGGCCTCCTACCTCTTTCTTTTTTTGTTGTCGGAAACGTTTCTGGTGCTAATGCGTTGGGGTTTTTTTGTACAGGATGAAACATTTTTTTTATTATTTCCTAAATTGCTGGTCTTGTGGTTTCCTTGGTTTCATTTATGCCTTGCTTGGCCATGATTTGGGGAAAAATGAGATGCTTTATTGAGGTATGCATACATGATGGTTGTTTCCTTTTGTTGTTTTCCTAGTTTCTGGGTTTTGCTTTTGTTATGCCTTGTTTGGGACTGACTGCATTTGCTAGAAAGAGGGAACTGTTGTGGCCATTTTTCTATTTCCCTTTTTGTGCTTTCCTATAGTTGTGGAATCCCTTGAGATCACATCACTTGGAGGAATTTTTTTCAACTATTTGGATGCCTCGTGGGTACCTCCACACTTTGCATTCATGGATTTGAAGCAGCAGGTTTCTGCATCTAACATAATATTTTAAATTTTTTTTATTTTCCATGGTGCTTCAATGGATGTCCATGCCATGTTCTGGCACCCCGTTTTGGCATAGGTTGTGAAGATGTTGGCAAGGGCGTGGAGTTTGGCCTTATCCCTGTGCATCACATGTTTTACTGGGCCCTTTCTATAAACCCATTTAGTGTGTACTTTAGTCATGGCACTCCATGAGGCCACTGCTCTTTCTGTTCAACATTACATGTATAATGGATCTTTCTACCTGTGCTAATCATGGAAAAGAATGGGGGGTTTAGTGCCCATCATGTTGTGGATAGAGATTTGACCTAAAGATTGTTACTGCTGGTCTGTGTGGTGTCCATGCGACTTGTTGAAGTTGGAGATCAGGAAAGATAATTCTACCATTGCTACAATTGCAAATATTTAAAAATATCATGAAATGGAACCTTCCCTTCCATGAAATTTACTTGTCTCTGCTACTTTTGATGTGGGTTTGTATGCCTCGCTGGGAAATATCTCCTTTCCTCTTAAAATATTTTCTTGTTTTTATCTATACTAGTTATCAGTGTTAAAGTGGACAACAAATATGTATTCCTCTTCTCAGGCTGTTGTGTATTCATGCTTGAATGAATGACCTTCTAAGCATTACTAGCCACATTTCTAGTTTTAAGTAATGAGTTTTCATGTTGTTTATTTATAGATTTTTTTGTTGTGAAAACAAGCTTGCTGTCCTTTAAACCCCTCGCTCTTCATACAAGCTTATAATATGCAGATTAGATTTTCTATCTAGAAAATAGAGTTATTCCTGTTTCGGTGACTCTAGATCTGGGTAATCAAGTAGTTACTCTATCAAATGATGTCTCTTCTAGGTGTGCAATATATCTTGATATTTAAGGTTTATAGCCCTTACCCCTTTTCTCTTCTACTCCTTAAATCAATCTGATTAGTGGAACCCAATTTGGTATAGTTTTACCTTTCCTCTCACGGGTATGCTGAGCACAGATTTCTTTGGTCATGATAACCTTAATTTTAGAAACAACTGTTAGTGCAGAATCATAACACCCCGAAATTTTCTTTTCTAAGGTAGGCTCATTTAGTGTGATTGCATAACATGGATTTTTTCCTAAGGTGTGGGACCTTACAAATTGGAAAAAGCTCTCCAGATTTTAAAGGTTGGTTCCTTTCCCCTCTGTTCAGGTGCATACGTAAGGATTTGTAGAGGATCTATATCCATACCTAGTCTATTGCTTACCAAGGAGACAGGGATACAAGAGTACAGAAATAAGAAATAACTAAACTATCAGGTGATGCACCAAAGGAATGATGAATACTTTAGTTTACCTTCGATACAAACCAATAAAAATGTATATAGTAAACAAGCACATATAACCAAATTTGTAATGAAAGACCAGATAGAAGATAAAAGGGGACAAGAAAGGATCTAAAATCAATCACAAATGTGTTTTATTACTTTGAAAGATTGTTACAATGCATCAAAAACATAGCCAGAACGGCAGAAAACGTATTATGCAATTTAAATGGAGAGGTTTGAACTCCATGAATTCCTTTTACCAGAAGGAGAAGGGGAGCCTGTAAAAACAAAAGAACGTCCAACCCTTTACAATGAACCTTGCTAACCCTGCTTTTATAGATTCATCCACGAAGGGGAGAAAGAGAGAGAGAGCGGGGGAAAAATGTGGGGTCTGAAGCTCAATCACCGCTATTAATGCCTTTCACTAAAATCTGTCCCCAAATCTATCTTGACTGCATCAATTTCTTGGTTT
Source organism: Taxus chinensis (assembly GCA_019776745.2). Lineage (NCBI taxonomy): Eukaryota > Viridiplantae > Streptophyta > Pinopsida > Cupressales > Taxaceae > Taxus > Taxus chinensis. The sequence goes on from CM034151.1 coordinate 811,012,970, forward strand.
GGCACCTCAAAGGAGGAGGGAAACGACAAAGATCAGATCGAATCCGATCTGGTTGTTGGAGAAAAATAGATCCTGCATTGAAATGCCTTGAAGAGGTTTCTCCATTTTTCTCTCCACTTAACCTCCCCAAACTTAAAGTTTCATATCTCCCATGGTGTAGACGAGGCCAAGATCTTTCCAACTGTGTCAGATTTGTAATATTTCGAGCCCTGAGTCGAAAGATATGCCCCTTCGAAGTTTGTATCGGGTCCGTACAAATGGAAAGCGAGAAAACTAGTTTGAAAAATGGGTCCCCCTTTTAAAATGGGACACATGGAGGGTTGGCACTTACTGGAAACCTCCCTTCAATTCGGGCTCTAGAACTAGCGTCCACATTTAGACACTTGGCACTCCTTTGTTGGCTCGTTACAATAAAAAATTGGCAAAGTTCAACCGCAGACTCGAAGCTCTTTTTGAGACAGGATGATGCGCCAGAATTAGCAGGAACTTGACAATGGAGCTCCCATAACTTGGGTTCTAGGTGTCCTGTGGGTGAAAGGTCCATTTTCACCTTTTTGCCCCAACTTCACGCCTTGGCTTTCGACTTGAGACTAAATGTAGTGGAAACTTTTCGCCCTAGGCAAAGTTGTGGGCAAGTTTTTGAAACATTTTAGGGCCCTAAATCCGCCATCTTGAGGGGCTGAAAATTAGGACCTTTAAGGTGATAGTTCGGTTTTTTCCTATTTTTGAGCATTAGTGTAATTTTAGTCTATTAATTGCATTATGAGTTAGAAAGTTGGAAATTCCTCTAATTTAGGGACTGTAGAAGATGTGTGGCAATTTCTGTGCCCATAGGAATAAGACACTTGCGTAGCCTTACTAAGAATAGCAGGTTCTAGTAAACTGACTATTCAAATAGTAATCTTCCGTCACCTTAGAGTAGATTTACGTCAGAGTTAGCTAGAGTTGTACTTGGCAAACTCGAGTTGGAGTTGTTTTCCTATTGGAGGAGCAACGATTGTTAATTCACTTATTTGACCTAACAAAGATCTCTAGATCTATTTCAACAGTCTTTTTGGAGTTCATAGACATTTGCAACATATCTGGTTTGCTTGCACTAATTTGGCTACATTACTGGACGCATGGAGGCTCCGCGCTCGCTTGGAAATGCACCGATAAAGATTTACACTTTGAAGCAGTGTTCAGGTTGACACTTGGATAGCCTCCGTCAGGTCTTTGAGACCTTCCTTGTCCGCCTTTGACTTGATTTGACCATTTTCTACATGGAGGGTCAGCGCAAGTTTGAGCTTCTCTTTTTGGATTCACTTTTGGAGAAGCATCGCTTTGGACACATGGCCTCTTCCGCTACCTCTTTCATACTTAGTCAATTTTGTCCCTTTTCCTGAATCATTTCAAGCTCGAAGACTTTGAATCTTTGCTATTCTTCCTCCTTATTGCTCTGGCTCCTTTCTTCATTGATCCTCATTATCTGGCCCTACAATTTCATAGTTTTTCCTTGCCTGGATTTGGAGAATGGATTTAAGATGTAGAAACGACCCGACAGAGTCGTTTATTTTTGTGTAGGATCCTTTTCTCTTCTTTATCCCCGCCACTTCATTGTTGGACCCTTTTTTCTTCAATTTATAGGATTGAGTGTGTTTCCTCTGGTTTCTCCTATGTGGGGTCGTGTTTTGATCCAATATTTAGCTCGAGGGTGAAATCTGGATAACAATTTGGTGAGTCACAGGAACATCTACCTGCTAGATGAAGAGATCAGTTGCCTTGTCAAATCTGTTAGGCATGGATTCAATAATAACTGGATGATACTAATTATTCTCTGGTTCACAAGCCTGGCCATTTGCGTTCTCATATTTTATAAGAGAAACTTGAATTGAAACTTTCTGAGAAAAGAAAATTGTTTTAAAACAGGGCTTTATCTTTTTTTCTTAATGAACTGCATAAGAGCAACATAACAACACCATGACTATGTATAAAATTTAAAATCATACATGCTCCAAATGGAGCATGCATAGTGGTGTAAAATCACTTAGGATAAAATCAATCTACACTACAACAAGCTGATGTGCAGAAGAACTTAGAGGAAAGAGAAATGAAATTGATATGTACAGGGCGGGACCTCCCTTTTAAGCAGTTGCTTAAGATAGACCCCGTTCACTAGAATCTGTAACTCTTCACCCTCCAATGTAGACAATTAGAAATCATTACTACTTTTACATATTATTATCATATAGGGGCCACTCCAGATGGCATCAAACTTAGAATGTCTCCCTGGTTTTTGCTCGATCTGCATCCCATTTCAAAACAAGGTCCCCTTCCTTGAAGGTTCTCACTCTAGCCTTCTTATCAAAGCATTTCTTGATCGAAGCCTAATTATTCTCTAATGCTTGGATAGACATTCTCTTTGGCTTCTTCTAATTCTATTAGCTCCGTGTACCTGGTCTCCATTGGTTCAAATTCAGACATTTCTAGTTGCTTCACAAGCTCCAAATTTGGAAATTCAAGTGATATGGGAAAACACTGCTTCTTTCCCATAGACAAGATATGAATGGGGAGCTTCCTGTAGATCTCCTTGGGCATTATTCTATCAGCCCATAATGCCATTTTGAGATTTTTGTGCTCAGGTCCTCTTGATTTTCATCAAGGGTTCTTCTGATGATCTTCATCAAGTTGTTGTTTGTAGACTAATCTTGGCCATTACCTTGAGGGTAATAGTTTGATGAAGTGCTCAAATAAGTCTCATTTTTAACATCCCCTCCTGTGATCTTGGAACTTATAAATGCTAATGCATTATCTGAGATGATGGTGGCTGGTACTCCAAATTTGGTCACTATCCCTTCATTGAAATCCAGGATAGTAAACTCATTTTTTCTTTGAGTGCCACTGCCTTGGTCCACTTAGTGAAATAATCAGTTGCTGTCAGGATCCATTTATGACCTTGGCTTGAGTTTGGGTTGATGAATCCAATTAATTCCAATCCCAATTGCATGAAAGGTTGGTCTACTGAGATTGGGTGTAATGGAAGTGCTGCTAGCTTCTCATTTCCTTTGAAGAATGCACAACTCTTGCACCTTTTGATCCATGTGAAACAATCACTAAACACTCTGGGCCAATAATATCCTACTTTCATGATTTTGAGTGTTGTCACTCTTGGAGAGAAATGGCCTCCAGCTGCTTCAACATGAAATTCTTGTAGCACTCTCCCCACCCGATCTGATCCAATGCATCTCAACAAAATACCATTGATGTCTCTTTTTAACAAGACACCATCAATAAGGACATATGGGATGGCCTGTAGCCTGAAATGCCTTCTTTTTTCTTTACTCATCCCATGAGGACATAGACCTGTTTGAAGGAAGTGCACCATGTCTTGGGTCTAACAAGGAGAAGGTATATCATCTCTCCCTTCTCATTGATCATCTTGTAAGATAAGAATGGCCTCTTTATCACTGTTTGTTTCATCTTGTAGAGCAGAGGCTAATTTCTCACACAAGCCCCTCCCACAGACCAGCTTGGTGACCCTAATCTCAATGTCATATCCCATGACATGGGTGATCCACCCTACACGTTTCTCATTCAGGTCCTTGTTGAGGAGGAATTCTTTGACTCCTGCATGGGATACAAAAAGTTTGATTTTTTTGTTTTACACTAAATGCTTAAGCTTCTTCAATCCCCTGATCACTGCCAAGACTTGCTTCTCAATGAAGGAATACCTCACCTCATAGTCTTCTAGACTCTGACTGAAGAAAGTAATTGGTTTTTATGAGTTTTCTTTGTTCTGTTGAACCAGGATTGCAGAGATAGTGTCATTGCCACCAAAGGCATACGGTATGAAGTCCTTAGAAAAATCTAGATTTACAAGAGTTGGGGCCTGTGATATAGCCTCTTTGATAGCCTCAAAGCTTGCCTTTCCTTCAACTGGCCATTTGAATGCTAAGCTCTTCTTCAACATCAGTGTTATTGGCTTAACCAGAGTACCAAAATTTGGGAAAAACCTTGGAACAAAGTTGATCTTCCCCAAGAAGCTTTGAAGAGCCTTCTTGTGGCTTGGTAATGGCAGTGCTTTTATTGCTTCAAATCTTTCTGGATCAATTGTCAGACATTCCTTAGACACAATGTGGCCTAAAAGCTTGCCTTCATGGGCCAAGAATATGCATTTTTTAGGGTTCAAAGATACCCTAAATATTCTGCATATTTGAAATGCTTTCCTTAGATGAAAAAGGTGTTCTGCTGCGTTCTTGGAGAACACAGTGATATCATCCAGATAGATCAACACTATTTTGTTGATTAGCCCTTTAAATGCCATATCCATGTCTCTTTGGAAAGTAACACTAGCATTAGATAGTCCAAATGGCATTTTTTTGTATGCATAGGTGCCCCATTTGGTGGTAAAGGTAGTTTTGAACTGATCATCTTCTTTCACCATGATCTGATTGTATCCTGAGTAGCCATCTAAGAGAGAGAATCTCTCTAACCCAGACACTACTTGTAAGATCTATTCCATTGAAGGGAGTGGGTAGTGATCCTTACGAGAGGCTCTGTTCAAATCCCTGAAGTCAACACATAGCCTGATTTATCCATTTTTCTTTCTGACTGAGACTAGATTTGCAACGTAACTTGAGTGTTTTATTGGAAATATGATGCTTTCCTCTATTAGCTTATTCAACTCCCTTTTCATTAGGGGCTCAATATGTGGGTTGACTAGTCTCTACTTCTGCCTGATAGGCTGAGCAACTGGGTCTAATTCAATTATGTGTTGTGCTAGTTTTGGATTGAACCCTCTTAGATCTTCATAACTCCAAGAAAACACATCAGGGACTTCTTGGCAAAGTTATATGAATTCATAAATTTCTTGTTTAGTGGCCACCTTGCCAATTTGAAGTGTTTTTTCTTCTCCAACTAGGATTGACTCTGAATCTTCTCCCTTGACTTGTATGTTGGCTTTCTCTTTTCTAAGCTGGTCATTAGGATTGAAAATAGATTCCAGTGTTACCAAGCCTTTACGAAGCTTGTTTATATGCAGTTGTACTATTTGATTTCCATATTGTTGTCCTAATCTACTTTGATTATGGGCTGAGAATTCAGCTTCTTCTTGCAAAAATTTAATGATTTGTTGAACATTCTCAAAAACTTGTTAGCATGTATTATTATTTAGCACTGCTAGCCTCACAACCACATGGATATGTGGCTGTTCTTTGTCTCTTTTGATGTTGTTCACCACATCAAAGGCTTCTCTAACTACTCCAAGTCTATCAACAGTTTCAATTTCTTTTCTGGGTATGGACATAATGATGAAGGTTTTGAAATATTATATGAGGTCTCATACTCATTCTTATAGTTCTTGATCAGGTCATTTTTGATAGTATTTAGTCCTCTGACTTGGTTGGCAACCAATTCACTATCACCAAATACTTGTAGATTCTTGATTCCTAGCTTTCTTACCCAATGAAGACCTTAGACTAAAGCCTCATATTCAACAACATTATTTGAACAAGGAAACTGAAATCTAAAGGTTGAATAATACTTCATACCTTTATGAGACACAATCATAGCTCCTCCTCCAACTCCTTGTCTACTCCTTGAACCATCAAAGAATAATTTCCATACCTCATTGTCATCTTTATGTTCTGGCTTGGTTAAGGTAGGGAGAGGGTGATTTTCTTCATGTAGAAGGTAAACACCCAGCTCAGATCCTTTCATTTCTTTATAGGGGTCGAAAGCATGTCTTTTGCTAGCCCACTCATTTAGATTCAAGTCTTGGATACATTCCAACTTGGTATTTGCTTCATTAGTGTTTAGAAGGTCTTCTTGATCAAAGGCTGAGCAGTTAGCATTGATTGGGCTAGTTACATAGGATTCAATATGATAGTCAACAATAGGTTCATATCTGATTGTGGCCTTTGCCCCATACCTTGTCCTAAAGAGCATATCTGACCAATCAGCAGACAGGTAGTGTCTAATTTTGGTAGTGAAGTCCCTAGACAGACACAAAGTAAAATGTGGTGGCAAATCTATTATGGACACGTTTTGCAAGAACATCACATTGGGGCAAGCATGTAGGGTGAGGCTCAAATCCTTGATGATTCCCACAGTGGTTATTGTTGTCCCATCTAATTGAACTACTCCTCTATAGATAACCTCATATTAGAGACCCAACTGGTTGGCTATTTGTTTCGGAATCACAAAACTACTAGCCCCAGAGTCAATCATACAATTGTGCACTAATTTGTCCCCAATAATTAATGAGACATAGAATGGAGGGGTCTCAAGTTATTACCTTGTTTTCCTCCTTGGTTCTTCTCAGGTTGAACTGCATTGGCAAGAACTCTCTCTGACTGATTAGGAGGTTGATTTGAACTTGACCAATTTTGCATGGCAGTTTGTAACAGATCCCTCTGCCCTAGAATGACCAATGACTCCCATAGTGAAATACTCACACTTGTCCTTTTCATCTACTCAATAATATTGAATGAGCTATCTTTTTGCTGCCCTTTCCCAAACACATTTCTTTCTTGCACGTAGGCTGTTACAGCTAGTGCATGACTGGATTTGGAAGGTGGCTTGGATTGGTGCTGCATGTTGGGAGTTTCACTTGGAACACCAAGACCTTATGGAGTGATGGAAGGTTGAGGGTTACTTGATTTCAGTGGTTGGCCCTCTCCAATTCTTCTCTTTTTGGACTATGTATTGGTAGCTACAATTTGAGGAGGGAACTAATTCATCCCACAGAAGTCTTCAGCCTTCCAATTTACAAGCATGGTATCTCCTGGAGGTTCACTTTTTTGAGCTTCTTATTGTTGATCTCCTTCCTGACTAGGATCTTGTGACACCATATTGGTTTGCACCATTAGAGCTTGATTCGGAGCACCATTAAAACACATGGATTGGTTATGTGGCTGACTACATAGAAAACACCAATCATATTCCTGTCCCATATTGTTCTATGCAGGGACCAATGCCTTTGATGTTGAGGTTGTATTTGGATCATAAGACCTAAAAGGTCTAGCAGCTTGAGGTTTTCCATGATTTTGATTTTGATTTGTAGTCTGAGGTGGTGGCCTATTTTGCTTGTATTGGGATCTAGTTTGATATTGAGCTTGAGGCTGATATGGGTTAGAGCTTTGTGCTTGTTACCTTTTAATGGTCACTAGTTTGTTTCCTAGGTTTTGTAGTTGCTTCATCACTTCTTGAAGCTCTTTAGAGGTGTTAGATGATGAAGTGGAAGCTTCAGCTGAGCTTGGACTCCTGGGGGTGGGTATAGGAGATAATGTGGGTGCTTGGTTAGTATCTGGGCTTCCTAACTTAGGGTACAGAGGCATGGATAGCCTAGGAGTGATTTTTCTAGCTTGAATCAAACAATTTTCAGCCCCTATAGAGAGGCTATAAGCTATAGGTAATGTAGTGCCCCCCATTGATTGAATCATTAGAGAAATATCAAAATTTAAAGCCCTAAGAAAGTATAAGAAGGAACCTTCATCCATGGCCTTTACTACTGTTGGAATCCTATCCCAAGTTCACTGGAATCTGAGGTTGAAGTCAATCAACTATTCATTTGGGGCTCTCTTGATTATTGTTAGTTGCTCCAACAAAGACAAGTTATCACCTTTTTCCCCAAACTGATTGTGAACGGCCATGCACAATTGGTTCCAGTTCTAGATGGAGCCTGCTATAAGACTCCTAAATCATTGTGAAGCCTTCCCTTTGAGTGAAGAGGTGAGAAACTTGAATGCTATGTCCATTTCATGAATCTCATGGATTGTGTAGACATTTGCAATATCTTGGACATGATCACCTAAAGAAGTTTGGTTATCCCCAGTGAAATATGGGATACTCTTTAATGCTGCAATAGGAAATGGATTTTGTGCATTCAAGGAAAGTGGACTACTGTTAGTGAAATTAACATAAGGATTTGGCTGAGCCATTCTGATTCACCTGAGCACTCCTCTTGATTGAATGAATGGTCTTCCAGGAGGAGGTGTTGATAAATCTCTACTTGGTGGGGATAGAGACCTCTAAAATATTATTCTTCTCCCTTTGTCTAGGGATAAGTATAAATAGACGAATAATCCCTCTTCTCTGGTTGTTGACCGTGTTTGTATTCTTCTCATGAATTTACTTGGACTGCTAAAACTAGTAGATTTGTTTCTTTTGGAGTCACTAGATGTACACTTTTAAAAGCTTCTTAAAAAGCTAGAATCACAACAAGTGTACATCAATCCTTGTTGTAATAAGATGGAGGCTTCTTGGTCCCACTGGGTGTGCCAAAACTGTTAGTGCAGAATCACAGTACCCCCAAAATGAGCTCTAAAAGATGTGCTTTTCTAAGGCAGGCTGATTTTATGTGATTGCATAACATGGAAATTTTCCTAAGGTGTGGGACCTAACAAATTGGAAAAGCTCTCCAGATTTAAAGGTTGGTTCCTTATCTCTCTATTTAGGTGCATACGTAAGGATTTGCAGAGGATCTATATCTATACCTATTCTAAATATTGCCAAGGATACAAGGATAAAAGAGTTTAAAAAATGAGAAATAATTAAACTACCAGGTGATGCACCAAAGGAATGATGAATAATTAGTTTACCTTTGATAAAAACAAATAAAATGTATACTATAAACAAGCACAGATAGCCAGACGTGTAATGAGAGACCAAATAGAAGAAAAATAAGAAAGAAGGATATGAGAACGATCACAAATGTATTTTGTTGATCCAAAGATTGATACAGTTCATTACAAAATAGCCAAATGGCAGAGATGTGTTACATTTTTAATGGAAGGCCTGAAGCCAACAAATCTTTTGCTAGAAGGAGAAGGGATCCTGTAAAACTAAGAATATCCAACCCTTTACAATGAACCCTGCATCCGTCTTTATAGATTCATCCTGAGAGAAGAAAGAGAGAGAGAGAGAGAGAAAGAGAGAGAGAGCAATGGGAAAATGAGGGTCGAGGCACAACCACCACTATTAATTCCACTACTAAAATATGCCCCGAATCCATATTTTTGCATCGATACCTAGTTTCGGCACCTTGAAGGAAGAGGAAACAGAAAAAATAGATCAAATCCAATCTAGTTGTTGAGACTGATGATATTGCATTGAAATATCGAAGACGTTTCTCCATTTTACATCCACCTACCTTCCCAAAAATTAAAGTTTCAGACTCCTATGGCATATAAGAGATCAAGATATTTCCAATGGTGTCAGATTTGTAATATTTCGAGCCCTGGGTTGAAAGATATGCCCCTTTGAAGTTTGAATTCATTTCGTGCAAATGGGCAGGAAAAAAATTTGAAAAATGGGCCCCCCTTTTGGATTAGGACATGTGGCAGCTAGATTAGAAAAAAATTCAGACTTGCAGGTTCGCAATTCACCTTTTATCCTTTTGGGAAAAAAATGCAAAACTTAAAAAGTTCCCACAGCCCCGAAACTCTGCATGGACACGTGGCCCCTTTTGGTTGGATGGAAAATGCATCCCATTCTTACCTTTATGCCTTTTGGTCGAAAGGAAAATTTTCATCTTTTGCCCCGACTCCCTGCCTTGGCTTTGACTCGAGTCTAATTGCTGACTTTTCCCCTGGGCCGAGTTGCGGGCCATTTTACAACTTTTACTCCCTTTTCAGGAAAAGAGTGAAAAATCAACCTTTTCCTTGATGCCCTGCTTTCCTCTGGGACACATGTCACTTTGGAACTTGTTTGGAAACCTTATCTCTATTTGACCCTTGAATCAATGCCATTGAGACACTTGGCAGCCTCCGCTGGCCTGTTTATGCATTTACTATTCAACTGACTTTGCCCCCCTTTGTAGAACACGTGGAGGCACCTCACTTGTTTGCAAACCCAACCCAAAGTTTTCCTTTAGAGGAGCACGTCAAGTTGACACTTGTCAGCCTCCGCTGATCTCTTGACTTTTCAACAGTATCCTTACTTTTAGACTTTGGGCTACGTGGCAAGCTTGCGCTTATTTGGGTCTCCTCCTTTGGGAAAACTCTTAGAAATGTGCCAAGTTGACACTTGGCACTCTCTGCTTACACTTCTATACTTAGTTGATTTTGAGGCCTACCCTATCCACCTTTGACTCGATTTTACCATTTGCTACGTGGAGGGCTGACGCAAGTTAGAGCTTCTCTTTTTGGATTCCTTTTTAGAGAAGCGTCGTTGGGACACGTGGCCTCTTCCACTGCCTCCTTCAATACTTAGTCAATTTTTTCCCTTTTCCTGAATCATTTCTTGTCCATGGACTTCAAATCTTTGTTTTTTATTCCTCCTTCTTGCTTCTGGCTCCTTGTTGCATTGATCTTCATTATCTGACCCTGCAGTTTCAAAGTTTGTCTTTGCCTGGATTTGGAGAACGGATTTAAGATGTAGAAACAGCCTGATAGAGTCATTTCTTTTTGTGTAGGATCCTTTTCTCTTCTTTATCCCCGCCACTTCATTTTTGGACCTTTTTTGCTTCCAATTTTTAGGATTGAGTGCATTTCCTCGGTTTTCTCCTATGTGGGGTCGTGTTTCGATCCAATATTTATCTCGGGGGAGAAATATGGATAACAAAAACCACTAGGTTGAACTCGATACGGGTTGACTATAGTTTTATGGACACTTAGTCATCCTTTCGAGTTATCACAATGAATTTCGTAATGTTAGTTATTTCCTTTGGTGTTACCCAACCACGGTGAGGCATGGTTTTTGAGGTCTATTGGACCTCCATGTTCTCCTTTCTTGAACTAGGTCTAGGTGGCCCCTTCGTTATCCATATCAATCCCACAAGTCTACAAAAATTTACGTGTAGTTGACTGTTGTGATTGCTATTATGTATGAAGGGGGGTATCGTGGCTAAGGTACCCAATTGTTTAGTGTTTGTGCACCTTGGTTTTCGTTTAGAATTGATTAGAATCCTGGACATTTACCCAACTACTTGATGATCATCGGTGTAGGTCCATATGTTTAAGTTCTTCCTTTAGGGATACTTTGACCATCCCTTATGAAGCTTAAACCATAACAAAGGTTTTTCGTCACCGATATTTTTAGTTTCATGTGTGTGTTATGGATAGTATTCCTTTATTGTCAGAACTACCTTGGCGTAATTCTACTCGTGATGACTCTTTTTTATTTTATTATAATTTTTCATCTCACTGATTTTAATTGACATTTGGATGGCGTATGTACATTGATATCTTGTTGAATTGTGATAGAATGGTTAAGAGCACTATGGGTAGTTAGGGGTATTTACATATAGATGCATTATTGATGGATATTTGAAGTTGATATTAATTTAATGGATTTTTGTGATACTCACAAATGCAATTTTATTTTTTAATGGTTTGAATATGTCAACAAGGGGAACTCTAAAAGGACTTGTGATGGAAATTAGTGATCCACATTGTTTTAAAACAAAACTATAGACTTATAGAGAAGGTTGGGAAATCCCTAGCTTGGAAAAACTTGGTTTGATGTTTAAAATGTTAACTTGTATGTCGGAACTCTTTGTTACTCTCCATTGTCTTTAATTTCCTATAAGGGCAGTGGCCTCTTCTTAAATGATTATGAAATTCCTTGGAGTCAATGGCCGAAACTAGTATTATCTTCTTCTCCTTGTTAAACAATGTTGAGTGGTGGTCATGTATTAGTTTTCGATCTTATAACTTATATGATTACATGATTAAAATTTTAATACACTCGACCTTTCATGTTAACCTTGAAATTCATGCTTCCTCTCGAATTTATTGTTTTTTTTGTGTCATTTTTGAAAATGAGTATCGTAACTTGTGCTTTTGGTACCTATTTATGAATGTAGATTGTTTTGTTTGAATATCAGTTCTCAATATTTTAACCTAATTGTTTATTCAATGGAAATCCCATTACACTAGACTATTGTTTTTAACTTATTAGGCCATTGGCCCCTTCTCAAATGATTGGTTAATTTTTGTTGCTTTGAGACAATGTTCATAACTGAAGTATAAGGCTTTCTTATTAGATTGGAATGGGGGGAAATTTTTAATTATCTTAAGGGGCTGCTAGAATTTAGAGCTTTGAGACACTTCTTGGAATAGAATATTTTATCCTTTCTAGATTTTGTTAGATATTAGCTTGTTGTTGCTTTGTGTGGTCTTATCTTGCTCAGTTCTCACGAACTGAATCAAGTTAAAAATTGTTGTAGATGGCTTGTGCGAGTAGATGATAGAAAGAATTCTAGAATATTACACCAACTTGGTTGTTAACTTATTTTGTACGAATACTTTTATGTTGTCATATTATAGTTTGGGTTATATGGGGAATTTAGAATAAAATGAGTGTCATAGTATTATGTGTTGTGGAGTAATGTTGTCATGACTATTGAGACTTTGGTTTGTTTTGTTACCTTGGAAAATATAAAGGTTGATTACCGCATGGTTGTGAGTGATTCTAATGTATTATAGAAATTCTAATAATTGTACAGTGTGGCGTGACCAATGTTATTCTCTCTTTATCCCTAGTCATGGGTCCATAGATTTGGTTATCCCTTTGGGTCATGTGTCATGTTGAAAAGAATTGATGTATTCTTGCACAGTTTTCACAAACGAGTAATGGTAAAATTTTCTCTCAGAGATAAAATGTTGTGTGGAAAACCTTTCTAAGACATAGCAACAATCTAATTATAAGCATAATAAAATAGTTGGATGATCTTTCTAAAAGTTATAAAAGCTAAAATAATATATATACGAATAAATTAATGTATATGTGAGCTTCTTGATAACTTCTGGGTCCTTAGGTGATCAAAGAGGAATCTATCTTTTGTAATAAGAATATTTTTACCTTTTTTTTTCCCAAGCTAAACTAATTAACATTATCCTTTTTATGGCGAATCCTTAAATGATCTTATGGTGAAATCAATGATTAGCTTTTGTAAGATAATAAAGTATTTAAGTAGGAGGAAAATTGATTAAGAAACCATTCAATCTCTCTCAATCATTTGAAATGTAAATTGTTTTCCTATTTCAAACTTAATCAAGCAAAGACTAAATGAAACTTTGAACCAATCTTGATAAACTCTTAGTCTCAATAAAAGACTATTAAAAAGCAATGAGAACCTAAATCTAAATTCTTTTTGACCTATTTCCCTTAACCCTTACCTTGGTTCATTGTAATGTTTATTAAGTAATGTTAAAATTTTGATCCTTGCACAAGAAGATCATTGTTTTGAACTTGAAACAGTACTTTCCCTCAATCGGAGCTTTTGCTTATCACCTGTGTAATAGAGGTGTGGAACAAGTTTCAGTGGCTTGAGTAAGAGTAATTAACCTTGTGAGAAATGGAAAAAGTTCTTAAATCAAAGGAATTAAGCAAGTTATTGAAATATAATTGATAGATCCTCTTTTAGAGAGCTTGGCCTTAAGCTATTTAGTCAATAGTATAAAAGGAATAAGTTATCCCTTGTGAAAAGTATTTATGTGAAACATTACATGATTTTTTTATAAGAACATAAGTTAAGAATTAAGAGACATTTTATCAAACAAGAAAGTTTAATAAGACTTTCATAGTGGGATTCCCTTAAATGTAAGTATGTTCTATGGTTGGACTTGTATGTAATGTTCTGTCAAAATGGGAAGTGAACCGTTTCATGTTGAGTATCATATATCTCCTTGTACCTTGGTGGTCAATGTTATATTAATCCTACCATGAGTTGGTGGTAGCCATTATGATCTCTTGTTGTGTCGTGTAAATTCCAGAAATTAAAAAAAAATTATCCGAGTTTTTTTAGTGTTGTATTTGTGTGTGTTTAAGTGAGTGTCACACTTGGTATTAGAGAAAAGGTTCATGCTCTCCAACCTCTAGGACATATTGAAGTGGTGATGGTGTTGCGTGATGGTGGTGGTGGTAGTGATTAGAATAGAAATGTGATTTAAGCGTGATGTGAACAATGTCGTAATTTTGATATTGTGAGCGCACATGTTGTGTATGTCACTTAGTGCATGATTATTGGCATGTTAATGTGTTTGAGATGAGAGTATTATTCCTTCTCTACATGAATTCAATGAGAATTTGAGTGTGAAACACTGTCTTGTTGTGTGTGTGTGTGGAAGATATGTGATTGTTGATTTTAGAGTGTTGGATCCTTTTTGCATTTGTGATGTGTGGGTGTGCTGATATGTTGTATGACCAGGTTGGTTGTAGTGAACTGGAATTCTTAATGATGTCATTATCATTTCTATAGAAATCTGTGTATTCCCATGTTATATGGATTCTGACTGTATGTTGTAATTGTTCTCATCATAATTGTAAATCATGTGAGATGTAATGATTTATGTCGTGATTTAGGGACATATGGTGGGTATATGATCGCTATCATATAATGATTGCACTTGGGGTGCAGCATGTGGTGATGTGGTGTGTGGTACGCCATGAATGTAATGTATGTGATATAACCTATATTGGTTCCATGCATGGGATGCTATGGATAATGTGTGTGAACCACCATTGTATTATTGATGTAGTTACAATTTATGTTGTGAACCTTACGCTTGCTGACCCTGAGGGAAATCAGTAAAGCTATATGTTTGGAGTGAGGGAATGGGTACCATGGGCTAGTAACTCAAGCTGACCTTAGGTTTAGTAGTAGATGACCTATGCTCCTCCTTATTTCTCTCCTTGTGCTTGTCGTATGGATGCAACCTAAGTGTAGCCATGACTGTGTTTAGCCTTGTCTAAGTGGTGGCAGGATGATTTAGATAGAGATGATGATAGTTGTACTATTGATATGTTATTTTACAAGCTGAGGCTCGATGTTCTGAGTGCCAGCAACTCGTTGAGTACCCCCTTGGTGGCCAAATAAGGCTACATAGTCATTGTAATGTGCTATTCTTATATATGTATTTTATTTGTAAATTGAACTTTTTATTTCTATTTTCTTAAGGACCAACAATTTTCTTGATTTCCTTGTTTTATATTTTTGGGAATTTCCTTGGTTTTTGGTACTAACATGTGGATTTTTACACTAATTATGGCTGTTTGGCCATTTTTTTACTTAGATTTGAATATTCTTTTAAATTTTAAAATTTTTTACTGCCTTTCCCAAGGCTTGTACTTTGCCACTTGGCATTTGAATCAGATTGCTATGTTGGTTCTATTGTCGTGATGTGTGGAATAGGGTCATGGGATGCACCATGGAATGGTTGGACCTATGTACCCACTTCGTTGTATGGTGGTACGCTCCAAGGAGTTACAAATAACTAGCAGGTTGCTAAAACCACGAGTTATTATGTCACTTGGGTTAGGGGTGTCTGGACTCTATGTGCCTAGGGCCAAAGGGAAACCGGCCTCCTTGAGGGAGGCATAAGAGATTGAGGGAGGCATAAGAGACTTGAGGGAGGCATGAGAGACTTGAGCAAGGCATAAGATACTTGAGGGAGGCATAACAGACTTAAGGGAGGCATAAAATATTTGTGTGTGTGTGTGTGTGTGTGTGTGTGTGTGTGTGTGTGTGTGTGTGAGATTGATGCTTTGGGAGGTATAAAAAGTTATTATGATGTTTTGGTTATGGTCTTAGGATGTACGTGTTACTCATGTTAGTTGGATTTGTTTCGTGATGTTGTGGATATGGCATGGATGCCCTTGTTGACCCTATGTACATGTATCTATTTTCTCAGTTGTGTAAAATCTTCATCTATGGAATTGTGGAAATTTTAGGTTGTTGTAGTACACTTTTGTTCAAGAATTATATGTCAGTCATAGATGTGTGATAGGTATTATGTTTGTGGACCGAGTTTGTTCTCTTCTATATTTGGTCAAGTTTTTGTGATGTGGTAAAGACATGAAAGTATGTAAAAGTATGCTTGTGAATGATTATTATTGTGTATGACCCTGGTAGGGTGTTGTGATTGTAGTTCATGTTGGGCACCCACAAGAATGAATAAACTAAAATTCTACAACAATGAAATTTTAAAGAACACGAATTAGGAATAATGTTATGGAAAGAGTCTAATTAAATAATTAATAAGAGGGAACTGCCAATCTTCACAGAACTTTGAAAGTTAAACATTTTGCCAAAATGTTTCTAAGGCCACCCCGTGGCCATGCTCTAACGTCTAAAATTTTAAACATAGTGTGTACTTTTGTCCTTATTTGTTCCTTGATGCTTACCCGCCTTTCCTTCCTTCTGTCTTATGTCGCATCAAGGACAATGCTTTCTTAAGGGGAGGAGAATGTAATGCCCCATATATCTAGCCTTGGATGGATGTGTAAGAGTAAGAGACGTTAGGAGGAGGCACAAGTTTTAAGGGGACCGAAGTTATTTTAATGTGGAGCTTATTTAATACAGCCAACTCCTTCATCCTCCCTGGCAGTGACCTAGCCTCTTCACATGGCTTTAACAACCAAAATTAATCTTTGCTAGGAATCAATTTTTCTTCGTTCTACCCAAAAAAAATGAAAATGAACAATTTTTTTTTGGTTTGATCTTGCAAAAGGGGAATAAATTCAATGGCCCTCCCCGCCTCTTTCTTTTTTTTGTTGTCAGAAATGTGTCTAGTGCTAATGCGTTGGGGTTTTTTTACGTAGGCTGAAATGTTTTTATTATTATTTCCTGACCTACTGGCCACATTTAGTTTCCTTGATTTCATTTATTCCTTGCTTGGCCACGATTTGGGGAAAAAGGAGATGCTTCATTGAGGTTTGGGCACATGATGGTTGTTTCCTTTTAATGTTTCCCTAGTTTCTGGGTTTTGGTCTTGCTATGCCTTGTTTGGGACTGACTGCACATTTGCTGGAAAGAAGGAACTGATATGGCCATTTTCTTGTTTCCCTTTTTTTGATCTCCTATAGTCTTGGAATCCCTTGAGACCACATCACTTGGAGGAATTTTTTTTAACTGTTTGGATGCCTCGTGGGTACCTCCACTCTTTGCATACGTGGATTTGAAGTAGCAGGTTTCTGCATCTAACATAATCTTTTTTGGTGCCATTGCCATGTTCTGGTGCCCCATTTTGGCACAGGATGTGAAGATGTTGGAAAGGTTGTGGAGTCTGATATTATCCCTGTGCATCATGTGATTTCCTGGGCCCTTTCTGTAAACCCATTTGGTGTGTACCATAGTCATGGCAGTCCATGAGGCCACTTCTCTTTATGTTCAACATTACTTGTATAATGGAGATGTCTACCCATGCTAATCATGGATGGGAATGGAGGTTTTATTGCCCATCATGTTGTGGAAAGAGATTCGACCTGAAGATTGTGACTACTAGTCTGTGCGGTGTGCATGTGACTTGTTGAAGCTGGAGATTAGGAAAGATAATTCTACCATTCCTAAAATTGCTAATATTTAAAAATATCATGAAATGGAACATTCCCTACCCTGAAATTGGCTTGTCTTTGCTACTTTTGATGTGGGTTTGTATGTCTTGCTGGGAAAGATCTCCTTTCCTCTTGAAATATTTTCTTATTTTTATCTATACTAGTTATCAATGTTAAAGTGGACAACAAAGATGTATTCCTCTTCTCAGGCTATTGTATATTCATGCTTGAATGAACGACATTCTAAGCATTATTAGCAACATTTATGGGTTTAAGTAACGAGTTGTCATGCTGTTTATTTCTAGAGTTTACTGTTGTGAAAAAAAGTCTGTTGTACTTTAAACCCCTTACTCTTCATACGATTTTTTTTTTGTAGACTACATTTTTCTTCTAGAAAATTAAGTTGTCCCTATTTCATTAACTCTAGATATGGGTACTCAAGTAGTTACTCTATCAAAGGATGTCTCTTCTGGGTGTGCGAGATGTCTTGATCTTTAAGGTTTATAACCCTTTTTCCCCCCTTCTCTACTACTCCTTAAATTAATTGGATTAGTGGAACCCAATTCGGTATAGTTTTTACCTTCCCACTTATGGGTATGTTGATCACATATTTATTGGGTCATGAAAACCTTACTTTTCTAAACAATCACTTGGTTGAACCCGATTTGGGTTGAATATAGTTTTATGGACACTTAGTCATCCTTTCGAGTTATGACAGAAAATCTCATAATGTTAGTTGTTTCTTTTGGTGTTACCCAACCATGTTGAGGTGTGGTTGTTGAGGTCGGTTGGACCTCCATGTTCTCCTTTCATGGACTAGGTAGGTGGCCCCTTGATTATCTAATCAATCTGGCAGGTCTACAAAAATTTACGTGTAGTTGACTACTGTGGTTGCTATTATGTATGAAGGGGGGTATCGTGTGTAAGATACATGATTGCTTAGTCTTTATGCACCTTGGTTTTCCTTTAGAATTGATTAGAATCCTAGACATTTACCCAACTGCTTGATGATCATCGGTGTAGGTCCATATGTTTAAGTTCTTCCTTTAGGGGCACTTTGACCATCCCTTTTGAAGCTTAAACCGTAATAAAGTTTTTTGTTACTGAGATTTGTAGTTTTATGTGTGTGTTATGGATAGTATTCCTTTATTGTCAGAATTACCTTGGCATAATTCTACTCATGATGAATCTTGTGGATTTTTTTATAATTTTGCATCCCACTAATTTTAATTGATGTTTAGATGGCGTATGTGGGTTGATATCTTGTTGACTTATGATAGAACAGTTAAGAGCACTAGGGATAGTTGGGGATATTTACATATAGATTCATTGTTGATGGATAGTTGAAGTTGATGTTAATTTAATGGCTTTTGGTGATACTTACAAATGTAATTTTATTTTTGAATGGTTTGAATACATCAACGAGGGGCACTCTAAAAGGACTTGTGATGGAAAGTAGTGATTCACATTGTTTTTAAACGAAACTATAGACTTATAGAGAAGGTTGGGAAATCCCTAGTGTGGAAAATTTTGGTTTGATGTTTAAAATGTTAACTTTTATGTCATAAATATTTGTTACTCGTGCTTGTGTTTACTTTCCTATAAGGGTAATGGCCTCTTCTTAAATGATTGTAAAATTCCTTGGAGTCAATGGCCGAAACTAGTATTATCTTCTTCTCCTTGTTAAAAAATGTTGATTGGTGGTCGTGTATTATTTTTCCATCTCGTAACTTATATGATTACATGATTAAACTTTTAATACAGTTGACCTTTCATGTTAACCTTGAAATCCGTGCTTCCTCGTGGATTTATTATTTTTTGTGTCATTTCTGAAAATGAGTAATGCATCTTGTGCTTTTGGTACCTGTTTATGAATGTAGATTGTTTTGTTTGAATATCAGTTATCAATCTTTTAACCTAATTGTTTATTCGATGGAAATCCTGTTACACTAGACTGTTGTTTCAAACTTATCATGCCATTGGCCCCTTCTCAAATGATTGGTTAGTTTTTGTTTCTTTGAGACAATGATAATAACTGAAGTATAAGGCTTTCTTCTTAGATTGGCATGAAGGGGGAAGTTTTAGTTATCTTAGTGGTTGTTAGAATTTAGAGATTTGAGAAACTTCTTGGAATATAATATTTTATCCTTTGTTGATTTTGTTAGATATTAGCTTATTGTTGCTTTGTGTAGTCTTATCTTGTTCAGTTCTCACGAATTGAATTAGGTTAAAAATTGTTGCAGATGGCTTATACGAGTAGATGAGGGATAGACTTGTAGAATATTACATCAAACTTGGTTGTGAATTTCTATTTTACGAATATTTTTATGTTGTAAGATTTTGGATTGGGTTATGTGGGGAATTTAGAATAAAAATAGTGTTGTAGTATTATGTGTTGTGGAGTAATGTTGTCATGACTATTGAGACTTTGGCTTGTTTTCTTACCTTGGAAAATATAAAGGTTGATTACCCCATGGTTATGGGTGAAACTAATGTAATCTAGAAATTCTAATAATTGTACAGCGTGGCGTGACCAATGTTATTCTTTCTTGATTCCTAGTCATGGTTCCATAGAGTTGGTTGTCCCTTTGGGTTATGCATCGTGTTGGAAAGAATTGATGTATTCTTGTATAGTTTTCACAAATGAGTAATGGTAAAATTTTCTCTCAGAGATAAAATGTTGTGTTGTAAACCCTTCTAAGACATAATAACAATGTAATTCTAAGCATAATAAAATGGTTGGATGATATTTCTAAAATTTATAAAAGTTAAAATTTTATATATATATATATATATATATATATATATATATATATATATATTATATACGAATAAATTAATGTATATGTGAGCTTCCTGATAACTTATGAGTCCTTAGGTGATCAAAGAGGAATCGAGCTTTTGTAATAAGAATATATATTACATTTTTTTCCCCAAGCTAAACTAATTAACATTATCCTTTTATGGTGAATCCTTAAATGATATTATGGTGAAATCAATGATTAGCTTTTGGAAGATAATAAAGTATTTAAGTAGGATGGAAATTGATTAAGAAACCCTTCAATATCTCTCAATCATTTGAAATGTAAATTGTTTTCCTATTTCAAACTTAATCAAGCAAAGTCTAAATGAAACTTTAACCAATCTTGATAAACTCTTAGTCTCAATAAAAGACTGTTAATAAGCAATGAGACCCTAAATCTGAAGTCTTTTTAACCTGTTTCCCTTAACCCTTACCTTGGTTCATTGTAATGTTTATTAAGTAATGTTAAAATTTTGATCCTTGCACAAGAAGATCATTGTTCTGAAATTGAAACGGTACTTTCCCTCAATTGGAGCTTTTGCTTATCACCTGTGTAATAGAGGTGTGGAACAAGTTTTAGTGGCTTGAGTAAGAGTAATTAACCTTGTGAGAAATGGAAAAAGTTCTTAAATCAAAGGAATTAAGCAAGTTATTGACATATAATTGATGATCCTCTTTTAGAGAGCTTGGCCTTAAGCTATTTAGTCGATAGTATAAAAGGAATAAGTTATCCCTTGTGAAAAGTATTTATGCAAATAATTACATAATTTTTTTATAAGAACGTAAGTTAAGAATTAAGATATGTTTTAGTAAAAAAGAAACTTTAACAATAATTTCATCATGGGATGCCCCTAAACATAAGTGTGGTATGTGGTTGGACTTATATGTAATTTTCTGTCAAAATGGGAAGTGAATAGTTTCATGTTGAGTATCATAGATCTCCTCGTACCTTGGTGGTCAATGTTGTATTAAGCCTATTGTGAGTTGGTGGTAGCCATTTTGATCTCTTGTTGTGTCATGTAAACTCCAAGCAAGTTAAAAAAAAAATTATTTGAGTTTTTTTGTGTTGTATTTGTGTGTGTTTAAGCGGGCATCACAAAACCCAACATACAATGTTAAGGCACCCCACCTCATTATGACCTTTGCAAACTAGTCATTTTCCTGGACAATAAAACAATCATTATATTTCAACACAAACCTTTAAATTTTATCTTTTCCGTCCAATATGTACAAGGTGTAAGAATAAAGTAGGTCCTATTGAACTGGGACATGCCTTCCGGCATAATTACACTTTTGGAATTCCATGTGAAGATGGATTTGTCTTTTCACAAGTGAAGGTATGTTTGAGTTCAAAGTCATGTGATATTTTTATCGAAGGATAGGAATAGATTAATATTTTTTGTTGGGAAAAAATGTAATCTCTTCACCTACCCCATTCTTTAATATTAGTTGCTCATTTACAAATTTTAGTTTTGAGGGATAAAAAAGTGTTCAAAATTGTCACCGGCATTACAACACATTAGGAATTGCCTATATTTAATGTTTTTTTTAGTAGCTTGTATATGTGTGAATTATGAGAATTCTTAGAGCTTTGATAAATAATATTTTATTACAACTTTATTTTGTAAGAAACAATAAGATCGGTACTAAAGTGTTGTCAAAGTTTTATAAGAAAATGTGTATTTTTGTATGTTAATCTTTTTTTTTTTGTTTCTTATTTCATCTATAATCTATATGTTTAATTTTTTGGATTTTTTGTGACATAACACACCTTCAAAATGGTTTCCTCAATTTCCCAACCATTCATATTAGTATTAGAGCTCAATTTAGGTGAAATTTCAATATTCACAGTGTCGATCTGGTAGTGACAAGTAGTAGCCTCACATAGCACTAGATTTTAGTGCTCATTAGTAAAATATTTGATTTTTTGGTGCATTAAAATGAAGAAATATTTTTTATCCTCGATATTTATGAGATTTAATAGAAAACAAGGTAAATTATCCTCGATATCAACAAGATTTGCAAATCCCCTGCATAAGATAAAAATATTACTAAATGAAAAATCTAAAAAAGTAAGCAAAAACCATATTTATCATTTAGGAGGCCATGGATGATTTCATATTTCATAGGATTGTAGAAAAAAAAGGTCTCAAGAAAATTGTTATAATTTAGAAACTATCAATTTTGGTGTTAGCAAGATCAAGCTCACAAAATTATAAATACTTGGAAGTAATTTTTAGAATTTACTTATGAATGATTCAAAAATTATTGGTATGTTTTTTTAACCTAACTCATATGTCTTATAAATAAATTCAAGTCTCATGGTGATACTTTCAAAAATTAATATATTGCAAACAAGGTTATTATGAGCCTTCCAATAATGTTTGAGGCTATTATAGTGGCCATTTTGAGTTAAAAGACCTCACCCTAACCACTGTCAATGAGTTAGTGGACTCATTATTGTCACATGAGGAAAGGATTAAAACATCAAGGAACTCATACCTATAACATGCCTTCAAAATCCACATTTTAGTTGATAAAGGAAGATGAAGAAACAATTCAAAAATAAGAGTAAAAAATAGTCAAGTAAGAGGAAATATGAGGGAAACCATAGATATTGATTGATGATCCAACAAAAGATTGACTATTTTTTATAATTCTAAAGGAAACAACACAAGGTAAAACAATCAGAATCAATCTCAAATGTATGATAAATAAAATATTTAGTATGACTACGACAAGAAATTTTTTCATTATTTAAATTAATATAAGATGAAATAGATTGATCTAAGTAGGAAAACATAAAATTTATATAAGTAAATCTAGTTAGAGTCAAATTTTGGTTCAATGTTTATCACTTGTAATGTTTCATCATAAAGCATAAATTATATTTAATATTTAGATATTAGGTGCAATAATATATGTTAGCAAACATAAAATTTTTTACAAGATTAGGTGATTTAGTAACATTTGAGGTAAAATTGAGAAATACAAATAATGAGTCTGTAAAGGGAAAACGACCAACTAACATTTTTAGAAAACATGGTAAATATAAGATCATTTAATTTATGTTAAATAGGTATAACATCTATTTTTAGATAAAATCACATGTTGTTCTTGATCGATGTGCCAATAAAACATTTATTGAAGATGTGTAAATTAATTTTAATTACATTATCATAATGAAAATTAAAAGTGATATGTATTTGTAACTTATCATTTTAGTGAAATATCAAAATGTAATGCAATCTTGTTCTATGATCACCCCCTCATACGCTCAAAATATTATTGAACCCATTACTCTAGTTCACCCCCTCATTAATTCTCATTTTTACATAAGTTATCATTGAATTTAGTGGTCTAAATTGTCAACCCCCTTGTATTAATAAACATGCCAAAATATCCCTTCAAGTTCACAAAAAAATTAGTACTTCAATCATTCCTTGTTCCAATTTCAGATAGTCATGACTCAAATAGTTAAAATAACAATTCTGCCACTGTGGATAATGTTTCCACTAATATAAATGAGGTGACACCTTATTCATTCCCTAATTTAGATTAAAAAATAAAAAAATTCAATGGAACAATCAACTTATCCATGCTACACATCAATATATTTCCATGGAGATAAATAAACTAACCAAAAAACAAATATTTATTGGACATTGCATCCTAGACAATAGAGTAGTCATTGAAGCAAGAGCTAGTGGAATTAAATTTTGGCTTGTTCAATATCCATTCAACCACATTGAATTACATCTCAAGTGATTTATAAAGATTATTTTATGTTAATTATCAACAAATCATTACAGTGATGTCTCAAGTCTCAATTGTCAATAAAATAGAAAAACATTTTTCAAGTAATCGTTGAAGTGACAATTTCATTAAGAATTGGGGATACTTGAATTTGTTTGGAGAAGAGGTTCCAATAATCACTAACATGATATCTCAAAAAAATTCAAGGCCTTATTTAAAGACCAATTGTAGTTGTAGTGCACACTCCACTTCGACACTATTTCAATTTGATATTGTTACTGTTGGACTGATACTTAGACATTTGAGTATTATATTTTTATTAGTAGATGATGAACTATGCATATATTTAACCTATTGACATTATGTGGTTTAAATTTTTATTATGATGCATGAGATGGTGATGATAGACAATTATATATGTTGAATTGCAATATTATGATTTTTTATACTAACATGTCATAATTTGGATACATGGCATGTGTTGGATGTTTTGAATAGAAATATGATTTTTATGAATGCCAAAATCAAATTAATTGTATGATGATGGATAATATAATTGCTATATTCGAATGATGATTATTGATTTTATATGTATATTTTCTCGATGTTGTTTAATACGGCTGAAAGGCTAGAGAGGTATCTTGTTGTATTACAGGACATTTTATCACATACATTGAAAGGGAATAGGGTACCAATCACGGAAGGATGTCGGGTGTTGAGCAACGTGGCCAAAATTTGACAACTTATGTAATGTTATTGTGTGGTGTTTTTGCATGACTAGCTAGGAGGTTTCCCATGGGGTGTGACCTCACATGTGTGGTCATGGGGTGATATGTTTTCCCTTTTCTTTTAATTTTGTATGTGCTTTAATTGTGTTTTATGTATTTTATTTTTTGAAATTGTTGTCACTTTATTAGCATGTAATAATGTGTCATAATTAAGCTAACCCTTCTTATTTGGGTAACTAGAATAGAGATGTGACAAATGGGTAATTATGAGGTTAGATGGTCTTTGTTGTAAATAATAATTATGTTCGATTGTGTGTGTTTTAATCCATCCAAACTTCAAAATTCGGATTTTGACTTGGGAGGCCTTTTTGGAGGCTTGTGGGACGAGCTAAGCTCGTCCCATGCCTCTTAAATTTACCCAACAACCCTACCTATGGGTTGGGGAGTTTATTTTTGACTTATTTATCCTTTTTGGAGTGTAAAAGGGTGAAAATAATTTCACCTTATTCTTGTCACAATAAATTTTGTCCTTAGAAGACTGCATGGTGTGCAGGTTTGTGTGCCATGTGGGTTGTCATAGTTCTTACATGCTCAT
Organism: Taxus chinensis; assembly: GCA_019776745.2. Taxonomy (NCBI): domain Eukaryota; kingdom Viridiplantae; phylum Streptophyta; class Pinopsida; order Cupressales; family Taxaceae; genus Taxus; species Taxus chinensis. The sequence continues at coordinate 811,038,108 of CM034151.1, forward strand.
TTATTATCTTGGGCATGGTGTGTTGAATTGAGTGTGGGAATGGAGGAATGATGAAGTGGCATCCTACATGGAGCCACATCATCATACTCACATTCCATTTCTATTTATTGATGGATTTTTTTGGAATGGGGGTTACTTGTTCATTTTCTTCCTTTGTCATTTTTGGAAATTAGGAGCTTGTTGGAGTGCTTTTGGGAATTTCTTGGCTTGGAGGTGTGAAAGACTTATGAAGTGAATTTTTCCTTGGAGCTTGATGGAGAGGTAGGCTCTCCACCTTTTTTGTTTTGTTTATTATGTTTGTTGATGAGGAAATATTGTGCTTGTTAAGTTTGTTTGAGTTTTGTGATTATGTGATTTTGTGTGGTTGGGTAGTATGCCTTAGTTTGGGTGTGGGAGATGGACTTATGGAACCATTGGGGAGGGAAAATGGAGTTTTTTGTAGGCATGCATTTTTTGGGAATGTGATTGGGAGTTTCACCTATGGGGAAGTGAAAAGGAAATCATGGTTATATTGTTGCATACTTGCAAGGGAGAGATAAGGATATTGTGTTGTTTGTTTTGTGCACTTGGAGGCTTAGGGTAAAAATCCCACTTCACTTGGGAGAATAAGGAGTTGGTTTCCCATAGTTCCTTGCTCCATTTGGTTTGATTTCAAACCTTTGTGTTGTTTGAGAAGTTGTAAAACTTGTTGAATATGTCTTTTGATTGTGTTGAATATTTTGGAATGTATGTTGTTTGTGGAAGCCACGATTCTTGAAAGTTGTCAAATGTTGCTCAAGATCCCTCATGGTTCCTTGGTTGGGGCTCAGGGGCCATTAAGGGGATGGATTCTCCTCTTAATGGATTAAAGGTTTTATGGAGAGCATTGCTTACTCCCCCTTCCTTTGTATTGTGATCCTTGTTGTGAGAAGATTGAAGTGAGCTAGTTTGGAGCTACATTGGGAGAAGACATGCAAATTGGAGACTTCTATTTTGGCCTTGTTGAAAAACCTTCATGTTGTAATTTGTTCTTGTATTTATTCCCACTTTGAGTGGAAGATTTCAAAATTTTAGGCTTGAAAGAAAGTTATGTTATTCATTTGGAAATCTCTAAAATTATAAACTCTTCTAAGAGTGTTGCTTGAGAAATTTATATTTGCGAATGTGTTATTATGTGAAAGAGATCTTCCAAATCATTTCTTTGTTTTGGTAAAATAGAAAGTTTGAAATAAGTTGAATTAGAGATAAATCCCTCTTAAGAAAATTAAGTTGTTTTCATTACTCTTAACATGTTGCTATGTTCATTGTAAAAGAAATAGGAATCTTGTTAAAACTCATCATTGTTGAAATGGTTATTACTTATATCTTATGAAGAAATGGAATAGTTCTCTTGTTTCATTGAATGAAAGGCTTTTATTTAGAACAAGTCATATTCTCCCTTTTAGATTGAATAAAAAATGAGTTTAAGAAAATTTTAATTTCTCCAAGTTTACTTTTATCTAAATTAGTAGCAATCATAGAGAGAAACCTAAGGTAAACTCAAATTTTAATATTTTAATCTATGGAATAATTCAAAAAATGCATATGCACATCCCTACTTTAATACAACTATGATTAAATTAATTATCAATGGAAAGGTTCCCTAAAATATATTATCTTTTATTTAAATTTAACCAAATGTAGCTAATTCTTTATTAATAAATTTAAAAATATTGTTAATATTATTTATAAATGATTATTTAATACTAATTGAAAATTAAAATTTATATATATTCATATATATATATATATATATATATATATATATATATATGTTAATCATTACATACATACACATATATATATATTTTAATAATTAATAATAATAATAAAAATTATTAAAACAAACATAATTTTTTAATAGATATTGGCCATATAGTATATAGTATATATATAAACCACATTAAATCAATAAAACTTACACCTTGTTAACAAATAAAGTATTTATACAGTATAATATATTTTTTAATGTAGGTTTATTTCCTTCTTAGGCCGTGACCTATGTGTATAAATCTTACTTTAAAAAAAGTCTATGTTTTATTTTTTATCCAGGATATATATATATATATATATATATATATATTATATATATAGACATTATTACACACATACACAACTTTTGTTAACACACACATATACACACATATATACATATATATATAGTGGTATCTGTGTATGCTATGTTTAGGTTTGGAAATATACACCATGATTATATATCCATATCAAAGAGTGTATATATTCCTCATCTATGGAAAATGTCTTATACCCAAATGGTCATTTTCCCTAAATTTACAACAAATAGCAAATGAAACTTACAAACAAATCCTAGGAGAGGGTAGAATATAAATGGAAAAATAAAATAAAATGAACTTGGTTGTTTGTGGGTATCCATCCCAAGTTTCATCTGACCTCTCCCATGGCTAAGAATCCTTCCCTATAAATGTTAGGTGGGATGTTAGGTGAGATCATCATTTGAAACACATAAAAGTCAAGTTTGAATGGGGCCACTGTTTAGTGGTAGTTGATATCCCTTAGACTCCAAATGGCTTTGTATTGATCCCATCCAATGTTTCATTTTAAAATGACTCCCTAAAATTAAAAAGGGCAGGTGAGACCTTGTGAAAATTAGGTTTGAAATTGAATGGGGTGACTTAAGTAATCTAGAACAAAACTTTATAATGTGAGAATTATGATTTATTTCATTTTGATAAGTAAATTCATTCCTTTATTAATGGAAGACAAATTTATAATTAGATTAATTTTTATAGTATTGTATTAACTGCAAGGGAACCACATTATCTAAATTAATCAAGAATTATTGGAATGAATTTTTTAAACCTATCTAGAAATTAAATGATATAAGGAATGAAATTGTTAACCTTTTAATTAAATGATCGTTATGTTAATCGAAGAATAACCTAAGCTTTGATACCTTTTTTTAAATTGGCTTTATTTAAAAAACCATTATTCCGTAATTTTTCTAATATAACCTTTGTTTGTCTTGGGCTTCGTGAAAGTAAAATTTGTGGGCGTTACACTTGGTATTAGAGCCGTGGGTTCAATGCTTGGACCTCGGGCACACTAGAAAACATGAAACATAAAAAATTAAACCTAACACGACTCTAAACCTAGAACACACAACATTGTATGATATATTGTTAAACATAGAAAACTTAGAAAACTTGAAACAAAAACTTAGATGATGATAAACTAGCTCCCATCTTGGTGTGTGCAGGAGGCACGAGACTAGATGAGGGTTTCCTACACATGGACCTAGACCTACCACCCCTAGATAAGGCTGTAGAAGCTATTTTACCTTAGATATTGCAGACACTACAGGATGTTAATGCCGCCATACTGCGGAGGATGTTTAGGAGGGTGACCTAGTAGACTAGAAAGAGAGCCATTAGTGGAGGCTCATGCACCTTCATGTCATAGTGTGGAGGATAGGGTAGAGAACTCCCACGTGGAGTCGGTTAGGCATGAGTCACCTCCTAGGGAGCAAAAAGATAGAGCTATGGGGAACAGAGACAAGTCTAGGAGCCCTAGACCGAGAGATATGATCATGTAGAGAGACCTAGGGGTGGATAGTCAGTAGTAGCGGATCACATTAGAGAGATAATAAAGTTACACCCACCTCATTTTTTAGAGACATAGGGGAATTTCAGGTAGAGGACATGGTTGGTTAGCTTGAGTGGATGCTTCAAGCTATGTCCTTGTTCTAGCAACATGAAAGTTCATGTTATCCATCCACCTTCTGAGAGACGGAGCTAGAGTTTGGTGGAGGACTGAGGAGCAAGAAGCTCCATGTGGATTTAAAGATAGTTACTTGGGATCTCTTTGAGAAGATTTTTAGAGTAGATACATATCCAAGAGATTCATCCAACAGTATGGATTAATGAGTTTCATGATCTACGAAAGGCTTCTATGAGAGTGGCAGAGTATGAGGGATGGATTTTTAGACATGCTTCAGTATGTGGATTACATGTAGGATGACCAGGCCAGAGTTCACAGGTTCATCAAGGGCCTGAACTTAGACTTGGGTGGGGTAGTGCACATTCATTTTTGTAGACACTTTAGAGGCCATGGAGAAGGCCTATATTGAGAGGAAACTAGGGGGAAAACTCAGTAGGTTCGTGACAGAGTGAGGAGTCGCATATAATAGTTACAAGATATTATATCGAAGGTATTAAATCCTCATCCTTGTGGCATACACACTTCATCATAGTATTCCTTTCGGTCTCCTCCACCTCCTCAGCAACAGATTTTATCGCCCTTTTGACCTCCACAATGACAAGATGATCAGAGAGGCTATATTATGGGGCCTCTAGCGAAGGGGGCCCAACAAGACTCAGGCTCCACCTCGAGCATATTTGGCAAGAGTACGTCCACCACATCACACAAAAATATCTATGGCAAGATCATCAGGTTATTTAGTACATACTACTGGGCCATTTAGAGGACTATATGCTTAGTGCAAAGGACTAGGTACGTGTTATGGATGCAGTGTGCATGGACATCATTGGAGAGATTTACCTACAAATCCTGCTAATTAGGGTAAGGAACCTATTTTTGAGGCTACTATTTTTGGAATAGTTATAATCCACAAGATATATGCAGTGGTTGAGAACCATCACGAATAGCACCAAGGAACAGTGATAGAGACCACGAGTAGAATTGGTGGTATTTTTATCTCTATTTTATTTGACTCAGACTCATTATATTATTTCATTTCTCCATATTTTGTAAAACATTTCAGGTTGGTGGTAGTTAGGTAGGGCCTTAGTTGGGATGTCGAGATGGATTATGGAGCCAAGATCTCTGTTCACTCCTTAGTCAAGGAGTGGGTAGTGGACCTAGGACCCTTTACCACTACTTTGGATCTTCGTATCCTTCCCTTGGGTTTGTATGGAGTTATCTTAGGCATGGATTGGTTGTCTCTGCACAAGGCTAGATTTGAATTCCACAGTAAGATTATATCTCAAGAAGATGATTTGGGAGTGGAGTCAATGATTATCAAATTCAAGAGACCCTTCTTTATTCACACTATTTATGCTATGCATATGAAGTGGTGTGCACGAAGGGGTTACCAATTTGTATTCTATTACAGTTAATGATAGGTTGGAGGATGGGGTTGGTGGAACATCACTTGATGATCACTCCATCTTGTAGGATTTTTCTAATGTATTTCCTAGTGAGCAGCCAAGGATGCCTCCCCTGCGTGAGATAGATTTTCACAATTATTTGGTTCCAATGGAGCTCATCTCATGCAATCCTTATTTGATGACCACACCTGAGCTATGTGATCTCAAGTTGTAGCTAGATGGTGAGAAAGGCCTAATACGTCCTAGTGTATCCCCTTGGGATGCATTAGTTATTTTTGTGAAGAAGAAGGATGGGTCCTTGTGGTTGTGTGTGGACTATCGTCAGTTGAACAAAGGAATGATCAGTAATCGTTACCCCCTTCCTCACATCGATGATTTGTTTGATTAGATGAAGGTGGCCACTGTGCTTTCTAATATTTATCTTAAGTTAGGATATCATCAGTTGAGGATTACAGAGGTATATTTCACAAGACAACTTTCCGTACGAGATATGGCCACTATGAGTTCACAGCTGTGTCATTTGGTTAGATGAATGTCCCTGCACTGTTCATGAGTTTGATGAATGTGGTGTTTAGGAATTTTCTAAACCACTTTTTCATCGTGTTCCTTGATGACATTTTGATCTTCTCTCATACGCGTGAGAACTACCTTCATCAGGTTCTACAGTGTCTTTGTGACCAATAACTTTATGGGAACCTGGAGAAGTGTGCATTCTTTCAGCCAGAGGTGTAGTATTTGGGTAACATCATTTATGGGGAAGGTATTGCAATCAATCCTTACAAGATTAGAGCCATTATGGATTGGCCAGCACCCACTATTGTAACTAAGGTGCACATTTTTATGGGGTTGGTGGGGTTCTACATGAGATTTGTTTAGGGATTTCCTTGGGGTTATGCACCGTATCACTTCACTTTAGCAAAAATGGAATAATATCATCTAGTCAGATAGATGTGAGAAGGTGTCCAGGACATTGAAGGAATGCCTTATGACAACACCCATTATTATAGTGATAGATCCAGAGGGAGAGTTTTTCATTTGCATAGATGCTTCTTTGGTGGGATTAAGAGGTGTATTGATACAAGAGGGCCATGTAGTAGACTTTGAGTCTCACAAGCTCAAATATTATGAGCTCAATTATCTGACTCATGACCTTGAGCTTGTAGCATTTTTGCATGCTTTGGTTTGATGGAGACATTTCCTTCTTGGCTGGAGATTCATTCATGAGACTGATCATTTGAGTCTTCGTCATCTCTTCACATAGCCCAATCTCAATGATCATCAGTGGCATTGGATGAAGTTTCTTTGTGAGTACGACATGGAGATAGATCATGTGAAGGGGAAGTAGACTATGGTTATGGAAAGCCTAAGTAGACAGAGACATATGGTTATGGCTACTTTAGTGGGTAAAAATTTACAGAGCAAGATTTTACATCACCTTCAACATGATTGCTTCTACCTTACAGCCAGATCAAAGATTGAGTCTCAAATACCCTTTGAGGGGAAGTTTGATGGAATTTCATCATAGGAAGATGGTCTTCTAAAACATAGAGGCCAAATTTATGTACCTAGGGATTGAGGCTTCAGACAGGATATCTTCACAGAGGTGCATTGTGCACCTTATTCAGCCCATCCAGGGGTGAAGAAGATGCATGCCACCTTGAGATAGCTATTCCATTAGATGAGGTCTACGGAGAGGCATTTAGCTCAGTTAGTGTTTTGTGTTGTTTAGAGTGTTAGAGGGTGAAGTCTGAGCATCAACATCTAGCTAGCCTTCTCTACCGACATGCCATACCGGAGTAGAAATGGGACACCATTTCCATGAATTTCATAGTAGAGCTATTGACGTTGAGATACCACCATAATTCCATCATGGTCACGGTGGATAGATTGATGAAAGTGGCTCATTTTTCTCTTATATATTCCACCTGTACAACTAGTGTAGTGGTGTGAGTATACCTTGATGATATTGCAATATTGCAAGGGATTCTACGGAAGATTATTTAGAAAACCATGGTGTTTTTGCTTGTAGAACACAATATTATTCAATCTATTTTGTTATCTTGAATCCAACAAAATGAAAAGTACCTATATAATACCTATACCTAAATATAGTTAGAATTGAGTAGTTAATCAAATTCTCTCACATATCCTATCTATCTATCTATCTATCTATCTATCTATATATCTCAAACCTCTTTTGATTAATTCCCTTAAAAATAAGAAATTTAAAAAAAATTGGGTTATCCTAGTATTATTAATATATTGATATTAATAATAATTAATCTTATTGCAAATTTAATAATATTAACAAAATTGAAATATTAAAATTAATATATATATATATAACGTTATGCAAAAGATATGGTCGCGGGTTAAAATTTGTAGGAACTGTGTAAAATAACAACAGTGGTTTTAAAAGGAAAACATTTTAAGTTTGGTGGGGGCTCGGCCTCCACCCACTACCACATACAATAAACACTAAAAGGGGGAGGGTTTTTCAACCCCACCTCCCCATTCCATTTAATAATGGGGTGGGGGGATGGGGTCGGCGACCCTCTCCCCCCTACCATTCACCAAACTCAAAACCAATGTGGCCTAGTGTAGGCGGATACACACAAAGTAATTTTTTTATTAAGAACATTTATAAATGTATATAGTAATTAAACTTATAATAAAAAAAATAAAAAAATTACTTTGTGTGTATCTGCCTACGCGGCCACATTGGTTTTGAGTTTGGTGAATGGTAGGGGGGAGGGTCACCGACCCCATCCCCCCACCCCATTATTAAATGGAATGGGGAGGTGGGGTCGACAACCCCTCCCCCCTTTTAGTGTTTATTATATGTGGCGGTGGGTGGAGGCCGAGCCCCCACCAAACTTAAACTCTTTTCCTTTTAAAACCATTGTTGTTATTTTACACAGTTTTTGCAAATTTTAACCGCGCGACCATATCTTTTGCATAACGTTATATAAATATTCATAGTTTTGGAGATATACCCATGATTATATTAAAAAAAGAGTGCATATATTGCAAAAATGAAACTAGATCTATTGGGGCAAATGGCTTATACCCAAATGGGTATATTTCATTGAAACAAATTTACAACAAATAGAAAATGAAAATTACAAAAAAAAAACACTAGGAGAGGGTAGAATAGAAATGAAAAAATAAAATAAAATGAACTTGGGGTTATATGTATCCATCCTAAGCTCCATATTCCTCTCCTATGGCTTCCTCTACCTCCCCAAAACCTGCAAAATAAAAATGAACAAATAAGTCAAATGAAATAATAAAATAAAATTTCCATAGAGATGTTTAAGGTTAGCTATATATCCCTTAGATCCAATGGATTTTATTGATCCTATCCAATGGCTAAGAACGTTCCATACAAAAGTTAAGTGAGGGGTAGGTGAGAATTCTTGAAAGGAAATGCATGGGCCCTTTTTGAATGGGGCCACTTAAGTGGTGTAAAAGTTAATTTATTATGTTATCTTTATTTTTAATTAAAGTAAGTTTTTACCCTAGTTTTTTAGACAATGTTTAATAATTATGGATGTATTTTAATAGTATTGGTTATTAAAGAAGGGAGAGTTAAATCTAGTCCTTCAAAATAAAATTATTAATTGGTCTTTAAACCAAACTTAAAATAGAGTAATATAATTTTAATTACTAATAAAAAATGATAGTTGGTCAACCGATGAATATTGTAAATGTTGCAAACCGACTTTGTTTCAAAAAAATTATTCTATTTTAACATGTGTTTTGTATTGGATTTCATGCTTAAAATTTGTGGGAGTTACACCATTATGGATCTAGCATATCATATTTGGTAACCTCAATTTTCAGAATCCTCCTCGACTTCATCAGTACAATCCATTTTTTCATCATTCCTAGAAGAAACTGGAGATTCCAGGTAGGCATTAGTAAGTCAGAGAATAATCTCGAGAAATTGTACCTTCATTTGTAGAACCCGAAGAATCCAGCATTGGAAGAAAAGAACCCACAAGACCAAGAGAGGGAGACACAGGAGTGGGAGTAGGATATTTCGTTGGGGGAGAAATAGCCAGGTGAGGGAAGAGGGCGATGAGTGATTAGGGGGAAACGAAGAAACGTCACGGTGACCCGTGATTTAAACTTCCAGGGTCGGAGGAAGGCAGGTGATTTAGGTGTCAACAAAGGCAACAAAGGGTGGGATGGAGAGGAGGTGGAGTAGTGGTGTAGCGGTGGGCCGAACTAGCGCTAGTGGGAAAATGGGTCATCACACGAGCATGAGCAGCATGCTTAAAGAGTAAATAAAAGTAAACCTTGATGAAGCAAAATTTCCTTCACTAGTGTGAGAATTTTGAATGGAAAAGACTAGAGACTGGTACATAAAATTGGATAACTTCACCTTACCACCATTGCAGAAATGACCCAGAATAAAGAGTTGGGGGACTGAAAACAAGTTTTTACCTTCCCTCCAATGTAAAGTAACGCATAACCTACTCAACAACGTGATCCCAGGGATTCTTCAGAGAAGTTCGTTCATATCTTGACTTGTAAATGGTAAACCGTTTCTTTCCTCTTATCTAGAAAGGCCGTCATTTACACTTTTAAGGACATCTGAAAATAGGTATCACCGTCATTAGGAAGCCCCGTATCGGAAGCAATAGTCTCCTTAGTGATTTTGAATTTATTTTTTACCCACTTTAACATGGCCCAAATTCTTGGATGATAAAATGCTACTTGACACCACAACATAACGCCCTAAAATCCTTTCAATGAATTTCATAACCCCCTTTTCTCTAAGAAAAATCCATACAACTTCATCCTTCTTAAGATCTTCGCAATTAGCAGGCTCCAATTGAACCAGAGCACCACCCATTTTTTGCAGAGCTAAATTAACTGAGAAAAAATATGATATGAAATAAAATAGTGGTGCGTGTATGTTTAAAATGATAGAAACCCCCTCTACCACATGCCCATAAACAAAATGGATTCTTCCATTTATGATTAAAATTCCACATTAATATCACAAAATTTGAGATCTCATCTTCCCACATGCGATGTATAAAATAAATAAAAATAAACCTTCAAATCATAATAAATGAGATCATCACCGACAGTGGAGGAGGGATACGACCAAGTAAATATGAAGTCAAAATAATCATTAAAAGTAGTGATCAAATAATACTTTCTCAAATTAGTTCTTTTTAGCATAGTCATTGTTAAAGGATTTTAGTAGTTGTTCTAGAAGATTCCTGAGCCAAGTTTGTTGTTTCTCCTAAGAGACTTGAATATTAGCTAAGAGATTGGGCACTTTATTTCCTTGCCTAAAAACATGCCGATATTGGACTTTGCTGAATTGATATTTGAGGAGCCTGATATCAGAAATGATATTGCTAATGCTCCAACTGGTGACACCCTTATTACGAAGTCACTTTCCCCAATTATTTTGATCCTACCAAAAGTAGATACAAGTTCCAAACCCTTTAAAATGGCCAGGGATTCAGCTATGTGATTATAACCCATGCCAAAATAGGAAGAAGAAGCATCCATCGGTTCACCCTTATCATCTCTAATAACGACACCTCCACCAGATATGCTCGGGTTACCTTTAACACCCTGAACAGTATTGAATTTAATCCATTCTAATGGAGGAGGGGTCCTAGTAGTAATAGCCCTTAAAGATGTTGAATATGGAGGTTAGAACGGGTATATGAAGTTGTTGTAACCATTTTTTGTCCATACTGAGAGAAATTTTTCATTTATGTTGTTTCCAAACACAACAATTCAAATTTTCTTGAAGACCGGCTACAACCAATGTGAAGATCTATTGGGGGTTACTGTGTTAATCTTTAAAAATTATCCCATTACTCTCTTTCAAGATGTTTCATAACGTGTGATTTAGAAGAAGTTTCTAGGAAAAGATTAGTGTTTTGATGCCAAAAGAGAGGAACCCATTGAATGAGATATTTTTATATGGACTTAGTAAATACCTAAGACACTCCAAAAACTTTAAGAACAAGGCTCCAAACAATAAAGGAAAAATTACAATGAAATAGTAAGTGGGAAGAAGATTACAGAGGGTCAAAACACAATATGCACTGGATATGGACATAATAACCCTACCACTTGAGATTTTCTCTAGAGAGAAAGGCATCTCTGGAAGAAACCTAAGTAAAAAATCTCACTTTAGGGATAACATGAGGTAACCAAATTTGAGATAGAGCAAGGACCTTTATGCGGTGAGGCATGGAGAGGTAAGTAACCTTAACAAAAAAGGAGTCAGAAATAGAAAGAGGCTAGATTATAGCATCCTCCATAGAAGAAACTGACAATAGTTGTTGTAATATAAAAGATTCGATTTATCAAGCAATTGAATCTAGTGATAACTCTCTCCATCCCATTCAGGAATGAACAAACATAGGTACAGGGAGGATCGATCAATTTAGTTAGAAAACTAAGTACCACAAATTCTAATAAGCCTCTATCTTATAGGATCGTAGATAGGGTCAATACACAAAGCATCGTCTCAAATCCATGTATCAGTTTAGAAAGTAACCTTCTTATTGTTACTAATTTTCTATCTAGTGCCCGCCTGAATTAGAACTCTAGAAATTTTGATGGAGTTTTGAAATAGTCGAACCATTTGTAATGTATTCCACATAGAAATCATCCACTGAAGAAAGTTATTTTTAGATCATCATCTATGTCCAGGAGGCATTTCTATTTGTAGTAATTTCCCAACCCAATTTTGTGACTAGAGGGGAGTTCATATCAACAATTCTACGTAGGCCCAAAGAAAAAAGAATAGTTGTATAAAATACATTCTAGAAAATTAAGTTGATTCTCTTTCGTTCTTCAGACCTTGACCAAAGGACCGTTTTTTGGATTTTTTCAATAGTAGAAGCCACAAAGACTGGAATTTTAAGTAAAAACATAAAGTAAATCAACAGATTCTACAAAGTGACGTTAACCAGTTGTATATTTATAGCCTAACTAAGGAGCGAGCATTTCTAGAACACAATTTTCTTTTGCAATATTTCAATAACTGGATTCTAAAGACTCTTGAGTTTGTTTCCCAAAAAAAGTTGAAGACGCAAATAAGAAGAGGGAAGATCCATAATAATTGGGCCAAAAATGTCAGCAATCTTCCATTACCTACTGACAGGGGTATTAATAATAGTAATACTACTCTTATTAAAATTTATCTTTTGACCAGAAGTTGATTGATAGTAATCTAAAATATGTTTTAGAAATTTATCTCCCAGAGTAGAATCTATACCAAGAATCAAAGTGTCATTAGCTAATTGACTATGGGAAGCTGCAGGAGCCCTAGAGGTAGTAGTAATGCCTTTAATGTTGTCATTTCTTTGATAATCATACTATCCAACTTTTTAGGGAAGCAGAGTGCATCGATTCATGATCATTAATGATGCAACCTTGGATCAATCTACCCCCAATGAACACATTTTTTTGTTTGGAAATTAAGCCAGACATTAAAGTTTTAAGCCTAGATGATAGCATTTTGGCTATGATCTTGTAAGAGGTATTCCAAAGACTAATGGACATATAGTTATAAATCAATTTATATCCCATAAACTTAGGCGCTAGGGAAACAAAGTTATTATTTCACTCCTTTAGTAGAAGATCATTTTGCTGAAAATAAAAAATAACATCATGTAGATCAGGCTCCACAATATGCCAGTAAGTTTGAAAAAAATTCCACAAGGAAACCATTAGGGTTAAGTGATTTATCACTTTTCATGTCAAAAATGTCTTTCCTAATTTCTTCAACCGATAAGGGTTGTGTGAGTTTGGAATTCATATCATTAGTGATAAAACTGGGTATGTGTTGGAGCATTTCCTAACAATCCATCTCACATGTGGGAGGGCCCTCATGAAGGATACTAGAATAATAGTTGATTAATTTGGAAAAAATCGCATCATCTTTATTAAGATAAGATCCCTTCGTAGTTACCAACTCTTTTATTTTATCCCGCCTCTTGTGCTTCGTAGTATTCATGTGGAAACATTTTATATTTCAATCACCTTGTTATAGCCATATAGCTCTAGATCTTTGACACCAATATATTTATTTTTAAGAAAGAGTATTTTGATAATAACTGAAAAGGGAAAGTCTCTTTTGATGGATTTGAGGGGATCTTCCTTTCGATTCTATCTCCTCCAAGATAGAAGCAAGTTTTAGAGTGAGAAAATTCTTCCTTCTACGGGTATCCCCAAAAACCTGAATTTTCCAATTTTTGAGCTTATTCTTAATAAAACTAAGCTTCTTAGTAAACGTGTAAATAGTTGATCCCTGAATATTACTCATCCACTAGTCCTTGAAATGTTATTTATAAATTATGATTTTGTAACTATGAGATCTCAAAGCGAAAGGGGGAATGTTTCAAGAAATGTGATTGTGAAGCCGTGAGTAGCAAAGGGTAGTGATCAAAGGAAATCTTAGGCAGAGCCTGCAGGTACAAATGATTATATTCAGTGATCCAATCCATAGAGACTAGGAATCTATCTAATTTGATTTGGATATGGTTGATCCGAAGTCTTCTGTTAGACTAGGTGAAGAAAGCTCCATGAAGGACAATGTTAAAAAATTTACCCAAGCTAATAACATCAGCTAGGGCTTCTAAGTTATTAGCGCTGACACTAGTTCCACCTTCCTTCTCTGATAAATAAAATGGATTGTTGAAATCTCTAGCTATAAACCATAGAAGGTGTTTGCAAGAAGAGCGAAGGTGTTTGCAAGAAGAGCGAAGGTGTTTGCAAGAAGATCCAAATTTTTTCTCTTTGGTTTTCAAGGTTAGGAGCATAAATATTTACAACAATCCAACCCAAGTTAGAATCAATCTCTTGGAAAAACATCCCCAGAGAATGGGGTGTTTTAATGATACATTCCCCCAAAGATAACCTTTAGGTTCAAGAAAGTGAACAAACCACTAGAATTACCAGTAGAATCATGTGAAACAACATAGGCATTAGTCTAGAAATTATGAAGCATATCCTCATCTTTTAATTTTGTTTCTTAGAGCATCAAAATATCAGGATAATGCTGGAGTCTAAAATCCATGAGGAGTTTTTTTTTTGGGGCATATTTAATCCCTGAACATTCTAATAGAAAATATTCATTTCTTTGATTTTGGCTTACCTCCACTTTGGATGGAAATAAGTCCCTATGTTCCTTGAGCTATATTGAGAAAGGATTCCTCCTTAAGATTTTATTAATTTATGTGTCTCCCTTTGACTTTTTTAGAGCCCACATCAAGTTTGAACTTAGTGTTGTTTCTTGTATTCTTATCAGGACTGCTATCCACTGAAATTAAAGCAAAAGGAGAGATGAGGCCATCTTCCAAGAGGGAGGAGTGAGCATCAGAAGCATCAGCAACATGGGAGACATACAAAGAAAGGGGAACATGATGAAGGAACAACTCCCAAAACTCACAAAGAGAAGGGGAATAATGAGGAGAGGAGACATTTAGAGATGAACCAAAGAGAGGGAAGGTAAGAGGAAGGTCCAAATAAGGTGAGGAGGACATAGATGAAGTAGAAGGAGAAGAAAAAGAAGATGAGGGGAGAGGAATGACAAACAAGATAAGGGGGGAACAAAGAAACAAGAAGGTAATAGGGGGACCAGCATAGGAGAGGAGAAGCATGGAGAAGAAGATAAGAGACAGACAGGAGACCACTCTCCTCTGAAAGAAAATTAAAAGGATTTGAATTTCTAACATCAGTAGAAACTTTCGAGATGAACTTACTATTATCTCTCAAAAGTGCACCCTCATTGAGAGATAGCAGAAAGGGTTCTAAGATTTATTTAAATCTCTCACTTTCATAGGTACAATGGAAACACCTCAGGTTTTTTGGTATACCTATTGTTGAGGTGAGTCTCTGGTATCAAGGGTGGTTCCTTTTGATGTATCTTAAACTAATTTTTTGGGGTTTTGAGGGTAAAAATATGACTATAACTGAAATTTAAAATTGGTGATACACACAAATTGTTGAGGGATTTGACTGATTATATGTACAATAAATTTGAGAATGAATTTTGGATGGACGAACCAATGGTTTTCATAAGAATATTAAGGCAAAACACTTTATGTATTGAGGGATAAATCACAACAACACAATAAGATAAACATACACACTAATACTATGCAAAAATTACCAGATTTGCAACAAGGTAAGATGATTAATCAGGTAATTAGCTTTCAAAATAATTAATAAAGAGATACACACCACTGCAAATTATTAGAAAGGAAAAAATTCAGTTCTCATTCAAGGGTAAAACTATCATAAAATTTCTTCAGCACTCCTATGTCAAAGAAGTCCTTGTATGTGCTTTTCTAATGCACACAATATATAGAAAAATTATTCACCCAACCCACCCTAAAAATAAGCTAAAATTTCTACTCGCCCATGCATACTAATTTTACCCCTTTATCATGAATAAATAAAGGAATAAAAATAGACATGATGATTACAATGAGGCATTAATAGCCTTAGTTACAAAAACAAAATTTCATTCCAAGTGTAGTTGATTGATCTATTTTTAATAAAATTGGATGAATAATTTGGCTAATAATAGCTCTGACTTGTTGTGCAAGTCCTCTCCAATTTGAATGTAATATTTTTCTTCTTCTGTTTGATGTGACACTTGCAACTTGATCCACTTGCAATGATAAATTTATGCACCTTTGCAATTCCTCCCACTTGGATGCACATGCAAAAATTAATCTTCCTATGTGAGAAAAAATATTTCCTTTGTCTTTGATACTTTGAAAAATATTCACCCAATGTGTGGGGACCACCTGTATGAATGTGCAAGAAAATAATACCATTATTTGTAAAAAACAAGGTAATTAGCATGTCAAAAGGGTCTTCTTGATCTCTGATGTGGACATCTGTGAGAATACTCAACTTTTGTATTAATCTGCATGATAAGATGATCATCTCTATCTTCTAGTGCACTGATGTGACACTTGTCAATGGTTTTTCTTTATTTTTATCTGCATGAATAACTGTTTTTTACCTTTTTGTTTACATGCAAAATATACATGTATTTATTTTAATTTATCTCCTTGAGCATGAGATTATTGACAAGTTAAAGGTATCTTCGAGGGGTTTAAGGTAATAATGAAATTTTAAAGTATGTCTTGACCATATCTTTAAGCTACTTTGAAGGATTTTTTTAAATGTAGAGATCATTTTTAGCCTGCGTGTTCATCGTTGTTTCTACAGATCTGTACATTTCCTGATGTGGGTATTCACGTTTTCTCTTGAAAAATTCTGATTCATTTAGTGGGTTTATTGTATCTTGTACATACTCCATGTGTCCAATATATATTTTTGAAACTATTTTTCCTTATCAATTATGTTGCTCGAGCTCCACCCATATATGGGTCTATAATGTTTAGCATTCTCCGATCCTAGAGCTCATTTTTTGTTTCATGAAATGCCTTGAATATTCTTCATTTGTACATTTATCTGAGCTTTTATCTCAGGATCTTCTGGTTTTTTGAGTTCTGTGATATTTCTGAAACTTCAAAATGATGTAGAAGGTTGTACCTTTGATCTTGTAGTTCACACAAGTTTCTTTCCAGACATGACTGTATTCCTTCAAGATAATGACTGGTAATTTAATTTTGATAGATTAAGAATTATTATTGCATCTCCTTAGAACTTTGTGATCATTATTTTATTTTCCACTATATTTATTTTTTAACCTTCGTGTCATAAAGCTATGTTATTCTACTTCTTTTGATCCATTGTGTATTTGTTTTGATTTGAACTCCCAACTATTTAATTGTTCTGGGTTGAATGGAGAACCTTGATCATTTATTTTGAACATGTATTGAAACATTTTGATTTCCCTACTTATTTATTGTTCCATGCGATGAAAACTATGACTCGAATAAGTTGTTTATTCTTTTAAATATTTGGCACAAATTCAATTTTCTCAAGTCTTGAAGATATTTTATGAATATTCGCTTCATAGTAAGTGATTTTTGCACTTCAATTAGTTTTGAATTAGTGTTGTGAACGTTTTTCATGGAAAAATTTATCTCCGAGTTTCATACTCTATACTCAATGATAAATGAATTCATTGGAATCTGAACTTTCAGTATGAATGCAACATTGTAACTAAATTTCCTTCTAATTGCATCATAATTGCACACTCCTTTGGTGGATGTAATAAAACATTAATTTGCATATTTTAAGTGTATTCAAACCCAAAAGAAATCTGTACTTTGATCATTCCCTATATGATATCTCAAACTATTTAAAACTTTCAAAAACATGTAATCTTGAGTTTGTCTTTAAAACTGAAGCTAGTTACTCTCAATAGTTGGTTTGAACTTGAATACTGGGCTCAATTTTTTTTATTATGCATGATAATGATGTGTGATCTTCATGAATGAGGAACCTATATTTTGATTCTCTTGTATCTTACTCTTTTTATGATGAATTGCTTTCATTCAATATGTAACAATTATATGAGGTTGTCGGGTTTCTTTTTAAATCTTATACAAGTATTAGAATTTTTTTTTCATGAATGGTTGTTCATGATTGTTGTGACTTAATTTTATTTATCATTTGTATCTATAACTTATTCGTCATTGATAATTGGTTTCCAACAAAACTTGGCTTTCAATTGAAGGAATTGTGATTATGTTCTTGAAAAGCACTTAACACTTTCAAGTTGTTCTGATTAATTGAAGTTGAAACTGAAGCTTAATGATCCTTTCTAACACTGCAAAATGCATTTTATGAATCAAAGTACTTCATTTACTATAGTAAATTTTTGCACATGAAAAATTGCATCTGATGCATTTTATACTTCTTGAGCAGTTGTATTATTGAAACTTGCCACCAATTTTGAATTATTAACATATTCCTTTTCAAATCATTTTTGAGGAACTTGTGAATGGTTTCTTCTATAGAGATGTATCAGGGTACCATGTTGTAAATCTTGATTTCCTGCTCATCTACAAATTTTTTCTTTGGCACCATGTACTGGATGATTTCTTTTACAATTTTTTTTTCTTTTGAACCTTGTCCTTTGAAAGCATGTAATGAGCTCATTTCACCATCAAACAATTCATTTAATGCATACATCAAATTTCTCAATAAATTTTCTCTTAATTAAAATTTAGGAACTCCATATGATCATTATTATTTGGATGATGAGGAGAATTCAATCACTTCCATGCTTTATCTTATGTCAGCTGAAGCTTATATTCATGGTGGGTATGTGGCAATATGTACTTAACTTTTCTAAAATCATTTGTCCCTAAGTTGTAAGTTGCATCGAGGTTTCATAAAATTTCAGTTTTGAAGGCATGCCTTCAATGAATGGTTTCATCTTAATTTCATTACATCCTTTTCTGAATAATTATATATGCAAAACTGCACTGATGAACAATTCCTTCTTTGACAATTGGTCTTCATACAACTCTTTCTCTCTTTTAGTTGATGTATCTAAAGATTTCTTCCTGAGTAATGTATTCATTGATTGTAATTCCTCATTTTAATGCAAATATAATTTATAGTTGTATATTTTCCATTTTGCAAATTGTAATTATAGCTTACTTGTACTTGCTTAGAAATTGTGGCTACTTAAATCTATCATGAATGTTTGAAACTAACTTTGAATATATGAACTCTTCCTTTCATGGTCCCTTAATTATAAGGTTCTGATATAGTATTTATGTTTCCTTGATATGATTATTGTTTCAATTCTCAGATCTGATAGCAACATTATTGTAACTTTGCAACTATATCTAGTTTATTTGATAGCGAAAAATTGAGCATTATTCATTTCTATACTTTGCAAGCTTAATCTCCATATTATCTTAATGATTCCTTATTTCTAGTTGATCTTGAATATTCTTAATGATTGAATGCAATCTATACTTGATAGTACGAAATTTTAAAACAAGTATTGATCTTTTCTACTTCAACCTGTACCTACACACCTAAGAAAATAGTTAGAAAATAATTAGGATTTTTGGCCTCTCTTATGTTCCATAGTCTTTTGTTTTCTCTTTGTTTTTTGTCATGATTATGGGAATCATATGTGCTACTGTAAGATATTACTTTCTTAAATCTGCATTTGTCTCTGATGTACCTTTTGCTTCTGATATTTAAGAAATCCATTTGCATACAGTTAGATAATACATGAGTATAGATCAAATCCTCAGCTCTTGAATGATGCCATTTTATTTTTATTTTTTAGGTACACTGTTGGTGCTTGCAACACAAATGAAAGATGGAGTTGGAACTGGAGACAAGAATATTAGAATAAAAACCCAAGGCAATGATGGGTTTCTTCTATACTATTTTACTTTTAACTTTATGCACATGTAATTATTTCTTCAATAGTTGTGAGTTACATCCCACGGCTTGTGTGGGAAACATTGAATTTCTTCATGAATAAATAATATTAAGTTCTATAACTAAGTTTTATACTTCTTTATACATTCATCTTTTAAGATGGATATTGATTGTATAATGAAATAAAATACTCCATCACATAATTAAATCTATTTAAAATTACAGAAATAATGAATTTTGAATTACATGTAACTTAATAATGAACTCTCTTTCATGTAAAATTCTACTCTGTTTGATGTTCCCGAATTTAATATTTGACCTAAACGGTGGTTCCCACCCTCATCAAGGCAAGACATTAGTATTTTAGGGATTTTTTGTTTCCTTGTTTAAGACGAACATGGAATGGAAGTCTATCTAAGGTGTTACATTTTGTAACAACACACATAACTGTAGATTCATATAGTTAATCAATTATTGCAATTGTAAAAAATAATAAAATTGTAATGCATCCCCCTAGTTAGGTCCATTTGATCAATGCCTTCCATCATAAACAAAGTTTAGAGTTGCCCATTTTTACACAACTGTAAAATTTGTCAACATTTCTAGTGATCATGCGGGAAAACTTTCCTGCTAGCTTGTATACATGTGCCTTGCTCTTGTCTATTGGGCATGGAATCAAAGCATATAACAAATAACTTCCTTTTCTGAAAATATATATATATATATATATATATGGGAAAGGATCTAGTGAACTAGATCACGTGCACAAGTGCACATTATCAAATTGAAAAAAAATTCAAAGTGCATGAGCTGCACTTATTGAAAGGGAAATCCTACTCTAACCAAACACTATAGGATTTTCAATAACAGTGTTTACGAAAACATACCATTCACAGGAAAGGGAAGTTCCTCTCCATTCATCCTTGAAAGTTGGAATGCATTTTGGTATTTGCAAGATGAAATCTTATAAGGACCTCTCAATATTGTATCAAACTTCGAGTGGTTTCCTAGTTTTGCATGGTCAACATCCCATTTTGACACAATGTATCCTTCATTGAAAATTTTGAACTTAGGATTCTTATCAAATGTTTTCTTGATCTATCTTTGATTTGTTTCCATGTTCAGGTGAGCTTGATCTCTTAGCTCCTGCAACTCCATTAATTCTACATAACGAACCTACAATGGTTCATTCTCATGTAATTCCTTTTGATGCAGTAAATCCAATGTGGGCAACTCAACTGAGATGGGCATTCTTGCCTCTTGTCCATAAACAAGCTTGTACAGTGAATTCTCAACTAATATTTTAGGAGTCACTCTGTTAGCCTAAAGTACTATATTTAACATCATATACCAAACTCTTTGGTTTTCCTTGAGTGTTATTCTGATGATCCTCAAAATATTTTTGTTATTGATTTTAGCTAATCCATTACCTTGAGGGTAATAGTTAGACCAAGTACTTAAATAAATTACATGCTTGACAACCCAATCTGTTACCTTTGCACCAAGAAAAACTAAGGCATTATCTGTTAGGTCCGTTAAATATTTTCTAAGTACAAGAAGGCGTGTGGGCATGCAAGGCCTATTTGAAGAAGGGTGCATAAGGAGAAAGCACACATGATAGGGTTCTAAAATGGTTTAGTAGAACAAGTAGCATGCGTGTAAGGCATAACAAAGGTTTTGGAACTTAGCCATATTTGGCATATTAGACATAACACTAGAGAAGTGTGACCCGACTACACATGCGGAGTGGATAAGATGTCAGCCTGGCAGCTTGGTGCCCACAGAAGGAATATACCTTGCGATGGAAGATTCTAGAAGGCCATCATTGCAAAGAGTGGAGAGATTGAGCCTAAAGAAGCATGATCCCATGGAGGACCACCTTGGACACTTGGAAATGGATCTGAAACTCCCACAAAGGATTGAAGATATTGAGAAAGGCTATAAATACAAGCACCTGGAAGAGAAAAATAGATAGAAGGAGAAAGAGGTGAAGCCATGTAGGAATGCTATGAGAGCTCCATAAGTTGGGTTTAGAGGATCTGTAGGAATATGTTAAACTAAGGGGATGGGTTTGAACATTTTTCTCTATACTATGAAGGGCCTAAGTCCAATCCCGATGCATGAAATTGGTCTGCATTATTATAGGAATCAATGATTTCCTAAGTTAATGTAATGTGGTTATCAACATGCTTAATATGAATATATGTGTGTTCCAGTTCTACTTACATCTGTATGGATCAGTTATATATGTGTTTCATATGAGTGGGTATAGACCCCTATGCATTTATTTTTTGTTATGATTCATATCTATGTTCTGTAATGCTTTCCTTATATTAATGAACACATTGGTCTAGAAGCTTTTCTGAGCTCTAAGATGAATGTATGGTTCCTTTCCAATTTGTTCACTTACTTTTCTATCGTAAATAATACATTCTCAAATAACTCACATAAAGGAGGGACTCAGTGCCCGGGTGTGCCTCGGGTGAGCGCCCAATACTTTTTGGGTGAGAGGCCGACATGCATGAGATTTCTTTGTTCTTAAAAGGAACGATAACCAGATCGTACCAAGCCAAGAACACAAATGCTAATCAAACACCATGATCAATAAGATGAAAGAAATTCACCAGAATAAATTTACATAAAACCTTTGCAAACAAATGAGTAGTAATATCATATATTATTATGGAACTCAATTGAAATACAATGAGAATGGACCTTTCTTATATAGGCAATAAATAACAATCTAAGAACCAATCAAACTCGTGGATCAAGCCATAAATCATGGAAAGAACTAGTCATCAAAGAACTAGTCAATTCCATAGATTTATGAGAGAACTAGACATCAAGGATCTATTCAATACCATATATCTAGGAAAGAACTAGTCAATACCATAGATCAAGGAAAGAATTATACCTAACAACTAGATAATATCTCCTAATATCTAAATAAATAAAAATAAATATCCACACACATAAGTGGGTGATGATAAATACAATAAAGGTAAATAAACTACCTAGGTGAACATGAGCTAAGGTAAATACCTACTCTAACACCCCACCTCAAGTGAATATAGGGGAACAAAAGTAGAAGTGGCATGTCCACAGTATGAATCCTAGAAACTAGGCCTGATGAGGTACTCATGTACAATATATCCATGAAGAAATATCAAACCAAAAGAAGGAAAGAATATTGCCAGAGGAAAAGAGAAAGAAGAAGAAGAAGAAGGAAGATGTTCTCACAAACACCCCTAAGAAAAACTTCTGAAACCCCAAGCATTCCATGTAACTCAAGGTAATGAGGTGATGCAAAAGGCTTCGTAAAAATTTCTACAACTTGTTGTTGAGTCGAAATGTAATCCAAGTAAAGAACTCCATCATGAATGTGCCGACGAATGAAGTGGATGTGTATCAATGTGAATTGCACTTTTGTTATCACACCAAAGTACAGTTGGTGAATCCTATGGGAATCCAAACTTTGTCAATAACTAGTTAAGCCAAATAATCTACCGACTCATTGTAAACACTACCCTGTACTCTGCCTCTGAAGATGAAAGTTCAATAGCCTGTTACTTTTTGCATGCCCAAACAACTGGAGAAGAACCAAGACAGAAAAGATAGCCAGAAGTGGAAAACCTATTATCAATAGAACCTTCCAAATCTGAATCTGTATACCCAACCAACTAAGTAGAACCCCTAGTGTAGTGTAGGCCAAAGTGGGAAGTGCCATGCAAATAACACAAAATCCTTTTAACAGCCTGTCAGTGACTACTATGAGGAGAATGTGAAAACTGAGATACAAGCCCTACTGCAAATGAAATATCAGGGTGAGTATGGGTTAAGTACATGAGACTCCTAACCAACTGCCTATACAACGTAGGATCACAAAGTGGTGTGGTACATGTGGAAGTTAGAGTAAATCTAGACTGAAAAAGGAGATGGACTTGGCTTGCAATCATCCATATCAAAACACCTAAGAAGATCATGGGTGTACTTTTGCTAACTCAAATAAATCCCTGAATCTATTTGAGAAATCTGCAAACCAAGGAAATAATGCAGTAGCCCAAGATCTGTCATGTCAAACTATGTAAAAAGAGCCCTTCGAATACTCCGAATGTGGGAAGAAGATCTGCCAGTAAGTAATAGATCATCAACATACAAGACAAGTATCACAATATCCTCACCAACATGCTGAAAATACACTGTATGATTGGAGTGATAATGAACAAGACTAGTAGATAGAAGAAAATAATCCATCTTCTCATACTAAGCCCGAGGGGCTTGTTTGAGACCATAGAGAGAACTTCAGATCCTACAAACAAGAGAAGAACCCTGAACAAATCCAGCTGGCTACTCCTTGTATATTTCCTCTTATATATCTCCATGTAAGAAGGCACTCTTTACGTCCATCTAATATATGGATCACCCTTGTGATGTAGCAAGAGAAAATACATGGCATACAAAATCCATCTTGGCAATAGGTGCAAAATTTTTAGAGTAATCAATACCTTCAACTTCTGAAAAACCCTTTCCAATAAGACGAGCCTTATACTTGTCAATGGACCCATCAACTACGTATTTGGTTCAGCATACCCACTTACACCTTACAATCTTTCTTCCTTTAGGAAGAGATACCAAATCCCAAGTATGATTCTTTATCAAAGAAGAATACTCAGCTAACATCGCATCATCCCACTCCTGTATCCCATGAGCCTTTGAAAAATATTATGGATTCTCAGAAACTACCTGACACAAAAGTCTAGAGCCTATAGGATGTGCGTGATGATGCCTATTGGGTGGAAGATCCTCTATGAAAGGTGTTGCCTCAGAAACTGTAGTACGAGCCCACTTAGGCATAGTGAAAACATAAGTGGGAATAGGATCCTCAATGACATCTATAACCTCCTCATCAATCTCCTCAAATAAAGGATCCTCAAGATGAGATGAAGAAGAAGAAGGAACAAAAGAAGATGAAGAATTATGAGGAGTGAAGCACTCATCAAACTGAACATGTGTTTGAAAAATAACATCATGTGTATCAAGATATAAAAGATTATAAGCTCTCATGTCCTCATAATACCCTACAAAGATCAAGGGTTTACTCTTCTTATCCAAAGTTTTCCTTTTCTTCTTTGGCATAAAGGCCCAAGCATGGCTCCCAATGACTCAAAAAAATGAGACATTTGGCTTAGTGTTGGTCCAAGATTCCTCTGGAGTCAAATTCTCAATTTCTCTATGTGGTGTGTGATTTTAAATGTAGTTAGCACAATTAATTGCTTCTGCCCAATAGATAGGAGATATATCTCTAGAATGCATCATATAGTTAGCAATTTTCTTCAAAGTTATATTCTTCCTTTCTGCTAAGCCATTCTGTTGTGGAGTATGAGGAACAGAATGCTGGTGAATAATGCCTTGAGTTTCCAAAAATTTAGAAAACTCATTGCTAAAGTACTCCTCCTCATTATAAGTACGAAGGTTTTTTATGCTACTAGAAGATTGTTTCTCGACCAAAGTCTTGAAGAATTTGAAGTGTGAAAAAACATCACTTTTGTACTTGAGAAAATAAACCCAAGTACGCCTCAAGAAATTATCAATAAATGTAAGTGCATACTCAGATCCATTGAAAGATGGGGTAGGAAAAACCATCAAGTCACTATGCATAAGATCAAGTGTTGAAGAAGCTCTCTTAGACAAATTCTTAGGAAAAGGATCTTGGCATTTTTTACCTAATGCAAAACCATGATAAACCCCCTCAAGATAAGAAACTCTAGGAAGACCATCTACCATACCATGAGTGCTCAACTCCTTCAAATATCTGTAATTGAGATGTCTAAATATTTCATGCTAAACCTTACTCTCTGAATTTGCATGAGAAACCAATCATGTCCCTATAGAATAAGTGTCATAAAAACCCTCAAAGTGATATAGTATAGAACTATGATCAACAATACCCTGATCAACTAAGTGAATGAGGCTCCAACAAAGTTCATACTTCTGCTCCATGTGGTGTAAAAGTCACTATTTTTCCTTGACTAGAATGACAAATTTGATATACAGAGAGTAGATTTGTAGTGATGTTAGGAACATATAGTGCATCTTGGATATTACTAACATCAAGTTGTATATCACCTTTTCCTTTAACAGAAAGAAAGGAAGAATCTCCAACTTCAATTTTGGAAGTATAACTCAAACCTAGAGAAACAAAAGACTCCTTAGAAGAAGTCATGTGATGAGAAGCACCAGAATCTATAACCCAACTGTCTATAAGTGGTGACTAAGATCTCCCAACAACATCAAGTGATTTGCCATGCTGATTAGAAGGAGGTGGCGTGGAGATAGAAATTTTTTGTTTCTTGACTACATCCTCTAAGGCTTACATTCGATTATAACACCTATGTTCTTCATCATTATTACCCCGACAAAAAGAGCATGAACGGCTAGACTTATTCTTGGATTTAGAAGACTCCTTGGGTTTTAAGTTGGTTTATCTTGGTTTAGGAGCATTTTGAGATAGAGAAGGTGTGGATTTGGTTTTACTATTTGGTTTTCCTTGGCCCTTAGGATTAGATGCAACTAATTCCTTTTGAGATGTGGAAGACTCAAGGTAAGACAATTTGGATTCTTCCCTAGTAAGTCTTTCACAAAATGTTTCTAAGTTAGGCATTTTGAATGTGTCACCTAAGGTAGAAGCAAAAAATTGGAATGGTCCTGTCAACTTGGATGGAATCAAGTAAACACACTCTTCATCTTTCTTATCCCTTCCACTCCTCTTTAACTGTGTCAACAAATTATTGAACTTGGTAAGATAGTCTATAATTATTGGAAAATCTTCAGGATTAAGAGAGGTGATCTTAATGTCAAGATGCATGGCTCTCATATGATCCACCTTACCAAAAAAATCCTCTAATTTCTCCCAAATTTTGAAAGGAGAGTCACATTTTTCCAAATGAAACAAAATACTGTCACTTACATAAGTTCCTATCAAACACATACATTCATCAAATTTGCACTGGTACCGAAATTTCTCATATTCTCTAGTGAAAACTAGTTTTTTTGAAGAAGTTAAAGCCCATAATTCTTTCCACTTAATTATTGTTTCCATTCTTGGTTTCCATGTGTGGTAATTTTGTGTTATTAATGACTCAACATGATCTAATGCAGAAGTAGATGCCATCCTTGAAAAATCACCAAAATAAATGTAAGAACCAAGCAATGCAACAAGACCCCCAAACAATGCAACAAGAGCCCCTCAGATTTTGACACTTTATAATGAGTGCATGTTACAATATGGCACTTTATAATTATAGTGATATTCTTAAAATAAATATTTCCAATGGAAAGAGCATAAAAAAAAAAACTTTTGCAAAAGGCAGCACTCAAAACCGAGTTATCGATCAAAAGATACAAGTTTTTCAATATTATGCTCTACTATTTATTTTAGTTGCCACTAAAATAGAATAAAATGCTCTTGCCTTCACCACACAAAAAAACAAAAAGGAGATGGAGGTAAGACAAGCTTTAAGACCTCATATGACCATACCATATGACAAGGGGATAAGGATTTCAATCGGTGTGACAAACCATCACGTTTCTTTACACATAAAAAAATGACTTCCTCTCGAAATGGTCAAGTTTACAATAGATCTTAGGATTTTGCTACCTTCCGGATCCAACGAAAGCCTTCGTTTTGCATAAAAATGCACCCAGTAACAAAATACAAGCAAATCCTAAATATATGAATATATAAAGAATTTATTTGCAAAATAAAACCTACAAACGGATGTCAATAGCAATATCCTACTCAGATACCATAAAAGGAACGATAACTAGATCATACCAAGCTAAGAACACAGATGCTAATTAAACACAATGATTAATAAGATGAAAGAAATTCACCAGAATAACTTTACATAAAACCTTTGCAAATAAATGAGCAGCAATATCATATATTATTATAGAACTCAATTGAAATACAATGAGAATGGGCCTTGCTTATATAGGAAAGGAATAACAATCTAAGAACCAGTCATGATCATAGATCAAGCCATAAATCACGGAAAAAACTAGTCATCAAAGAACTAGTCAAGTCCATAGATTTATAAGAGAACTAGACATCAAGGATCTAGTCAATACCATAGATCAAGGAAAGAACTATACCTAACAACTAGATAATATCTCCTAATATCTAAATAAATAAAAATAAATATCCACACACATAAGTGGGTGAGGATAAATACAATAAATTTAAATAAATTACCTAGGTGAACATGAGCTCAGGTAAATACCTACTCTAACAGTTCTTTGAGAAGGTCATAAAAATGACTACATCTTGGTTCCATTGCCGGGACCTCTTTTCAAAGTTATTGTGAGAACCGACATACGTGTTTTTCTATGTGATTTGTAATGAAAAAGTGCCTAACTTTAGAAAGTTTTGAAACATGGTTCAAGAGCACAGAGGACGAGTTTGCTCAAAGATTTGGTATTGGACCTTAGTTCAGTATGCATGGATGGGTAGAAGAGAACCTATACAATGAGTTGTATGAGACATTTGTTGCTACTTCCTAGTAGAGCTATATGAATGGCTCTCAGCGTACACATCTAGATCAAGTTGGTTTTGTAGATCATGTGTGTGGACCCAAGATGATTATCAGAGGCTGCATGATGTAGATCTAACATGGACACGTGTTATTGATCACTAGTGGAGGAGGGTACTGACTAGTTATACTTTGGAATATGCCTTTTTGACGTATTCTTTCCCAGAGATCGTTGAGTTTTAGTTTATGAGAGAGCCTAGAGGATCATTTTTGCATGCTATTCCTTTGGATATGAAGATCTTAGTCATTACTATGAGTTTAGAAGCATTCCCCATGGTTGGCTAAGCTCTCCGAGTGCTAGGAGAGGAAGCTAAGGTGGAGGAAGTTGGCAGATGTTGTAGTTGAAAAGAAAAGGGAGGAGAGAGGACTCAAGTATAATAAATCTCATGAGTGGGAGATGACTAGACAACACGAGGTAGCAAGTGTGATGGATCTATGAAGGTAGACATTGCAGAAGGGTATTAAAGTTCATGCAAAGGATGTGGATCCTGAGTAGTCTGTGCTACCCCATCTTGGTAAGTGCGTAAGAGAAGCCTGTTTAACTTCTAATGAGAGTTCATCACATGGAGAAAGAAGAGTCAACAGTGCACATCTATACCCACCTGACAACTAATCCCTGGCATTTGGTTTATAAGATCAAGGGAAGAGTATTGTTAACCCAGTTGGTATCAGTGGGAGTGACCGATCTATGCCCATGAGATATAATTTCTCATTTGGGACTTTTATGGCTGCACATACAATTCTAGTGTTTGGAGGAATTTTTGGGAAAAGTGTAAATACAAAAGCCTTTGGTATCACATCTGGGAGTGATGCAGGGTACATTATTGGTAGTGGAACATTATCGCAGACTAGCAATGCGTAGTTTAGTGGGACGTTAGGAACCCTTGGCGTGACCACTTAAGTACCTTGTGGATCTGGTGGGTCAGGAGGAACGAGACCTAGTGGATCTGGTAGATTTGGTGGGTTAGGTAAAACAAGAGCTCCTAGACCCAGTGGATCTAGTGGAGGGAACAGTAGAGGAAACACCAGAGGAAACCAAGGCTTTAGATTGGGAGGACAAGGACCCCATCCACACCACAAGTGTTTTTTGAGATGTCTTTTCACTTACCAGACTATATGGTTATTTAAAGATGTTGCAGAGCAGGTACACAAGTGAAAATTACTATGGCGTG
The DNA here is from genome assembly GCA_019776745.2 of Taxus chinensis. Taxonomy (NCBI): domain Eukaryota; kingdom Viridiplantae; phylum Streptophyta; class Pinopsida; order Cupressales; family Taxaceae; genus Taxus; species Taxus chinensis. The sequence continues at coordinate 811,067,328 of CM034151.1, forward strand.
TGAAAGGGATCACTATCCCAGAGTGGAAGGCAAGCCAATTTACAACTACATTGCAAGGGCACGCACATAGCTAGTATAGAAAGTACGACCCCCATCAAATGGTGGTAGACTATATAGTGTTGAAAAATGCTTTCCTTGTAGAGTTTCATATTCCAAAGCTAAATAAAAAGAGCATCAACACTTTGAAGGAGATCTAGTAGGGAATGGTAGAGAGTGTGGGGGAGTATGATGCACAATTTAAAACTCTCCTTTCAAAATTTTCATATGACATCCACCCCTCACAACATGCTCAATGGTTTGTTGGAGGGTTGATCACTCCATTTAGGAGGGAATTGTCACATAAAATGTTCACTAACCCATGCGAGGATTTAGAGGCCTCCTTACATGTTGAAGCTTTTGGGAGTGTGGATACTGGTGTTACTCCATTTTTGGAGGACCAAATTGTTGCAATGACAAAGCAATTAGAGAAGCTATCTACAAACTTAGCACATAAGGTTCGTTGTGGGATTTTGTGTACAAATTGCAAAGTGGAGGGACATGCAAAGGATAGTTTCCCTCAGAATTCAATGCACGCTATGGCAGTAGACTGTGATATCTCCCATGGGGATCATGATGAAAGTAGATGCCCTCTAATCCAACACGAAATCTGTAAGAATGTTTCTTTCTACTAGAAGATATGCACCTCTACAACCCATGACACCAAGGATTGCAGGCTAACTGATCAAATCTATGATGCTATTGATCTGGGTGTGTGCCATAATAACCTTGTAGGCATTTCTAAGGATGATGACTGACATTATAAAGGGCACACAGATGGAGGGGTGCATGGAAGAGGTTTTTGCGGAGGAGTTTGTGGTCATGGTAACTACAGCGGAGGGATAAATAAGTTCCTGTGAGGAATGTGTTATAATTGTGGATCTACAGAACATTATAAACATGAGTTCCCTTATCTATTACAATGATCATGGTGCAAGAATAAGCACAAGTATGAAGAGTGTCTGGAAATATATGATCATATGAGCCAACAACACTGAAAAGATAAGGGTGATGCTATGTTGAGCATCAAAAAGCCCAATTCATAATGGATGCCAAGACTGGCGCATGAGCTATAACTAGAACCTGTAATGGTGACAATGCGAGCAAAGGTCATGCACACCAGGGACATGCTAAGACTAAGGACTCTAGTTTCCAAAGAGGAGGTACTACATGTAAATTACCTAGACCATTCCCATCAGAAAGAAGTGTACCAGGAGATTATGGATGTAATTCATAATTTACAAGGGGTGATACAATATCTCAAGGAGAAATCAAGGTAGGTAGGGCAGTGAAAGGATAACGAGGTTCCAAGGAGTGACCTGGATGAGGTCAAAGAAGTATGTAAATTGTTGAGTAAAGAGAATATTATTCCCTTCTGGGAGAATGGATGAGGAAAAAGGTACCACGTGCCAAAGCGGAGTGTAATAGATAGGTTTTGCATGTAAAAATTTCTCCACATAGCCTTGAATATGACAAGGAGATTACTCTAAATGCGGTTATTGATGGATGGATTTTGAGTAGTATCCTCATCGACACGAGAGCAGAGGTGAATGTTCTTACCTTAGATGCTTGACATCAGATGGGAAGGCCCACGTTGTATCCATGTTCAAATGTGTTGTATATGGAAAAAAAATATTAAAGAAATGCCCATTGGAGTACTTAAGGATCCAGTTATCACCATCCAAAGGGAAAAGTTCACTGGATACTTTGAAGTCTTGGCTCTTGCAGAGGCAGAAAACTTTCCAGCATTGCTTGGGTGCCCATGGTGTTATAAGAATAATGTTGACATAAGGTTTAACAGAGGATATATCAGTTTCAACAATAAGGAGGAACATGTGGCCATCCCTTTAACGGATGAGAATTCAACACCCTATACAAATCCATTAGGAGAAGAAGTCCTTGATAGAATCTATGTGCGCTCCATCAGAGATCCTAAGGTAATTCACCCCACAGAAGGGGTCATCCAATTCGAAGACACTCAGTCTATGAGTGATACCACTAGCGTGGCATGTGACAATTGGGCGTATAGGACCTATGAGTTAATTGGGAAAAAATTAAGAGAACCTGTAACAAGGGTAACAAAGGTGCACTCAGTCAAACACCTAGGAGGAAAGAAGTTTCCTAGCTACTCAAGGGGATCATTCCATGATATTTTCCTGCATGAAATGGAAACTCAATGAAGAAATGAGGATGAAAGAAGATGAATGCTCAACTATAACCTACTCGGGACTACAACACGTTGGTGGGATACACATCGGGAGAACCTCCTAGAGTGTCATGAGGTAAGAATTGTGCTCTCTATAAGGTTTTCAAGGAGCAATGTGCCCACAGCTATATAATACTACCATGGGAAAGAAACCGCTTCACTTCATATCCAAGCATACAAGGAAGATTGGATGGGAAGTGCGGAGGCATTACCACCTTCGTTGTGGGTACACAAGTTATACACCACCTTATAAGGATGTGTGTGCAGATGGTACATTCATTCGGATATGATTCATCAAACAGGTAATTGGCAGGAGTTGGTGGCTAACCTCATTCTAGCATTTGAGAACAGGAGCACCAAACCATTAGTGGATAAGGTGTTGTAAACAATCAAGTTCCTTATAGTAGGAGATAGTGCCATAGCTAAGGATAGGCTGCTGTAATTACTAGAAAATACTTATATAGATATGATCCTTAATGAGGAAGAATCAGAGGAAGTACGTTTTTAGCGCGCGTGTATGGAAAAAGAAAAAGGAAAACTCGTCTATGTCATATACGGGGAAGAGATGGATACGTTCTATGTTGATCATTCAGAGGGTATGAGAGAGGTTATAGACAACACTAATGAGCAAGAACACACCTACCATGAGCCTTTAAAGATAAAGAAGGTTAACATTGGGATGGAGGCCGAACCTAAGGAGGATATCATTGACGACTATTGGTCGGAAAAGGAAGTTTCAAATATCATTGATCTATTGTGCGAGTTCCAAGATTTGTTCCCTCATAGGTACTATGACCTCAAAGGCATCCACCATTCCTTGGGAGAAATGAAGATCAAGTTGAAAGAAGGTGCACACTCGATTCATAAGAGACCTTATCGGATGAATCCAAATTTGCACATACAAGTTAAGAAATAGATAGAAAAAATGATAGCGTTAGGTATCATTGAGTTGGTTGAAGACTCAGAATGGATAATCCCAATGGTCGTAAACATCATGAAGGATGGGAGGATCAAGATATGTGTTGACTACAGGGACCTGAATGCAGTATGTGTCATTGATCCCTTCCCTACTTCATTTACTGAAGAAATCTTAGAGGGAATGGTCGGGCGTGAAGCCTACTCCTTCACGGATGGGTTCTTAGGGTACCACCAGGTACAGATTGCAAAGGAAGACCAAAGAAAGAAAAAATTTTCCACTTAATGGGGAAGTTTTTCCTACATGGTCATTCCTTTTCGATTGAATAATACAAATGTTGTGTTCTCACACATTGTAGTACAATCCTTCCAGGACTTCATCCATAAATTTCTTTAGGTCTATTTAGATGATGAGACTATATATGGTCTTGTCAAGGACCATTGCGATAACCTGAGACTAATGTCTAAAAGGTGTCAACAGTTAAGGATATCCTTCAACATTAAGAAGTGTGTCTTTGCTACCTCATTTGGAACCTTATTAGGGCATATCATATGCAAAGAAGGCTTACTAGTAGATCATACCAAAGTTGCTGTCATTATGGGTTTGGGGGAGGCTACTAGCCAAAGTGTCATACGTAGATTACTTGGACACATGGGATATTATAGGAAGTTCATTAAGGGGTATGCCAAAATTTCCGTGCCCTTAGAAGAATTGTTGAAACAAAAAAGTGCCTTTCATTTGGGAGAGGTGCAACAGAAGGCATTTGACATTTAAAAAGAAAGGCTCGTAACGGCACCCATATTACATTTTCCTTCTTATGATAAGCCTTTCCATGTGCATGTGGATTCCTCAGGAATAGAAATTAGGGCAATACTAGCACAACCTGGTGAAGGAATTGTCGATCATCCGTTGAGCTTTGCAAGTAGGAAGTTGACACCAATAGAGCACAATTACACAACTACTGAGCATGAAGCATTGTCAATGATCTATGCACTACATAAGTTTAGGAAGTATCTACTGGTAACACCCTTCATATTCTACATAGACCATATGGCATTAAAATATGTAGTCAAAAAAACCATTATGTAAGGGTGCATATTTCGTTGGGTCCTTCTATTTTAGGAATTTGAATTTACAATGGTGGTGAAGCCAGGAAAGAATACTTTAGGGCCTAACCACTTGTCAAAGATTGATTCAGGAGAGGATGTGCAAAGCATTGAGGAGACAATGCCAAATGCGCAACTATTTAGATTTTTACACGCACCCTCAGATTTGGAAGATATCATAGTGTTCTTAAAAATAGGTGTGGCACCCGAAGGGATGAAGGCTGTGGAGAGGAAATAATTGGCCATACACGTTATGCCTTACATGCTGATTAGCAGAGATCTATACATTTTAGGCCGTGATGAAGTTCTATGCCGATGCATGCTAGAACATGAGCACATTACAATTATGGAAGAAGTTCATGGTGGGATCCGAGGAGGACACTATACGGGAAATGCAACCACGTGGAAGATTCTACTCGCAAGGATTTGGTGGGAATCCATTTACCAAGATTGTATTGAATTTTTCAAGGCCTGTGACCATTTCCGGTGCCTTGACAAACCTAGAAAGAGAGATGAAATTCCCTTACGACCAATAGCCAGCGGAACCATTTGAAAAATGGGATATCAAATTTGTAGGACAAATCTTGCTAGTAGTGTGAAGGAATGGTTCATGGTATATCATCACTTTCACTAATTATTTGACATGGTGGGAAGAGGTAGCACCTACAACGGATTGTACAATGGCTACAACTGCTATATTTTTATAGGAAAATATAATCAGCAGATCTGGTTTCCCTTTAATTTTAACAAGTGATAGGGGTACACACTTCCTCAATGAAACAGTTAGTATGCCATTGGTAGAATTTATCACCCTCAAGAAAATGGTACTGATGAGGCATTTAAAAAAAATCTAAGTCATAAGTTAACTAAGATCTATGACGTCAGAAGACGGGATTGGGATGATAAGGTATCATTCGTTCTATGGGAATTCAGGACAACCTATAAAAGGTTGAAAAAGGCCACACCATTTTAATTTTTTTTCAGTGTAGAGGCTATTTTATTAGTGGAATTCATGTTACCATCACTGCATATAGCATGCACAGGAGGTTTAACCGATGAGGAAGTGCTAGAAGAAATAATTGATTAATTGATGCGGTTAGATGAAAGGTGATCACTTGCTAGGTGGAGTCAAAAGACAGAAAAATTAAGACAAAAAGCATGGCATGATCATCATATTAAGAACAAGAAGTTTGAAGTTTGACAGTTAGTGTTATTGTATGATTTCAAGTATCTTCACCATCCTGGGAAGTTGAAATTCCATTGGTTGGTACCTTACCTCAAATCATACATTATTCATTCAAGCACTTGTCAGTTACAAGTGCTAGATGAGATATGATTACCAGGTCACTTCAATGGGAGTAGGATGAAGCCCTACTATAAATAATTCTTCTTGGTGTTTGTAAATAAGGTCATGTTGCCAGTTAGTTTAGGTTTCCCTTTATGCAATTTTCGTTTTTTGTGTTTCCCTTTCTCGTCATTTGTTTTGTTGTTTGTTTTACGCCTTGGGTGCTGGTAACCACATAATTTTTGAATATTGTGCATGCACAGAGAATGAAGCATATGTTTTAGTGTGGGGTGGAGTGATGCAAATCATGGGCCTATAATACAAGTGTGCGTTGGTAGTAGAAGTTTCGGTGAATGGCCCAGTTAAAGGACTAAAGGTGCGTAAGGTTAATAGGCACATAAAGAAGAAATGGACATAAATGGTTGATGTCAAGAAATCCTTGAAGGAACCACGTAAAGTAAAAAGGAAGAGCGCAAGAACAACATGAGGTAGGCAAGGGAAAAAATAGGGAAAAGGATGGAAGAAGTGCATTTGGTGCTAAGAATGCGCACATAAGAGGCTTTAGTTCAGTTCGAATTTTGCATGCCAGAAGGTTGTAAAGGGGTTTACATGCAAGATATGGTGCATGGAAAGAGGTTCTTAAGACCGAATTCATGGAAAATCCACATTTAAGGTCAAAGTATGGTGATAGATGAGAAATCATTTAATGCTAGGAAAAGGGAAAAACTATAAATAAAAGGTCGAGCACTTCATTATTTACATTTTGATTACGAAGGGAAGAAAACTCTCATGAACTAGGGAATCCAAAGCAAGATATTTATGTTGAAAGAAACATTTGAGATATCTTAAGTGTATAGCTAGGGTAAATTTGTAAACTAGTAGGAAAGGCGTGCACAAGCATGGAGAAGTTAAGTAAGCAAGCGTCGTCTTGTGGAAGAGTTTTTCCAGTTAGGGTTTGGCGACTAAGGCATGGAGTTAGAAGGATTTTTCCAAAAAAGATCAATCTTAAGGATGGATAGAGGGGTAAAACAAATCAAGAGGGAGAACTTCTAAGTACCAAAACAAGTCAGAAAGATGGCACCCATAAAACCAATTATCTCACTAAAGAAGCAAAAAAAAGGGCATGGGAAAATAAACACCAGCCATTGAGAGCATGATACGCAGAGATACAGTACCCAGATAGGGTGTTGTTGGGAAAATAATGGGAATCACACCTAAGGAAGATGACTGTGTGTGACTATAATCACCACACCAACATGATAGAAAAAGAAATGGATTTGGATTTGGTATGTCCAGCCAACAAGAGAACACCAGAGGGCATGCCCATTTACAGTGACAAGGTAAAGGTTAAGTTGGAGAAGGCAAGGTTACTGCAACTTTATGAACTACCATAATTCAGAAAACCTTAGTGCCTCTACCAATGGGTAATGGCCTGCATTTACGAAGACCACTTTTATTTCATGGGGTGCAAGATGCACATAACTCCCCAATTAATTTCCAAGTTCAGAGGCCTTATCTGTAAAGGGGATAACATTGATGATGACCTAAGTGACAAGGAGGCCATCAAGGAAATTGTTACTGCATATGTCTATAAGAAAGGATCACGATACTTTGGCATCACTGAGATCCCAAACCCCATGATGAGGATGGCCACGTGCTTGGTAAAAAATCTCAATGACCAAGAAAGATGGGCTCAAGTAAACAAGACATGGCTGAACATGTGTTGGAAAATATATGAGGGGGCCATCTACAACTTGTCCACTTTCATCATGGATGAAATCATTAATAGCACACAAGAAGGCAAGAAGATACTATTTGGTAATGTCCTCACAATTGTCTTCTCAAAAATCGGAGTGCTCGATGGGCCGGAAAGGTTTGTTTGGGAGTCCCTAGAAGAGAATCCCTCACTCACGAAGAGGTTCACAAAATATACTTGTGAAACAATGACAACCACTCATAAGGTGCATTTAGAGAAATGGTACAAGCGCATGAGGGATGCATTCAGAGTGGAATGGAGGATTTGAGAGTAGCTTCCCATGCTTGTGAAAGGAGAGGAATAATTTGTTGTATATCAACACTTCTGCATTGGCAGATTTAGGTTGACATATGAAAACATGGGCCCCTGGTGCAAGCTTCCCTTCTCATTCACCGCACAATATTTCCAAGCAGAGGTGAGTAGGTTTAAAGAGGCCAAGAGACAAAGGTTTGACCTTAGTGAAGTATACCAAGACCACAAAAAATTGCGCAGGAAGTTGGTTTACCCCAAGAAGCGCACATATGTGGAGAGATATGTCTTGCACAAGATACAAATGATGAAACTAGTGACTTTTCCAATTGATGGAAGGGCTGCAACAAGGATATACCTTTGCATCAGACAAAAATTTGAAAGGGGTGCATACTTGTAAAATGATGTATCCATCCCCAAGGACCCCACATGAAGAAAGAAGACCGCACCAAAGAAGAGGGAAAGAGAAGAGGTGCATAAAGCACCAAGTGTCCAGGATACACAAGTGGTAAGTCTGTTAGGGACAAGTGGTAAGCCCAGTACCTACAAGCAGAGGAAGAATTCCCCAGTGAAAGAAAATACTCTAGAGGAAGATGTGCCAGAGTGCAAAGAACTCTTCACCTAGGAGAAGTCACCAGAGGAGGAGGAAAAGGAAATAGAATCTCCTACCAGGAAGAAGCATAAGGTGACAGAATAAAATGACTCAGAGGAAACAAAGATCTTGGAATCCTATATAGGTGAGAGAGATGATGATGATGAAGATGAACCAAGAGGCGAGGACCATCCTATCTATGAGGTTCATGACTCAGAGGAGAAAGGAGAGGAATAATAAAATGAATACATCTTTTCTAGGAGGGATAATGACAAGGAAGAAGATGATACTTAGGATAGGGGGGAAAGTGACGAAGTCACAAAAGAACAAAGGACCCCAATCCTCACTAAATAATAGATAGATAAGGCTGTAGAGAAGGAAGTATCCAAGATCATTGAATACCTAGTAGAGAAAGAGATGGAATACAACATGGACCTAGTGATGAAGGAAAAAGAGGAGAAAATCATAGAAAAGGAATATGGTAGCATGGGAGGGGATCCCATTTTGGTTGTAAGCTTTCCTAAGGCTGCGTGCATAGGGAGAAAACGTGAAGAGGCATCACAAGTTCAGAGGATGGGATATATTGATGATCCAAGGATGGGTTATATTGATGATCCAACCAAGGTGTTGCGTACATGATTTCAAATCACCATACCAACAGAGTAACTCTTGGCTATGGTATCATTTGATGAGGAAGGTGCATACCATCGGATAAGGAAAATGCTTTCTTGGGCATTTGAGTTCCACATTGCTAAACTAGTATTCACAGTGTGCAAAGTGGAAATAATGAAGGTACCAAATTCAAAATGTGATAACCCCTTGGTAAACGCTCAGCGGCTATCAGATGAACAAAACTGCAACGTGCTAAATAAAATTTCGGTAGAAGTAGAGGCCAGACTCTTCAGAAGGAACGACAGAGTGAAATTTCTAGAAGTAGAGCTAGAGAAGAAGGAAGAGGAGCTAGAGAAAATAAATAAGGATTTAAAACATGAGGAACTAGTCAGCGCTCAAGTAAGGTGTGAATTAAAAGAGGAGAAGGTAAGGGTATGCGGGGTTTACAAGAAAGCAGATATGATAACAGATGCCATTTTCTTGAAGCATCAAGATCTAACGCCACTTATGTAGAAGTATGGATCCACCTTGGAATGTCTAGAGGACTTGACCCGTGTCCTCACAATGGAGAGACGACCACTAGCCTTGGAGTCTGTGGAGTAGGTATTGGCACACAAAGAAAAGGAGGAAAAAATGAATTTTATGACAATTTTGGCCAAGTAAAAGAAATTCATCGCAAATGTAAAAGACTCCACCCAAGTCACTGAGACCGCTTATGACAACTGCACCAATAGAGATAGAGTGGAGAGAATTCTGGTCACCATCCATGAAGTGGATCTCAAGGAGTTCTAAGAGAAAAACAAGGGGAATAGAGCAGAACATGACAAAATTATAGATGAGGTTGAGAAGAAATCGGAGGCTATGGAGACATTGCGGGGCTCAATTAAGAACTGGATGAAGGAGTTGTATCCCCAAATCACTCGTAGGATGGACACACTCGAGGATATGGGTAAGAAATTGGAAGAGGTTGTGGAAACCTTGAGTGCCAAGGGAGAAGGGATAAGTTTTGAAGAGGTGAGCGCCCTAGTCGGTGACCTTTGTCAATAGGCACAGAGTGAAGTTGATACCTAAAATAAGTTGGAGGTAGAATTAACGAAGGATTTCCCTCTCCTCTTGCAGAAATAATCATAGTTCCCCATTCTTTCATTCTTCCCCCAAAACTCTTCACTTGTTTATTCTTTCTCCAAACTATTCAAGAATGGTCATTATTTATTCTTTGAGAAAATATTCCCGTGGAAGTAGAACAGGCGTAGTGTGGGGTGATGTTGGGTCCCTAAAATATTGGCTAAGTATAAGAACGCACATGGGCGCACAAGGCCTATTTGAAGAAGGGCGCGCAAGGAGAAAGTGTACACGATAAGGTTCTAAAAGGGTCTAGTAGAACAAGCGGTGCACACACAAGGCATAACAAAGGTTTTGGAACTTATCCATATTTAGTGTATCATACAAAACACTAGAAAAACGTGACCTTACTACACATGTAGAGTGGATAAGATGTCAGCCTGATAGCTTGGCACCCACTGAAGTAATATACCCTGTGATGGAAGATTATAGAAGGCCATCATTGCAAAGAGTGGAGAGCTCAAGCCTAAAGAATCATGATCCCATGGAGGACCACCTTGGAAACATGGAAATAGATCTGTAACTCCTGTGAAGGCTTGAAGATGTTGAGAAATATTATAAATACAAGCACCTGATAGAGAAAAAGAGATAGAAGGAGAAAGAGGCGAAGCCATGCAGGCATGTTCTAAGATCTACATACGTTGGGTTTAGAGGATCTGTAGGATTATGTCATACTAAGGGGATGGGTTTGAACATTTTTATTTTTTACTATGAAGGGCCTAAGTCCAGTTTTGATGCATGACATTGGTCTACATTATCATAGGAATATTTGATTTCTTGAGTTAATCTAATGCAGTTATTAACATGCTTAATATGAATATATGTGTGGTTCCAGTTCTACTTACATCTATATGGAGTGGTTATATATATGTTTCATATGAGTGGGTTTAAACCCCTGTGTATTTATTTTCTGTTATGATTGAGATCTATGTTCTGTAATGCTTTCCTTATATGAATGAACACATTGTTCTAGAAGTCATTCTGAGCTCTAAGTTAAATGTATGGTTCCTTTCCAATCTGTTCACTTATGTTTCTATTGTAAATAATGCATTCTCACACAACTCACATAAAGAAGGGACTCGGGTGAGTGCCCAACACCTGTTGGGTGATAGGCCGATGTGCATGGGATTTCCTTGTTCTTTGAGAAGGGCATAAAAATGACTACATTATTTGAAATGATATTTATTTGAACACCAAATCCGTAAAATATACCTTCGTAAAATGATAATATTGGAGTCTTGTTAGCTTCTTTCAAAACTACTGTTTCAGTCTAACATGTAAATTAATTCATAGCATTCAAGATCCACTTTTTTCCTTATAATGAAGGTGGAGTTATCATGCCAATGAAGTCAAGACCCCACTGCATGAAACGATGATCCACAACAAATCTAAACATTCTTTTCCAACAAAGATAACACACTTCTTACACTTTCTAATCCATTTGAAGTAGTCCTTGAATATGTTGGGCTAATATTAACCAAATTTCATAATTTGTAAGGCTATAGTATGTGATGAAAAGTCACCTCCTACAGGTCCTTCATAAAACTTGGATAATAGTTGTTGAATTCTATCATAATCAATACATCTCAACAAAATTCCATTTATATCTCTTTTAAATAACACACAATTAATGAAAACATAAGGGTACAATTTGTAACCTGAAATATATTCATTTATTCTTGTCCATACCTTATGGATAAGTATTGTGCTATAAGTAGTTAATCAAATAAGTCATCCATCTTGATTCCTGAACTTCTTGACTAAGTTTTGTTTGTTGATTTTCCGGTTGTACTTAGATGTTTGACTACTGATACATGATTTCAGCATCTTGTTTTAAATTTTTTGATTCTGGAGCTTGATGTTTTTCCATATCACCAATTATATGGTCAGAAAAACCTTTCCCTCAAACTGTTCTTGTAATATGAATGTCGACATCATATTCCATAACCTTCGTAATCCATCCTGTTGTCTTCTCATTCAAATTTTTGTTTAATAATAACACTTTAACACTTGGATGAGAGACTAATACATGTATCTTATTATTGGAACGTATGTACTTAAAGTTATTTAATCATCTAACTACTGAAAGTACTTTTTTTCAAGAAAAGTGTACCTTGTCTTGTAGTCATGAAAATTTTTCCCAAAGAAAGCAATTGGCTGCTTGGTATTTTCATCATTAACCGAAGTAATATGGATGAAATGGTTTCATCTCCTGCAAGTGCATACATTGTAAAATCCTTATCAAAATTTTCATTTTCCAGGGTAGGATCTTGTGAAATAGCTTTCTTGATAGCTTTGAATTCTTTTCTTCCTTCTCTTTTCCATGAGAAGGTCTTATCTTTATTTAACATGGTTGTTAATGGTTTGACTAATGCTGCAAAATATGGAACAAATCTTCTAGCAAATTTGATTTTTCCAAGAAAAAATTGTAGTACTTTCTCATGATGAGGCAAGGATGGAAGTGAAATAACTTTAATTCTAAAAGGATAAATAGCCAAACCTTGTCTGGACACAATATGACCAAGTCATTTTCCTTGATGAACTGAAAATATACACTTTTTAGGATTCAATGATATTCTAAATTATCTGTAAAGATGAAAACTCTACCTCAAATGCATAAGATGATCATAAGAATTATTTGAAAATACAGTTACATCATCTAAGTAAACCAATATGTATTTATTTAATTGGTTGTGAAAATCCATGTCCATTTCACATTGAAATGTTGCAACGGTATTGGAAAGTCCAAAACGCATTTGTTTGTAATCATAATTGCCCCAATTTGTGGTGAAGGTTGTTTTGTATGTCATCTTCATGCACAAGAATCTGATTGTATCCACTATAACCATCCAAAAAGGATATCCTGTCTGAACCTGAATCTGTTCTTAAAATCTGATCCATATTGGGTAGCAGATAATGATCTTTTAATGAAGCTTTATTAATATCTATAAAATCAACACATAGTCAGATTTCTCCATTCTTTTTTCGAACAGGAACAATATTAGCTACACAACTTCAATGTATAACTAGAAATATAATACCTTACTTGATCAATTTGAATAATTCTTTTCTCATCAATGGTTCAATCTTTGGATTTACAAGCCTTTGTTTCTGCCTAACTAGCTTGGAATTTGGTTGTAACATTATTATATGTTGAGCTATACTGGGATGAAAACCTCTCAAATATTGGTATTTTCAAGTAAAAACATCTCTGAATTGTTTACATAAATTGATAAATGACTATTTTTTAGCTGAGGAACATTCCTTTCCGATAAATTTTTTTTTTTTCATCATTCACTAAGATCTCTTTGTAGTTATCTGTGTGAGTTAAAATATTACATTTATCCATTCTTAACTGATCATCAGAACTAAAAATATCTTCTAGTGTGACAAGTCCTTGAGGGAACTTGTTTTTCTTTAACTGAACAATCTGGTCACCATAGAAATGTTACAGATTTTAATCATTTACTATAGAAAATTCAGCTTCCTTTTGTAGAAATCTATAGATTTGTTTATCATCTTCAAAAAATTGCCAATTTTCTTCATTATAAGGTATTGAAGGTCTGATAATCATCTTTATGTGGCTCTACTTTGTTGTTTCAAATTTTTTCTAGCACATCAAAACTAGTACCAACTGCTACAGGTATGTCTTCATGTTTATTTTCAACTCTTTGAAAATATTGCATGTTATTTACATCAAAATATTCCATTAAGTATGAAACTCTATGTCTATAATATTTCAATAATAAATTCTTACACACATTAAAGTTTTTCACTTGATTAATAACTAACTCTGAATCACCAAAAACTTGCAAAGTGTTGATACCTCTTTTCCTAGCCCATTGTAATCCATGAATTAATGCTTCATATTTAGCAACGTTACAAGTACATGAAAATTACAGAATTAGAGCTGAAAAATACCTTTCATCTGTAGGGGAAGTGAGCATCAAACCTAAACCTTTTCCTTTCTTGTTTTTGACTCCATCAAAATGAAGCTTCCAGAGCCCTTCTTTTGTTATTTTTGTTTTGGAAAGCAAGGGAATTGGTGCATTTTCTTCATGCAAGCAATAAACGTCAAAAAACTCTTCCTTTGCTTCTTTGAAAGGATCATAAGAATGTTCTTCTCGATTTTTTTCATCCATAAAAAAATTAGAAACACCATCTAATGCAGAAACATGTGTTGTAATGTCAAAATCAGATTGATTTAAAGCTTCATAATTTGCTGCAGTATTTGAGGCATGAGTCTCAATATGAAATCTAGCCAGATGCTCTAAATTTACAGTAACTTTAGTTCCATACCTTGTAGTAAAGAACATAAATGACCAATTAAAGAATTATAACTTCCTATCTTTGATGTAAAATCTCTTGATAAGCATAAGGAAAAGTATGGAGGTAAATCTATAATAGTAACATCTTGTAAGATAGTAACATTTGGGCAAGCATGTAAAGTTACCTCCAAATTTATGATGATGCCAATTTTGTTAGTTTTTTTTTCATCTAGGTGCAACACACTTTTCTCTGTAGGTTCATACTAAAATCCCAATTGTTCTACAATTACTTTAGGCATTATTGTTTTTCTCGTACAACTGTCAACCATGCAGTTATGAACTAAATGATCTCCAATAATCAAAGATAGATAAAATGGTGGTGGTTTATTGATATCATGAACATTTAATATTTTTTAAACCATCCACTTAACCTCCTTCATAAGATCTTTCTCCATTGTTCAAAGAACCATATCTGTTTTCTAAGCTTTTTTTATGTTGGTTTTGGTGAAATCTGCAACTTAGCAAGCTCATGAGAAAGTAACTCTTGATGTCCTAGAATACTTAAGCATCCCATAATGAAATATTAATATTATGTTTTTTCATTACCTCAACAATTTTATAAGAAGAAACCATTTTTGAAACAGACTTCTACAGTTTTAGCATAAGCTTTAGCAAAAACTGGACTCTGCTTCAACAACTTTTGAAATTTGAGGTATGAATAGTCTTCTGGGATCATGGAGAAATTGTTTTTTCTACTCTGCTTAGGAGCTGAATTGCTTGTCTGTTTTTTTAGGAACAACAGAGTTGTTTGCTGTTTTTTGACCTACACTTGTTTTATAAGTGACTGTAGGTAGAACATGTTTGTTTTACTTTTTTTCTTTATCTTGAGCCTTTTCTTGAGACCTAGTTGTGACTGCAATAAAATGTTCCTCTCCAAAACTCACTAGATTCTGTTCTAGTGGTTTTTTACTATGAGCATCTTGATGCCTACCCTCCATTTGAGGCATGAATAATACTTAAAATTTAGGTTGTGCAACAAGACTTATATTCAGTAATGCATTTGAACAATTGGAAGTTGAATGAGGTTGATTACAAGGTAAACACCATTCTTCTGAAACCATATTAACTGGAACAAGAGAGCTAAATGAACTAGGATCTTTTGGGTCAAATTTATTGGCTGATATGGCTGTCTATAGTTCTTATTTTGCTGATAAGGCTTCCTATTTTACTAATTTAACTAATAAGAAGCTTAATAAGGCTTTCTAGGTTGAGATAGTTTATTCTCAATTATGTTAATTTATTTCCCATAGTCTGCAAGGCCTTAAATACATCATCTGATGGAGCTAAAACAATAGGCTCTATAATGGTAATAGTCTGTGGAATAGGTGTCAAATCTGCTATAAGAGGCATTGAAGGCCTTGGGGCTAATTTTCCAACTTGAATAAGGTTGTTTTCAGCCCTAATGACAATATCATAAGCTGTTGGGAGAGTATCTCCTCCCATAGATTGAATCATGGTTAAAATATCACTATTTAAGGATCTTAATATAATATAGAAATGCATGATCAACTTGAGGCTTAACACTGACTGGAATTCTTTCCCAAGTTCTAGCTAAATCTGATGTTAAAACTAGCCATAAATTCATGAGGAGCTCTTTTATTATAGACAAGTTGTTCTATGAGAGATAAATGATCAGAATGGTCTTGAAATTGCTTAAGTAATTTCTCTCCTATAACTCATCCCAAGTTCTTATACTCCCTATTTCAAAGGTTTTGTACCATTGCAAAGTTTGTCCTTTAAATAATGCAGCTAAAAGTTTTAAGGCTACATCTTCATGAGTTATATTATGAACAACACAAAGGACTGTAATATCTTTAATGTGCTTTGTAGGAGTAATATGATTTTCACCAGTGAATGAAGGTAAAATTTTCATGGGCAACATTGGGTATATCATGATAAACTTGAATTACTAAAGGGATGCCATTAGTAAAGGTCACAAAATTTCTAGGTGGGTTGTAAGCCATTGGAATAACTAGGATTTGAACAACAATATTAATACGTGGTGAAGGAATATTAGGAGGAGGGTTTCAAAATTGCAGGCCTATTATAAGGTAAGGTATTTCCAACTCTTCTTCTTCTAGCAAAATTCAAAGGTAAAGAAATAAAATCAACAGGAATTCCTCTTACCAATGATCTTGTAGTCACTTTAGGCATGGAAC